>CM067889.1:13905352-14598517 GCA_034621355.1 Mycalesis mineus | reverse complement strand
AATTAATACGGGAAACTTAGCGCTTCACAAACAAAGACCAAAAGTTTTCAATCCAAACGAACTTAAAATAATGTGCATAAGAAAGTGCCATCATGTAAACTACTTCCAAGTAAATTTTATACATTTTTAGTAATATTTACTATCATTCACATGCGTAAATAAGTGATCAAAGTCATTATCATATCAAATAATGATTTTGTAATAAAATTTAGCTCTTCATCTATCATATCTAAGATTAAAAATAAACACAGTATAAAATTTCAAGAAGGAATTGATCCAGCTAGAAACAATCTTTTTTTCACTTAAAATATTTCGTTAGCGCCTGGAATAAAATTAAACGACTGCAACAAAGTCATCCGACTTAATAATGTGCATAAGAAAGTGGCCATCATATGATCAAAGTCATTTATCATATCTGTATAAAATTTAGCTCTTTTTCGAAGGTGATCTAGCTCTCATTAAAATATTTCGTTAGCAACACTGGGCATAACAAATGTCAAGTGTGAACAACAGTCATGTTTGTCAAATATTAATTGGAATTAGCCTTTGGAAAGTTGTACGAATTTTTAGCATTTAGATGCTTTTAAATTTCAAAAATCTCAAGAACATTTTATCACAATGATTGAAGAAGATAACAAAACACTGTGGTGTGGCAATTTAGCAGAACAAGTTACTGAAGAACTGTTGTACGAGCTCTTTTTGCAGGTTTGAATTTGTAAACTTTTTGAAATAATTCTTTCTTCGGACAAAAGAGGATATTTTATAGTTAATACTCATAAAATTTGTTTTTCGGTCCTCGTATATATAATATACATAGTGTCAAATACAAAGTGTACCCTTGTCATAATGATGTCTGGCTTGATTGTTAAATTTTGTTCTCATTTTTGCAGGCTGGTCCACTTGAAAAAGTAAGAATTCCAAGGGATCGAGATGGCAGACAAAAAAACTTTGCATTCATAACATTTTGCCACGAGATTTCTGTACCTTACGCTATTAGCCTTTTCCGTGGCACTTCACTATTCCATAGAGCCCTGAGCTTGGATACAAGAGGAAGAGTTGCAAAGCCTCCGCCCATACGCTATGGAGATATACCTGGACCGAAATCTGAGTTTAACGGCCAAGGGAATATTGCTAAACAGTTTGCCGATATGACCAAAAGATTATGGGAAGAGAATCCAAAACCTAGCCATAAGCCTACACATCGACCAGAGAGAAATGATAAGCTTGTGATGGCCAGTCTGCAAGGTAACTGGTCACACAGACATCACCCTTACAAATCTAAAGACAAGTCACATAACCAGGGTGATTACAGACATAAAGAGGACAAGTACAAGAGAGATAGTAAGAGTAAACATCCTTCATGGAGAGACAGGAGGGCTTATGGAAATCGTAGGTGAGACTAAATCAGGTTTTTAAACTTTGTACTGACTTGTCCAATCACTGAGACTTGAGTAACTGGAATAATTGTAAAGTACATAGATAATGAAAAATACAGATTATTGATGTACACAGCACAAGTACATGTTATGTATTCTAAACAATTAAGATATGTACAGAAATGACAACTAATTAAGAGAATGTACAAGATCAATATCACTTATTCCCTTAATATTCATATAGAGCATGCTAAAGGGTTGCAATATCTGCAATTTTATTTCTATTTCTTGTCATTCATGTATGACAGAAAATTAACATAATTTCAAAGTATCAAAAACCTTCTAGGTATTTTGATACTTTGAAATTAGTATCGCAGAACGCTTACGCGAATATATAATTAACATTTTTTGGCAGTTTTACCAAAATTAGTTTCTTTTGAAAAATATTTTTAAAGATTAATAGTAATAACAATCAAAATGAATGATGAAAATACAATTGTTTGTCTGTAAATTGTATAAAATCTTCCTTGTAGATTAGTGTTAAATAATAGAATATATTAAACTACAGAAACATGTTAATAAAGTTACATTTTATTACATTTTATACAAATCTCAAATTATCTCATTAATGCCCACATTTTCTCTGATTTCGTTAGCAAATCCTTTAAATTCTTCCTGAAAATAAAAAATAATTGAAATAATATGAAGAAACATTGAAAACACCACTAATTTTTATATTTTTAGTCTTACATATTTTTTAATCTGAATTTTAAGCTGTAGGAAACCATAGCAGAGTTATAGGATTAGTATTGACTCCTTTTAATTAACCTCCATAGTTTTTGGTTTGTGAAAATATTGCAACAAAAGTTACCTATATTTCAACCTATCTCTAATCCAAATTTCAGTCAAATCAGTTCAATAATTACGGTGTGAAAAAGGAACAAACATACACACACAAACTTTCCTTTTATAATATTAGTAGGATAAAATTATTTGAAATTAAACAATCTGTAGATCAATTGATAGGTTTTTTTGAGTATAGCTTAAATGCAGTTTAGTCACACTTTAAAGCCAGTAAGCTTAGGAGATGCATGGAATAGTCATTATGTCATGTAGAGATAACAACTAACATCGCCCATAGTGGAAAATAAGAAATTCTTTTCTTTCATTCATCGCAACGCAACGACAATGAAGGAGATGAAAATTTCTCACTTTCATCAATTGCAATCAAAAATTGTGCTGTATTGGACTACATTTGTTATTTTCTCTATGTACATAACTGCATAACATCACATCTAGTATATATAGCCAAAGAAAACACCCTTTCACTTGCGATCCTTGTATGTTATCTTAGCTTCTTCAATTATCATTAATCCTTTTATACAAGGCTGTCAACTTAAGGTACTTATGACCTGGCACATTTTTACCAGAACCATTTGCCGAGGTCTTTCCGTTCCACACAACATTTACATTCATACTTCCACATACTTTAAAAATCTCTTTTGTTAATCTTCTTTCATTTATTCTCTCTACACGCCCATACCATCTAAGCAAACTTTTCTCAATTTTATTCACTAAGTCTTTTATACCACACTGATCTCTAATTGTACTATTGTTAATTCTCACACATTCTCCTGTTTTCTCACGACCATATCTCTTCCATGCGTATCTTAAACTTTAAAGTTTAAAAAAAGAGTATGTAATAATGTAGTAAAAATGACCTACTTACTTACTATTTTATTTTTATATTTGTATGAAACGTAACTAAGTATTTCATATACGAGAATTAGAGACACTGTGTAGAGAGACAGGGATATTAGTTTTTCGTCCATATCTAGAATGTCTGAGTTTAGCGCTTGGAAAACTAGATACGTGCAGAAAATTGCGCGTATAGTCAGGAACATGACGAAGTATATTATTTCCACCAAGTAGAAAACTAATGTTTGACCATATCCTTCGTAACGCAGCAACCTGGGGAAACAGAGTTCAATATTTAATAGATGCATAATGTGATTCACCTGATGTAAAGTGATGATGCAGACTAGGATGGAAGCGGGCTAACTTGTTAGGAGTAGGGCGAAAACCCACACCCCTTTCGGTTTCTACACGACATCGTACCGGAACGCTAAATCGCTTGGCGATACGTCTTTGTCGGTAGGGTGGTAACTAGCCTCGGCGAAAGTCTCCCACCAGCCAGACCAAGACAAATTAAGAAAAATTTCAATCTGCCCCGCCGGGAATCGAACCCAGGACCTCCGTCTTATAAATCTATATGATATGTGCTTGGAGTAAAATAAATATAACGATGTTACATTTGATTAATTAATTAATGCGTATGTGCACTTAATATGTGCAATGATTCATCCTTTTCTTTTAATTCACTACAGTTAGCACTTGATTGCAACTACCCCTGATGGTACATGATGCTGCAATCTAAGATAGAAGCGGGCTAAATTTATTAGGTGTAGGATGTAGGTAATCCACACCCCTTCGGTTTCTACACGATATTGTACCGTATCGCTTAATCGCTTAGTGGTACGTCTTTGTCGGTGGCAGCTAGCCATGGCCGAAGCCTCCTGCCAGCTAGATCTGAACCAAATTAGAAAATCTTAATCAGCCCAGCCGCGAATCGAACCCAAGACCTCCGTCTTATAAATCCACTGCGCATACTACTGCGTCAGTGTCACCTTTAATCAGCGACCATATTCATCTAAACCAAAACAACTATGCTGCTTGACGGTAGAAATACTGAAGGAAGAAAGTAAAAAACATTGAGGTATGCTACAAATTTTCTAAAAACGGAGGGTAGAGTTAAGGAAAACGCGTGTAAACGATAAAAGCGCATAATATTAAGTGGCACATTACTACAAGTCGCCCGCAACTTCGTCCGCGTCATAAATTCGTACTCTCCAACTTTCAACTTTTAGACTTTCATACAGATTTTCGTCACCTACCCTACACTTTCATTTTATATTATGTATTATTTTTCTAGACTACGCGACCCAATAATATGGTTTAACAAACAAAAAACAAACAAACTCTTCTGCTTTATGAGGTTATTATAGATTAACTGTAGTAACTAGTGGCCCAGGAGATGCCCTTCCAAAAACCTTCGAACTTTAAAGTAATACGACTCCTTAGTTAAACGTATTAGGATGGACACCTTCATAAAGAGATGTTTTTTTCTTAATTCTACCCTTCATATCTAAGTTAAAAAATCGTAGTCAAAAACCATCGGGTTTGAAGAAATGGGTTAGTTATCTCCATCAGAGCCAGCGTGCAAGCAAAAGTGCACCCCGCATCGGCCTTGCTCATATAAATGTTGACGGCGATCAGAGCGGTCACGTGGTGCGCCAGGATGACATGACCGCCGTTCCAGTACACCAGGCACCACAGCAGGTCGAACGCGAAGTAGCCCCACGACCAAAGCATCAGGGCGTACTTGCTGTTGGTTATTTTCACTGAAATTAGACACACACACATTATTTTCGGATTCATACAAAATTAATAATCGGTGCAGGCATAGACTCACCACATAAGCCATCAAGCTGCCAATATGGTATATGAGCTAAGGATGATAATGTTTGACTCTGTAATTATCGTTGGCAAATGTTTATGGCCATCAGAGCCGTAACCAACAATTTATGCGCCCTGTGCCAGCGTGCGTAACTGCGCCCTAAAGACTTGTAACTGACTCTATATTAGGCAAAATTTTTATATGGTCTGGTAATTTCTGCGCCCTGTGCTTGAACACCGCTGGCACTGCCCTAGTTACGGCACTGATGATAATATTTTAAAGTATTTACTTTCTAAGGAAGGAGTAAAAACCTTATATTTATTAGTCCGACACACGAGAGCTAAGGACCGCGGACATAAGGCTAGCCTAATCATTGAACCAAATTAGTTCCACACAATTGAAGTTAGCGCTAATCGGTGTATACCTGAAAAACGTGATTTACCTTGATTAATAAGAAGATCTACCGAAGAACCAAAGTAACTGACATAGTTCAACGAGTTGCAAAACTGAAGTGGCAGTGATGACACATAGTTCGAAGAAAGACGTTGGGTACTAAAGGTGCTAGGATGGCGCCCCAAAAAAGGTCCATGTTCAGCTATGGACGTCCATCGGTTGATGTGATGATGAATTTATCATACCAAAGCAACTATACTAAAGCCAAACTCGATTGAGAATTCTTGTCAACAAACAAATTTAAAATGAAGGTTGAAATTGCAACACATTTTATGCCTAATAAATTTAAAATTATGTTTTGTTTTTTTATAAAATCTTATTTAAAATATATTGAACATTTTAATTAGTTTTAATCATACTTAACTAATTTACTGTCATGAATTCGTCGTTAGCAAGTTATTTAAAAAAATTAGGTGCAAAATGACTAGTAATTTCTACCTTCATTTTTGATTTGTTTGTTGACAAGCATTCTCAGTCGAGTTTGGCTTTAGTATAGGTTCTTTTTTAAGCAAAATTTCATGTCATGTAGGTACTTACTGGTGAGCCTGCATCGGTCGACAGAAGTCATGCCACACTGGTAGACCCCGACCAATGTCGCAATAGATCCGTGCAACAACGTAACCACCCGCGAATGCCATTCTGGGCTCTTTTTCGGCGCCACAACAGTCGTCCAAATGTAGAACCATCCCCAGAGCACAAAGGAGCACAGTTTCAACACTGATGCCGTTGATAGTTCATGAGACAACGCCATAAAGGATCACAATCGTTTAGAGTTTAAATTGTTAACGTATTGGTATGGTGTAGTCATGTTTATTTTTACATTTTATACCATTATTGCATTTCGATTTATTAAAAGATTATAAATTTTTATTTATTTTTTAATCTATATAGATGCTGACAAAACATCATGTCAGTTTTGCTTTGTCTATATTTTATCAATTTTGAATAACCATAGATCGTAACCATGGCATTTTGTTATCCTCCTTTTATTCATAAACGTTTGTGTCGACTTTGCATGGAGGCATCACAGCTCCAAAATGACATTAACAATTAATTTACAAAATAATTACTATTGACGGGAATATGGTATACTTACAAGTAAGATTTATATATCATACTTATATACCATATTCCCGTGGTAAAGTAATGGATTTCGTACCACCTACATATTAGAATATTACCTATATCACGGGATCATAATTATTGCAATAAAATAGTATTGGAAAATCGTATTGCTTATCTAATATATAAAATTCTCGTGTCACAGTTTTTGTTGCCATACTCCTCCGAAACGGCTTTACCGATTTTTACCAAATTTTGTATGCGTATTCAGCAGGTCTGAGAATCGGCTACTATCCAAATTTCATCTAATTTTTAATGCAAAACAACGTTTGCCGGGTCAGCTGGTACTTGTATATAATCAATTGGTACTAATTTGACACAAAAATAAAAGGTCTAAAGGACATGAGTGGTGGCGCGGCCTCTAGGTACAACGTGTACCTAGGTATCTAGGTTTCTTAGGAAATCCATTTAACCTGAAAGTAATAAGTCTACCTACTTCAGTTTATTCAGTAGTCTGAACTCATTCTGAACTAAATTATAATCGATAATGCTATCAATAGTTAAATACTTAAATACCTTGATGACAAAGGGGTGAATTATTGTAACATTTAATTATGCTATTATACCTGTCACCTTTGATACGGCTAATGCAAATAACAATAAAAGTAGATGACAAACACGGCACGTGGGAAAGACATTGAAATGAAAATTGCGCTCGCAGTACTTGCGGTGATTGCTTAATCATGATAGCTTTGTTTTATTCTTACTACCTATAATTAATAGTACCTGGTTGACTGAGCTTTGGTCGGATTTTTTGACGTGACTACGTCTTATAATTCGATAGAGCCGGCTGTACGCACGAAAAAACATGACGTTATGCGTCGTTACTTCGCTTTGAGGCGTTCCATGTAAGGCTTGAAGTGCAAGCGAGAGCGCGGAACGAGTGACAAAGAAGCACAATCGGCCTTTGCGTTCGGCAGCGTTCGACATGCGTCTATTAAATATAATTGTTAAATATATTAATTTTAAATTAAAAATTAATATATTTATTATAAATTTATAAAATCAAAATCAATTATTTTATTAATTTAAATTAATATTTATAAAAATATACTTAAATTAAAAATTTTAATAACCAATTAAATGCTACCATTCCATCAGTATTTTCTTCAGACGTTGTCACGTTCAACTATCGTCAGTAAACCGACTTTACAGACAACCAATTTTTTTTGTTTGAAAGGTATATCAGTCGAGAGTGTTCTTAGCTATGTTTTTTTTAATTATACGTTTTCTAAAAATGAAACCTAGCTAAATAAAATCGCCCTCAAAACCCCGTGCATACCACATTAAACATCTACCACAATAGCAACTATGGAGTTTGTATCCTACTACCTTGGGAGGTAGCATTTAATAATACTTACCTAACCTAAAATCGCCCAGGTATAAAAGTAATCATGTCTTTACTCGCCAGACACTTAGCTTCGTGACAACCCTCTATCAAAACAAGCTCTCGCTCTATAGAGTAGGAAAAACTGGGTAGAAATTAATTTAAACAATCAGGTTATATCTATACATTTATTAAAAGTAAAGAAATACAATACAAAATAATTCAACAACATCGAGTATATTAAAACTTTTCCTTTTCGAGGATAACAATATCTTATCTAAGTTGGTTTTTTGAAGTCCGTTAAAAAGTTTAAAACCAGTCTGTTTCTTCTGTCGCTTCAACATTGAAAATTAAAATACCTATTTACTCAAGAAAACATTGGGGTCATAACGTCATTATATCCCACATAAACGTGATCATTCCTCCATCAGTAATCGAGAATACAATTTTATAGATAATCATAATCGTCATTCTCCTTATGATATAATATAATTATACGAGTAACTTGTGTAGATAGGTACTTAATTACTCGTAATTATACAGTAACAGGTTTTTGTAATTTCATGACAATTAACAATATTGTGCGTTTCCTACATTTTTCAATGCATTGTAATCGTATTTTAACCATATAAGGCATATCAATTTATAATAATATCTAATAATTAATTGGTAGGTATAACAATATGGTAAGGTTAAGGTTGAAGTTGAAGGTAATGTAATAGAATCAGTGACATACCTACCTGTTCTTCGATCTATAATAATCGAGGCACATATTCATTATTTTAATTACTTTAAAGACTTCGGACGGAGGCTATTTCTATTCTTTATCAATACGATGTTATGTACGGACACCTACTTATTCATATCGCAATTTTTACTTACGTACAAAAATACATTTTTCACAAATCAGTCGTGTCGTTATATTTCCATAAAATCTATTATTCAGACATTTTTCATTTCCATAATATTGTATGAGAACTTATGTTGTTCGTCTCATAACCAACTTCTTTCTGCGAATGTTTGGACCTTACCGCTTAGTCTTCTTTAATTTTATCGACAGCGCAGTTTATCGACATATTTTTCAATTGCACGATAACGACTCACCGGCATTGCATCTTTCAACAGCTGCCTGAAGCGCGGGTCTTCCGAAAATGCTATGTAAAGATGGCGGGCGTGCATCCGCGCTTCGGAACTCGCGTCAGCTATCAATTCCCCGGCGGCACGTAATATGACGGTACGAGGTTCAATGGGTAGATCTAAAATTCGAAATGCGCCATGCTGTTGTACTAATCGCGTAAGGGCTTGAGCCGCCGCAGCGCGCACTGGTCCGCCGCGGTGCGAAGCCCCTCTCCGGGCCAAGGCTACCCCAGCTCGAGCGTGGTTTCCGCCGCAAGCCACTCGACCTAAAGCAGCCGTGGCGTCCGCTCGCAGAAAACGGTTCACATCCGCACAACGTTCCAATAACGCACTGACAGCTTCCTCCAATTCAGGGTCAAGGCCGCGTCCGCGAAATTCAAATAACGTGCCAAGAGTCGAGCACGCTGTCCTCGCAACCCGCGAGCGAAGTGAACGCACGTGGCCGGCGACAGAACGAGTGACCGCCCGCCAGCTCGAAGCGGGCGCACGGGCCCACTCGTCCTTTGCTAACCGTTCAGTTTCAAGAAGTCCATTCACAATCACTTCCCAATCTTCATGTCGAGCTGGGACCATACACTCCATGAGCGCTGTCCGAACGTCGCGCTCACATGATCTGCTTTCGAGATAATCGCTTTGGGGTTCCGGAGAAGCTGGTTCACTTCGCATTGACAAACTGATAGATTTCCCAGTGCTTTTCGATAGATTCGATAACGATAACGATTTTGCACTAACAGGTTTAGATGTTGGAGATTTAATTTCTTCAGGCGCGATTTGGCTTTGGCTGGAACTCGCCGATGCAACATTGCTGCTTTGAATTGAAATTTGCTCGGCGACAGTTTCGACACTGGCCAACGAAACATTTTTCCCTGACAAATTTTCGGCTACTCCGGAATTCTCCGAAAGATTCTCTCCGTGTATCGATTTTTCTGACAAATCCTCAACATTTATAGACTCTACTGAGATATTTTCCGCATGTAAAGATGGAGTTCGTGATATCGGCTGAACATCGCCAGTAGGTTCGTCCGGTTTGCTTTCCGTTTCTGTCGTCCCCGCGACTGTGAAAAGATCATCAACTTTCTTTTCGTCTTCTTCTAATTTATCCTTTTCTTCTTCGCCAATGATGATGTCCGTAGTAATTCTGTGAACAAAATTATTACTATAAGTACAGACAGAAAACAGCAGTTGCCACAGTGGGGGAACACGAGTAACGAGAAGTTACCGCTGGTGTGAAGGTAGATCTGCGACAAGATCGGGAGTTTTAGGCGCAGGTTGCACAGGGGCGGCGCCCCCGCAGCAGCACAGGCGCCGCATGCCGCCGCCTATCACCTCGGCATGGCCACGACTGACGCCACAACACAACACGGCGCCACACAATGCCCACCGCAATCAATTGCTCGCACGACCGTGTTGATGAACTCACCCCTACCTGCATATTATGCTAAACACACTAAATAACTGCCGGTTCTATTTTCATAAAACACATTTTCGCATTTTGATAATACTCGTATTTAACTAGTTATTTTGGAAACAGGTTGAGGCATAATTTTCTATTAACTTTAAGAATTAACCATCTGTAATTGGCTATTAGCGCCAACAAATAACGAAAGTGGGGCGATCCTACGATAGCATAAATAGGGCGCCTATAAGTGCCTCGAATGGACGTATAGGCAATTTCAGTTTATAAATGTAGGTTACCGACGGCACGCGATTTTACATAGCCGTTGGTCACCTAACAACGCGTGTCGGACGATACTGAACTTTTCAAGTCATTTGAATGGATAATCGAAGCGTGTATCGATATACCTGTAGATGTATCGAGGCAATTTAATACATCGGCGGCAAGTAACGTTAGCGCCTATGTAGCTATCGACCCATTGACCTGATTGTTTCCCGTGTATGTATTCAAACAAGGCGTCAGGTTCTCTAGTATTAGCCCCTATTAAATAGGGCTGACACACTATGAATTTAAGAAAATTGGCATAGATTTGCTCTGAATATTTTTTACGAAGAGCACATACCTAATATTCTTTAGTGATATAATACTTATAGAGAACTCCGTTTTCTGGGATTAAAACGACGGTTGGCTGAATTTTTCAGAAATAATCAACAAACGCGCAAACTCACTAACGTATTTGTAATACGCGTGATTATAATGATCTAGTGAGCAAACTTAAACTAGTAAAAATTCACATACGCAGCTCTACAACTATTGCAATGATTAAAGATAAATCATTTTAAATGTTAAATTTTCATTGAATTATATTATGTCGTCGGTCTGGCTGACTGGCATGGCGATACGTCCCGAAAAGGCTCACTTCTTTTTAACCGACTTCATTCCTAATATAGTAGTTATTTTTGTTGTATTATGTGTCTAATTGATAATAATCTGATACAAACATATCTATTTGAGATTTAAATTCTTGATCACTTCCATTTAATTCAGTTCATTTCGTTATTGCTTAAAATTTAGTCACGTTACATATTTTATAATTAAATGCTATTATTTCCGAAGCCAGCTAAATAAATGTCGCCATGTTGCAAAATGATCAAATTTCTTCAATTAAGATACCACGCATTCCAGATTTTTTTTAATTTCAAGTTGGGGGCAAAAATTTATTTTCTATAAAACAAGAATCAATTCTGCCTGCACCCTGTTAGTGGCAACCCTACCCCTAAGCCGAAGTCTATCCTTGCGTTGCTACGAGACACAAAACTCCACTAAAACACAAAAAGGCAGTTTATATTTTTACGAGCCCCTCGAAATAAGGGCTGACGCGTCACAAATGAGTCGTATGATTTGTAGAACTGTTCCTCGAAAACAGCCTTACGCAATATTTTTAGGAATATCATGACTGTTTGGTTGTGGTTGTTACCAAAGTACGCGTCATATTGTAATCGATATTTAGCACGTGCAACACGGAAACGCGCTCTTTTTAACCGACGAAAATTTTTAACAAAAAATAGAACCGACTCAAAACGCACAAAAAAGTAAAAAATAACTGTGTCATTTAGTTGTTTTAATTTACTTAAGCATATCTACGAAGTCGGTGCCAGCAAGTTTAAGGAACATTTGTTTTAGGTAGTAAAGCAGTTTGTGGGTTCTAGCTAGGTCCTTCAAGTAGAAATCTTGGCTGGCACCGACTCCTAGATATGCTTAAGTAAATTAAAGCAACTAAATGACACAGTTATTTTTTACTTTTTAGTGCGTTTTGAGTCGGTTCTTATTTTTGTTTTTAAATTTTTGTTGTGGTTGTTTCCAAAGTACGCGTCATATTGTAATCGATATTTATCACGTGCAACACGGAAACGCGCTCTTTTTAAAGAATTCGAATTTATTTTATTAAACAAAATTTTGGATAGGTATTTTGATCGTTGATTTGTTTTTCATCATCATAATTTATAGGAGTGGGGGGTTGGAGCTTAAATCCACCGTACTGTTCCATTGCGATGCGGTTTAATTATAGTTTTGAAACAATCACTATTCGATGTTAATGATTGTTTGCTGACGAGAGTCTTAATTACCACCCTGCTGACGAAGATGCCGAGCGATGCAGCCTTACGGTACGATATTGAGTGGAAATCGAACGGGGTGTGGATTTCTTACTCCTGAGAAGTTAAGCCACTTCCATCTTATATTGCCATCAGATATGGTTGCAGTCAAGGGCAAAGTTGAAGTTTAAATTTCTTTAATGTTAATATTTTATAGCTCGACCTAGGATCTCGAACCTAGGTGTTCATTATACAAAGCTAAATACATACCTATACTAAAGCCAAACTCGATTGAGAATGCTTGTCAACAAACAAATTTAAAATGAAGGTAGAAAATGCAACACATTTTATGCCTAATAAAGGACATTGCCAAAAATTGTATGGAAGTGTAACCCAGGCTGCCCAGTAATGATATATATGTCATTAAATAGTGCAGATTTTCTATTTTTATTTATTTAAAGTTGTATGTAGCTATGCAGTCGCAGGAAAAAGTTATGAAGGTTGAAAAAGTTGACTTTTCATACTACGACGACGGTCACGTGATTCAGAACACAAAAAATCGATTGAAATTTTTATTTTTTTGATATATTTTCAAGTGATTGCTATGAAACATGGGTAATTGTTTAAATTTTATTGTGTATTTAAATAAAACAGTTAAATATGAGCATAAGTTTGGACAGCCTGGGGCAAATTTTGGCCATGTCCTTTAAAATTATATTTTGTTTTTTTTATAAAATATTATTTAAAAGATATTGAATATATTTATTACTTTTAAGCCTAATCTAATTTATTGTCATGAATTGGTCATTGACAAGGTAACTAAAAAAACTAGGTGTAAAATGACTGGTGATTTCTACCTTCATTTTTAATTTGTTTGTTGACAAGCATTCTCAATCGAGCTTGGCTTTAGTATAGTTAACCACTTCGTAGTGAGACAGTAAAACTATTTTTTTTACATTATTTTAAATCATATAACAATTCATAAATTCAAGATTAAAATTATGGGGACTGTGAAAGTGCTGCTGACGTGGAGAGGAAGACTAGGCATGGCAATAAATAAAAATAATTCATTTCAATTACTTAAGCAAGAGTTTATAAGTGGTCGCCAAGTTTCAATTATTTTAGACATTTACAGAAACAGGACAATTCTTGGCGGTTCATGGTACATGGCGGTACGATAAAAAAATTCGGCTAATAAATCAATCTGTTGCTGTTTTCCAAAACCAACATTTTTGACATTTTTACAAAAGTCAAGAGAAAACCATAAAATTTACTGCGCATTTGTACACGCGTTGCTTTATAACGGCAGGTCGTAGGTTCGATGCCGAAATAGTATTAATCGCAGATTTTGATATTTCGGTTTGATTTAGGTCCGGTAGATTTGGACTTAAAACTAGTCGTTATGATTGCTGATATTTGGTACGTAGGTACAAGAACACAACAAGGTATAAGTACAACCGAAAGCTGGGTTTGTGCTTAAACAGATCACTTTCTGCACACCTTAGGATAATTATATCGTCTAAGCAGTTACCTAAATAAAAATAACTAACTCACCTGTTATTAATTAGGTGTATCGCAGTTCTTGGCTTCAAAACAAAATCTCTCCCAGGCGGTGAAACACCTGTGGAATTTAACATCGATCAGCAAGAAACCTATAAAGTGTCAAAAAGACTAGCTAAAGTAATTTTTCAGGTTAATATAAATTGATGCGATGGTCTTTATAGTGATCCTTTGAAAACCAAGGGATTACGAGTCTAGGTCGGGCTAGATTTATTTAATTTTTTAACCGACGAAAAAAACGGAGGAGGTAATTCAACACGTACATATTTTTTTTATGTATGACCACGCATACCTTTTTACAGAGTTGTCCGATTTTGATAATTCTTTTTTTATTAGAAAGGGCACACTTCCAAGGTGGTCCCATTGTTATCATGTTAGGATCTTATATATGATGATATCCTGGGGAAATTGAAGGAACTCTTCAAATTTTGGAGGCACGCTTACAGCGATTTCGGTTTTTGTCTCGGTATTTGGCTTTTTGGCTACTAGTGCCGTATAATATACTATGACAGTATGAGTATGTTACGTGGCGATAAATCACTAAAAAGTCAGAAATAAAAATTTTTAACAAAAAATAGAACCGACTCAAAACGCACTAAAAAGTAAAAAATAACTGTGTCATTTAGTTTCTTTAATTTACTTAAGCATATCTATGAAGTCGGTGGCAGCCAAGTTTAAAAAACATTAATTTTACGTAGTAAAGCAGTTTGTAAGTTCTAGGTAAAGTCCTTAAAGTAGTAACCTTGGCTGGCACCTACTCCTAGATATGCTTAAGTAGATTAAAACAACTAAATGACACTTTTATACTTTTTAGTGCGTTTTGAGTCGGTTCTATTTTTTGTTAAAAGTTTTTTCTTTCAAATAGTTCTTAATGGCAGGTCGGTGTTGGAAATCTAGTGGTACAAGCACGTTAATCGCTTTCTAATTTCAGTTGCGGTCACTATTAATATGTCATTTCATCACTTAATATTTGCCATTATTTGGGGTTGTTATTATTAGGGAGCGAGGGTCGAACGCTTTTAATTGCCAATTTATATGGTTCGGAGTATAGCATCCTCAGATTTAGGGACGGCAAAACCGGAATCCATCCGGGTGTCAAAATTTGAGAACGGCAACTTCTAACTTCGATTTTCGTGCTTTCTGAAAGGATCATGTACATTAGATGATGCTGCCAATTGGCGATATTTTTTAGTTTAGCCCTATCTCGAAAAAAATCAAAGCCGTGACTGATATGCAGTCAAGTCAAGCCTGCATGAAAGCAGTGTGACTCTAAGCTCAATCCCTTGTGAGGAGTACCTACTCCTCTCACTTACTCTTGTAACAGTTGTAGTTAGGATTAAGTAGGTCATTTTCATGATACCTACCCGGTAGAGGAGCGGAGTCGGGTAGTGGTCGTAATCTGCGAGGTCGAGGCGGAGGTGCGGCCGGTGGGGTCGATCGAGCTCGTCTTCGTGTAGCCACTGGGAGATGGGAATGCCTGCCGTCATTAGAAAAGAAATCAGTTTAGAGAATTGGATATTACGTATGCATACTCCTACGTTTGCCATAAGTAGTATTTCTGTTTTCAGACTTGAAGACAAAAAGTATTGTTCCCGGTATAATTATAGGCAAATGAGGCTTAACAACTACCTGCCTATTGTTAAAATGTCTATGTATGCCTTAAATATTGGTTTACTCTATGTGGTAGCCTTAACGACATAGACAACTTTTGTCTATGGATCTATAGTTTATAGTACTGTCATTGTCATTTATTCTTTCTTTCTGTTACGCCAAACACTTCTTTGATACGTTTATATTGTTATGTGTTAATATTATACAATTACTTGATAATATATATAATTGAAGAACTAAAAAGTGTTTTCAATGAGTTATCTGTCCTGTATGTGTTCGTGGTTAAATAACAATTCGCACCACAATGACGTCACTACGCAAGCTCTGTCATCACCTGTCTTGTATAAATAAGACATAGGTATTTAGGTACGTACATAGTACGACGTGTTCCTAAATACGTCGCGATGCGCTGTTATTGAAGAGGCAGAAGTGATAACTTAAAAACAGGTAGCGCTGTGTGTTAGAGTGAAAGAGGAGGAGCCTTCCTACCGCTGTCGAATGCGTCAAATCAAATAGGTAAACGGTAAGAAGTTTACCTCGGAGCTGGAGTAGGTTTAACATGTTCAACAGGCCGGGTGAGACGTTCACGTAACTACAAAAGAGAAGTCATTATTTATCTGTTATGAAACTTTTATACCTAATGCTTAGAAAAATCCACCACGCTTCACTATCTGGGATAACTTCCACTCTGTTCAATATCTGAAGCCTGTCCTACGTCATCATTATCAGTCTATGCCTACGTCATCATATCCCCCCTACAGGACCAGACCTGCCTCCTTACAGCATAGGGGGGATATTTAGATCCAACACGTTGCTCCAACACTCAGACTCCCGGGCGTAGGGTGATAATGTTTTGGAACGATCACTATATGACCAGTACTATTCAGGGTGAGAAATTTTGCTGAGAATCTCTTGAAAAAATATCTTATCAACAACTCAACCCTGCATTCTTACCAGGATCTCCGAAGACAGGATAGGCTTCGAAGGTCCATAGGCTGTCATTAGTATTGTTATTGAGTAAATACAAAGTTTGTTGTTTACAACGCCCAGGGTTGTTGGTTTTAAGTGTTTTCCATGGGCACTTATAGTTCTTTCGGCAAAGACACCTTGTCTCCATTGATAACATTACCTTATTGCAAAAAGCATCTGCTCTGGGCGAGCCGTTGAGCCTCCGTCGAACTGCTGCTAGCACGGCGGCTGGACCGGCGGCTCTGGCTAGACACAGCGCCGCTCGCAGTTGCCCCGTGTCCGTGTCTTTATCCGACCCCTGAGGATATAGTGCAGTACTCTTTCTTAACTCAATTTTTACGTCATTACTCATTAACAACTTAATGGCCAACGGCAGGTTTTCTTCTTTAATAGGAGAGAGGATTTTAAGCTAAGACCCACTATGCTGCATAAATGCGCATTGACGTGCTTAGTGTTTGATTTTGTAACGATCAATCGGGGCCGACGACAAGCTTTACAAGGTGTAGGAGTATATCATCTATAGTGGAAAGTTATATTTACATATTTTACAGATATTAATTAGGTTATAACCCTATTATATTGTCTATATTTAAAGATAAAATGAGTACCTTCAGTCAAATTCAGCTAGATTATTAGGTAAATTTACGCTTTGTAAAACTCTAATTAAAACAGATGACTCATTGAAGCACCTATATACCATGCTGATTGTGATGGATTCATTACCAATTAAATTCTTGAGATTTTTCGCTGATTTATGTCGAACTAATTTTGCAGTTAGTAATCTTTTCACCACATAGTGAATGCAGTGGGGCGGCAACTTGAGTCTGCGCTGGCGCGACTTGAGATTTTTTATGTTATAATTTATATGAAAGAGGTGCGGTTCGACAGCAAAAAGCCCTTTTTAAAATTTAAAGAAATAGTCAATTTCTTTAAAATTTAAAAACTACGATGCCAGACGCAAATATGCACAGACAAAGTGTACAATACAAGTGCTAGAGTGACAAACCCCAATGATGTCTGTATCGAATATAAGTTCAACGAGATGATGCAGCGCCATCCTCTGCAGCAGCGCGTGTGGCAGCGCGGCTGGAGGCGGCTCCCTGGCCATTCTGGTGACCAGAGCAGGCAGGACGTGTCTGACGCAGGCGGAGCTCCCGCTGCGGACCACTGCGCACACGGCGCCCTCTGCCGGCGCACGGGCGGCTGACACCTGACAGAAACACATTTGAATTCAGTCATCTGTCTCATTGTTGATAGTCTATGTCGGACACCATTAAAGAGGTCATCTTATAAAGTATGTGCGTTATGGGGTTGTCTCTTTCTATATCTTTACGTTTATACTCTGTTCGTCCGTTCATACGTCAGTCTGTCTGGCGGTCAGCCCGTCTATTACTTTAGTAAGGTAAATCGATATAAATAGGACCTTTGAGGATAAATATAGGTTACGTATTCTCGTAAGAGCATAATCAAAAGCGAGTAAAACAGAGGTGAAAGCTTTGTAGGAAAGCCCATAATTTTTCTTTTATTTTGGCGTCCGATAGTTTAATCATTAATGAATCAATTAATGAAAAAAAGAAACTGAATATTCGTAATATTTGTGTTCTCACCGCGTCACTAAGCGCCCACATGTGTTGTACGAGGGATGTCACCTCAGGCTCCACCTTGTGAACATTGTCAGGGTCTAACAACGTACTGTGGAGGTGATCAGCGGCTTTCACTGCTGCTATCCAGTTTTCCTGTTAAATATAAAAGGGAATAATTAACAGTAGAAGTTTATTTTGTTTCTAGAGAATTGAATAACTTTGGTTTGGTGAAGAATGCGACGGTCCGTGTTCTACATTATCTTTTGCATTACAATTTAATAACTTGCGCCGGCGCCAGGTCGCCGTGACACCACATGCGCTTTGTGACGGAACTATTCAAACTCAAAGTATTCATAGGTAGATCTTAATGTAAAGCACATAGTTTTACTACACTAAAGCCAAACTCGATTGAGAATGCTTGTCAACAAACAAATTTAAAATGTAGGTAGAAATCACTAGTCATTTTACACCTAATTTTTTTAGTTAACTTGTTAATGACGAATTCATGACAATTAATTAAATTAGTAAGCTTAAAAGTAAATAATATATTCAATATTTTTTAAATAAGATTTTATAAAAAAACAAAACATAATTTTAAATTTTTTAGGCATAAAATGTGTTGCACTTTCTACCTTCATTTTAAATTAGTTTGTTGACAAGCATTCTCAATCGAGTTTGGCTGTAGTATAGGGTGAAGAGTTTGTAAAGATAGGCTTTGTAGAGTTAGGGCGTGTAGAGTCAGATTGACAGTGCGAGTCATACATAGTAACATAGTCGACTTGGCAACACTTTGCACGAAAATGTTTTGGATAATTGTTTTCGAATACGCGTGATTCTCCATCTTGTCGCGTGTTTGGACACAGTTTTGACATATTTATGTTTGTTAAGATTTATAGCATGGAATATTAATTAAAGCACTATTTAAATATAACATTAGTAGTTAAAGTAATCATATACGAAGTTAATTAGTAAAGCGAAGAAAATGGTTCTACGGTGCGTGTTATTGTGGCATAGCATGAAACCAAACTGCCTCGTTGGTCCATTAGCATTTGTGGTTTTAAATTACGAGGTCCTGGGTTCGATTCCTGGGTTGGGAAATATTGAGCTTTCCCTTCCTCTAAGCCCAGAGTGGGTAAAATTGTGATACTTTCACATCACAGAGAACACTTTAAACCGTCCGTCATTAATAGTGATGGTGAGAGTAAAAATATTGTCGTCCATCAAACCCGCATTGAAGTAACGTGGTGGGCATATGCTCCATATTCTAAAAAGATTCGGCCTGGTTCTATAGGATGGCTATAAAAATAGGCCGATAGTGATGACAAAATCAAAAGGGTTACAAATATATAGCATGGGGCTCTATAGAACTGTTTTGGTGTAAGAGTCATTTATATTGGTCAGGGTCGAAACTTCTAATAGAATATTCATTAGTTCTCTCTCCGGCGTCGTTCAAGGTGAAGCATCAAATGCTAATTTAGGTGAATTAACCGAATAAATCTGTCCTATAAAGATTTGTCCTAGATTAGAAGTAAACTATGTATTCAGTGTCAAGCTGAAAAGGACGGAAAATCGAATGATCTAGGCATGTTAGAAATTTAGTATTGAAATTGCATCATGGTAAAAGGAAGTTGCAAAGGTTTTAAGACGAGACAGACGGAAAATCGAATAAATATTTAATGTAAATTTTGAATCGGAATTTCCTCGTGGCAAAAGGAATTTACAAAGGTTTAAAAGAAGTAATGGTTTGAAGTCAAATTATTTATTTGTATAATTGGGTAAGAGGCTGTTTATTTCGACGATCTCCTATAAAAGGAAATGATGGAACGGAACAGAAAGCGCAGTGTTGGTCGACCCCCCCTGCGGCATGTTTGATCGTCACATCAAACGTGCCGCAAGGAGCCGCTGGCAACAAGCGGCTCGCTAGGCTCAGGATTGTTGTGTTTGGAAGTTCCTAAGACTGTCCTGTCCAGCTATTGACGTCCACCGGCTGTTAATGATGATGGTGAATTGGGTAATTAGGAGAACTTTCTAGAAAGAATAACATACCTAGAGACATGGAAAAACACTCATGCTTATCACACAAACATTACCAGTTGCTGAAAATGTTGATGAAGATGATTTTTTACCCGACTGCGTCAGAAGGAGGGTTATGTTTTTCGAGCGTATGTATGTATGTATGTCCATTTTTTCGGCACGCGCTACAGCCTAAACGACTGGACGGATTTTGACAGGTGAGGTGTCGTTGAATTCGTTAAAATTGTGGTAGTGACATAGGCTATATAAATTTTCAGAATGGTGGCTGTAAATGGGGGAAAAAAGGGGGGAGCAAACGTAGTTTTGTTAGATCTTTCTTTTTTCCCCGCAGAAAATAAAGTATTTTGTCCCCGCTTGCATCACCATAAAGTATTTAAAATTTTATGTAGATATAGTGATCCTTGTTTTTCTCTTTTCAGTTCATAACTTCTATGCAGTCGGGTGTTTTTTTTATAATAATAATTTTTTATTTGATCCTATTATTATAGAATCCTGTTACGCCCTTGCTTGGGTGGCTAAGGATTAGGTAATTAGTAATTTTTATTATCGTTCCCTTACCGTGTTATGCAGTTGATCGGAGATGTGTTTCGGCACCACGTGCAGGTCCTCCCATGCGTAATGGCCTAGCAAGGGCGACGTGGGCCGAAGAGACAGCAACATTGACTCAGGCGGAGAAGACGCCACCAGATTGAGGATGAACCTGCAATAAATATTGTTATGATAAGTGATTAACGGCCACTATTGCGCAGCGGTATGCGCGGTTCTTGGTAAGGCCAACTGAGATCTTAAATTTTTTTTTTTTTTTATCGTCTACAAGTTGGCCCTTGACTGCTATCACACCTGATGTTAAGTGATGATGCAATCTAAGATGGAAGCGGGCTAACTTGTTAGGAGTTGGATGAAATCCACACCCCTTTCGGTTTCTACACGACATCGTACCGGAACACTAAATCGCTTGGCGATGCGACTTTGTCGGTAGGGTGGTAACTAGCCACGGCGAAAGCCTTCCACCAGCCAGACCAAGACTAATTAAGAAAAATCTCAATCTGCCCCGCCGGGAATCGAACCCAGGACCTCCGTCTTATAAATCCACTGCGCATACCACTGCGCCACGGAGGTCGTCAAAAAATGGACAAATCTAGCTGGTGGTAAGCTTCGGTCGTGGCTAGTTACCACTCTACCAACACGTACCGCCAAGCGATTTAGCGGTGTAGGATGTCGTATAGAATCCAAGGGGTGTGGATATTATTCTGTTCCTAACAAGTTAATTTCCATCTTAGATTGCATCATCACTTTACATCAGGTGTGATTGACTTGTATTAATAATAAAATTTTTTAACAAAAAATAGAACCGACTCAAAGCGCACTAAAAAGTAAAAAATAACTGTGTCATTTAGTTGCTTTAATTTACTTAAGCATATCTATGAAGTCGGTGCCAGCAATTTTAAGGAACATTTATTTTACGTAGTAAAGAAGTTTGTGGGTTCTAGGTAACGTCCTTGAAAGTAGAAACCTTGGCTGGCACCGACTCCTAGATATGCTTAAGTAAATTAAAGCAACTAAATGACACAGTTATTTTTTACTTTTTAGTGCGCTTTGAGTCGGTTCTATTTTTTGTTAAAAAATTTTATTTCTTACTTTTTAGTGATTTATCGCCACGTAACGTACTCGTGCTATACTGTCATAGTATATTATACGGCACTAGTAGCCAAAAAGCTACTGATACCGAGACAAAAACCGAAATCGCTGTAAGCGTGCCTCCAAAATTTGAAGAGTTCCTTCAATTTCCCCAGGATATCGTCATCAGATCCTAACATGCGGACAATGGGACCACCTTGGATGTATGCCCTTTCGAATAAAAAAAGAATTATCAAAATCGGACAACACTGTAAAAAGTTATGCGTGGTCATACATATAAAAAAAAATATATACGTGAGAACCTCCTCCGTTTTTTTTCGTCGGTTAAAAAAAGAGTACCTGAACCAAAACTGAGATACAATAGTATTGGTTCCAAGCCTAACGGTGCGGAATTTCTAGTTTTATGATAAACGTAGCCTTCCATTTCGATTATCTTTTTGACGTAGACCTATTTTTAACCGACGAAAAAAAACGGAGGAGGTTCTCAATTCGACACGTATATTTTTTTTTTTTTTTTTTATGTATGACCACGCATAACTTTTTACAGTGTTGTCCGATTTTGATAATTCTTTTTTTATTAGAAAGGGCATACATCCAAGGTGGTCCCATTGTCCGCTTGTTAGGATCTGCTGATGATATCCTGGGGAAATCTTCAAATTTTGAAGGCACGCTTACAGCGATTTCGGTTTTTGACTCGGTATCGGTAGCTTTTTGGCTACTAGTGCTATATAATATACTATGACAGTATAGTACGAGTACGCTACGTGGCGATAAATCACTAAAAAGTAAGAAATAAAAATTTTTAACAAAAAATAGAACCGATCAAACGCACTAAAAAGTAAAAAATAACTGTGTAATTTAGTTGCTTTAATTTACTTAAGCATATCTAGGAGTCGGTGCCAGCCAAGGTTTCTACTTTCAAGGACGTTACCTAGAACCCACAAACTGCTTTACTACGTAAAATAAAGGTTCCTTAATCTTGGCTGGCACCGACTTCATAGATATGCTTCAGTAAATTAAAGCAACTAAATTACACAGTTATTTTTTACTTTTTAGTGCGTTTGGAGTCGGTTCTATTTTTTGTTAAAAATTTTTATATCGAGATAATATTGTTAAACCAGCAAATACTAAATAGGTATAATAAAATTTGTTCATACAATGCGATACTTTGTTGATCTAGAAACTAGGATTATAGAAGAATAGGATTAATTATAATATCTTGGCAGTAATATAATGATTAATAAATAATAAAATAAATATTATGGGACAATTACACACTTCGCTATATAGCTCCAAAGTAAGCGTACTCGTAGGTAGCTTGTATTATAGGTACTATGATAACTGATGAATATTTTTTATAATACATAAATACTTATAAAATATAGATAAACACCCAGACACTAGAAAAAATCCATGCTCATCACACAAACATTCTAAATTAATACTTATAATATGATGTAATGTTTGTGTGATGAGCATGGGCTCATCACACAAACATTATCCAGATGTGGGAATCGAACCCACAGCCTAGGACGCAGAAGCAGGGTCACTACCCACTGCACCACTCGGCCGTCAATCGTTAAAATGAAGGTGTCGGTACCTACTTGAGTAAGATAAACATTTTAATATTTAAACCTACTTTGTAGAGGTAATTATAGTCATCATGAATATGGACATGTTTTTATCTACTCACTATACGGCCTTTACACAGGACAGGGGATATGGAGCCTAGACCCACCACGTTGTTTCATTGCGGGTTGGAAGGCTTAGGGAGATAACATTTAATTATCTAAAGATTACTGTCCGGTGATAATTAATGATTATGACTGGCTCCGACCACTTAACTTGACCACCGACGCACCACCAATTTTCCAAACTCGACTGAGAAAATAAGTGAAAATTCGAGTCCTATAGCTATAAAATAATGGGCTTTTTAAAGCTCAGTATTTTATAATCTGGCCCAGGACTTGAACCCAGTACCTCTTGTTTCGAAACCACAACGGCTAATTCTAAAACCAATGAGTTAATTATAGTACCTAGTAGGTACTCGTAATACACGCAGGATTAAAGTGTGTCGCACTCGCATGTAAACCTAATTGTATACCTGCCTACTATTGATCTTGGAAATCCCAGTGTTTGCCATGTTGGCATGTTTGTTGTTCTTGGGGCATTCCCATTGTTGGAATAGCTATGTCTAGTTTACAATATCCCTTAGGTAAAAAATTTACATAACTTTAGTAAACTTACTAGCTAGGGAAACTTTAGTAGGTAGATATAGCTTTATAATGTAAGAAAACATAGTTAGTTTTTTAACCGACGAACAAAAACGGAGGAGGTTCTCAATTCGACACGTATATTTGTTTTTTTTTTTTTTTTTTTTTATTTAACGGGAACGAAGTCACGTATTCGGTTTTGACGGCCTCCGTGGCGCAGTGGTATGCGTGGTGGATTTGTAAGACGAAGGTCCTGGGTTCGATCCCGGCGGGGCAGATTGAGATTTTTCTTAATTTGTCTTGGTCTGTTTGTTGGGAGGCTTTCGCCTTGGCTAGTTACCGCTTTACCGACAAAGACGTACCGACAAGCGATTTAGCGTCGGGTACGATATCAGTGTGGATTGTAGCTTCCATCTTAGATTGCATCGTCACTTAACATCAGGTGTGATAGCAGTCAAGGGCCAACTTGTAGTCGATAAAAAAAAATTATAGTCATCACGATCCAATGGGGACTTGCCACGACTGTCGTTAATTTTTCATTTATTTTATTTTAACAATGCAATGACGATAAAAGTCATTACAATATGAACAGTTTAAGAATTTTGTCGGCCAACGATGACTTTACTGACACAATATAGTGGGAACACACCCTAATACGTCAGACTCAGAGTCAATAGCAGTCAAGGACCAACTTGTAGTATATAAAAAAAAGTTACTACAGTGTAAGTCTAGTGGTTAGCGAATGTGACTTCGGATGTAGAAACCGAAAGGGGTGTGGCTTTACTTTTTCAGAAAATCGTACTCAAAACAAGTGATAGCGACCGCTTCCATCTTGGATTGCATCATCACTTAACATCAGGTGTGATAGCAGTCAAGCGCCAACTTGTAGTCGATAAAAAAAAATTATAGTCATCACGATTCAATGGGGACTAGCCACGACTGTCGTTAATTTTTCATTTATTTTATTTTAACTATGAAATGACGATAAAAGTCATTATAATATGAACAGTTATGGATGATTGTCGGCCAACGATGACTTTACTGACAGAACCTATTAAGCTGTGGGAACAAATTTTAACCCTAATACATCATAGAGTTAGTATAATTCAATAGCAGTCAAGGACCACCCTCTACTTAATTTCAAAGGTATATAAAAAAAAAGTTATTACAGTGTAAGTCTAGTGGTTAGCGTATGTGACTTTGGATTACGAGAGTATTTTGCATTTTGAAAGAATTTTAAAAATAAAATCTTGAAAGGTATTTCAAATAAAATACAAAATGTTTTTGTAAAAAGGCAAATGCAAAATAGGTCTATGCATTTGTAGTTTTTACAAATAAATCACATCTTGCAGAGCAATCGCTGCATAAATTCAACATTCATGAGAAATTAAAAAACTAAAACTTATAATTTTAAATAACTTTTAATATAGGCTTACCGATCATTGTCTACAATAACACGAGTCTGTTGCCTGCGGGGAGATAATGTCGGACTCCTTTGTAGATTGTGTAAAACTTCAACTTCTCTATGAGATTCGACCGGACTGGGAATTTTGTCTGGATTCTGCACTTCCACTAATGTCAAAGCAAATCTCGACTTTTCCCTCGCCTTTCCTTCTGGAATGTCATTTTTCTTATTGAAATACTCATATAGCTCGCTAAGAGATTTAGATTTCACCTTTACTTTACTATGTTTAGAAACACCTTTATGTGTTTTATTGGTTATAACTGGTAATGGAATACCACTTTTTTTAGACGCACGTGTTTCTCTTTCTTGTGCTTCTCGCATTAAATTATTCATCTTATTTACAATGGCTGGCGTTTCTGGTAACGCCTCTTCTATTCTTGACTTTTCTAATATACCTAGAGGTCGGTTATGATTAAGGTCGTCTTCACTAGTCATGACATTGTCACTGTCAGGGGTCCGAATTTTTACACTTTCACCACCGAATCGCACTTTTTTAACTACAACGTCAGAATCTTCCTCTGAATCACCTTCACTATATTTTAGCATGAGACGATCGGAGCTATCACAATCCTCGTCGCTTATTGTGTTTTTGTCCGATTCTGTTTCATTTTGTTCTAGCACAGTCATCGTAATAGCAGTATCCGAATCAAATTTAATTTCAGTTTCTATAATCACTTTAGCATAATTGTTGTTATTAAAAGGCACTCTAAAAGATTCTTCTGACGAGGAGTCAGTTGACAGATAGATAGGAGTCAGAGGGTTATTAAAAACCCGATTAATATGCAAAAGGGGCTGGTTCCTCACTTTTCTCGGAGCATAATAGACGTCTTGCGAATCTTCGTCGTAAGCTTCACACATATGCCTAAATTTATCTTGAATTCTTATATCTAAAAGTGATAAAACTTTTGTATATTGATGAGGTCCACATACCCTGCGTAATTTCATTAGCGATCGAAGAGCAACATCTTTATGCATAGTGTCGAATAATTTCTCTCCTAAAATTTGAAAAATGGGAATCATGTCAAGATCGGTAGTTCGACGTTTCAAAATCCCTATCACCGACGGTATGGAAAGTATTAAGCCGGTGATGACATTTATTTTGCTATCCATTTCGGCGGAATGCGGTCTGATGTTGTTGTAGGAGAACTTATCTATGATCGCCCGAGCTGCACACTCGGGGTCTTCGCAATGGACGCAGAACACTTTGAACGCGTCCAAGGCGGCTTTGCGGACGTTGGGTGAGCTGTGTCCCAGGTTATCGATGACTTGATCGAACGGGAAGGAGAGAGCATTGCCGGATAGGGGGAGCAAGTCGGCGAGGACTCTGAGAGCGTGCAACCGTACTTCCCACTCTGGGTGTGAGAGGCGGTCTTTGATGGCCACGTAGAGGAGTTGTACGTCGAGGTCAGGGGGCAGAGCCCGGGCGCGCAGCACGCGGTCCCATAGGGGTGCGAGTGGCGGCGGCGGCGGCTCGGGCAGTTGCATCGCGGGCCGAGGAGCACTGAGGCGGCGTGAGCGGTCGCCCGCCCGCGCGTCGACACACAACTGGGTTAATGATCGCCGAGCCACGCCACGCCGCCCGCCCTCGCTTGACCAATCGATCACGAAATGTGTAAGCGATAAAACGTCTTAAGGCAGACTAAGTAGCATGTTAGACGAATCTCGAAATTATTCTTTTAAACAAGTTAAAAGTGTTAGTATAATATATTATGTTTGATATTCTTTTTTGAGTTTTGCCTCGCTGGTTCAGTAGTTAGCAGTAACTAAAAAATTGAGTTGGTGAAGCTCTCCAACCCTGCTCCTCGAAGAGCTGTTGGCTTTGGGCCTACTTAGCCATCTCATTTCGATTTTTACAGGGTCAAATATATTTTCTATATATTATTTATCATCCTATGGAGCAGAAAAATCTTCGATTTCCATCGCCTGATGATTTTTAAATGAACTTTATACTTCACGGTTGGGTTTGAATAAAAAAAACAAACTTTACTTATTAAATTAGTTTATTTGTCGTAAAGCTATAAGTACCTTACCTACCTTGGTACGGTCTTAGTTTACATAATTCGTAATTATAAAATCTCTTTATTGAGTACTCTACAAACCTCTTACACTGGCGCTTTTCTACAGTATGTAACACACAGACACACATAACATAAGACTCACGATAGTCGCTGAGTTACCTCTCGTTCCCACCTGTCGGGTGTCGGACCCGGATTTTAATCGGATGTTCCAGTGGCAGAACATTTTATATGAAAACACTTATCGGATGTCCGCGCCGGTAAAAATCCATATAATTGGAACATCCGATTAAAATCCGGAAGGACAACCGACTAGTGAAAACTGGCTATCGTTACACCGCACAATGCACTAGTTTTTTTTTTATAATAATAACTAGCTGACGCGGCAAACATTGTTTTACATTAAAAATTAAAAAAAAATATAGATGAAAATTAGATAGTAGCCGATTCTGAGACCGGCTGAATACGCATACAAAATTTGGTAAAAATCGGTAGATAAAGCCGTTTCGAAGGAGTGCGGTAACTAACATTGTGACAGGGAAATTTTATATATTAGATGAGTTTCACAAAACACCTACTTGGTCCGGTCAAGTCAGCCAAAAAAAGTGTAGGTATGCATAACTACCTACCGGCTATAAATTTACCCAAAAACATGAAAATTGATATGAACTACAAAATTTTTCATAGATAATTTAAAGTTAATCGAACTCTATAAAAAAGAAAAGCCTGCGTTTTTGACATGTCACTATTCAAACAAGTGAATCTAGTACGTTTTGGGTTAAATCCAAAGCGCAATGCTATAATTCTATATGTCCCATAAATATTCTGTAAACAGCATAATATTAAGATAACATTCTCAAGGTTATATCTAAATCTAGATAACATCGAGATTCTAAGCATTATTTCACTAATACAGTTGATAAGGCAACATTGAATTTAACCTACTACATTAATTGTTGTACTGAATTCATCACTAAATTAGATCTACTTTAATTCAACTGGATTTTTGGATAATAGATACAAAATTTTACAGACAGTATATTAGTAGGTGCCCTCTTTAGTACTGGAACCTTTGAGCACAGAATACACAATAGTACAAGCTTAAGAGTAAATAAAAAAAAAATTAACAAAAAATAGAACAGACTCAAAACGCACTAAAAAGTAAAAAATAACTGTGTCATTTAGTTGCTTTAATTTACCCAAGCATATCTATGAAGTCGGTGCCAGCCAAGGTTTCTACTTTAAGGACATTACGTTACTTTAAGTTCCTTCTCAGGATATCATCATCATATCCTAACATGATGACAATGGGGCCACCTTGGAAGTATGCCCTTTCTAATTAAAAATAATTATCAAATCGGACAACTCTGTAAAAAGTTATGCGTGGTCATACATAAAAAAAATACGTGTCGAATTGAGAACCTCCTCCATTTTTTCGTCGGTTAAAAAAGGCGAATGTATGAAATTAATGTAATCATGAATTAAGTTTTTAGTTAACCATCCATACTGCCAGCGGCTTAAACAAGTTGCCACAAATCATCCTAGCTGTCTACCTATAGTGCCTGCGCTCTAACATGGTGCCTGTGACATATGTCATTAACTTTCCGTTTCACTCTTGAAAGTTGAAGCGATTTACAAATTATGACTTAGGATTTCAGCTGTTCCAAATTCTTAATATATTAAATCGTTAATAGCTGTAGTAACTTAAATTTAAAACCGTTAAACCCAGCCAGAATGTTCTAGTCTACAAATAAAATCAAATTGAAAGAAAAATTAAGCAAAGTGTTGTAACGTATAACGTAACGCCATAGACGTGTCTAGTGATGGGACGTACTTCTACGATGAATAGTCGATATTTTTTCTAATAATAAACGTATATTGTAGTACAATTTTTATTTTTAAAAAGTCTATAATTTTATACAACAACAGAACATCAGGGAAAGTTTACTCAAAAGGTTGCAAAGAAGAAACATATTTTATTCGTCCTAACTTATATCAGAATTAGGAACATTTGAGTGGTCACTAAATTCATCATCTGAATCTATGACGAATATTATTAACAACTAGCGGTCTCCCGGTATTTCACCCGCGTAGTTCCTTGTCCCGTGGTAATATCTGGATACAAATTACCTTATGTCACCCCTTATGAGTCGAGCTATCATATACAAAAGGTTTTTTTATAATCCAACTGATGACTGATGTAGTTTCAGAGATTAGCCAGAACAAATAAACAGACAGACAGACAATAATTGAAAAAAAAATGTTATTTTGGTGTATGTACGGTATGCATATATGCACAAACAGACACTGCAATTTTATTTATATGTATAGATGAATTAATTATGTTGTTAATATGGACGTCACGATCCCAATCAGTCATAATATCCCTTTTTGTTTTATTTACGACCTTCGACCTGCCTTCAGGTTAATCTTTGTTGATGGCCTCTTGTAACAGTGCCAACATATTATTTGCCGTTAATGGCGGTGAAGTAGGTATTAATTTTTGCGGCGTGACTGAAAATTAAATGGGAATATGGAAAAAAGTATTTAAATTCAATCAATCAAATCATTCAATCAAATAATCAATTATTTCATAGGTAATGCTGCGTTCGCAACGCTGATGTTATAAATGCTGATTTTATAAAGCTTCAAAATAGGAATTGAAATTAAAAGCATACATGTTATTTGGGCCCAATAACATTATATCTAAGGACCGAGGTCAGACCTATTGTCATCTCTTCTAGAGCATAGGTAGGAGTTGGTGCCTTTTGACGCCGGACTAAGGCAATAAGCTCCAACTTTAACATTTTTATATCTACTCCGTTTTCAAGTTCATCAACTCGCTGTTGCGATTGGATTGGTTTGAGGTTTATTAACCTGTACCAAATGGTAAAGCGGGGCAGATTGAGATTTTCTTAATTTGTCTTGGTCTGGCTGGAGGAAGGCTATCGCCGTGGCTAGTTACCACCCTACCGACAAAGACGTACCGCCAAGCGATTTAGTGTTCCGGTACGATGTTGTTTCATTCTACACCTAACAAGTTAGCCCGCATCCATCTTAGACTGCATCACACATCAGGTGTGATAGCAGTCAATTGCCAACTTGTAGTTGTTAAAAAAATTATCGCAGAGACTATAGTCAATAAAAGTTTAATCCCTAGAAACTATGCATTACTATAACCGCGATAACAAAGTCTCCTCATAAATAACGATCAAATAATAATTTGCCTTTTAAGCTAATTTTTTTACAACATTAAAATAGCTAGATTCATGCTGCGAGTATCGTCAGCGATAAACATGAATTTCTAATCGTCACATCCCTAGTCACTGACGTCAACGTCATACTGACAACTGTCACCCGCACTTTCTTACAGCAATTCGAGTATAGAACCCATCAGTAACAATTAAGAGGTCTACCGATTAGCCATTCGTACGTAGTAAAGTATTGGTTGAACTACGATTATGTCGTCTGGACAATTATTCTTAATAGCCTCTTAGGTACCCTTTTAATTTTAAAAACAGACTTTCATATAAAGTGTGATCTTCCCCCGCTCCCCCGCCCAATTTAATTTTTTATAGTTTCCCGTCAACCAATACAATCCGTCCCGTCACGTGTACCAAAGATCTACACTTTTGTTAAACATTGTACGATATTACAGTACATTAACATTAACAATATACATATATTTATAACTCTTAACAGATGCATTATTTTGACTAAATTTGATTACCATAAAAACGGTTCTAGTGAGTTAATCTTAAAAGATAGACATATACCGTCGTGGACATTTTTTTAGATCATTTCAAGAGGAATCATTCTTTCATACATATATTTTTGGTATCTTGAACCGTTTTCGCAGCGCACGCAACGGAAGCCCTCAAGGATGAATAATTCTCGCCGTTTTTTTTTTCACATTTTGACGTGACTACGTCTTATAATTCGACAGAGCCGGCGGCACGCACGAAAAAACATGACGTCATGCGTCGTTACCTCGCTTTGAGGTGTTCCATGTAAGGCTTGAAGTGCAAGCGAGAGGCGCGGAACGAGTGACAAAGAAGCACAATCGGCCAATTAAATGTTACCATTCCATCAGTATTTTCTTCAGACGTTGTCACGTTCAACTATCGTCAGTAAACCGACTTTACAGACAACCAATTTTTTCATTATTTCTTCGCTCCTAATAGTAGCAGCGTGATGTTATATAGCCTAAAGCCTGAGATTAGCGCGTTCAAACAAACAAACAAACTCTTCAACTTTATAATATTAGTATAGATAAGTGATCTTTACGCAGCTTTTCATCGCCTGACATCTTATAAGAAGGCCATATTGCAGTTGATTTAAAAAATGTCACTTTACATGAAATAAAGAATTATCTATCTAAATAAAATGCTACTATCTAATACACCTCGCCTCGTCTCCGATCTTCAGTGCATCCATTGTCAGTTCGGTCAGTTTTAGCTACAGCTTTGGTATCCACACTCCTGGCCACTTGGTCGATGGTGTCCATGAGAGGCAGGTCCCTGGTCTCCGGCGTAAAGAAGAGCAGGCAGCTGGCTATGACGGCTGTGCAGCCGAAGCAGACGGGAGCCAGAACTGGGGACACCGTAGCCTGAAACAATTGGGTATTTGACTCAATTTATTTTGTTAGTTAAAGAAGTTGTATAAAAATAATAACATAAGCTGCGAAAATAATTAAAATCCGATAAAAATCTGCAAAGTTACATGCTCTTGTATATTTGGAGTAGGGGTCTTCTGTCCTTTTCTCGCAAAACGAATATTTGTACTAAGCCACTATGGCGATACTGTGATGTGACGTCAAATAACAGTATGGCTGTCTCCTTCTAATTAGAAATATTTAAATGCTTATAACTTTTTACTTATTTGATCAATTTAATTAGTTTTATCATGTTTTATTTGTTATAGAATCAAGTTTTAAAAAATAATTTTAAACTCTATTATTTTTATTTATATATTAGTGTCAAATACCCAATTTTCTTTTGTTTCATCAAAGTTCCACATCGCGCGTGTGTAAGTATCTCCGACACTTTTGGGTGAGCTAATGAGCGAGTGAACGGATGCGCGAGAGTCGTTTCAGCCGGTGGTCCATAGACTTTTAATTTAGTTTTTTAATTTCTGCGCCAGAAATAAATATTCGTATCATCATTATTCATTTAATTTATAATGTCCAACTTTTCAAGGTTTTGTCTCTCTTTATAGCAGACAGGATTTATAGAGCAGACTCATTACTGATGGGTGAATGTTTGAATCTTTTTTTTTATCGACTGCAAGTTAGCCCTTGACTGTTATCACATCTGATGTTAGGTGATGGTGCAATCTAAGATGGAAGCGAGCTAATTTGTTAGGAGTAGGAATTAGGATGAAATCGACACCCCTTTCGGTTTCTACACGACATCGTACCGGAAAGCTAAATCCCTTGGCGGTACGTCTTTGTCGGTAGGGTGGTAACTAGCCACGGGGAAAGCCTCCCACCAGCCAGACTAAGACAAATTAAGAAAAATCTCAATCTGCCCCGCCGGGAATCGAACCCAAGACCTCCGTCTTATAAATCCACCGCGCATACCACTGCGCCACGGACGTCGTCAACAATCACTAAAACATGTTAATAACCATTGGTACCAAGAGTCATCATTTTGTTTTCACCGATGCGCGCGCTACAGTGGTAACATTAACAAGTTCCTAATTCATCGCTGCTGCTGTGAATTACATGGATGACAATAACTCAATTACATCATTTTCAGTCCCTCAATAAAACTGTTTATACATACAGTTACTAACTTTTCTAAAGATTGAGTTAAGTTACCTACCACGTTGTACTTAACGATCATATTGCAGCATACTGACTTGTATTAAAATTGTCTCATCTCTCAATGGAGTTACCAGTTACCACTCCACCGAGGTCTCACCATGACCGGCGTCAATGGAGCGACCATATTCCCGACGGAGGCGGCGAGGGTGCACAGACCCAGCAGAGATCACCTCACGCTGATGGGGATAGTTTCATCGTGAAGGTGACGATGCGTGTGTAGTATGGTGACGTCATGAGCTACGAGTGGATGCGTGTAAAACTTGTCTCACCATGACTGGAGTCAATGGAGCCACCATATTCCCGACGGAGGCGGCGAGGGTGCACACACCCAGCAGAGATCACCTCACCCAGATGGGGATAGTTTCATCGTGAAGGTGACGATGCGTGTGTAGTATGGTGACGTCATGAGCTACGAGTGGATGCGTGTAAAACTTGTCTCACCATGACTGGAGTCAATGGAGCCACCATATTCCCGACGGAGGCGGCGAGGGTGCACAGACCCAGCAGAGATCACCTCACGCAGATGGGGATAGTTTCATCGTGAAGGTGACGATGCGTGTGTAGTATGGTGACGTCATGAGCTACGAGTGGATGCGTGTAAAACTTGTCTCACCATGACCGGCGTCAATGGAGCCACCATATTCCCGACGGAGGCGGCGAGGGTGCACAGACCCAGCAGAGAGCCTCTCACGCTGGTGGGGAACAGCTCCATGGTGTAAGTGACGATGCCGGTGTAGCACGCTGACGTCACCAGCTTGCCGAACAGGAACAGACATATCTTCAGCCAGGTGTAAGCTGCAAACAAACCATATTTCATTTTAGTAATTTATATTAAGGCGGCCTAATTGATATTGTGATGAGATTTAAGAGATTAATAAAGATAATAATTGTGTGACCATTTAGACCGTACGTATGACTTCACCTCTTGCTAGTATAAAACAGAAAACATATTTTACTGAGCCAATGTTAATGTTCGTGGCAGAGGATCTAATTCTACCACTGTAGGAGCAGATCCTATGCTATTACTGGAGTACTGCTAATAGTGGATATTAGAAAACGTCGTCATTGCAACTAATGATTGAATAAATAATTAAATCTGGTTCAGAGTACCAAAATGAAAATTTCATTAAATTATCGATACAGCCTTAACACCGATTCCCTGTGAAATTTTAGGCTACATTGATTAAATAATATTGTGTAATCTTAAATTGAAAACTATAATATCCTGTAACAAAAAAATTTGGACCCATAATTATACCTATACCTACAGCTATAAAATGCAATAGCTACACTAAAGCCAAATTCGATTGAGAATGCTTGTCAACAAACACATTAAAAATGTAGGTAGAAAATGCAACACATTTTATGCCTAATACATTTAAAATTATGTTTTCTTTTTTATAAAATCTTATTTAAAAGATATTGAATATATAAATTAGTTTTATGCTTACTAATCTAATTTATTGTCATGAATTCGTCATTAACTAGTTAATTAAAAAAATAGGTTTAAAATGACTAGTGATTTCTAGCTTCATTTTTAATTTGTTTGTTGACAAACATTCTCAATCAAGTTTGGCTTTAGTATAGCAGGTAAAGTAATTTTATTTTACTTACATCCAGGAACGACACCGCAAGCTACGCAGGCAATACCACAAAGCAAATAACCAACTATAAGTGGCTTCTTCCTTCCGATCGTATTCATCAGATACATAGATATCAGTTCACCAGGAAACGACATGACTGCAGCCAGCAGGAAATTCGTATATTTATTCCCCGGTAGCCAAACCGAATTAATGATCAGACCGTAGTAGATAAAAGTCACCGTAAACCGACATACTGTTGCAACTAGGAACCTTTTCAGAACTTCTCTACACCGGAAAACTTCTCGGAACCCTTCTTTTGCAGTATTACCTTCCATATTGAATGTAACTTTGAGTTTTTCTTTGTCCAAATGATCTATATCGTCTATATTTGTATTTAGTTTATTAGTTTTGACTATAAGTTTTAAAGTATCCTTCGCTGGGATTGATCTACCAGTCAGTATTTGCCATCTCGGGCTTTCTCGAACAAGTAAAATGTAGGAAAGGAATAAAAGGGTCGGGCTGCATATGATATGGATTAGAGTTTTCCAATATGGCACCAGCATAGCGATCACCGCAAAAACAGCTTCGCCCATGTATATGGCGTAGGCGAAGAGCACACCGGCAAGCATTCTGTTTTTCTTATTTCCAATTTCGATCACTAAAAAAACAAATTATATTATTATTAAAAACTTACGAAAAACCATGTACAATTCCTCTAACTCAGAAAGCCTAATAGCAGTGTCGTGCACTTCATAAATGCAAAAACGCATTGCTTACCCTAAACACACATTGCTAACCAGTATTTTAGGAGGAATTTTTCGATTTAGTGTAGATTGTATTTATAATGCATACCATAGTTAAAAACCTTGTGCACGCCACGAGAGGAGCTAGTGTTTTGCAGTTGGCCATTAAAACTGATTGTAACAGGTTCTAGGTTCGCTAGAAGGTATAAATAGTAATAAATGACGTACTGATAACTGAACCAGCAGTGTAAACTCCTCCACACAAAGCCGCTTCCAGAAACTCAAGTCCAATATACACCGGGTATGATGTTGCCAAGGTCTTCAAGTTGCCAATAAAGCAAGCCACCGAGCAAATTACTATTGTAGGTTTGCGACCTATTCTGTAAATCAAGACATTTTAAAAAAGAAATTTTTGGCGCATTAATTTAAATTTTTGGCACACTGGACAAGATGCCCTGTCTAGCTTGTCTTATAGGTACATGGTATTCCTGGTAGACCTGGCACAAGCTATTGTGAGAACGCGTATTCAAAGCTGTTCTAGCAAATATAAAATCTGGGAATTTTTTTAAAAAAAAGCTTAATATGTCATTGCTCGATCTATGACCCAAAGACTTGAAACCAGGATTTAGTGATCTGTAACCATAAAGGCTAACAGAAAATATGCTTGATTTCACTAATTGAAGTTTCAATTTATAACCACAGATAAATAAATAGTAGATGGCAAAAACGTACGAATGTCAGTCTCCATTGGTTTCTCCTCTGAAATCACCGATTTCCTATTAACAGTGTATCTATAGCCGTACTACTTACGTGTCCGCCATCCATCCAGCTACCAGCATTGCTAGCGCCATTCCGATGTTGTGAATAGCTCCTATTAAACTCAGTCTCCATGGCTGACAGGCTAAGTTGAGCTGAAAATAACAATAAGCTTTCATGAATATCATTTTATTTTAAGCGATTTCAAGCTTCATAATTGCAAGAAAAATCCAAACACAACGGTCCCGAGCCGCCTGTTGCCAGCGGCTTCCTGCGACACGTTTGATGTCGTCAGTCCACCTGGTTGGGGGTCGACCAACGCTGCGCTTTCCGGTGCGGGGTCGCCAATCTACCACCTTGGGCCCCCAACGTCCATCAGCTGTGCGAACTACGTGCCCCGCCCATTGCCACTTCAGTTCTGCGACTCGCTGAGCTATGTCGGTTACTTTGGTTCTTCTGCGGATCTCCTCATTTCTGATTCGTTCACGCAGAGATACTCCGAGCATGGCTCTTTCCATCGCCCGCTGAGTGACTCTGAGCCTTCTTATGAAGCCCGCAGTCAGCGACCAAGATAAACAGAAAGTACAGCGTTGAAAAAGCCTTTGTTGCATTTTAGCCCTTATCCATCAGATGATGCTGCCTGGAGGCGGCATTTTTGAAGTGATAACTTCTTATGGGAGGGCAAGCCACTTCATTACGTAATGCCATACTTAGCCAGTCTCACCTGCCTCTCACGCATATAGCAGGGGTAAACAGGCTTCTCTCTCACTGTAATCGCGCTAGCCTCATTTAAGTTATCATTACTGTCGGGCGTCCCAAGACGCATATGTTTATACATTTTTTGTAGTTTTGCCCCACCTTGAAAAAATTTAAGATCCGTCGCTGAATATAGCTATTATCCTATAACTATATTAACTATCAGCGAGGTAGCGGGATAACTTGTTAGTATAGTAGTATGCAAACCACACTCTTTTTTTTATCGACTACAAATTGGCCCTTGACTGCTATCACACCTGATGTTAAGTGATGATGCAGTCAAAGATGGAAGCGGGTTAACGTGTAAGGAGTGTGACGAAAATCCACACTCCGTTCGGTTTCTACACGACATCGTACCGGAACGCTAAATCGCTTGGCGATACGTCTTTGTCGGTAGGGTGGTAACTAGCCGCGGCGAAAGCCTCCCACCAGCCAGACCAAGACAAATTAAGAAAAATCTCAATCTGCCCCACCGGGAATCGAACCCAGGACCTCCGCCGTATAAATCCACCGCATATACCACTGCGCCACGGAGGTCGTCGCTCTTTTTGGTTTCTACACGGCAGGGTGGTAACTAGCCAGGGCAACGGTGAAGCCTCCTACCAGATAGAGCTGAACCAATTTAAGCAAATCTTAATCTGCCCCGCCGGCAATCGAACTCAGGACCTCCGGCTTATAAACCCACTGCGCATACCACTGCGCATCGGAGGCTGTGAAATCGTAATCTAATGTAATAAATGTTCCTGTAATAGGGCGACTTACTTATTTATAGTTAACTGATATCTCAATCACAAGATACTGCAATGCATTTAATTATCTTTCATAAACTGCAGACGCAATTTATAAATCATGTTGGCATAGATCTTACTTGTTTAGATGAACGTATCTTTTGTATTACCTTGTACCTACATACACACCAAACACGAGATAGGTACCTTAATATTAATAAATCTATATTACTTGACTGCGTTAGAAAGAGGATATTGTTTTCTACTTCATTTTACTAGATGTATCTACAGGATAATACTTGAAATCCGAAATGTTCTAGCTTCAAAACCGGACTGTAACAATTACCTACTTTGCTTACATGTCTTGAAAAGGCAAGTAGATCGTCCAAAAAATGAATAGGTATTTTAAAATATAGTATTAAAATTATTTTTATATATAATTTTTCCAAAAATACCTATTCTATTTTAAATTCTTAACTGTTTACATTTATCTCCTAAAAAGGGACGTTGACCTAAACAGTAGGTATATAATTAAAAGAAAATTACCGCGGCATACATTTTTTCTAATTTGTGACAATTGCTCTCACACGCAATTTACGGGTAGGTAATTACTTATTTAATGAATATTTGAGTGACAATGACTTAGGTTAGATCACCAGTTCAAATTATCAGGACCCGCGGATTATCAGGATAGTCATCATTATCAGGCTCTACAGGGCAATATGCATGTACTGCTCAGATGAGGATGATGCGGAGCACACAATATTTCACTGCTCAAAATTCGAAGGAGAGCAAGAATTGCAAAGTGTTCAGCTGGGGAGCCAGATTAAAGTTCAGAACCTGAGCACCTTAATGCTAGAGACGAAGGAGAACTGGGAAGTGATTAAAATGTATTTACAAAGCATAATGAAAATAAAGGAGAAGGATGAAAGGACAAGGAAAGAGTGATACAGACAAGGGCACTGGTGGTAGGCTAAAACGGCAGGTGTACCAGTGCCGAGGTGATAGGGGGGGATTTTTAACAGGTAGGAGTCCGGCACTATCCGTGAGGATGTCGATGAGGATTTTCAAAGAAAAAAAAAAGGCTCTACAGGGCCAGGCGTACCTTCTTAGATAGAGAGGATATGAAGATGTGACCTATTATGGTCCACAAAGGCTTAACCAACGTGGCTTCAGTTGGAAATTGCATTTACATAAAAATGAATAAGCTTGGATCGGAGAACGGTTTCCAGCCGTTCACACTCCTGCATTTCTGCTACGCCTTATATTGAAACCCAATGTAACACTTTACTTGAATATGAACCTCATACAACCCAGGCGCCTCGACGTGGACGGGGAGCTTGTAAACCCTCTCCCTCCCCCAACTTCGATGTTATGAAGTCGGGAAGTGCCTGCTATCTTTTACGCCCCCGATCCCTGGCACCACCAGTACCACGGGCTCCTATCCGTCCATCCGTTTATAATATGTAAATATGTAACTGTTAACAGTTAATAACACCCTTAACTGTCCTTCGACTTCATCACCAGGTCCTTATAATAGTCACAATCTATCTATACTAAAGCCAAACTCGATTGAGAATGCTTGTCAACAAACAAATTTAAAATGAAGGTAGAAAATGCAACACATTTTATGCCTAATAAATTAAAAATTTTGTTTTATTTTTTTATAAAATCTTATTTAAAAGAAATAGAATATATAAATTAGATTTGAGCTTACTACCCTAATTTATAGTCATGAATTATTATTACATTAACAAGGTAACTAAAAAAATTAGGTGTAAACTGACTAGTGATTTCTACCTTCAGTTTTAATTTGTTTGTTGACAAGCATTCTCAATCGAGTTTGGCTTTAGTATAGGCGAAAAGTTCTCATCAGTACAAATTAATCAAGTCCGCCAATTCACACTGGAGCAGCTTGGTGGGTACAAGCTCCAGATATTTCCCACCAATCAGGAAGACAGGTCCTTCTAGTGGGCTCATTAAAATAGTCATAAAACTATTATCACCCTAAGCCCGCCAACCTACACTGGAGCAGCACGGTGGGTCTAAGCTCCAGATATTTCCCACAAATCAGGGAGTCAGGTTCTTCTAGTGGCCCATTAAACTATTATCACCTTTAAGTGATAATAGTTTTATGACTACTTTAATTACGGGCTTTAGCCCGCCAACTCACATTTGAGCAGCATGGTGGGTCTAAGCTCCAGATATTTATCACAAGTGAGAAAGTCTTCTAGAGAGCCATTCCTTTCCAACAAAAAAAGAATCATTAAAATCGGTTCATAAACGACTAAGTTATGCGCGAACACACATAAAAATCATTTCCCTCTTTCTAACAAAGTCGGGTCAAAAAAAAGAAGTAGCTAGGAAGAAGAACACTCCTCGAACTTTTTCCTATAAGAATATGTCATCATATCGGGGTTCGGCCAAGCCGTTTGGAAGTTGTAGGGGAACATGTAAATAGTGCGGACAAACAGACATACAGACAGACAGGCTACAAGAATTTATAGCATTCCGCTGAAATGCACAAAGTTACAAGAACATGGAACGGTTTTAAATTATTTTGTATGCAGAACGAAGAAAATATTGGATACACGGCAGACGGAATGTAGGGGGATGTTCCCTACGAGTTAATACAGCCAGGGTGGTGAATTTGAAGTCGTCTCCCACTCCCGGATCGCCAATCGAGGTCAGATTAAGCTCGGGAGCGCTTAAAAGACGTGCAACGTGCTGCGATGCTTCTTCTTTTGATTAATAAAAGGCTGTTGTTCTGCCAATACTTCTGTTGTGGTTATTCTACCAATCTCCGACCCCTTAGGTCGTAACAATGTTAAGCTTGTATTTCTTCTTAGAAATTCAGTAAAATTTTCAGTTCGGAGATAGGAGGTAGTAGTGGTGTGTGTTACATGTCACGGGAAGTGCGTTAATACATTTGCCGTTCGGTCCAATTCAATATCGTCTTTAACGTCTGATCTGATCGGTATATGTCAAACATTTTCACCCATATTGCTACCCTCTGTAGGCCGAGCCTTGTCTACAATCTACTTTTAAAACATACCTACCGTAGAATATACAGTATTGTTGTTCTCATAGATCCAATCTCTACATTCCTCCACCGCGGCTGTAAAGCTGTTGTTGGTGCATAGATTTTGTACGAGTGTGGTGTTTAACATTGGCTTGGTGCATTGATCGCTGTGTGTTGTTGGCCACCACGATGCCTCGAACTCCGGACTTGAAGACTCACATTCTGGTATACGACATCTATGCAAATAAAAAAAGTTCATAAAAAATAAAACCGACTTCAAAACGCACTAAAAAGTAAAAAAATTGCGTGATTTAGTTACTTTATTTTACTTAACCATATCTATGAAGTCGGTGCCATCCATATCCAAGTTTAGGTAACGTCTTTAAAATAGAAAGCTCGGGTGGCACCGACTCCATACATATGGTTAAGTAAATTAAAGTAACTTAATGACGCAATTATTTTTTACTTCTTAGTGCGTTTTGAAGTCGGTTTTATTTTTTAACCGACGAAAAAAAACGGAGGAGGTTCTCATTTCGACACGTATATTTTTTTTTTGTTTTTTTTTTTTTTTATGTATGACCACGCATAACTTTTTACAGTGTTGTCCGATTTTGATAATTCTTTTTTTATTAGAAAGGGCATACATCCAAGGTGGTTGTATGCCTGGTGGTTGTATGGTGGCTGTATGTAATTGAAGGAACTCTTCAAATTTTGGAGGCACGCTTACAGCGATTTCGGTTTTTGTCTCGGTATCAGTAGCTTTTTGGCTACTAGTGCCGTTTAATATACTGTTTAATATACTATGACAGTATAGCACGAGTACGTTACGTGGCGATAAATCACTAAAAAGTAAGAAATAAAATTTTTTAACAAAAAATAGAACCGACTCAAAGCGCACAAAAAGTAAAAAATAACTGTGTCATTTAGTTGCTTTAATTTACTTAAGCATATCTAGGAGTCGGTGCCAGCCAAGGTTTCTACTTTCAAGGACGTTACCTAGAAACTTTACTACGTAAAATAAATGTTCCTTAAACTTGCTGGCACCGACTTCATAGATATGCTTAAGTAAATTAAAGCAACTAAATGACACAGTTATTTTTTACTTTTTAGTGCGCTTTGAGTCGGTTCTATTTTTTGTTAAAAATTTTTATTATTTCATGATTTTTAGTAATAGGCCAGTGCAAATAGCTTTAAAATGATAAAAAGTAAAAAAAATCGCAGTAGGATGAAACCCATTGGAAAAGCAGGAGAATATAATAAAAATGAAAGGAAAAATAAATTACGGGCGATCTGAGGTCGGGAAGGGGTAGGGGGTGAGGGTTTAGGAGTAAAAAACAGTTTTTCTTGGTTACCCCTTCCCGACCTCAGATCGGCCGTAATTTATTTTTCCTTTCATTTTTATGATACCTCTCCTCCTTTTCCAATATGTTTCATCCTACTGCGATGTTTTTTTAATTTCAAAAATTAACTGCACTGGTCTATAATGTCGTACAACGTTTAACAAAAATGTAGATCTTTAGTACATGGACGGGACGGGACGGAGGAAATTGCTTAACGGGAAATTATAAAAAAATTGAATTGAGAGGGGTAGCGGGGAATGAGCACACTTTATATGAAAGTCTGTCTTTAAATTAGAAGGCTACCGAAGTGGTTTTCATGCGGGCGACTGCTAGTAACGTAACAAATTCAGTGTTAATTAGAGGACTTACAAACAAAAATTATCGCAAATGACGAACAGCAAAGATATAAATACATTATGTGAACAGTTAATACCAGCCAGTATTACCTACAAGATAACCTTCTCGTAATACTGGCTGTAGATTGACAATAATTACTGCTGATGTTAAAATAAACACACGTCGACGATAATAATTATGATTTAACACTCTTCAAAAACTCCTTGGTTATAGTGTCGCACACAAAATCGAGGGTTCGATCTTACGTTCGATCTTTACCCGCTGAGAATATTTACGAATAAGGGTAAAATTATGGTCACAATATTCTGGCTAATTTATTCTTTATTTACTGACTTCAAAAAAGGAAGGTCAAAACGCGTTTTGGATGAGCCGATTTTGGTGCGGTTTTGTGTTTGATATATTTCAGAGAAGTTCTATAATCGACTTGAAAAAAGGAAGTTCTAAATAAATATCATAAACAATATAATTTTAAAAACTTACCTATGATTCACTTCTCCCGCTACAAAAATATAATTAACGTTTATCATAGAGACGAACATTGCGGGGAGGCACGCGTAGAAATATTGCAGGATTTGATATTTGCCAAACGTTTCCAATATATTTGACACTTCGCACTTTTCATGTTCATCTTTACACTTTTTAGATTTTTTAAACATCATGAAATTATTTTATTCGTATTATTATTTCGCTGTGATTGCAGATATTTATTTATGCTTAGAATTATTTAATCACTAAGACATTTATTATTATTTTATTCATATTATTCACATCGTTCAAGCTCTTAAATATGTAGTATATAGAAATAATTATATTGGAATTCGATCTTACGTATTTTTATCGCGATATCAAAATTAACTTAAATTCACACACAGTTGGTATAACTATATTTTATTTAATTGACATTTCGTCAAATAGACAGCATTAATTTAACAGTAATATTACACTTATCACTTTAACTTTTAATTTAAATTAATAATTTTGTATAATTTTTAATTAATAAATTAAATAACTCAAAATTTAAATTTAATTTGATTAATTTAATAAATTAATTGTAAAACACGAATACTTGTTACGGCAAAATGTTACATAATGTTACACACTGTAGACACGACGTTATAACATTAAATGATAAATAGATAGGTTAATACAGCACATACAAGCTGTTAGCTGAGACAGAAGTGCAATAAGTATTGATAGACTCAACTTTGCTAAAGAACAACTCGCTCGTCTCTATAGATAGTAACTGTTACTTACGATCTATATATAAATGAAAAAGGTCTTGACAGACATACAGACCAGAGTCTTATAGTTCCATTTTTTTCGATGAATCGCGAAAAATCAAGTAGGTAACAAATAATATAGGTATATAATATACTAAAGCCAAACTCGATTGAGAATGCTTGTCAACAAACAAATTAAAAATTAAGGTAGAAATCACTAGTCGTTTTACACTTATTTTTTTAAATCAACTAGTTAATGAAGAATTCATGGAAACAAATTAGATTAGTAAGATTAAAACTAATTAATATATTCAATATATTTTAAATAAGATTTTTAAAATAACAAAACATTATTTTAAATTTATTAGGCATAACATGAGTTGCATTTTCTACCTTCATTTTAAATTTATTTGTTGACAAGCATTCTCAATCGAGTTTGGCTTTAGTATAGTATGTGTGCCTACCCGCATTAACCGACTAACGTGCTTTAGAAATGCTATACCGATGTTGATGGATTTTCTTGCGTCTTTCGGTTGGTTTCTCTATGCTTCACTGTCTCAATTACAGATTTGTGGCATTTCATTCGGCCTCTCTTTTTTATTTTCTGAAACTAATTTTAAAAGAATTGTTTTTATTAAAGTATGAAAATTTTGGAATTGTAGATTTGTCGCACAAAACTTCCACGTAAACCAAATAGTAGGCGTCCGTAAGCAATAATTAGGTAGGTATTTAACATTATTCTTATCTACTCTTCACTTAGTTCAAGTTGACTGCTTTTTACATTTTTCTAACCGACAAATAAATATATATATATATATATATATATATATATATATATATATATATATATATATATATATATATATGTCAATATCTATACGTATATATAACGTGTCTGTACATATATATATATATGTATATATATATATATATATATATATGTCTATATCTATATATATACATATTTATGTATGACCACGCATAACTTTTTACAGAGTTGTCCGATTTTGATAATTCTTTTTTATTAGAAAGGGCATACTTCCAAGATGGTCCCATTGTCATCACGTCATGTTAGGATCTGATGATGATATCCTGGGAAAATTGAAGGAACTCTTCAAATTTTATAGACACACTTGCAGCGATTTCGGTTTTTGTGTAAGTATCGGTAGCTTTTTGGCTACAGATGCCGTATAATATACTATGACAGTATAGTACGAGTACGTTACGTGAACTAAAACGCTAAGAAGTAAGATATAAAAATTTTTAACAAAAAATAGAAGCGACTCACAACGCACTAAAAAGTAAAAAATAACTGTGTCATTTAGTTGCTTTAATTTACTTAGGCATATCTAGGAATCGGTGACAAGGTTTCTACTTTAAATTCAAATTCAAATTCAAAATCATTCAAATTCAAAATCATTTATTTCAAGTAGGCTTATTACAAGCACTTTTGAAACGTCAAATTGGACTATTTGTAGTGACTCTACCACCGGCTCGGAAGGCAGGCCCTGTTGAGAAGAGCCGGCAAGAAACTCAACAGTTGCTCTTTTTATAATATTATCAATTTCACAAAATTAAGTGTGTTGTTACATAAAGTTTTATTTTACTTCCTGTGTGAAGTTGAAAGCCTATCCAATTGGATTTGAACATCTTTGTCATTTAAAAATTCATCGATAGTATAATAACCCTGACTCAGTAAGTGAGTTTTAATACATTGTTTAAACTTATGCAATGGCAGATCTAAAACTGAATTGGGCATCTTGTTGTAGAAGAGTACACCCAATCCTACGAAAGATTTTTGTACTTTTCGGAGGCGATAAGCTGATATGACTAACTTATGTCCATTTCTAGGAAGACGGTCGTTTAAATCCTTTTTCTGTTTATACATATTTATATTTTGTTTAACATAAACTAGGTTATTGAATATGTATTGACAGGCTACTGTAAGAATTCCTATTTCTTTAAATTTGACTCGAAGGGACTCGCGTGGTTTAAGTTTATAAATCGACCGAATTGCTCGTTTCTGAAGTATAAAGACAGAATTTATGTCAGCAGCCTTTCCCCACAACAAGATGCCATAAGACATCACACTGTGGAAGTAAGCAAAATAAACCAGTCTAGCTGTTTCTACATCGGTAAACTGTCTTATTTTTCTCACTGCAAATGCTGCTGAGCTAAGTTTAGCTGTCAGTGACTCTATATAAGCGCTCCACTGAAGTTTACAGTCCAAGGTCACTCCTAGAAAGACTGTAGAACTCTCCATTCTTAGCGTTTCACCATTTATCATTAAAGACTTATTTATTTTTTTTACATTCGGTAAAGAAAACTCAACACATTTAGTTTTCTTTGCATTTAATAGTAAATTATTAGCAGTAAACCAATGCGACACATGCGATACAGCACGGTTTACATCGTCAAAGTCACTTTTATTTCTATCAGTTTTAAAAATTAAAGATGTGTCATCAGCAAACTGCTTTACTACGTAAAATAAATGTTCCTTAAACTTGGCTGGCACCGACTTCATAGATGACACAGTTATTTTTTAGTTTTTAGTGCGTTTTGAGTTGGTTCTATTTTTTGTTAAAAAATTTTAAAACTATTTAAAATTAAAAGAGTTACAGAGTAAGTTGCCAATCTGTACAAATAAAAAAATCTTAAAAGATAAGTGTCTATTTGTAATTTTAAATTAATAGCTTTTCACTAAAAGCAAATTATTATGAAATGATAGATATACGAGTACCTAGGTACCTACGGTATTTGCATAAAAAATGTGCTTTTTAAAAATTTGTTTGTCTGCTTGTTTGTTACGGTTTATGCCTAAAACGGTCGGACCATTTTTGACGGAACTCTAACTCGTAGATATCCAATGTTATAAGAAGCTTACGTTATTTACGCTTAGGCTACGTTTATTTTAGAAATATCACTGCATTTTTGCGAAATACTTTAAATTCTTGGTGTCTTTCTACCTGTCCGCGCTATTTTTATATTCCCTTACAATTCTCAAACGGCTTGACCGATTTCCCACATGCCCACATAACCTTATAGGTAAAAGTCTGAGGAGTGTTCTTAGATAGGTCAAACGGAAGTACAGATTTTTGATGGTATTTTTACACGCTTTATTACACGCTTTATATTAGCTTCACTTGTATGTCAGTATGTAACTTGTATGTGTGTTCGCGCATAACTTCGTCGTTTATGAACCGATTTTGATAATTCTTTTTTTGTTGGAAAGTAGATAGTCCGGTGGTGGTACCATGACAAGGAAACCAGGATCTGATGATGGGATCCTGGAGAAACCGAGGGGAACTTTCAAAAATTGTAGGGACAACAAGTACGTTTGTTAGTTTTTCCGATAAATATTTAAAAGCACTACAATTCGATGAAGGTCTGGAGTCGATCTGATGATGGAGCCGATCTACATATAAGAGAATTCCTTGACGATTTACTGTATTTACCTTGTGTTTGGGCTCGATTAATTTGTTTTGATAAGAACTTTACATTTAGATGGGCTGTGACTGTCATTGAGGGTCTGGTGATGAAGACAAAGTACAGTTAAGGGAGCTCCGTAACAGCTTACAGTAGCTACCTTGTGTTTGGGCTTGATTAATTTGTCTCGATGAGAAATTTACATTTAGATGGACTGTGACTGTCATTGAGGGTCTGGTGATGAAGACGAAGTACAGTTAAGGGTGCTCCGTAACGGCTTACAGTAGCTACCGTGCGTTTGGGCTTGATTAATTTGTCTCGATGAGAAATTTACATTTAGATGGGCTGTGACTGTCATCAAGGGTCTGGCGATGAAGACGAAGGACAGCTGAGGGAGCTCTTTAACGGTTTACAGTAACTACCTTGTGTTTGGGCTCGATTTAAAATTTATTTTCTATTTTTTAGTTTGGGTTTCTATAAAAAGCGTGTTTTTAGTTTTTTTAAACTATTATTTATTGAAATGAAAATCTTCTTCCGGTTCAAATTTTCAAACCGACAGAAGATAAAACCAGTAAAGTGTAAATATCGGGCGAAATGCAGAAGTGGTCTCCGTCCCATGCTTATTTATTTTAACTTTAATTCCACGCTAGTTAAAAATAAATGTTTCTACCGATGTTTGTTGTTGCCAGATCATTGATCCGACAATGACGAAATTTTAATGAACTATCCCAAAGTTTAAATAGGTTTTTTATCTGATTTAAGGATAAGTTAACGCATGACTGCAATTTAATCTGATGTTTAGTCATTAAGTGACCATGCAGTCTAGACTGCAGATGCTATTGCACTAACTTGCATGAAAATGTAGATGACTAGAGGACGCCCGCGGTTTCAGCTGCGTGGTTCTCGTTCCCGTGGGAATTTCGGGATAAAATGTGGTGGCCTATTTGGTATTGTGATATGTAAGCTATAATGTAAAGTTTCATCAAAGGGGACGTTCAAGTATTACGTAAGCAGATTTATTATAGTAATTTACCCCCCCACCCCCCTTGTCAGCAAAAGTAAGCAAAGCTCTTACCCCCTCCCCCCATGCTTACGTAAACATTTTTAGATTTTTTAAAATTATAATTAAAAAAAAAAGAAATTAGACTTTGGATAGATATTATATTTTACTGATTAGGTATTCAACATACATTAAGTACCGGTTCGAATCGATTCCTAAGATCGATTTTTTTGTCACAGCTCGGCAACCCTACTAAACGTATGCATTTATTTGTAGGTAATTCCCCGAAAATACGTTTCGTTTTCAAGTAAACAGAATGTGAGGGTTGCCATTTGTGTTAAAAAGAAAATAATTATCGATGACGTAATCATCATCTAGACTCCCCCACCCCCCATGTCATCCAAAATAAGCAGAGCAAAGACCCCCCCGCCCCCCAGAGTGCTTACGTAATACTTGAACGGCCCCAAAATCCATTCGGTAGAATTTGTGTGAAAGAATAACAAACACCCGTGCATACATACAAACTTACGCCTCAATCAAACAATATTAGTAAGTATAAAAAAACACAGTTTTGTTTTGGCCTATATGTTATTGTTTTAAATTCTATCAACTACGAAAATTTTCTCTTCTTCTCTTCTCCTTTACAGTACTCTTTTTTATCCTTGGACACCACCATACCTGAAAGAGCGTTTCACATTTCTTGGCCCAGTCGCATCTCAGGACTCGCAACGCTCTTGTAGGCAAAATATATTAGCCATGACTAATTGCAATACCAAAACATCATTAGATTCTTTCACTATCAAAGCAGCTTCACTATGGAACGCACTACCAGAAGAAATCAGATGCTTAAAGTCGCTGACAATTTTTAAAAATCGTGTAAAGAAACACTATCTAACATTTTAATAAGTAGTTCATGTAGGTATTAGAATAAAGATTACTTTGTTAAATATATGCAGAGATGTACAAAATGGTTCCATAAAAGCATTTAAATACAAAATGCAAAATACTTTTCAGATTTACTATTTCAAATACAAAATACCAAATGCTTTTGAGTTTTGTATTTCAAATGCAAAATGCAAAATAGGTATTTTCAAAATGCTTTTTTAAAATAAAATACTTTTTGACCAAATCGTATGATATTTTCATTTATTTTAGAATAGTCACTTGCAACATTACTAATATAAGATTAACCTATGTTACTTATAACATTAGTAAATAAGTGTCGAAAGACCCGTCTAAATAGGTCCAGCTGTTACAGAGATTAGCCGGAACAAATAGATTGACAAAAAATTGATTGTTGGTGCAGTGTAATAAGTAGTTCTATAAAGATGATTTGATTTGAATATTTAAATTAAGAACATTTAAAAGGAATTTTACATACAAACTTTCCACCCTTATATAACTCTGTAGGGACGAAATTTTGAAAAATCCTTGAATAACATATTTACTTATTCAGTAGTTCATATACAAATTTTCATTAACATAACTTCAAAAATTAAAGACTTTCCATAAAAACTTTCAACCCCTTCTACTTTAATTTTCGCGACAAAAACTATCCTATACAATATCTCAAACTATGAACTACAAACGTGGCAAGTTTCATTTTAATACATTCAGTGTTTTAGTGTGAATCGTACAGACAGACAGTCAGACGGACAGACAGACAGACAAACATTTTTTTAATTAAATTTTTTAGACATTGACACTAGTCAGACATGAGGCGTGCACTCTGACCAAATAAAAAAAAATAGGCACGCATGGCTAGCAGGCGCCACTATCGGTCAAATTCGGCAATACAAGCGTCATTTGTTCATTTCATTTCGTTTGACTGGTAATGTTGGTTAAACTTAATTACAAAGTATTTTGCATTTTGAAATGAATTTTAAAAATGCAAAATACATCTCAAAAGGATTTTTTTAAATAAAATACAAAATGTTTTTCTGAAAAAGTATTTAAATGCAAAATACAAAATAGGTATTTTGCATTTTGTATTTGCATTTTAAATAGAAGTATTTCAAATAGGTCACATCTCTGAATATATGTACTATAAATATATATGTATTATATAAGTAATATATATGTATATATATTAATATAATGTGTATATATATGTATACCGTATTAGATGTATGTATATTGTAGTTTTACTTTCTTTTCTTTATTTTTGCAATTTCCCGTCTCACAGAATATTTAGAATCTTTCGGTAGGTTGCCTGGAAGTGATCGCTCTTAGTGATAAGGCCGCCTTTTGCCAATTAATGTTACTTTGTTTCTTCTGTTATGTTTATCTTTATAATTTGCAATAAAGTTTTTAAATAAATAAATAAAATTTTGTAGGTACTACAAAAGTTATCCTCTTAAAAGTCTCGACTTTTCTTTGTATTGATGTAGATATCCTCGTAGATATAGACAAACAAAATAGTTTAATTTTTTTTATGGCAAATATTATTTAAATATATCAATGTTTACTAGCTTTTATTAATGTTAATGTTAACATTCTCAGCGTTTTGTAGATATTTTTCTGCTAAATGGTGCTTAGCCGAAAAAGGTTGTTAAATCCTGCTTTTAAAGCACATCAATTGATACATTCGTTCATTGTTAATGAGTTATGATTGGCCACACCGCCGCAGTAATCAGTGATGGAGTTGTACACGCAATCGTTGAGACAACCGTTTTGTTTCAGGGGTTAAATATATTGAACCTCACTGTATAAGTACAGGAATAGTTAGAAACTATGACGGCCTCCTTGGTTTCGACGACCTCGGTGGCGAAGTGGTATGCGCGGTGGATTTATAAGACGGAGATCCTGGGTTTGATACCCAGCTGGGGTGATTAACATTTTCTAAAATCAATCCCAGTTCTGGCTTCGACCGTGGCTAGTTACCACCAAATGGTAACGACGTACCACAAATCGACTTAGCGTTCTGGTACGATGTCGTGTAGAAATGGAAAATGGTGTGGATTTATATCTACTACTTCTATTTATACTTTATACCTCGACTGTGTCACAAACAAATTCGTCTTTATGTCTCTTCGTCTGATGTGAAACTGTAGATAGAGAAAGATAGACTCAAACTCGAAACTCTTTGTGTCAACAGTGATAAAAAATGTGATTTTTTTTGTATTTGCCGCGTTTATTCAGGTCACGCTTTGATTTTTTTAAAATTAATTGAACGGCCTGTAATCAAGTTTTTTGTGGCCTACGCTTTGATTGGCCTGTGTGCACCAAGATTTCAGTTATCATAACCAACGGTTAACATAAGCTAAACGTAAAATTTACGGTTCACGACAACCCGTACGCTGGTTAAGGACGTAAGCTTGGTTAAGATAACCGCCCGGTTTAAGTCCTTAACCGGCAGTTGTCGTGAACAGTAAATTTATAGTTAGCTTATGTTAACCGTTGGTTATGATAACCGAAATCTTGGTGCACACAGGCCTGAGTCTACTAGCCTAATAATCGGTACTTATTTAATTTTTCCATGAATGATTTGTGGTATTTTTTTTATCTCAGAGGATTTGACTCTGGTGTATAGAGCAATTATTATAAGGCATAAACAAAAATAATTCTATTGTAAATCTGTTACTGTTGACCTCTGGAGTGTAGAGCAATTATTATAAGGCATAAACAAAAATAATTTTATTGTATATCTGTGGTATTTTTTTATCTCAGAGGATTTTACTGTTGACCTCTGGAGTGTAGAGCAATTATTATAAGGCATAAACAAAAATAATTCTATCGTAAATCTATTCTGTGGCGTTCTCTACTTTTACTGTTATTTGTACCTACTCTGTGGCCAGAAAGCTGTTTTTATTTTATCAACAAACGCATTAGTTTATAATTATTTTACAATTCCTTTTGTGAATAAAAGTCTTATTATAAACCAAAAGTATAATTAAATTTAAGCTTAAATATGAAACCGCAGTATTGTAAGTTAACCGACACGTGCAGTGTAAATCATTATCAATTAATGTGACGGCGAAGATTTGATATTATTGATAAGATGAAGTTGATATTGCTTGTGTTCACAATTGCAATTTATAGTACTATATCAGCTCAAAATGAGAACTGTACGAGAAGTAGCAGCCGCTGTGACTATAAACCAAACGTTCGCGTTTTGTCGGACACTTTGGCATCAAAGTTCAGTGATATAGTGGTAAAGGAGCTCTGGAGTGAATACACGTCTCATTTAGAGATTAGAACTGCCTACAAAGTGAACCGCTATCAAGCCTCCGACACTAATACATTGATCAATATATCAGATAAGTTGAACTACAAACTCTCGTCCGCAATAAACATAATTATGGATATGAACAATGCAATAAATAAAACTGACACTCCGTCCTTCACGCATCCTTGCCCATTTAACTCTATCCGTAAGTCTGTTTTTATAAAAAGTTCCAATGTTTTTGTTGACATATCTGCTGCAAACATGAGGTCCAATATTCTGGACAGATTCAAAGATTTGAAGGTCAAGAGGCAGTATTTCCTGTCGCATATGGATTACGCGACAGATAAAGACTGTGCTGCGATGCCACACTCGAATCTAAGATACTTATATCACAAGATAGTGCATTCTGATCCTAAACTTGTTGTATTTATAATCAATAATAATATGAACAATGAGGCTTTACAGCAAGCCGTCAATGTTGCCAAGGAAATAGTCTATGCTCTACAGAATGTTGATTTGTTTGCATTAAAAGTAACTAATGTAACTGGTTTCATGAAGTTTGAAGACAGCTGCAGCAGCGATTGTATGTCTAATTTGGGGAATGCGACAGACAATAATAAAATGCTATTTCGTGAATATCTAAGCACTTTGGAAATGTCACCAATGAACATATCGCCTGCTTTGATTAATGAAGAAATTATCGGTTTACTTACTGAGAAGCAACTTCCTGTATATAAATTATTCATTTTCCTGACTGATACAAAAATATTCAGAGATGAAATGTGGTTTAAAATATATCCATTAAACCAGTATAATGAAGATACAGTAAAATTTACTATTGGATTAATTAACACATTTGATGATGCAAAGAATACTTCATTGGAGATATTACATTTTGACAAACAGCACAATCATTCCCATGAACATTCAGTTATGAAACTACACATCAACAACAGTGGTGTTGTAGGTCAAGTTGCCTCGGCGTTCATTTCCCTGCTCCCATACAAATATGAAAACAAACTGCAAGCTGAAGGTCCGGTATGGGAAGCCACCGAGAGAGACTTCATGATATCCCTTGTGTACCCCATATCCACAGGAATTATAGGACTAGATCTCTATTGGTCTGATCTAGCTGAAGACATAATATATTTTAAAGGGTCAAACCAAAGGAAGCGAGCATTCATCATGGATTTCTCTGGCAAGGTAATCATGCATACATACTTTCCAAGGCCGGAAGCTGCTTCAGATAAAATTAAATTCACAAATCTAGATGCTGTGGAAACTAATGGCAATATAAGTTCAGTTAAGCAAAAAATATTTAACATTGCCTCAGGTAATTTTACTGTAGATATTAAAAATTCTTCCAGAAAGATAGTTTACACTTGGGAGTGGGTGCAGGGTTTATACATTGTGTGTGTTGTATCGGAAGTTCCTGACAATAGTTCACTGAACAAGACAAATGTATTTTTTACAAGAACGAGCAAAGAAATATTGTTGCATAGGATAGATTTATTCCCACCTAAAAGTGGTAAAATATGTAGGCACTTTAAGCAAATCTCAACTATAGATCAGGGTACTGTTTACTTGAGTCCTTCCAGTTTTCAATCTCCATTTACATATCTATATGATATGGGCGACGGACAAGAAGCTGTTACTTATATGCAAAATTATTTGGCTTACTTAAGAAGTGTAGCCCATGGGTTGCTTTCTAATCCAGGATTAAAGAATGAAATACAACAGGATGTTGGATTCTTAAATTCCATTCTGTCTTTTTACAAACGGCAGCACTTGCACGGCCCACATTCTAAGTATATAGTGAGGAGGTATGCAGTTACAGAGAATGGTGTCTTGGTTATGTTTCCCGGTACAGTGTTAGAGTATGATTATGAGCCAGTTCGAAGGCCGTGGTATACATATGCTTTAGAGAATCCTGGTAAAATTATATTAACTCCTCCCAATTTAGATGTAGGTGGGGCGGGATATATTGTAACTATTTCTTATGCAGTTCGCAGTCCTATCTACCCGACGATGGTTGTGGCTATGGATGTCACCATGGGATTTCTTTATAAACTTCTTATCGATAGCTCACCTTTGTGTGCTATTTCCTACATTAAATGTTTCATTATGAATAACCGTGGATATTTAGTATCTCATCCTGGTCTGATGGACCCCAACAGCTCGGGCCCTATTGAACAACAACACATAACGCACAAGGAATCAATGATAGCTATAGATATGTTGAATCACAAAGGCTTTGTTACAAAAAGACTGTGCAGCAACTTTTATGATAAAACTATTCAAAGGTTCTATGAATTCAACACATCGTTACCTCATGTGCTGTCAAATGTCGTATCAGGAGATCACTGTGTTCACTACTACATTGCATCGATTCCTAGAACGAATGCATTCATAGGCCTCGTGAACGCGTCTTGCAGTGTGGGAGCTTTTTGCCCTTGCAGTATGGTCGATCGTCTTTGTCTGAATTGCAATCGTATGGAACAGACTGAATGCGAATGTCCGTGCGAGTGCAGTTCGGAATCCTACGAATGTCCCAATGCTAATACTTCTAGACTCTACCAGGACATACCAGTTTGTGGCATGACGCCCGAAAACAACAATCATAAATCCCATTACTTCCACAACTTTGCTGAAAATTTGAAATCCTGTTTCGATTTCCAATGTGAAACTTACGTCACACACTCGTCTTGTTTAGGAGTTTTGGGATGCGAATGGTGTCAGATAGACGCGGACGCGAGGACGCCTCTAACGACGCCATTTTGCACATCGCAGTCTACCTGTTTCAATGGTGTTCTAGGCGCTGTCACTCCTTACGGCGAGGGTACGTTCGGTCACGTGAACAGGGATGCGTTCGCCAGTTACTCCGCAATCGGTCCCATAGCCGGATGTATAGTGACAGTCAGTCTGATCATAGCCGTTGCTGTGTATTGCTACAGACAGAACACTTCATCGGATAGTTGTCATAATCTGTATGTCGATGGACCGGCAGAAACTTGGCACGATGCTGACGTTCAGTTGAGTCATTTGCCATCTGATGATATGCCTGACATGTCCGGTCAGGATAAACTGTTACCTGCTATGGAAATTGAAGCTCCTATATCACCATATCGTGTGATCACAGGGTATAGGCGACCCCACACTGCTGGTGGTTCAGATCACGGTTACTCGACAATGACACCGCACGAGGATTCTGAAGCTACTGGTTTCTCGGTTAATGATCCCACGATTCTATCGGACGACACTAAATCGGATGCTAGTTTTCCTGCCCCCGCTAAAATCAAACCGCGGCTAAAAGGCCCCGATCTTACAATGACAGTGTTGCCCTGTGGAAAGAACAGTGTTATAGCCCCAGTGACAGTTCATAGAGATATGGAAGCATCATAATTATATTTTATAAACTACCTCCGTTGTACAGAAATAATTCATTGTTGTGATATATAATAGTTACTCGCATACTTTAAGTTTGCCAATTACATTACAAAGCTACTCATGTATTTTTTTTTAATTTTCGGTGCTTGACAATAGTACTACTATACCTACAACTGTATTTTAAATACAATAAAACTATTAATAAACTTTCGACATTAAAATTAAGCAGTAATTCCTGTTTAAAATAATTAACATATTTTTATAATTAAATCTTCTGTGTTTTAACAGTACTTATAGTAAGTAATCTAAGTTTTAAAGTTTTAGTTCAAATTGCATAGAAATAAATTTTGTTTGTATATTTTTATACAAGCTTACTTAATTAGTAATTAAATAATTTACATAATCTAAGTGTTAAATGTATACTCTTCTAGCTTATATTGTATTACAATTATTTAAATCAGGTAATTTTAATATTTTTAACTACCTACTATCTGTAAATTCTGTATTATATAAAATCATAAATTGGGGAATACTTTACAGACAACATATTGATGTTTAAATGCTTTATCAATCAATCACTATATCAAATACACCTTATATGTATTTATCATATAATAACTACCTATTTACTTCTAGACTGAAATAATACCCAATAGCAGTTGCATATAACATAAATAATGTGTAGATAACATATTATTACAAGATACTTTATTAATAAACTTAAACAAATGTAAGTCCACGGCATATTTTTTTTATTAATATTTCGATTTAAGATCAAATCAGTGTTGATTTAACAATAAGTTATGGCAGCTATACCTTTACCTCTTATGAAATGTATTTAATGGTTGGATTTTAATAATATCTTTTTGACGACCTCCGTGGCGCTGTGGTATGCGCGGTGGATTTATAAGACGGAAGTCCTGAATTCAATTCCCGGCGGGGCAGATTGAGATTTTTCTTAATTTGTCTTGGTCTGGCTGGTGGGAGGCTTTCGCCGGGGCTGGTTACCACCCTACCGACAAAGACGTACCGCCAAGCGATTTAGCGTTCCGGTACGATGTCGTGTAGAAACCGATAGGAGTGTGGATTTCATCCTACTTCTAACAAGTTTGCCCGCTTCCATCTTAGACTGCATCATCACTTAACATCACAAAAAAAATATCTACTTATTAAAAAAATATATATATTTTAGATTCTCAGGTTCTCCTACAGGTAAATTTTATTATTAAAGTAAGTTTATATTTTACTTGTTAATTATACACAAGTAAAACATATACTTTACCTATTTATTGAATAATTTTGTTATGTACTTATATATTTCAGTAAACAAACATGTGTAAATGGCAAAACTGCTTGAATAAACATATGAATAAGGACGTTGTATGCGTTTTAAACTGATCGAGCATTTTTGACATATTCACGGAAGTGAAGCCTTTTAAGTACTTTAATATTATGTGCATATTATAAGTACCTACCTAAGTAATAATTTAAATGTTAGTTTAATTTTTGTTTTATGAAATGTGCCAGTGCCTCCTATATTATTAAGCAGTATGTGTACGTATTTTAAGACTGACTTCGATGTTGCATTTACATAACGTACAATAAATTTTGTAAAAATATCCTAGTGTTTTATTATTTACTAGTCTTAACAAAATAAAGTACCAACGCTTAGAACTTTAACCCTACGCAAGGGAATTTAGTGGGCTTTCATCAATTCATTGTGATGTAGCGAATGTTACATCATTTTAATTTAAGATTAAGGCCTGTGTGCACCAAGATTTCGGTTATCATAACCAACGGTTAACATAACTTTACTATAAATTTACTGTTCACGACAACACGTACGCCGGTTAAGGACGTAAACCGGGCGGTTATCTTAACCGAGCTTACGTCCTTAACGTGTACGGGTTGTCGTGAACAGTAAATTTTATATTTAGCTTATGTTAACCATTGGTTATGATAACCGAAATCTTGGAGCACACAGGCCTATAATAAACCCGTACGCCGGTCAAGGACGTAAACCGGGCGGTTATCTTAACCGAATTTACGTCTTTAACCAGTGTACGGGTTGTCGTGAACAGTAAATTTTATATTTAGCTTATGTTAACCATTGGTTATGATAACCGAAATCTTGGAGCACACAGGCCTATAATAAACCCGTACGCCGGTCAAGGACGTAAACCGGGCGGTTATCTTAACCGAATTTACGTCTTTAACCAGTGTACGGGTTGTCGTGAACAGTAAATTTTACATTTAGCTTATGATAACCAAAATCTTGGCGCACACAGTCCTTAGTAGAAATCGAAAGGGATGTGAATTTCATCATCATAGTCCTCACAGCTTAGCCCGTTTCCATCATATATCATTATCACTAACTTATAGACCAGCCCGGTGTCCCGAAGGGCACTGCAAAATGCTGAGTGAGGTTTTTGGGATCACTTTCACATACTGCATATTATTGTATTTTATTTTTATTAGTGGTGTTTTCCTAAATAAACATTCTTCTTTCTTTAATGAATAAAAAAAAACAATGCGAACATTTATATCCAATATACGCGGATGTGAATGTTGATTTTTTATATATAAATATGAATACCCGTTTACTTTGGTTATGGCATCACGCGTGTTTTCGCTTATTCGTTTATTGTCAGAAGGTAAATAATTGAAAAAGAAAAAATTAAAAAAATTCATACAAAACTTAATATTTTATTATTTAATCACGTGTCAATTGCGGTCCGGATGATATTTGGCACATTGGCGGGTAGATTTTTAGTCTGGCTTATCACAGGAATAGGGGATGAAAGTAGAAAATAATAAATGTAATGAATTATTATCTTGGACAAAACTTGACATAGATAGGGTCTTTAGCGCGCAGCACGAGGTCAGTGACAAAGACCACGTCTTGATTTCTGGTGACCGGCTCCAGGCGATACTTCCGCAGCAACCCTGACAATACAGTCTTCATCTCCAGCATTGCAAATTTTTGACCTGAAACATAGTGTAATAAGGTTTTACACAACAGTGGTGACACAGTAAGTAGATAAAGGAACAGAGTGCCGAGTGTGAGTTTTCACCAAAACAAATCCAAAACTTCACTTTCGCGTTAAGGGCATATTTATATGGAACTGAAGCAGCGCCCCTGGCGGAAGTGAGAGAAAACTCAAATGGACGAGTGTCAGTGTTGAGTAACGCGAAAGTGAAGTTTTCGATTTGTTTTGGTGAAAACTCACACTCGGCACTCAGTAGCGGGATGCGCCAGAAGACACTCGTGTATATTGGATAGAATCAGTTAGTCACTGAAACTTTATCATCAATAGACAGTAATTCATATATTTTGCTATTTTCCGTGAAAAAACCTGGGAATCGAAGCGACAAAGTCACACTGATCCGACAATACTATCCACAGCACCCTCTGTCACCTTTGGGTGACTTTGTCTCTGGAATGCGCCGTGTTTCTCGTCGAGTCGTTAGAGTCGAAGGAGTAGATAATATGTAAACGTAGGAGTGTCGAGTTAGGCAATTCTCGGGCGAGAATTTCTTAGGTATGAAACACTTGGTCTTTTGCAAACATAGGTCTATGTAAGGTAAGCATAGGAGAGTCAAAGGAGTAAGTAATATGTAGGCGTGACTAGTTAGGCAATTCGCGGGCGAGAATTTCTTAGGTAGGTATGAACCAATAATTCTCAGCTATACTATATGACGTTGGCCCAGCAGTGTAAGCTATGTAAGCATAAAATAGTCAAAGTACGAATATGAAGGTATAGGCACGTCGATTGAAGCAATTCTCGGGCAAGGTTCTCTGGCATGAAGTTTTCGAGCTCACCTATGCAGTTCCTTGGTCCAGCGCTGAAGGGTATGTAGGCATAGGGGTGTCGAGTGAGGCAATTCTCGGGCAAAAATCTTTCAGGTATAAAGCGCTCTGGCTCAGGGTATAGATCCTCTCGGCGGTGTAAATCGTATATATGGATTTCAATAATGGAGTTGGCTGGTACTGTGTAACCTGCTGTAATCAAAAAATGAATAACAACGTCTTAAGACATTTTATAAATGCAGAGTTTCTACTAGATGCTATTTCGACGGCCACTATATCGCAGCATTATATACGGTAGATTTATAAGACAGAGGTACTAGATTTGATTCCCGGTTACGCCGATTAGATTTTCTTAATTTGGTTCAGGTTGGTGGGAGGCTTCGGCCTTGGCTAGTTACCACCCTGCCGGCAAAGACGTACCGCCAAATGATCTAACGTTCGGGTACTGGTTCCGGTGTGGGTTTAATCCTACTCCTAACAAATTATCCCCTTTCCATCTTAGATTGCATTATAATTTATGGTAAACAAACTTATATCTAGTGAATAAAAACACGTGTGTTTTCCGGACGCCCGATTAAAGTGATAACTTAAATATCGCTGTGGATTAGAATTATAGAGAAGAACACGTTACGTAACGAAATCGTTTACCCTCCCAAAAGAAGTTATCACTTCAAAAAGAACTTGGTAGTAAGCTCTATGGCGGAAACATCAACGTTTAGAAGATAAGAGTTCATGAGGATTCCCAACACGAAGAACAAGATAATTCTGACCTAGTTCCACATCCTCTGTCACATTTCTGCCTATGAAGGGGACACTGGGATACAGTCTTAGGGACTCCTTGATGCAGCACTCTAAATACTTCATCTCCTTTACGTCCTCCACTGTGGCAGGCCGGTCGGAATCGCCGAATATTGACTTCATTTCTTGATATATGTTCTCCTATAGGCATGAAACAAAATGTATTAAATAAATTTTGAAAGTATCATGACATTATTTATTACTAGATGAAAAGCCGGCTTTGCTCGGGTGAAATGTGACTCATAATACACATCTAGGAACAAATTGTATCAGTTTTCAAGGAATATTAAAGGTAAGCAAGGCATAACTTGGCTTGGAAGTGAAACGTACACTCCTAAAGGATTTTCTATCTGATCTAGGTGACGTCGCTTGGTTTCCTCGCATTTTTTCTCGAAGAATAGCTAAATTATTTACTTATTAGTTATGAATTTTTGGTAAGTAACACATGCTTTTATTTAGTGCTTTTATTCTCACCTGTATTTGTGGTTCATCAGCTAATCTCATAATACAAAACGTTAGTGCCATTGCAGTTGTGTCGTGACCCTGTAGACACGCAAAGTTTACACGATTAGTGTTTTAGCTTTTTAATGGGCTATTTTAGATGTTGTTGTGATAAAATATTATTTAAATCCTCAGAAATAATATTGGACTGGAAGTAAATATCAGGGGTTAAAGTATGAAATTGCCGATTTTTGCTGACAAATAAAAATTGGTTTTTTTTTAAATTTAACATATTTATTTAATCAAAATAATTACCATTATTATCTATACATTGCTGCCATCTAATAGGAAGCTCATTTATGCCTTTACGACAGAACTCTGGTGATCTAGATTCGACAAACTGTGTGAAGTCATTTTGCACTGCCTCCTAAGAAGAAAACTTTTTATCACGTAGAAAATTGTCCAAATCACGAAAAAAATGGTAGTCCGTTGGAGCAAGGTATGGCGAATATGGAGGGTGACGAATAGTTTCTAATGGCAGTTCCTGTAGAGTTAAAACGGTTTCTCGTGATGTATGAGGTCTCGCGTTATCATGGAGCAATAATGGTGAAGATCGATTCATAAGTCGGGGCTGTTTCACTGCTAGATTCGCTATCATTGTTCGGAGTTCGGCGCAGTAGACATCTGCCTTTATTGCTTCACCAGATCGGAGAAAGCTATAGTGAATAACACCACGCTGAGACCACCAAACAGTTACCATTACCTTTTTATTGGTAAGTTTTGCTTTAGGACACTGTTGCGGCGTTTGACCTGGGGTCAGCCATTGCATTTTCCGCTGACGATTATCGTAAAGAATCCATTTTTCATCACATGTCACAATTCGATCCAATATTACTTCATTTCCGTATCGATTCAACAAGGCAACGGAAGTTTCAACACGCGTTTCTTTCTGCAGATCAGTCAAATCATGAGGCACCCATTTTTCATATTTTTTTATTTTATTGATTTGACGCAAATGAGTCAATATTGTTGGTAAAGTAACGTTAAACCATGCCGCTAATTCCGGGTAGTTTGCTTCGGATCGGCTTCCACCAACTCTTTTAAATCATTATTATTCACCTGTGGGGGCGGTCTTCCACGTGGTTCGTTCTTCAAATCGAAGTTTCCATCACGAAAGCGTTTAAACCAAAATCGCACAGTACGTTAATTAGCAGTCCCCTCTCCAAACGCAACATTGATATTGCGAACTATTTCTGCCGCGTTAGTTCCGCGTCGCAACTCGTATTCAAAAATCACACGAATTTTCGAAGTATCCATCTTTATTATCTAAGCTGAATAAAAAAAACAACTGAAAGTTGATAATCGAATGTTGCACATTTTTTTAAAGAAAGAACTACACAGGTACCGTATGAAAAAAGTTTCACTTTAAAATCCATGAAGGTTCTATGTCAATTCGAAGTACCTATTACAATAAAACGGCAAATTCATTTTTTAACCCCTATTATTTGTGTTTGCTACTCTAAAATATATAAGTCCCTATAGCTTTCAGATGATCGTGTCAGTCTGATGACGACCTCCGTGGCACAGTGGTATGCGCGGTGGAATTATAAGACGGAGGTTTTGAGTTCGATTCCCAGCGGGGCGGATTGAGATTTTTCTACGTTTTGTCTTGGTCTGGCTGGCGGGAGGCTTTCGCCGTGACTCGTTACTACCCTACTGACAAAGACGTACCGCCAAGCGATTTAGCGTTCCGGTACGAAGTCGTGCCGAAAGGGGTGTGGATTCCAACCAACTCCTAACAAGTTAGCTCGCTACCATCTTAGATTGCATCATCACTTAACATCAGGTGTGAAAGCAGTCAAGGGCCAGCTTGTAGTCGATAAAAAAAAATATAAATGTAAGAATTCTAAATCTAAAGTTTTGGTGCGTGATTCCAAGGTCAACAAGCCTGAACGTTATAAATTAAAATTAGACATGATCGTTTGCGAAAGTTGCAACAAAACCTTTCTGAACCACAGCTACGTAAAGTGTTCTTATAATTTCTCCTATTACCTGCTCCGAATTTGTTATAATTTTTGAAAATAAACGTGGTATCAAAAATGTGTAGGTACTAGCGTACAGTGTGAAATTTAACTTTCAATATTCAAGTATTGAAAAAATGTAATTACACCCACATGTTAGTATATTGAAAAATATAAGAAGAGAATTAGAGAACAATTTTTAATAAAAAAAATTTTAACAAAAAATAGAACCGACTCAGAATGCTTAAAGTAAATAAAAAATAACCTTGGCTGGCACCGACTCCTAAGTCTAAAGTGCGTTTTGAGTCGGTTCTATTTTTTGTTAAAAATTTTTATTTCTTACTTTTTAGTGATTTATCAACGTGACGTACTCGTACTATACTGTTTTACGGCACTAGCAGCCAAGGTTTCTACTTTAAGGACGTTACCTAGAACCCACAAACTGCTTTGCTACGTAAAATAAATGTTCCTTAAACTTGGTTGGCACCGACTTTATAGATATGCTTAAGTAAATTAAAGCAACTAAATGACACAGTTATTTTTTACTTTTTAGTGTGTCTTGAGTCGGTTCTATTTTTTGTAAAAAAATTTATTTATTAAAAATTTTTATTTGTTACTTTTTAGTTATTTATTGCCACGTAACGTACTCGTATTATACTGTCATAGTATATTATATGGCACTTTTAGCCAAAAAGCTACCGAAAACTTACACAAAAACCGAAATCGCTGCAAGTATGCCTATAAAATTTGAAGAGTTCCTTCAATTATCCCAGGATATCATCATCAGATCCTAACATAGTGACAATGGGACTACCTTAGATGCCCTTTCTAATAAAAAAAAATTATCAAAATCGGACAACTCTGTAAAAAGTTATGCGTGGTCATACATTAAAATATATATATATATATATATATACGTGTCGAATTGAGAACCTGCTCCGTTTTTTTTTTCGTCGGTTAAAAATAGAGCAGTTTTCGTCGCCTCGATCTATGGACGTCCGTTCCTCATGCATTTTGTAAGGTTTTCTACACTAGTATTAGCTGAGTATTGAGTGCTCACCCTGAACATAAAAGTATCGACTTCCTCCCTGATCACTTCATCATCAATACCACCTTTGTTTTGGTTTTGGATCAACAAATCTAACATAGCGAGGTGACCTTTCTTGTCGCTCTCATCATCCTCTAGGTTTAATAATATCGAGGGATTTTTTTTGAGATACATTTTCCTTTGACGTATCACATCCCTTGTGAAGCCATGCAAATCTTTTAGAATCCTTTTCTCATCACGGGCGTATGAAGTTAACTGGTAAGTAAATTCTAGGAATAACCAGACTGTACAAATACGTCGGACCATAATGGCACCAAGCTTATGTATCGCATTCAAGTACTTCGTGGTCAAAGTCTGTATGTCTTCGTTCATTGAGGTTCCCATCGCAGTTTCTGGAAACACCAGGATCTTTTGTAAATATCTGACTCATAGATAGCGCTCAGTTACTTACCTACTTAATCCAAATAACACATTAATTTTACCGAATGAATGCACTTTTTGGGAAAGTTCTTTATAAGATTCTTTTTTTATGTTGTAATTTTTTGCTTCCTTTAAAATAACAGAAATTTCTTTATAGGTAGGTACCTACTCGTCTGAGGTCAGTGTTTAATTACTAGCACGTAGGGCTAGTAACGGCAAGGAGGTACCTATACTAAAGCCAAACTCGATTGATAATGCTTGTCAACAAACAAATTTAAAATGAAGGTAGAAAATGCCTAATAACACATTTTATGCCTAATAAATTTAAAATTACGTTTTGTTTTTTCATACAATCTTATTTAAAAGATATTGAATATATTAATTAGTTTTAAGCTTACTAATCTAATTTATTGTCATGAATTCGTCATTAACAAGTTAACTAAAAAAAATTCCTTCCTTCATTTTTAATGTGTTTGTTGACAAGCATACTCAATCGAGTTTGGCTTTAGTATAGTTGGGTATGTTGATGCAAAAAATAAAAGCACAAATTATTATAGGCAGAGTAAATATGAACTTACTACATACAGTTCTAAGCGTCATGCTACTGATAAGTTCTCCGATATCAGTCATTTCGTTGCCCGCTTCTGCCTCGACCTTTTTGAGAAATTCTTCTGTTTCCTCCTCGAAGGTGCGGAAGAATCTGCGCAGGATATTGAAGTGGAAAGCTGGCGTGAGCAGCTTTCTTTTCCGTTGCCATTTTTTACCTTTTCCAAAATAAATTGTGATGTATTTAATTGCTTTTATTACTTAACATCATGAACATACCGAATTTATTGAGATAAGCACATCGTAATTACCCTTGGTACAATTCGGTACCTTTAAACTACCGTGGAGTTCTCATGCCATGAGCAAGCCAATTTATTTTAACCGGTAAGTCAGGCAACATAACAGGTATGACAGAAGACCCAGGTCTTAAGATAGTTATCTATTTATATTGTTAGGGACAAACCTAATCTTACTTCAACTGCGCAACTACGCAAGTAACTAGGTCATATTAGAATAACAAAAAACAATGGATATTAATTTGTCCAAGGCTAATAGTAATGATAAAATATTGTATTATTAAATAAATAAATAATCTAATATATAAAATTTCCCTGTCACAATGTTAGTTACCGTACTCCTGCGAAACGGCTTTACCGATTTTTACCAAATTTTGTATGCGTATTCAGCAGGTCTGAGAATCGGCTACTATCTAATTTTCATCTAAATTTTTTTTTAATTTTTAAAGCAAAACAACGTTTTGTTCATCTAGTAGTAATATAAAATAATGTCCATTTCACTCAACGGTTTTATAGCGGAAACTTTGAACAACACCTTAGGCCGATGTGCACCAAGATTTCGGTTATCATAACCAACGGTTAACATAACTTTACTATAAATTTACTGTTCACGACAACCCGTACGCCGGTGAAGGACGTAAACCGGGCGGTTATCTTAACCGAGCTTACGTTCTTTAACCGGCGTACGGGTTGTCGTGAACAGTAAATTTTACGTTTAGCTTATGTTAACCGTTGGTTATGATAACCGAAATCTTGGTGCACACAGGCCTTAGAATCTTTCGCTTGGCTGTTAGATTAATGGTCGGATACAGAACGCAGTAATCCCTGAAAAAGCTTGCGTTATGAGGAGGCGCGCCTTTTCAAGGATTACGGTGTGATTGCATTAATACTTAAAAAATAAAAGGTTGTGGCGTTTTACCGGAACTAGTGAGCAATCCTTCACCCAGCCATCCTCTTAAGAACGAGTACGGTTCTTTTTTATCGATGTGCTTAGAAGACGAGAGAATTTTCTGAAAAAACAAACGTAAAAAGAAATTAGTATCAAGAACATATATATTTATTTACAAATGCGTTTTAAATTAGTTATCATGACTTAAATGAATAGGTATCTAGTTTTGTATGTTTTAGAAATTATCATCTAGTAGGTACTTACCATGGGAACCTACTGTGCCTTACATTATGTACCTACATATTATGTGCTGTTCCTAAAACATTTAACTTCCTTCGTGGCATTAACACTATTGGCGTTGAAACCTTAGAGCATTAATAATATGAAACAAAGCTAAGTGTCTAGCCACTAGGGACATGATATCTCTTAGAAAATATCAAATTTTTGACAGCCTGCGCAGCGTAGTATTGTGCGGTGGATTTAAAAGACAGAGTACAATTCAGGACTGGGTTAATTGAATTTTTTTTTTATCAACTACAAGTTGGCCCTTGACTGCTATCACACCTGATGTTAAGTGATGATGCAGTCTAAGATGGAAGCGGACTAACTTGTTAGGAGTGGGACGAAAATCCACACCCCTTTCGGTTTCCACACGACATCGTACAGGAATGCTTAATCGCTTGGCGGTACGTCTTTGTCGGTATGGTGGTAACTAGCCACGGCGAAAGCCTCCCACCAGCCAGCCAAATCTCAATCTGCCCCGCCGGGAATTGAACCCGGGACCTCCGTCTTATAAATCCACCGCGCATACCACTGCGCCACGGAGGTCGTCGAATTTTCTTAATTTGTCCAGATTAGGTGGAAGGCTTCGGCCGTGGTTAGTTGCCACCCTACCGGGAAAGACGTACCTACCGCTAAACGATTAAGCGTTCCGATAAAAAGCCCTGTGCCGTGAATACAACAAAATTAAAATATTTTATAGATACCTACTTGAACTGTTAGAAGTCTGAGACCTTAACTCCAAAGTTGCCTGCCATTCTTAGCTATGATAGGAGCACAGCTGAAGTTTGAGCCAGCTTCATGTCCATCACAGTCTTTTAGAACATAATTGCGTATCTCTGCATACCATAGATTAAAGACAACTAGATGGAGTCATAACGCGGCTGTAGGTTCAAGAGCGTGACAGACTTATTCCATTCGGCCTTTGTTAGAAAGTGACACAAGATTATTTTTTGTCCCTTTCAGCGTGTTCGTTTTTATTGTTTGTCAAGAGTGGAGTTTGTGACAAACAAAAGACATATCTGAGCAATTGTTAGCTTTTTATTAAATTTGCTAATAAATAATATAATTTTTTGGTTACAATATCAATTAAAACGTTATCGTGCTATGGTGGGTTGTAGTATTTTCGGCTGCAAAAGTCACAGCGAACGGAAAATCGAAGGAATTACGTTTCATACGTAAGTAGGTATAAACTTCATTGATTGATGATTTAAAGCGTAGATATGTTGTTTTTTTGCAAATTTCATGTATTATGCGTTTACTAAACTAACATACATAAAGTAACATTTCGTATTTTACGATATTTTAAAACGTAACGTTTCATGATGTACTTCAAATGTTGACATGTCATGTCAATAAGGCTGTCTTGCTGTCTCACGAGTGGACACGCTATGGGCTCCATCTGGTTGTCTTTAATCTATGCTGCATACGTACCTCGATGTCATTAGGATTGTAGAGAAGCACAGCGACAATGTTTATAGCACCAAACCCAACGATGTCGCCGTACGTTTTATTCAGAGTTCTCAAAAAGAGAAACAATTTGTCTGTAACATGTTTATTAATACTTTTTCTCTCTTGTAAGAATGAGTAAAAACAAGAATTTAAAGCATTCCGCAGAAATGTAATTATAGGTCTGGAGTCGTGAGGCTGGTTATGCCATTGCCTCGAAAAGCACGTTGAGCTACCGGTCCGGTCATTGTCATTAACATATAATAGTGATCCAAACATTACACCCCACCCTAAATCTGCTAATCCGCAATGGAGGAAGGCGACCTAGCCCTTTAGCAGTCACGACCCACTAAAGGGCCAGTAATAGGCTGAAAAAGATGGTGACGATATTTCTCAAATACTAAAACTACCAAATACGTATCTATATGAACCTTTAATGATACCGTTAGCTTAAACTTTTACCTGTAGAAAATACAAGTCCTAATTAGTACCTAGTAGGGGGGGGACGAATATCTTAGCACTTCATGGATTCACCGTGCGGGTGCCGGGTCCATCGCGTGGCTGAGAGAAAAACTTCGAACAGAGCCCGAGACTTGTGACACGGGTGTAGGTTTAAGGGTACCCTTTGTGACGCGCGTCAACACTCACCTCCTCTGTTCAAGTTATTCTCCCTGCCCAGCCAAATTCGGAAGGACCCTACTAGAGCAGCTTTGGACACTCGTTCCAATATGGAGCTTACTGCACTTTTAGTAAGGCCAAGGTCTTTTGGCAGGTTATAGAGAGACTTCGCTGGTATACCTCTCGCACCCACTTCTACCGCGTATAAACTAACCACATAGCCATTTTGGTTAGTTCATTAGTAAGGTCATAATATTTATCACTTTTCTTCAGGAATCGTATTTTTTTTATTAGATTATTAGCTCTATTCTATCTGTCTGTCCGCGATCAACTCGAATACTACTGAACAGATTTTCATACGGGATTTTCTAACAGATTGTGTGATTCTGAGGAAGGTTTTAGTATATAATTTGTTAATGTTTTGTATATAATTGCTTAAGATATTGCGATAATTGTTGGAAGTGTCGCAACGCTTGGAAGCTGTCATTGAAAACGCTGCTTAATACCGTTGAGATAATATAACAAAACAGTGTATGGAGGGATTTGTTAGGACTCACATTACAAAAAAATCTGTGGTGGCATAATATGTCTAAACCCGCGACACTACCCATTCTTTCATTGCATGCAAGGTTGCAATATACTTATGTACTATTTTCCGCGCGGGCAAAGTCGGAGGAGTCTAATACCACAGAATATATACAGTAATTTAAAATCATATTCAAATATACCTACAGTAAATTCAGAAAATATACATTTAGTAATTCATACGTGCATAATAGGCAAACAAAAAACACAAAAAAGAACACAAAAAGAAAAACAAGTAGTTTTATTTTGCAGGTACCTATTAGGTAGTAACTACGTATGATCTTCTAAAAACTTTAACTACTTGCTTTAAATAAATAACTAAAAGTGTAAAAACATAATAACATAGGATTCAAGCGCAACGCGGTTGCCAAAATAATAATAATAAGTCTTTTGATGTTAGGTATAGGTATCACAAACATAACATAATAGCTATACTAAAGCCAAACTCGATTGAGAATGCTTGTCAACAAACAAATTAAAAATGAAGGCAGAAACCACTAGTCATTTTACACCTTGTGTACTAACTGTAAATGACGAATTCGTGACAATAAATTGGATTAGTAAGCTTAAAACTAATAAATATGGGCAATATATTTTAAATAAGATATTTATAAAAAAACAAAACATAATTTAAAATTTATTAAGCATAAGATGTGTTGCATTTTCTACCTTCATTTTATATTTGTTTGTTGACAAGCATTCTCAATCGATTTTGGCTTTAGTATAGTACCCAAATTAAAAACCTAATACCAATTATATTTTGTAGTGACCTACAAAAGAAAAATAACTTAAGTTAATGCCTTTAAAAACTAAGGGTACAAGTTCGTAGCCGACAGGAGCAAACAACTTAACGCCACACTACCGATTTTTTTATCTGTGAAATACCTTAAGAGGCTTGCCGGTCTCTGTGGCCCAGCGGTACGCGCGGTGGATTTTTAAGACGTCCTGTGGTCCTGATTTTGATCTTGGCTGGGGTAATTAAGATTTCCTAAACTGGCCGGGTCTGGCTGGTGACGCTTCGGTCGCGGTATATAATAGTTTAAGTATATTTGGAAATATGCCCTGTTTAATACTCATGTTCGATCATGTTCACTTCGAACAGTGCGTGTTGCCAGTGATGAACTACGGATCCGAATCTTGGTCGCTGACTGCGGGCTTCATAAGAAGAGTCATTCAGCGGGCGATGGAAAGGGCTCGGAGTATCTCTGCGTGATCGAATCAGAAATGAGGAGATCCGCAGAAGAACCAAAGTAACCGACATAGCTCAACGAGTCGCAGAACTGAAGTGGCAATGGGCGGGGCACGTAGTTCGAACAGCTGATGGACGTTGGGGGCCCAAGGTGGTAGATTGGCGACCCCACACCGGAAAGCGCAGCGTTGGTCGACCCCCAACCAGGTGGACTGACGACATTAAACGTGTCGCAGGGAGCCGCTGGCAACAGGCGGCTCGGGATCGTTGTGTTTGGAAGTCTCTAAAAAAGGCCTATGTCCAACAGTGAACGTCTACAGGCTGGTAATGATGATAATGATGATGAATACTCATGTTAATAACTTGTGCTAGGATATAAAAATCGATAAGAATTTTAATAACTTAGTATTTTATTCGTCATATCCTGTTGAGCTAGTATTTTTTAAATTGATAGTTATTTTCCTCATTTCAGAATGATGAGTAGATCCACAATACACTGACCATTGCTCGGCCAGCGAGTCCCACAGACCCCCGGGAGGTATCTCAGTCCCTGTAGTGCCCACGGAGGGATGCGTAAATGCATTTCCCAGCGATAAAAAAGGTCCAAAATACACGCGCGTAACAAACAGACGGACAGATAGATGAAAATTTTAAAAATTGTTCTTTGGTTTAACTACCTTATGATATGAAGTGTTTGTTTATAATTATTTTAAATTACCAGTTTTTCACCACTACTAGCATAAAAAACAAAATGGCAATTATTAAATGTTTGTCGTTTGCTTCTGTTAATCTTTGGAAAGAATTGACAGATTTAAACAGGACTTTTATTGCTTGATGTCTAATGTTATCAGAGGCTACTTTTATTTGGTAATTTTGGTAATATTTTGCACGTGGACGAAGTGGCGGACATAATGCTACTGTCTGTCTGGAATGTTTTAAAGAAATATAAGTAGTTTTTCTCATGTTTAGGAACTATATACTAACTGCTAGTGCAGGGCTTAAACTATGAGTAAACATTCTGGGGTTGCAAAGATTTTATATATACCATTTTATAACATCACTACAGTTGGTGGAATACAGTGGACTTGCAGGTCTTGACACGCGCATTTGTTGAAAGTGTTGCGCTATCTTTACCGACAGCAGTAAACGATCGATGATCGCTATTATTAGAGTGAGGCTATACATTGTTAGTGAGGTTGTTGGTATCATACACGTTGAATAAACCGCGCGCCGCTGACTTCCCACTCTGACTACCACCTCTAAATATCACACACAATTAAAGGAAGGAATGCGCGTACACACGTGCAACATGCAGCTAAACAATGATTCAATAACACGTGACTGTAATGTGAATTAGTGGAAAAAATCATCAAAAAATATTAATTTATTGAAGTGAAACTTCTTTATCGGGGTTGGAAAAAAAATTAGTGTAACATTTTTTCGTTACGCGTCACATTTTTCCGTTACGCGCCTTCTTTGACTTATGGAAGTGACGTGATAAATATATATATATGTTATATTGAAATGATCAGCAAAATCAAAGGGTTTATTTTAATTCTAATTCCAGTGAATTTCTAAAAAAATTAAGTAATTACGACATCAATGATAGTAATAATTCTATTACAATTAATACAAAATAATTGTAGAATTTGTATTTATGTCTATGATAATAAAAGCCTTTTATTAAACTTTATCTAATTTAACTTTATTTAACCAATTTCTGTAAAGTTGCATATAGTAAATTATTTTTTGAAAAATAACGCCATAAAAAAGTTTCACTTCTTACGTGTGTACGCAAGTACACGCACACATTTTTTTTTTCTTTTATTATTTATTATTTATTTCTGTGGGGTCGTCAAGAAACTCGCAATCATATCATGGGGTCGTGAATGACAAAAGTTTAAGAAGCCCTGGTCTAGTGGTTAGCCAATGAGGCTTCGATCACGAGGTGTTTGACTCAAATCCTGGATCGAATTGTGGAACTATTCTGAGTTTTACTTTTTTCTAAAAAAGTTCAGTAAATTCTAAACACTGAGTCGAAAGGAGGTACTACATTCTCGTGCCTCGGAGAATACTTAGCCGTCGATCCCGATCATTATCAGTCTCATCCGATTGTAACCGTTTTTTTTTTTAATAACTACAAGTTGGCCCTTGACTGCTATCACACCTGATGTTAAGTGATGATACAATCTAAGATGGAAGCGGGCTAACTTGTTAGGAGTAGAATGAAAATCCGCTAAATCGCTTGGCGGTACGTCTTTGTCGGTAGGGTGGTAACTAGCCACGGCGAAAGCCTTCCACCAGCCAGACCAATACAAATTAAGAAAAATCTCAATCAGCCCCGCCGGGAATCGAACCCAGGACCTCCGTCTTATAAATCCACCGCGCATACCACTGCGCCACGGAGGTCGTCAAAAAGTAGTAAATTAAACATTATCACCCCATGGCCTCCAACCCTCATTGAGCCTGTGGTCTATGCTCCATATATAGGGATATAATATAAGGGAGGCCTGGCCCGCTGGTGGCGTTTATTGGCTGATAATGATGACTATTCTAAAGACATAGGATTAAATTAAAATAAAAAAAATGACTTACCTTGAGGGCATATAACCTGAAAGGTATTTCCAATAAACGGCCAGTACGTAGGACCCGGAATTTTGACCCTTAACCTTCCCTGCCTATTAAACCTCTCGTACACACATATACCAAACAGTCCAAGCACCATCAAAACAAGCAAAGTAACTATCAACATTTTACCTACGGTTATAGTATGTATATTGCAATGAATGTATCGGGCAAAGGTATTATAAAGATAGATATTAGGAAGATTATTTGAAGTGAATCATTATGTACGGCGGTCTTTATTACTCTGAGCGTTTAGAGGATGTTAATATAATTTTATATCGTACTAGCGGACGCCCGCGACGTCGTCCGCGCGAAACTTGGTGTAGACCCCGTTTGACCCCTTAACCCTAGAACGATAATGTGCGCCCCAAAGGCGCTCGCGAAACAGATATCAGGGGTTAAAGTATGAAATTGCCGATTTGTGCTGAAAAATAAAAATTCGTTTTTTTTTTTAATTTAACATATTTATTTAATCGAAATAATTACCATTATAATCTATACATTGCTGCCATCTAATAGGAAGCTCATTTATGCCTTTGCGATAGAACTCTGGTGATCTAGATTCGACAAACTGAGTGAAAGCATTTTGCACTGCCTCCTGAGAAGAAAACTTTTTATCACGTAGAAAATTGTCCAAATCACGAAAAAAAATGGTAGTCCGTTGGAGCAAGGTCTGGCGAATATGGAGGGTGATGAATGATTTCTAATTGCAGTTCCTGTAGAGTTAAAACGGTTTCTCGTGCTGTATGAGGTCTCGCGTTATCATGGAGCAGTAATGGTGAAGATCGATTCATAAGACGAGGCTCTTTCACTGCTAGTTTCGCTATCATTGTTCGGAGTTCGGCGCAGTAGACATCTGCCGTTATTGCTTGACCAGATCGGAGAAAGCTATAATGAATAACACCACGCTGAGACCACCAAACAGTTTCCATTACCTTTTTATTGGTAAGCTTTGCTTCAGGACATTGTTGCGGCGTTTGACCTGGGGTCAGCCATTGCATTTTCCGCTTACGATTATCGTAAAGAATCTATTTTTCATAACATGTCACAATGCGATCCAATATTCCTTCATTTCTGTATCGATTCAACAATGCAACGCAAGTTTCAACACGCGTTTCTTTCTGCAGATCAGTCAAATCATGAGGCACCCATTTTTCATATTTTTTATTTTATTGATTTGACGCAAACGGTACAAAGTCCGCGCCGTGACGTCATACGTTTTAAAGCCGCTAACACGCCGGCGGTGGTTAGCTCCGAGACAAGTTCTAAATTACGGCCTTTACAGACATACATACGTAACATTTAACGATTTTTGCATTACGAACTTTGTTAGCCCGAACATAGAAGGGGCCGCAATAGTCCAAACAGAAATTTCAAAAATACTCGTTGGGGTTTTACATGCACAGCGGGTAAGGTACCCATAGTAGGTTGGATTCTTGTTGGCCGTGCATGAAAGCATTTAATACATTGATAAATTCTCTTCCGAATCACATCTCTGCTGGATAGTATCCAGTAATTCTGGTATAAAAAATATTGAACGGATTGAGAACCTGCATGTAAAAGAAGGTTATGCGCATTATCGATTAATAAATTAACAAATGATGTTTTGAATGAAATGGTAGTAAAGATTTGTGTAGTCTTCCACCTACTCGCAAAAATTGATTGTCATCTAGAAAGGGATTTAGTCGTTTCAAAGCGTTAGAAGGACATTGACCTTTTTTAACATACCCGATCACCGAAGGTAGATATTTGTACCAATTTAATTAAACGTTTCAGGGCAAATTGGTATTCCGGTACGGTTACATAAATAGGAAATGAAGTTTTGCTTTTTCTACATTTTTGGTAGAAACGGAATATAAGAGCTACTACACGTACTAATTTTCCTAGCGAAGGAAATCTAGAAAATAAATTGAAGTCGTTATTGGAATCTCTCATTGATATTTTATTGAACATCACGCACGTGACACGTTTTTCTTCTAGTGTATTGACTACATTTGTTGTTACAGGCCAAAGAGATTCATCCGTGGAAAGCCAAGATGGTCCCCGAAACCATAACTCATGTTGTATAAACGTATCGGGTAGCATACCGCGCAACGCACAGTCAGCTGGATTGTCCGCTGACGGTACATGACGCCAACAACGCGCGGGGACACGGCTTAGTATTTCACTGGATCGGTTTGAAATGAAAGTTTTCCATTCGTGGGGTGAAGAGCGTAACCATGCCAATACGATAGATGAATCTGACCATGCATAAATATTTTCAAAGCTGACGTGATCATTATATAAATTAATTATTTTATCGATAAGTTTTGATAAAAGCAACGCTGCCATCAACTCACGACGCGGAATAGTTAGTTTTGGTTTGAGGGAAGCCACTCGAGTTTTACCGAGTAATAAAAAGGTATAAATTTTACCAACATCATCGGTGGAACGTAAATAAACGCATGCTGAATATGCTTTTTCCGGGGCGTCAGAAAATCCGTGTAATTGAACGGATCTTTTTTCATTAATGAATACATAACGTGGAACAGACACATTACATAGAGAAGGTAACTGACTAAGAAACTTTAGCCAAGAAATTGCGATATCGAGCGGTACAGCGTCATCCCATCCCACACCTGACAACCAGAGTAACTGTATTAAATGTTTTGCATATAAGGTCACTGGAGATAACCAGCCCATGGGATCGTAGATTTTGGCTATTTGGGAAAGAATGTTTCTTTTAGTGCAAGTCTGGGATGAAACTTTGGTGCTAAATGTGAACACATCTGCGCTAGGGTCCCATTCAAGCCCTAACACTTTAGTGGTAATGTTATTTTCCATATCAGCAATAGAAACATTTTCACACCGCTCGCCGTGATAAGCTGAGGGCGAATCAACTGTATATAGAGCAGGTGTGTTACTGTGCCATTTTCGTAATTCAAAACCTGCCGACTTACAAAGTTTAATAAGTTCAGTTTGTAGTACAAGAGCCCTTTCGATAGTGCTTTCTCCCGATACTACATCGTCGACGAAGACGTCCTGTTCTAACACCTTGGATCCTAAGGGATAATGAGTCATTTCATCGTTCGCGAGCTGTTTAATTGTACGTAATGCGAGATATGGTGATGAACTTATTCCAAATGTAACTGTACGTAAGCAATAATCCTGAATAGGTTGGTCGGGACTAAATCGCTACAAAATTCTTTGAAAATCACGGTCTGATTCGCGGATTAGAATATATCGATACATTTGTTTGATGTCAGCCGTGAAGGCGACCTTATGTAGTCTAAACTTTAAGAGAACGTCAATTATATCTGGATGAAGTTTAAAACCCGTTAATAGGACATCATTAAGTGACAAGTTATTACTAGATTTCTGTCCGGCGTTAAATACAATTCTAGTTCTTGTAGTGGTAGAATCTTTTACTACAGCATGATGGGGAAGGTAATAGTTATTTTTGGGCGGAGTAGGACTAATATCGTTAACTAGCTCCATATGATTGGAATCTAAATATTCCTGTAAACAGGCGTGATAGGCAAGTTTAAATTGAGGGTTGCGTTCTAAGCGACGTTCCAATTTACAAAATTGTGTAAGAGCGTTATAAGGTTATTCACCAAAATGCGGTGCATCAGGTTTAAATGGTAGGGCTACGACATACTGACCCGTCGATTCACGTGTAAACGTATTGTTAAAAAAATTTTCACATATTATTTCCTCCCGAGTCATGGATCGTTGTTCGGAAAAGGATTCACGTTCCCAAAAGCGTTGTAAAAAATTATCATTATCTATTGAACTAATACATGCATGAACCTTTTGAGAATCAAAGGTCGGAGTGACACAATCCCGCGCGGAATTTATAGCAAATGAAAGTTTTCCCAATAATAAATACCCAAATATGCTATTTATGGCCATCGGTGTACAGGGAGGACCCGTAATAGTGTTATTCAATAAAATTTCAGAAAGTACATCTGCACCAAATATTATTTCAATCGGACTAGGTGTATGAAAATTAGGATCGGCTAAATTTTAATTCTTAATGTGTGTCCACTCAGTATGAGGTAAAGATACACTAGGCATCTGGGCTATAAGTTTTGGTAATATCATAGCTTCGATGTTTATTACCGGATTATTTTGATACTAAGTGATGTTATCCCTCTAGGATAAACATGTTTGTCATCTCCAATTCCGAAAACCGGTACGCGTATCTTCCGTCGCGATAGGCCTAATCTTTGGGTGCAGGCTTCAGTAATAAAGGTCCCTTGGCTGCCAGTGTCACTCATGCAACGCGCGGTTCCTCTATCTGTATCATCAACGCGTACCGTAACGAGTGCCGTTGACAACAACACGGTTCGCGTGCGCGGGGCGGCCGCAGTGGAGCACGCGGAAAGCTCATCCATATATTCGTCGGATGTGACCTGCGAACGTGGAGGTTTACTCCCAGCTACTTTCTGCAGGGTAACTCAGTCGTTTTCCGCAATACCTACGGCGGTAGAAATAGAATGAATGAAATATTCTTTATTGTACACCAAAGAAAAGAGCTTATAAAATAGAAAATACATTACAAATAAAAACAATGAACAATTGGCGGTCTTATCGCTAATGAGCGATCTCTTCCAGACAACCAATATTGGAGAGGAAAGTGCATCCATTAGAGAAGGTTCGGGTGTACGTACAGACAAATAAAGGAACTATAGTAACAAATTATCAAATAAAAATATACTTACATAAAATACTTATGCCCTACATAAAATACTGAATGCAAACATATATACATACATATTTACATACATACATACATACCATAAATACATACATAACATACATACATACATACACACATATTAAAGTACCTATACGAATTCACATAAAAATATAAATTAATAAATAAAGGAAAATTATAGACAGAGAACAAATAAAATCTAGACGATATTCAAGGGAGACGGTAACAAGATAGTTAAAATTTAGTACAAAAAGATAAATTAATGCGTAATAATATAGTGGTATCATAACGAGGTTATGGGGGATAGAAGTGCACATTCACCAGCCGTTTAAATGAAGCTAACGATTGTGCACGCCGAATTTCGAGAGGCAAGGAATTCCATAGCCGAGCAGCTTTCACAGAGAAGGATTTAGAGTAGAAGGAAGTGTTGTGAGAGGGAATTTTTAGGACTAGGTTATCTTCGGATCTAAGAGAGCGACAGTGAGTGGAATGGAGGAAGTGAAATCGCTCTTTTAGGTATATTGGAGCAGTAGGATTGAACAGGACAGTGTACAGAAGGGAAAGAATGTGAGTGTTCCTGCGAAGGCGAATCGAAGGCCACTTGAGTCTATCGCGAAACTCGGATATAATATGGTCATATTTGGGAAGACCAAATATGAACCAAATACAAATGTTCTGAATGCGCTCAAGTTTATTTAGCAATTCCTCACTCAAATTAAGATAACAAGTATCAGCGTAATCGAGAATTGGTAAAAGTAGAGATTGGGCAAGGGCAATTTTGGTAGATAGAGGAAGAAACTTGCGTAATCTACGTAGTGACCCTACAGATGCAAACACCTTCCTACTTACCTCACTTACCTGTGGAGCCCAAGTAAAGTATTTATCGAAAGTAACTCCAAGATTTTTAACTGAGTCACTAAATGGCACACGCGTTCGATCAAATACTACATTAGGAATATTAGCCCAGTCAATGCGTGCAACCAAATTATGACTGCCTATAATTATTGCTTGTTTTAGATGGATTCACTTTGAGACCATAAGCGTTACTCCACTGTACTATGGAATCCAGGTCTTTGTTTAGCAAATCAATCATATTTGGCAAGTCATTTAGATTGGACTGAACATATATTTGAAGATCATCTGCATACAGGTGATAGAGAGAAGTTAGCTTATGTGTGATAGAACTAATGAAAATAGAAAAAAGAAGAGGAGACAACACGCCACCTTGTGGCACACCGGTAGTTATCGTGCACCAGTTAGACACGGTGTCATCAACCCGCACCCGCTGCCGGCGACCAAACAAGTAACTATGAAACCAGTCAATCACTGCAGGAGATATATTGAGAGAACCAAGTTTTGCTAATAATAAGTCAAAATCAACGTTATTAAAAGCATTGCTAAAATCTAGCAAGGCCAACACTGTCACACGCTGGTTATCCATACCGTGACGAATATCCTCAGTAATGTTAACTAATGCAGTAGTCGTACTATGACCAGTACGGAAACCGGATTGGAAAGGATTGAAAAGGTTCTGACGGGTAAGGAAAAGGCTGAATTGACGATGGACTATACGCTTAAAAACTTTAGAAAGGAATGGGAGAATAGAAATTGGCCTATAGTCCGAGAAATTAGAAGGATTCAATTTTTTGGGAATCGGTGTCACTTGAGCATCTTTCCAACAAGAAGGACAGCTTCCGGTAGAAATGGAGAAATTAAATAAGGATTTAATTAAAGGAGCTAAGAGATGAATGATAGGAATGATCATCTTACGACTAATGCAATCAGTACCTACGGCATCAAAATTGACCTCACGGATACTTTTCTCTCAACATCACTGTCAGTAATTTGACAGAAAATAAATGCAGGATCGTCAGAAGTGGGTAAAGCTATCAGTTGATTTTTAGTATTTAATTTTGTGGCATCGTCGATACCGCCAGAAGAAAAATGGCTATTAAGCTGATCTAAATTGAAATTGCAGGAGGGATTATTCTGTCGTGCTTTCCCAACTCCAAGTGACTTTAGAAATTTCCACACTCGACCTGATTCTTCTTCCTCAAGTATGGATTTATGATTATGGCGTTGTTGCATATCTCTACATAACCTGTTGCAGCGGTTCCTAATGGTATGATATTTGTCCTTATTGTGATCACTGTTGTTGTTTCTATATTTGGCTTTAGCATGCAGCATGCATGTCATACAATTGAATAAGGAGAGAGTTGAAACTCTCAACTCTATCATCAATGGTTGTTCCAACTAAGACATTCGTCCAATCAATTCCAGCAGCATCTTCCCTCAGGAGATCTATGTCCATATCACCAAAATTAGGTATTTTTTTTGGAGATAAACAAATAGTACTGTTATGTCGAGAAAAGCAATGTTTACAAACAAAGTTACTTTTGCAATTTTTTAATTTATGAAAACCTAAACAATTTATACAAATATTTTTACTTAATACGAGGTTGTGACGATCCCTTGGTGACAGATTCAAAAACTGTGTACATTTAGTTATATGATGTAATTCGCCGCAACAAATACAAGCCTTATTAATATTACTGTAAGGTTGTTTTTCGCTATCAAAATTGCTTGTGTACGAACGCGCGCCGCGAACCGGCGAAACGAAGGTAGTTTTGATTCTTGCCTCAAAATTGGTTTCGGTAAATTTTAACTGGCCGGTTATTTCGCATGCCGCGAGTTCTCGTTCAAGAAATTTGACGAGACAGGAAATACTTGGAATATCTGAATTATTTTCTAAGGACAGTTCGAAACGTAATGAGACATTAAGTAAAATGAAACTCCAATGACGTACGAAGAATTGCATTGCTTCTAATGCTTTTATATTTTCTTGATAAATATTAAGTAATTCGCGAAGTCCAGTTATTTTTTCTGTACACGGTTTCAAGTCTAAGATTTTGTCTAGATGTTTTGAAGCAATAATTCTTTTATTATCGTATCGTGAAACCAAAGTCTCAATCGCAATGTTGTAATTATCATCTGTAATAGGAATCGATTTGATTAAGTTGTAAGGTTCGTCCTTTAAAGTAAGTAAAAGGTAACGAAATTTCTCCACATCCGTGTAGGTAAGATTGTCGTGAATTAAAGAACAAAACAAATCATAATAGGATTGCCAGTTTGTAACTTCGCCCGAATAGGTAGGTAAAGACAGCGGAGGTAGTTTATTTATGTTTGAAGAATTTTGAAAAGAAATTGATTGACGTTGGTATGTTGTCCTCGAGCGTCTATGCTCTTCATCTTGTTTCTTTAATTTGTTAGATTGTTTTAAGATTTCAAAATAACCATATTTATTAAATTCATTGCGAATACTCAGTTGTTCTTCTTTGTCAAAACACTTTGCCTTTATTAGTGTTTTTTCAATTTTCGTTTGAATTTTAGTAAATTTACGATGTTGAATAGTTAAGTCTGGTAATCGCGCACGAAACTGTTCTTCATTGGATACTATATTCAACGTTCTACGTAACTCGGAAAGAATTACTTCTCTTTCGTAAATATCATAGGCTGCGGCGGCGTCGGCCATGTTGCGCAACAAAATGAACCTACAACGACCGCGTGGAAATTAATATTTACAAGGAATAACTTTAGTGAGAAATACAACCTGGATGGTTAGAATCCGGCTCGATTGATCAAAATTATGTTCCATAGGAATGCAATAGTTCACCAATTCGGCACCTACCTTTAGTTCCTTGGATGCGCGGATCTTCCGGTCGGGCCCGACTTTCGCTGGTCTTTTATATAATTTTCTAATATATTCACAATGTTCTCACTAAAGCACAGTTAACTTGATATGATGCACAATTAATTTGACAGAATTGTACAAAAAGGGTTATGAATGCAACCGTACAAGTCCCGATGTGTAGACTGAATGAATAGCCATTCCGGGCGTAATGACGTTACACAACACCACGCGAATTGACCAATCAAAAACCATCATAAGTGTGTAGTAAAATGGTGCCTGATGTTTATCCCAATCACGATGACCAATCTAACCAAATCTTCCCTTTAGGTTGTATTACCCCTTTATTTAAAAATATAACATTGGGTTTCAACTTAAGAAATGATGCACAAAGTACATTTAGTTAGAAATTCGTAGCAAAAATACAAGTTAGACGTCCGGTGTAATAATTATTTCTATCAAGGAATGCTTGTATCCAAACAAAGCAAACCTACCTTTGTTACCCGATGCCCAATCGAATTGTACACTTATAAAATAGAAAATACATTACAAATAAAAACAATGAACAATTGGCGGTCTTATCGCTAATGAGCGATCTCTTCCAGACAACCAATATTGGAGAGGAAAGTGCATCCATTAGAGAAGGTTCGGGTGTACGTACAGACAAATAAAGGAACTATAGTAACAAATTATCAAATAAAAATATACTTACATAAAATACTTATGCCCTACATAAAATACTGAATGCAAACATATATACATACATATTTACATACATACATACATACCATAAATACATACATAACATACATACATACATACACACATATTAAAGTACCTATACGAATTCACATAAAAATATAAATTAATAAATAAAGGAAAATTATAGACAGAGAACAAATAAAATCTAGACGATATTCAAGGGAGACGGTAACAAGATAGTTAAAATTTAGTACAAAAAGATAAATTAATGCGTAATAATATAGTGGTATCATAACGAGGTTATGGGGGATAGAAGTGCACATTCACCAGCCGTTTAAATGAAGCTAACGATTGTGCACGCCGAATTTCGAGAGGCAAGGAATTCCATAGCCGAGCAGCTTTCACAGAGAAGGATTTAGAGTAGAAGGAAGTGTTGTGAGAGGGAATTTTTAGGACTAGGTTATCTTCGGATCTAAGAGAGCGACAGTGAGTGGAATGGAGGAAGTGAAATCGCTCTTTTAGGTATATTGGAGCAGTAGGATTGAACAGGACAGTGTACAGAAGGGAAAGAATGTGAGTGTTCCTGCGAAGGCGAATCGAAGGCCACTTGAGTCTATCGCGAAACTCGGATATAATATGGTCATATTTGGGAAGACCAAATATGAACCAAATACAAATGTTCTGAATGCGCTCAAGTTTATTTAGCAATTCCTCACTCAAATTAAGATAACAAGTATCAGCGTAATCGAGAATTGGTAAAAGTAGAGATTGGGCAAGGGCAATTTTGGTAGATAGAGGAAGAAACTTGCGTAATCTACGTAGTGACCCTACAGATGCAAACACCTTCCTACTTACCTCACTTACCTGTGGAGCCCAAGTAAAGTATTTATCGAAAGTAACTCCAAGATTTTTAACTGAGTCACTAAATGGCACACGCGTTCGATCAAATACTACATTAGGAATATTAGCCCAGTCAATGCGTGCAACCAAATTATGACTGCCTATAATTATTGCTTGTTTTAGATGGATTCACTTTGAGACCATAAGCGTTACTCCACTGTACTATGGAATCCAGGTCTTTGTTTAGCAAATCAATCATATTTGGCAAGTCATTTAGATTGGACTGAACATATATTTGAAGATCATCTGCATACAGGTGATAGAGAGAAGTTAGCTTATGTGTGATAGAACTAATGAAAATAGAAAAAAGAAGAGGAGACAACACGCCACCTTGTGGCACACCGGTAGTTATCGTGCACCAGTTAGACACGGTGTCATCAACCCGCACCCGCTGCCGGCGACCAAACAAGTAACTATGAAACCAGTCAATCACTGCAGGAGATATATTGAGAGAACCAAGTTTTGCTAATAATAAGTCAAAATCAACGTTATTAAAAGCATTGCTAAAATCTAGCAAGGCCAACACTGTCACACGCTGGTTATCCATACCGTGACGAATATCCTCAGTAATGTTAACTAATGCAGTAGTCGTACTATGACCAGTACGGAAACCGGATTGGAAAGGATTGAAAAGGTTCTGACGGGTAAGGAAAAGGCTGAATTGACGATGGACTATACGCTTAAAAACTTTAGAAAGGAATGGGAGAATAGAAATTGGCCTATAGTCCGAGAAATTAGAAGGATTCAATTTTTTGGGAATCGGTGTCACTTGAGCATCTTTCCAACAAGAAGGACAGCTTCCGGTAGAAATGGAGAAATTAAATAAGGATTTAATTAAAGGAGCTAAGAGATGAATGATAGGAATGATCATCTTACGACTAATGCAATCAGTACCTACGGCATCAAAATTGACCTCACGGATACTTTTCTCTCAACATCACTGTCAGTAATTTGACAGAAAATAAATGCAGGATCGTCAGAAGTGGGTAAAGCTATCAGTTGATTTTTAGTATTTAATTTTGTGGCATCGTCGATACCGCCAGAAGAAAAATGGCTATTAAGCTGATCTAAATTGAAATTGCAGGAGGGATTATTCTGTCGTGCTTTCCCAACTCCAAGTGACTTTAGAAATTTCCACACTCGACCTGATTCTTCTTCCTCAAGTATGGATTTATGATTATGGCGTTGTTGCATATCTCTACATAACCTGTTGCAGCGGTTCCTAATGGTATGATATTTGTCCTTATTGTGATCACTGTTGTTGTTTCTATATTTGGCTTTAGCATGCAGCATGCATGTCATACAATTGAATAAGGAGAGAGTTGAAACTCTCAACTCTATCATCAATGGTTGTTCCAACTAAGACATTCGTCCAATCAATTCCAGCAGCATCTTCCCTCAGGAGATCTATGTCCATATCACCAAAATTAGGTATTTTTTTTGGAGATAAACAAATAGTACTGTTATGTCGAGAAAAGCAATGTTTACAAACAAAGTTACTTTTGCAATTTTTTAATTTATGAAAACCTAAACAATTTATACAAATATTTTTACTTAATACGAGGTTGTGACGATCCCTTGGTGACAGATTCAAAAACTGTGTACATTTAGTTATATGATGTAATTCGCCGCAACAAATACAAGCCTTATTAATATTGGTGTAAGGTTGTTTTTCGCTATCAAAATTGCTTGTGTGCGAACGCGCGCCGCGAACCGGCGAAACGAAGGTAGTTTTGATTCTTGCCTCAAAATTGGTTTCGGTAAATTTTAACTGGCCGGTTATTTCGCATGCCGCGAGTTCTCGTTCAAGAAATTTGACGAGACAGGAAATACTTGGAATATCTGACTTATTTTCTAAGGACAGTTCGAAACGTTTTCGTATGGAAAGTGGAATTTTCCGTAATAAGACATTAAGTAAAATGAAACTCCAATGACGTACGGGGAATTGCATTGCTTCTAATGCTTTTATATTTTCTTGATAAATATTAAGTAATTCGCGAAGTCCAGTTATTTTTTCTGTACACGGTTTCAAGTCTAAGATTTTGTCTAGACGTTTTGAAGCAATAATTCTTTTATTATCGTATCGTGACACCAAAGTCTCAATCGCAATGTTGTAATTATCATCTGTAATAGGAATCGATTTGATTAAGTTGTAAGGTTCGTCCTTTAAAGTAAGTAAAAGATAACGAAATTTCTTCACATCCGTGTAGGCAATATTGTCGTGAATTAAAGAACAAAACAAATCATAATAGGATTGCCAGTTTGTAACTTCGCCCGAATAGGTAGGTAAAGACAGCGGAGGTAGTTTATTTATGTTTGAAGAATTTTGAAAAGAAATTGATTGACGTTGGTATGTTGTCCTCGAGCGTCTATGCTCTTCATCTTGTTTCTTTAATTTGTTAGATTGTTTTAAGATTTCAAAATAACCATATTTATTAAATTCATTGCGAATACTCAGTTGTTCTTCTTTGTCAAAACACTTTGCCTTTATTAGTGTTTTTTCAATTTTCGTTTGAATTTTAGTAAATTTACGATGTTGAATAGTTAAGTCTGGTAATCGCGCACGAAACTGTTCTTCATTGGATACTATATTCAACGTTCTACGTAACTCGGAAAGAATTACTTCTCTTTCGTAAATATCATAGGCTGCGGCGGCGTCGGCCATGTTGCGCAACAAAATGAACCTACAACGACCGCGTGGAAATTAATATTTACAAGGAATAACTTTAGTGAGAAATACAACCTGGATGGTTAGAATCCGGCTCGATTGATCAAAATTATGTTCCATAGGAATGCAATAGTTCACCAATTCGGCACCTACCTTTAGTTCCTTGGATGCGCGGATCTTCCGGTCGGGCCCGACTTTCGCTGGTCTTTTATATAATTTTCTAATATATTCACAATGTTCTCACTAAAGCACAGTTAACTTGATATGATGCACAATTAATTTGACAGAATTGTACAAAAAGGGTTATGAATGCAACCGTACAAGTCCCGATGTGTAGACTGAATGAATAGCCATTCCGGGCGTAATGACGTTACACAACACCACGCGAATTGACCAATCAAAAACCATCATAAGTGTGTAGTAAAATGGTGCCTGATGTTTATCCCAATCACGATGACCAATCTAACCAAATCTTCCCTTTAGGTTGTATTACCCCTTTATTTAAAAATATAACATTGAGTTTCCAATGTAAAGTAAACTTAAGAAATCGGATGCCCAAGACCGGCCAAAGTGGGCTAGATTATGCCGGAAAGCAGACCCCATCTAGTAGGATAACGCTAGGAAGAAGAAGAAGATAACATTGAGTTTCCAGTACGGAACAAAATATAGCCTATGACACTCACCGATAACGTAGCATTCTACTGGTGAAAGAATTTTTAAAATCGGATCAGTAGTTCCGAAAATTAGCCCCGACAGAACTTTATTTACAAACTTACAAACTTTACCTCTTTATAATCTTAGTATACATAATGATGACTATTCTAAAGACATAGGATTAAATCAAAATAAAAAAATGACTTACCTTGAGGGCATATACCCTGAAGGGTATTTCCAATAAAAGGCCAGTACGTAGGACCCGGAATTTTGCCCCTTAACCTTTCCTGCCTATTAAACCTCTCGTAATTAAAACAATCTAAGCACCATCAAAACAAGCAAGCTAACTGTCAACATTGTACCTATGGTTATAGTATGTATATTGCAATGAATGTATCGGGCAAAGGTATTATAAAGATAGATATTAGGAGAATTATTTGGAGGTGAATTATATACGACGGTCTTTATTACTCTGAGCGTTTAGAGGATGTTACTATAATTTTATATCGCATAAGTTACCGGCATTCAGTATCATCCCATATTCTGTACAATAACTAGCCCTAAATGCCAAAAACGTGTAGGTAGGTACAGATAATGTGTAAAATGTGATTTATTTTATAGTTTGCCTAGGCCATGCCGTGAATAGGACAGAGCCAGCTATGAATAGACAAGTATACTAGAAACTTTATAGTGGCGAAGAAATGACCAGACCAAGATCCCTATTCTGTAACTACGTTATTAGTAGTCGATATTGTGAGTTTGGAATTTGTCTCTATCTCTTCTTATCTATAGCTTGCTATATCCAGTCTTTACTTAAAAAAAGAGTCGCGTAGACTCTTTTTTGTCTATATCGGTCTTGGAAAGTTGCAGACATTATTTTTATTTTTATATATTTATTTATTTTTATATCTTTATATATTTTTATACGGCCGAGTGGCGCAGTGGGTAGTCATCCTCGCTTCTGCGTCCTAGGCCGTGGGTTCGATTCCCACATCTGGAAAAATGTTTATGTGATGTGATGAGCATGGATGTTTTCCAGTGTCTGGGTGTTTATCTGTATATTATAAGTATTTATGTATAATATATACATAAATACTTGACGGCCTCCGTGGCGCAGTGGTATGCGCGATGGATTTATATGACGGAGGTCCTGGGTTCGATTCCCGGCGGGGCAGATTGAGATTTTTCTTAATTTGTCTTGGTCTGGCTGGTGGGAGGCTTTCGCCGTGGCTAGTTACCACCCTATCGACAAAGACGTACCGCCAAGCGATTTAGCGTTCCGGTACGATGTCGTGTAGAAACCGATAGGAGTGTGGATTATCATCCTACTCCTAACGAGTTAGTCCGCTTCCATCTTAGACTGCATCATCACTTAACATCAGGTGTGATAGCAGACAAGGACCAACTTGTAGTCGATAAAAAAAAATTATAAAAATATTCATCAGTTTCATTCAGTTATCATAGTACCCATAACACAAGCTACCTAAGTTTACTTTGGGGCTATATCGCTATATAGCCCCAAACACACATCGCTGTGTGTTATTATTTATTTATTTTTCTCGCGGGCGTCTGCTTTTGTATAAGCCGTAATATTTTTAAAGAAGTCATTTGAGAATAAGCTTGGGTTGGAGAGCGGTTTCAGCTACGCCTGATATTGAACCCAATGTTATGCTTTACTTAAATATCAACCTTCTATTGCCGAACCCAGGAGCCCCGATGAGGACGGGGAGGTTACACCTCCCACCGACTTCGATGTGATGAAGTCGGGAACTGCCTGCTATCTTTTGCTACTTTGTGCATACATTTTTATGCTCCGCCTGTACCTCGGCCCCCGGTGCCCGCCACTGGCTTGCAGAACTAATTAAAACTATTATCACCATAAGCGTGCCAACCCACACTGGAGCATCTTGGTGGGTATAAGCTCCAGATATGTACCACAAGTCAGGGAGTCAGTTTCTTCTAGTGAGCCATTAAAATAGTCATAAAACTGTTATCACCCTATTTCCGCCAACCTACACTGGAGCAGCATGGTGGGTCTAAGCTCTAGATATTTCCCACAAGTCAGGGAGTCAAGTTCTTTTAGTGGGCCATTCATTTTCAACAAAAAGAATCATCAAAATAGGTTCATAAATGACGATGTTATCCGCGAAAACACAAAATATATTCGCCTCTTTCTGACGCAGTCGGGTAAAAAAAAGTATCTTAGAACACTCCTCAGACTTTTTGTCTATAAGAATGTGTCATTATATCGGGGATCGACCAAGCCGTTTGGAAGTTGTAGGGGAACATGTAAATAGTGCGGACAGAGAGACATACAGACAGACTACAAGAATTTATAGCATTCCGCAGAAATGCAATATTAACGTAAGTACAGTTACGCCCTCTTAGCATACAAAAATATGTCTGTCTAGGATGATTCAAAATTAAAGACCCGTCTAAAGTGAAGACCCATAAATTTTCAATTTATAAAATTAATTCTTATATTAAAGCTCGGATCTTTAGTAACTTCGGACAGTTAACGGTCAGTCAAGACTCTCTCAAGAAGAATGAAGAGAGACTCAAGATTATGTAGACAACGAGTTTTTAGGGGCTTGAAACTATTTCGATCTCTCAAAAAAAATTTCATTATTTTTGTTAGCAAATTTTTTATGGCTGGTTTTTAGGGTTCAGTAGCCAAATGACAAAAAACGGAACCGTTATGGATTTGTCATGGGTGTCTGTCTGTAAGTCCGTATGTCATAGGCACTGTTCCATAACTATAAGAACTATCTATACCTACTGTTGAAAATTGGTAAGTAGATGTATTCTGAGAACCGCATCAATATTTTCACACAAAAATATAAAAAAGAAATCTTGGGAGTCTCAGTCTTGAATTTTTTTTAACAAACCCATACGTATGGGTTAGGTATCTATAGATAGATCTATAAAAATGATTTTGAAGTTTCTAATATCATCTTATATTAAACTGAACATTTTGCACGAGAGACGTACACAAGTGGTAAAATGTGGGTACCTTCCCCTTGTAATTTTTAAAATAAGATAATGATAGAACTAAAAAAAATATCGGTTTAAAGATATTTATTTCTCCAAAAGAACGTACAATTCACTTAAACAGAGATTACATATTACTTAAAGAGAGATTATATTTTGCAGACAGTATGCATTATTAGTACATTTTAAATACAATGCTTGATTAATATTTTATCTAAATTTGCAGAGACATCTGACTTAAGAGACACTTTAAATACTTTTATATTATTTATCTCCTTTATGTAGTTAGGCAAATTGTTTTATAACATAGCACCCTCACATAATATATTTTTAAACGACTTCAAAAATTTTTTTTAATAAATTTAAAACTTCATAGACATGGTTAAGTAAATTAAAATAACTAAATGACGCAATTATTTTTTACTTTTTAGTGCTTTTGAAGTCGACTTTATTTTTATTAATTGTTACCAAATGTTTTTGTCCGTGGACACCAAACATTTTGTGCTTGTTTTTGAGGTTCTGTTTATTTGTGCTGATATTAAATGTGGAATGTAAAGTTTTAGTCTTCATTTTTTTTATTAGAGGACATGTACTGTAAGTGTATAGTTGTGTGATGTGGGTATAATCACGTATGATGTAAATTACCAGGCAAACTTCCATCAAAACTTAGTTCCAACAAGATCAAGTAAGTATTTTTTTTAAAACGTCATAGGTAAATCGTAAACCGCAATTTACCTTTCAATAAATGAACTCAGATATAAAAATACAAAAAAAACATGCAAAAATAAACATAATATCAAAAATTGCGGAACCGACGGGATTCGAACCCGCGTCTCTCTGGCAATCCGGGCACTTAGAACGCCCTACCGCCAGGCCACGATCCCGATGACGTTGATACCGAAATTTTTCTTTGATATTATGTTTTGATATCCAAGTATACGGCCTGTAATGCCATCTACAGTATGAACTAAACATGTTACATTACTATTCAGGGCTCATATTACGAAGCGAAGCTCTTCAGTTTAAAAGACATCTCTTCTTCAAGAGTCTTCATTTCTGACATATTCCTATTTTATTCTTTTTTAGTTTCCAGAGAGACACGGGTTCGAATCTCGTCGGTTCTGCAATTTTTAACCAACGAAAAAACCAACGGAGGAGGTTCTCAATTCGACACGTATATTTTTTTTTTTTGATATTATGTTTATTCTTAAATATAAATAATCCCTAAAGTGTGGGTAACACTTTTCAATAAAAACTAAAAAAGAATAAAAACATGTAATTTGCTAAACATAAACTTGTAACCCGCGAACAAAAAAATTCACTATCATTAAATATCGATCAAAGTTACAACGAACTACAAGAACTTTTATATCTTGTTACTAGCTGCTACGGTACCCTTCATGGGCGAGTGCGACTCGCACTTGGCCGCTTTTTTCATTTATTATAAATGAGTAAGGCTTAACTCAGAATGAAGCGAAATCGTCAACTGTAAATTATAATGCCTCTCTATTTTCAAATCCTTAAAGGACAAAGTTGAGCTATGTAATACAACTACATGAAATTGTGTCATGTTTAAATGAAATTTTGGAAGGCAAATTAATCAGCATCATCATCTAATAGCGATCTCTGAGAATATGATGATGATTAGGTGTAGGAAACCAGTTACGAAGAATGTGAAGATACATTCAAAGTAAAAACAAGCAAACAAGTTATTGAAAACATTTATTATACAATTTTTTTTTATCGACTACAAGTTGGCCCTCGCTATCTCACCTGATGTTAAGTGATGATGCAGTCTAAGATGGAAGCGGGCTAACTTGTTAGGAGTGGGACAAAAATCCACACTCTTTTCGGTTTCTACACGATATCGTACCGGAACGTTAAATTGCTTGGCGATACGTCTTTGTCGGTAGGGTGGTAACTAGCCACGTCGAAAGCCTCCCACCAGCCAGACCAAGACAAATTAAGAAAAATCTCAATCTGCCCCGCCGGGAATCGAACCCAGGACCTCCGCGCGGTGGATTTATAAGACGTCGGATTTATAAGACGTCGTTTCCTATCTTGACAACCTCCGTGGCGCAGTAGCGCCACGGAGGTTGTCAAGATAGGAAACAAAACCAATATAAAAAAGTTAAAGTTATTTATATCTTACAAAGGGTTATTTTTTATTTATCACCCTTTGTAACACTTTTTTCCATTTTTGTTCATATTTCAAAAGCAAAAGGTTAGATTTTGGACCCCCTTTTTGTTGCTGTTGAGAAAACAATTGAAAACACTGTATGAATAATATTATAAAACCAATAATACCTTTACAAATTGTAGTATACATACCACAAAGACAAAATCTACAAGGTCAAATCAAAGTAGACAAAATATATTTTCAATAAAGCCCTAAAACATAAAATAGTTAATTAATTATTATTGTTAATCACTATTCGTATTATTATCTTAAACAAAACTTGACATAGATAGGATCTTTAGAGCGGAGAACAATTTCACTGATGAAGACCACGTTGTCATGTGTGGTAACAGGCTCCAAGCGATATTTACGCAGTAAGCTGGACAATAAAGTCTTCATCTCTAACATGGCGAACTTTTGACCTGAAACATAATTTATCACCATGATACAATAATTTAGTTTTCTGTAAACCTCGGTTTTAGACATCGTAGCAGAACGGTTAATCGCTTGGAAGTACGTCTTTGCCGAGAGTGCCTCCCACTAGCCAGAACTGAACCAATTAAGAAATCCTCAGAACTCCTAACCGGGGATCGAACCACCCGTCTGGTAAATCTTTCGCGCATACCACTGCGCCACGGAGGCCGTCAAATTACTTAATACATCGATTATGAGTTATTATGATAGGCAATTATGGAGTGAAGATCATAGTGGGTTTTAAGGTAGACGAAAAAACAAAACCTTTATCGCAAATCGTCAAAAGAAGTCGTCGTAATTTCTTTAAGGGGTTCGAAGATTATTGTATGTGCGATTAGGTCTATGAGCAGCCTTGGGAGTAAATCGAGTTACTAACGTTTTAAAGTACCTACCTATCGTATTTTTACGACATATTTAGTGAGTATATACTTAGTGTGTGTTTTAACGAGTCACTAATGATCGTGTTAAACCATAAAGTTATTTATATGAAAACTAGCTGTCGTCAGCGAATTCGTCCTCATGGAAACTCTTATTTTAAGGACAGCCTTTCATATAAAGTTTCACTAGTTTCACTTATTCTATTCTCGCCCTTTCAAACGACAATACTAACATCGACGTAATAATAACGATTGTACTTAGTGCAACTGTGTGTTTCATGTACGAGTACGAGTACTTTGTACAGCTCTACACCGTCCACATAATGTATACTAAAGCCAAACTCGATTGAGAATGCTTGTCAACAAATAAATTACAAATGAAGGTAGAAATCACTAGTCATTTTACACTCAATTTTTTTAATTAACTAGTTAATGACGAATACATGACAATAAATTAGATTAGTAAGCTTAAAACCAATTATTATATTCAATATCTTTTAAATAAGATTTTTCAAAATAACAAAACATAATTTTAAATTTATTAGGCATAAAATGTGTTACATTTTCTACCTTCATTTTTAACGTGTTTGTTGACAAGCATTCTCAATCGAGTTTGGCTTTAGTATAGGTACTATCAACCTTTATATCCATCTCTTGTACATAAGCCAGAATTAGATAACATCTGGCGAAAAGTAATTGAAAATGATAAATTGAAGATTAATCCTTGTGAACAAAATTTATTTAGAATCAATGTTTGTTGTTCTTTGACGCAAAAACTATTGCATAGATTTCGATGAAACTTCACAATAATATACTTTACATATCAGAAAAATACACAGGCCAAATTTTATCTCGCAATTCCCACGGGAACGAGAAGTACGTATATGACACTCTGGGTGGCCTCTAATCTTATAAATGCGAAAGTAACTCCTGTCATTGTTTACTCAATTACGCCTAAACTACTGAGCTGATTTAAATGACGTTTAGTACAGAGACAGTCTGAAGCCTGAGACAAGGTAAGAAATTCACAATAGGCACTGAGAAATACCCTATGTTATACCCAGTGATGTACAAAATGGTTCCAAGAAAGCATTTAAATACAAAATGCAAAATACTTTCAGATTTACTATTTCAAATGCAAAATACCAAATAGTTTTGCGTTTTGTATTTCAAATGCTAAATGCAAAACAAGTATTTTCAAAATACTTCTTTAAAATAAAATACCTTTTGACCAAATCGCATGATATTTTTATTTAGTTTAGGTATTTATCATAGAAAATAGAATTGAGATGACAATGCTGAGCCAAATGGTACCTTATGCATGACGTTTTGATCATATTTATCAGTACGCGTATCAATAAATTCTACTATGTTATTAATAATAGTAATATTCAAGAAGAAAAAATGGGCACGCATAGCTAGCCCTCTATCGATGAAATGCGTCAATACGAGCGTCATTCGATCATTTCATTTTGTTTGACTGCTAATGTTGGCTAAACTTCATTACAAACTATTTTGCATTTTGAAATAAATTAAAAATGCAAAATACATGTCGAGAAGAATTTCAAATAAAATACAAAATGTTTTTTACTAAAAGGCATTTAAATGTAAAATACAAAATAGGTATTTTGCATTTTGTATTTGTATTTTAAATAGAAGTATTTCAAATAAATCGTATCACTGGTTATACCTACCTATGCAGTTCCTTGGTCCGGCGCTAAAGGGTATGTAGGCGTAGGGATGTCGCGTGAGGCAATTATCAGGCGAGAATCTCTCGGGTATGAATCTGTCAGGCTCAGGATACAAGTCCTCTCGACGGTGCACATCGTATATGTGGATTTGCACGATCGTGTTGGCTGGTACTGTGTATCCTCCTGGTATCAAAGCAGATTTTTTTCAAGTGTTGCGATATGAAACTCTTAACTTAAAGTCATGGTGATAATGTTAGTGTTCTTATAACGATTATTAGGTAGATGTTAATAATAATAATGACCGGAACTAAATATTTTAAGTGTAATTCGTGGCACCGGGGCGTAACGCCATAAATTTCCAAATATAGGCGGAGAAAAGTGTGGGCGGTGTGGGCCACCGTCCACGGCCTCGCCGTCTCCGAAAATAAATTAAAAAGAATATGGAAATACAAAAAGTACACGCCCCTAATTACAAACCAATCATCAAAGCTCCATATAAGAATATGGAAAAGACCAAAGCTCTAACTACTCTCATCTTTCTAATCTTGAGATGCCACTGCTTTAAAACTCAAGACTAATAATTTTTATCCTGAATTTCTTAGAAAAAAAAAACTCATAAGATATATTTATTAAAGGAGATGGTCCAAAATTGTATGGAGCACAGACTCACTTTCTGTACATGAGTTGAAAAAAATTAAATGTATTAATAATCTAGTTTTGATTAGCCAAATTTCTGAATTCACTTTTATTTAGGCGAAATATTATTTATTCTCTCCAAAACAATGCAACACTTTACGTATAATCATGGCGGAACTTAGATAAGTTATTTTATCTATGGTAGACATTCTCCAGGTGGCGGATTGATGGTGTTTTGACTTTCGCTGTCAGTGTTTATTGACGTATGGTCCATTTGATTTAATGGTTACTGGTTAGGTATAGGTACCTAACGGATTACTGAATAATCAGATTAAAATACTGAGTTTTGTTCTTATTATAGCTAAGATGTGTATTTCTAAAATGTATTATAGCTAGAAACAAAGCCCGGAACACGGAAGAAAAGACTTGTCAAAAATGACATATTTTGAGTTTGAAATATCAATGTCACCAAATCTTTATCACCTACAGACTAATATTAGAAAGACGCCATCTTTTAATACCTCAAAAACTAGGAATTTAATGTTTAACCAATATTTTATATAGTTCGTTTCGTTCACTCATTTCATTTTTATAAAATCCTTGTATTTTTTCCATTTTAATGATATGTGGTACAAGAGTGAAGCGGAAAGAGACCATCTCCTTTGTAGCCCGCATAAGAGAATGATGTCGTCTTACAAAGCCGCAACAGGCTAATTACTGAGCTAGCAAGACTATTTTTTATTTTTTATTTAGGAAAAAAAAAATATTTAGGAAATATATAAATAAGGAAATATGGATATAATAACCCTACGTTATACAGACCTAGTTCCACTTCCTCTGTCACGTATCTAGCTATGTAGTGTACACTGGGGTACAGTCTCAGGGCCTCCTTAATGCAGCACTCTAAATATTTCATCTGCTTTATGTCTTCCATTGTGACAGGCCGATCGGAATCTCCGAATATTGATTTCATTTCTTCATATATTTTCTCCTATACGAAATGAAATTAAAATACACACTTTATTTTTCGTAATGAGCTAGGGCTGGGAGCCCGAAATTAGAATAATAAGTCCATATTTTTTTTCCACCATGTCCGATTCTCGCTCTGCTTCCTTTAGACTTCATGTAGGCAGTCAATATTTAATAAAATTGTTATTATAAAAACAAAAAACCCGACTGCTTAGAAGTTATGAACTAAAAAGAGAAAAACAAGGATCACTATATCTGTATAAAATTCTAAATACTTTATGGGGTTGCCAACAGGGACAAAATACTTTAACCTGCGAGGAAAGAAATATCTACCAAAACTACGTTTGTCCCCGCCTGCAGCACCATAAAGTATTTAGAATTTTATACAGATATAGTGATCCTTGTTTAGTTCATAACTTCTAAGCAGTCGGGTTTTTTGTTTTTATAATAACAATTTTATTTGAGACTTTTTAGTTTTAGTTTATGGTATAGAAATGAGACGGTAGGTACACTTAGTACACTTTTTGCCATTTTTTGTTAAAAAAGTAATATGAAAATGATATGATATTTACATTTTTGAAATGGTCTTTTTACGACCTTTCAATTGGTAAGATAAGAGAAAAAAATACACACACCCCCCTTTTTTCCCCCATTTACAGCCGCCATTTTGAAAATTTATATAGCCTATGTCACTACCACAATTTTGACAAATTCAACGACACCTCACATGTCAAAATCCGTTCAGCCGTTCAGGCTGTAGCGCGTGCCGAAGAAATGGACATACATACATACATACATACATACGCTCGAAAAACATAACCCTCCTTCTGACGCAGTCGGGTAAAAATAGCGGTTGCGATGTAGAAAAATACTTAATTCACGTAGCACCGTTTCAACATTCGAACAAACAAACAAAATAAAGAGGTAGGTACCTATTATTCAGGACATTAGCAAAAATGTCACCGACACTTCGTAAAAACAATAAAAAAAGATATAAACGTTCTTTCAACAATTAGATACCTAATGTGTGAACTTGCAAACGTTTAAAATACTTATTTAAACATTATCGAATCTATCACTTAAAGCTTACAAACTAAGTACAGAACAACTCTGGTCTGTAAAGGCACGCGATTAATCCTAAGAAGTTGAATCAGGTTCATCTTTTCTCACCTGTATTTGTGGTTCATCGGCTAATCTCATAATACAAAATATTAATGCCATTGACGTAGTGTCGTGACCCTGAAAATTAAAACAAATTCGTTTATTACAAGTAGACTAAGGTTACAAGCTCTCTTGCTATGTGAAGTTTATCTATTTGTGGTAACTCTTTTATCAGGTATGGCGGCAAATTTTATGTAAGGAATTCAGCAGTTACTCTTTTAATCAGTGGCGTAGCGGGCCGGGTATAAAAAATTTATTTGGAGGCCCTTATATGGGGGTAAAGATTTTTCACAAAAGAAAAAAATATTGTGAAAAGAAACATTTATTTATCATAACATAATTTATTACCAATAAAAATCAAATTTTAAATATTCACTCCCCTTGCCTTTGTTTCGGCAAACAGATTTATTAAATCATTTATGGCTGATGATGATTTTAGTTTTTCTAAAGTTTCTGCCTCTATGGACAATAGCGAGAGGTCTGACAGCCGTTCTTGTCCCATCGAAGTTCTTAAGTAATTGGAACGAAGTTCCTTATCGCGCGTTGTGAAAGGGGGCTAGACGGAAAAAATTCGTACGAAAAGTTGTCACGACACTTTTTGATCAAAGGATCTTGCCGCTGCCTTTGATGTGTGTGCGCGTGAGCGGCGGGGGGCGCCCGCGCTGTATGTCTCGCGCTCTTATTACTTACAAAAAATAAAATTTTATTACAATTCCTTCACTAATTAATCGAAAAATTGAGCCTACTGATTAAGTTTATATAACATTATATTTGTTAATAATAAAAAAAATATTATTATTACTTTAAAAAAATAAAATTTTATTACAATTCCTTCACGTATTAATCGAAAGGAACTTCGTTTCATCCGGGTGTCCCTTGACACCTCTCAATTTTTTTTTTATCAGTTTTAATTTTGAAAAACTTCTTTCAGCTGTTACGGTTGTAACTGGAAGGGTCAAGAATAAAAAGCATGCTGTGATTACCTCGGGAAAACTGGATGCAAGACTATAGAATTTTACTAGCAATAATTCAATGTTCTTTAATGGAATAAATTTTTTTAATTTCAGATTTTTAACATGTTTTTAGAGCCTTTAATTGGTCTTAAAGATTAAGTGAGATGTCTTTTTTCGCAGTTCAAGAAAATTGAGCAGACAGTTTTCCGGAAGCGTTTAATATCTCTTCGCTTGAAGAAGATAGGAGTTTCTCCGGTTGTAATATTTCGAACATACCACTCAAGTCACAAAGGCTCTGTAATCTTTCTTTACTTTGAGAAATTAATGTATCTAAACAGCAATAGTATACATTGACATTGAAATTTGATTCCGGATCGGAAATTCTCTCATCTTGTGATAACTCATCAAAAAAACGCTTCGATATCTTTCGCCTACTGTTTTTAAAAACAATTGTTACCCCACCACTCTTTTGCTAAATCTTTGGAATAATTTAGCGAACTATTAAATGAATTCTGATTTCTTAATTGGCACAGTCTATTTAAAAGATTACTTAATAAAATACCTACTACATTTCTGTAAGTCATTATTTTCATGCTGTAGAGCTTTAGAAATAGGATTAATAATTTCAAATAGTGAAGAAAATAATGTAACGAGCACTAAGAAATCATAACTCTCTAATATATCAATTATACTTTAACATTCTTCACGTTCATCTTTTTTATTTGAAATTAAAGGACATGGCCGGATTCTGCCCCCAAAATGAATAGAATTTGCAATATTTATTAATATGTTAAAAAAAATAAAGCAATATTTAAGGCAAAAATTATATTTCTCTATAACATTCAAGAAATACGTACTTTTTTGTTTATTTTGGATATTTCTTTGACTCGGCGCATTAGCTTATTAGTTTGGATACTACACACATAAATACATATTCTATCTCTATTTAGGACTTCAGTTTGTAATTAAATATAAAAAATACGACTAACAAAATAATGCAAACTAAAGTAAATATTATAAACATAATTATAATAATAAAATAAAGATTTACGCTTTTTATTGTATAAATATGTTATGATTGTTGATGCGGCTGCGTACAAGCACGCGACATGCAAAAGAGTGTACAAGTATCCGATCTTATTTTGACAGATTTGAAATGTTTTTTTTATATGGAACAGTCATATGTTATGTAATAATAATGATCGGGATGAATTAATTCGCTTTGATAAACTAGAATAAATGTTTAGTACCAACTCAATCTCCTTATATACTAATGATCTTAACTCATATAGCCTAACTATATAACACTGGTGAACGACAATAAAATCATTGCTATTTAAAATAATTAGGCGCCTTTTTGTAACATGTTATTGAAGAGTCTCGAAAGTTCTTTGAGCACAAAACTTGAAAAGCGGTATTCTAATACTCGTAAGCTATAAAATAAGGTACTATATATCACTGCTAACGAATTTTTTTTCCGGGGCACAGCTCCATACTAATTCCGGCCATGTCCTTTAGTTGGTACAAAGTTTTCATGATTAGTAAAACATTTTTCATTACCGCTAATAAAGCGTCGTTCCTAGAAGACCATCTGGTAGAACATACCTTTTTAAGGGTAATCAAATATTTTTCAGATGAATCGTCACTTATCGCCCAGCGTTTTACACTATTGCCAAAAAAAGTATATATTTTTTCTAAATTATCGAAAAAAGTCGATACTTCACGAACATGTCTCGCAGCATTGTTTAAAACTAAGTTTAAAGCACAATGGATATAATCGGCATTTGGAGCATGCTCTTTTATTAGGGTTCGTAATCCTCCATACACACCCGACTTAACATTCGCTCCATCGTAACCCTGTCCTCTACATTTAGTCAAATCAATTCCATATTCTTTAGTCAAATTTAAAATGTCACTTTTCAAATCTGCAGCACAGCAATCGGTTACTGCTATAAATCCTAAAAAGGACTCACAGATTTTTATTTCTTTAGGCACATTATCATCATTTTCATTATCATATATCATTTTAGCAGATACGGCGGTAGCTACGCCCCTGCTTTTAATATAAATAATCATCATTTTGAAATTTCATTGTCGCCCTATTTTAGAGACTCAATATAACGCTCTCCTTATGTGGAGGGTATGGAGATTAGGTCCATTAAACTGCACAATGCAGGTTGATTGACATTTGCTTCTTTTTTTGTGTGCTACATTTACAATATCTATTAAAATTATTTATTAAAAAATACGGTGGTATTTATTTTTATTTATTGTATTTTCTTGTGATAAACTAAAAAATGTAAAATTTGATTCAAAGATTAACCCCTACCTGGACTCCCTACTGAGGAGTGCCGGACTCTTAACGGCTAAAAAACCCCTCCTACCTTCAGAGTGCTGGTGTACCTGCCATAAAGCCTACCACCAGCACCGCAGTCTGTTTTCGTCACGTCCATTTCGTTCGTCTTCTTCCTTAACCTTAATTATACCTTCTAGGTAATTTTTTTATTATATCCCATTTCTTTCAGCTTTCTAGCATTATATGAACCCTGTTTTCCACAGTGATCTCGCGTGATATTTCCGTAACCCCTACCCACTTACCTAACAGTTTTCATCGTCTCTATCGACATATATACTTTTTGCCTAATGGTTTTTAAATAAACTACTCACCCTGAACATAAAAGTATCGACTTCCTCCCTGATTTCTTCATCATCAATGCCACCCTCGTTCTGGTTTTGGATCAACAAATCTAACATGGCCAGACGACCTTTCTTGTTAGTCTCGTCATCATTATCCAAGTTCAATATCGACGGATTCTGTTTCAAATACACTTTCCTTTCACGGATCACATCCCTCGTGAATCCATGCAAATCTTTTAGAATCTTTTGCTCTTTACGGGCGTCTGAAGTCAACTGGTAAGTAAAATCTATGAATAACCATAATGTACAAATACGTCGGACCAAAATGGCACCAAGCTCTTGTATCGCATTGAAGTATTTCGAAGACAACGACTGGATGCCTTCGTTCATTGAAGTTCCCATCGCAGTTTCTGGAAATACCAGAATTTTTGATTTTTTTACCAGGACCTGACTGATCTACTGACAATTAAAGTTATCCTTAACTCTAAAACAAACTTCCTCGTTATGAAATTCGACCCTTTATCTATTTATTTAGGAGCATTGTTGCGCCTAACAATAATTATTAGCCTATTCTGACGGCCTATTTAAAGGAGAGGAGATATCAGAGATGATAATACAAATATACATTAATGTATGTAGCCAGAATCAACACTCATTATGTATGAAAAATATAACGGAAGTTCCCTTACGATATTTTTCTCAGAAGATGACAAACCTTTCTGTATTCCTTAACTTCAGTGAATTCAGGAAGGCTTAAAATTCTTTAAATTAACCCCTCTCCTTCTACGGCAATAGTATTTAATTTATTTAAGAATTTATTCTTTTTGTCAATGGTCCAAACTTGTATGAACAAAAGTTTACTCTGTCACTTATAAGAAAAAGTTTAAAGTGCTTTGCTACCCCCATTTTGAGACTTATTGCGTGCGTATACGATTATACGGTTCTTTAAAAGCTGAGGAGTTAAACGAGTGTAGATTTGTAATATGGCAATTAAGATCGCATTATTAAACGACCCCAGACTACACTTTTTATCGGTCGATAGTTTAGTTTGTTTTTAAATCAGTGTGAAAACCGAATACTAAGTTATATTTTGCGCACAAGCAGGCAACTCCATACTGATTAAGAAAAACAAGCCAAACTATCGGCTGATATAAAGCCTGTGGTCAGCGGGGCTTCATAGTGCACAATAAATACAAACGTACTACAGACTGCTCTAAGCGTCATATTACTGATAAGTTCCCCGATATCAGTTTTTTCACTGCCCAATTCTGCCTCGACCTTTTTGAGGAATTCTTCTGTCTCTTCTTCGAAGGTACGGAAAAATCTGCGCAGGATATTGAAGTGGAACGCTGGTGTAAGCAGCTTTCTTTTCCGTTGCCATTTTTTACCTGTAAAAAGACTTTATTATTTTATCCTGCAGGAGGAAAAATTTTCATAGATTCATCTGTCATGTTTCAATTACTGTGTAATGCCGGACTTCTAGTGTCTGCAGCACCGTAAAGTATTTAGAATGTTATAGTGATCCTTGTTTTTATCTTTTCAGTTAATTATGTTTTAATTTCATTACGTATGAAGCAGTTGGGATATTTGTTTTTGTAATAATAATTTGATATCTATATTTGTTGAAAGGTGGTCATTTTGGACGAATCTTTCAGGGGAACCCCTCAGACATATAGTTTCCGGGTGTTCACAAATGGCGAATGCTTGCACAGACATAATCAAATAGCCAAGATAATCCACCAACAACTTGCTCTTCAGTGTGGCCTTGTCGATTTTGAGATGCCTTAATATAGGTGCGACCCAGCGTCAGTTATTGAAAATAGCAGTGCACCATTATCACGCTAGGTATATTGAAATCTATATAGTATAACCGATGTGCAATATAGTTGAGCTACCACAATTTTAAAATAAAATACTTCGACCTTGCTCGCGAGATTAACGCCGTGTGGAATGTTGAGTCAATGATTATTGTTCCTATAGTCGTTTCAGTTAGTGGTCTTATAGCGAAAAGCTTCGACCTACACCTTGATCCAACAATTAATTGTTGGATCAAGGGTTGAATACAGAAGGCAGTAATTTTTGAGAAAGCTGTAGCGCGTTTGGGCCCCCGAGGCCCGCAGGAGGCGGATTGGATTATTTGTATAAATTTTTAATTGTGTTTTTTTATAATTATTTACAAATATTGTTGAAAATTTAAAGAAAAATACTGTAAATAAATAAATGATAGAAAAAAAAACTTTAGTTTTAGTTTGTGGTACAGGAGTGATTTTTATAGTACCCTTTTTGTCATTTTTTTTAAAACAGTTATATAAGCATGATATAATATTTACATATTTCAAATGGTCTTTTTACGATTTTTCATTTGATACCCATATTGCTAACATAAGAGAAAAAAATATACACATGGCCCTTTTTTCCCCATTTTCAAAATTTATATAGCCTATTACTACTACAATTTCGACAATGAACAACAAAAGATCGACACCAAGCATTAATTTTATTTAATTCTATTTTAATAGACTCTATGGCGACATCAAGGTTTTTTACAGGGACTGAGGTATAGATGTGCAGATCATCAGCGTTTAAATGGTAAAAGGAAGATATACCAGAAGAAATTGAATTTGTATAAAGACCTCCTTCTGACGCAGTCGGGTATAAAGTTATCTGATCAGACTAATTATTTATTAATTAGTATTTTGACTTCAGTATCACTTGTCTTGTGTAAACAATTATGTCACCTTATCTTAAGTTATTTTAAGTTCTTAGTTCGTATCCGCTTTTGGAGATAACGAAACTAGTGTACGAATCGATAAACAGATGTTAAATTTACGTAAAAACGAATATACCTAAAACTAAGCAGTCTCCAATGTTTTTCATTTTTCTAATTTCTAACTGGACTCCTAATGAGAATATCGATGAGTTCATTGATATTATCATCAACCTATTAATAGACCAAGTCTTCGTAGGAGAGGTGATAGACCCACCACGCTGCTCCGATGCAGGTTGATGGGTTTGGGATGATTATGTTTCATTCATCAACGATTACAATTAGATGTTGATTATGTTCGGCTGTGATCTTCGGAGAACCGAGGTGAACCACCACCAACTTCCCGACTCTAGGCTTAGAAACTGAATATTTCTTAGTAGAGAAGATAAAGCTCAGAATTATACAATATGTCACAGGAGTCGAAACCAGGACCTTTTAGGCTTTTAATCAAAACTATATGAGCTAATCATTTAAGCTAAACCAACTAAACTAACTTAAGGGCAATCAGGTCTTAATAATCAATAATAAATAAACAACTTAAAGTCTATTAAATAAAATAAATAATATTTTTAATATATTTTACCATAGCTAGTGAGCAATCCTTCCCCCAACCACCCTCTTAGGAACGTATAAGGCTGTTGCTTCTCGATGTATTTAGTAGACGAAAGGATTTTCTGAACAATGGAAAATTAATCATTAAGTATAATACAGGGTTTGTTGAGAAAAATGTACATGTATGTTACTTGTTTCATTATTTGTAACTCTCCAACAAGAATTTAAGTTTTATGTGTTTTTTTATGTTGTTATCTTTATACACAATTAAATTATACGGAATCCTATGTATGCAACGTGATACTTTTATAAAAATAGACAAGTTAGTAGTTCAATTATATATTTTTATAGATATATTTAACTGACCAAACGTATGGCCCACCTGACGGTAAATAGAAAAATATCGCCTACGAAGATAAACAGAGCAATACTTTGCAGCGCGCACAAACTCGTCAAGTATCTCCTTCAACCATCTAAGCCTTTTAGACCGGAATACATCAGTCGGCAATGTCAGTTGGCTTTAAAAATACGCAACAACTGGAAGTAACTTCGCTATACGAGCTCTTTCACAAAACCTCTCTCATTACTCTACCTTGCACCTTGTAGAACATATAATATCTTTATTAATCTATAGTTTATAAACCAAAGATGCTATACAATTAATTTATAGGTCTTTAACTGACTTTCAATAATGGGGTTCTATTTTCGGCACTTAAGTATTTTTTATTTTCAAGTTTGTTTACGTACCTCGATGTCATTAGGATTGTAAATGTTTACAGCGAAAATATCCATTGCACCAAACCCAACGACGTCACCGTATCGTTTGTTTAAGGTTCTCAAATATAGGAATAGTTTATCTGAAAAAAATTAAAAAAAATATATTAAACCTCAAGTAAAAATGTCGATTTTATACGCTTTCAAGGTTATCGCGAACTTGAACTTTAATTTGAAATGTATGTACCGTCACTTCTTTACAATAATAAGACAATAAAATAGTGTGAATAAGTATATAACCTTCATCAATGTACAGGAAGTTACTCTTAATCGACTATATTTACAACTTTTATCTACATTACGTTTTACGTTTGATAACATTTAGCCGTGTACCGCATTGACCTCTTATTAAAAATACAATCACATTTTCAGTAGTCTAAGAATATTTAAGGAAAATTATACCTTGTTTGTTGAAAGTTCAATATTAAAGCTATTTCTATTAAAACCTCAAATTCAACTTGATCCGTTTAAGGTTGAATTCTCTTTCTTTTTAATAAAAGATCAATAAAATAGAAATATGTATGTCTTACAGCAGGTGGTGTTTCCAGACTCGACACTACCTACCAACCAAATTACTTACTACAATTTCTCTATAGTTTGTAGTGAAACACACTAATCTTATTGTATTGATATTTCCATCAAGATGTCTATAGCCCCTTTGGAGTATGACATTTTGGGAATAAGGCCTGTGTGCACCAAGATTTCAGTTAACATAAGCTAAACATAAAATTTACTGTTCACGACAACCCATACGGTGGTTAAGGATGTAAACCGGGCGGTTATCTTAACCGAGCTTACGTTCTTAACAGGCGTGCGGGTTGTCGTGAACAGTAAATTTGTTATGATAACCAAAATCTTGGTGCACACAGGCCTAAGTGCATAAAATATGTACTTATCAGATCAATAATAAAACACATAATTATTTTGTGTTCCATCACCTAGTCTAGGTGGCTATTAATGGAAATGAATGGTATAAACGCTAGATTAATAGAATCTCTGTAATGATGATGCGATTCTTGATTTTTTTACTGGTACACTTACTGGGTATATTTTTTTTGCGTGTAGGCTACAGTAATATTTCTAGTTTTCACCTCCCATGACCAAAAATGTTGCCTTCGTTGCACACCATTTATGAGCAAATCATTTTTGCTCCCTCAGTGAGATTGTATTTAACGGGTTAAAAACGATTGATCTATCTAGTATCTAGTTAATAATTATGAATATTAAGAGCTACCTAGAAGTTTCTCAAGCACCACTTAAAAATACAAATCGTTAAATTCCATTGTATAAACCGGTATGATGGGAATATTTTTTAAAAGTCGGCTAGCTACCTACTTATTTATCTAAGAATGTACCTATATCCAAATGCATGTAAAATGTTTCTGGATTATTTATAGTCAAGTCAAGTCAAAAAAAAATTGGTTGTCTGTAAAGTCGGTTTACTGACGATAGTTGAACGTGACGACGTCTTAAGAAAATACTGATGGAATGGTAGCATTTAATTGGTTATTAAAATTTTTAATTTAAGTATATTTTTATAAATATTAATTTAAATTAAAAAATAATTGATTTTGATTTTATAAATTTATAATAAATATATTAATTTAAAATTAATATATTTAATAATTATATTTAATAGACGGATGTCGAACGCTGCCGATCGCAAAGGCCGATTGTGCTTCTTTGTCGCTCGTTCCGCGCTCTCGCTTGCACTTCAAGCCTTACATGGAACGCCTCAAAGCGAGGTAACGCCGCATGAGTCATATTTTTTCGTGCGTGCAGCCGGCTCTATCGAATTATAAGACGTTGTCACGTCAATATCTTTATTCAATAAAATCTTGAATCGTCAATATTTAATTATGAAAAGAAACAGAAATGGTGATAATTGAGGTCGGAAACTTAAAATTAAAGCTACGAGGGTTCCAAACGCGCCTTGGTCCGAGAAGAGCCCATAACAAACTCAGTCAATAGATTTACAATTGTAGGTATATGTTTGAAAACAATGGAAGGCATGATCTTTAAATTAAATTAATCACTGAACCTACCTTGAGGGTACATTGCATAAATAGTGTTCCCAACAAACGGCCAATACGTCGGTCCCGGAACTTTAGACCTCAATCTACCCCGCCTACAAAACCTTTCGTAACACGATAACCCCACCACCATCACAAAAAGCACAATAACTATCGACATTGTATTACAATAACGTTTTTCCAATGATTATATTGGGCACAGATGGGCAATATTATATATTTTGTAGTTAATTATGTACCGCGGTCTTTATCAGTCTGCGCGTGAGGTGAATGTTAATATATATTTTATATTGTAAACGTAATCTTATTATATATATACTTTATATTTACCTACCCAGATATTTATGATACTCGCGACTCCGTCCACGATAAATTCTGTTTTCTGATAGTTTGAAAGGGTGCATCCCAGTAGTACCCCATACTGTAGTTCTATAGAACTGTTGGGATATTTTCCGGGCTGTCAAATTATATCCCAATAGTTCTATATGGAACTGCAGTATAGTTTTTACACTTGTCTTTACGTAAAGCATATAAGTTATAAACTTTATATTATTTCAATTGATATTTCATTTTGTTTTTAACAAAAAAATGTCTCTTGCGACAAAAACTAAGTTGTTAAAACCAAGTAGTAGCCGTGTCTAAAAAAATATTTTCTTATTTTTAAAGTTACAGGGACATTTTCCGCAAACAGTATATTTCGCGCAAACTATTCAGTTTAGAAAAAAATGATATTAGAAACCTCAATATCATTTTTAAAGACCTATCTATAAATAACCCACACGTATGGGCTAAATGAAAAAAAATTTGAGTTCCAGTTCTAAGTATAGGGAAGCCTCAAAATTTATTGTTTTATTTTCTATTTTTGTCTGAAAAAGTGCACGTTTATTATTGCAATCAAAAAAGATTCCATATTATTCTTATAAAAACTAGGTAATTTACAAGTATATGTATGTAACGTACAAACAAGATGTTGATATCGACATTTCTTTGGAACACTAAACTCTAATATGGTGTGTCAACAGTTCTATAGAACTAAAATTAGGGGATAGGTACTACTGGGATGCACCCGTTTGAAAAAGTAGCCCATGTCCTTTGTCAGGCTCTAAAACGTCTATCACTGTACCAAATTTCATTTATACAGACATATAGAGTTACTTTTTATTTATAATATTAGTATATATTTAATTGTTCACTTAATTTAAGTGGTGAGATTTTTAATTCTCCGGTAGTAGATAGTTTCTACCGTCGACCAGAAGGGCGAGTAAGAATATTTTTATAACTCGACTTTGTGACTGACGAATTCCTCTCTACGACTATGTCTCTCTGTGTAACGCGATGATATCGGTGAGGAGCATAGATTAAAGACTACTAGATGGAGTCATAACGCGGCTGTAGGTTCAAGAGCGTGACAGACTTATTTCATTCGGCCTTTATTAGAAAGTGATACAAGATTATTTTTTGTCCCTTTCAGCGTGTTCGTTTTTATTGTTTGTCAAGAGTGGAATTTGTGACAGACAAGGGACATATCTGAGCAATTATTAGCTTTTTATTAAATTTGCTGATAAATAATATAACTTTGCGGTTACTATATTAATTTAAACGTTAACGTGCTATGGTGGGTTGTAATATTTTCGGCTGCAACAGTCGCAGCGACCAGAAAATCGAAGGAATTACGTTTCATACGTAAGTAGACATAAACTTCATTGATTGATGATTTAAAGTTTAGATTTATGTTATTTTTTAGCAAATTTCATGTATTATGCGTTTACTAAACTATCTTATATAAAGTAATATTTCGTATTTTACGATATTTTAAAACATAACGTTTTATGATGTACTTTAAATGTTGACATGTCATGTCAATAAGGCTGATTTGCTGTCTCACTAGTGGACACGCTATGGGTTCTATCTAGTAGTCTTTAATCTATGGTGAGGAGAGATAAAGGCAAAATCAAAACTGTCAATTTCAAGTAATAAAAACATACATATTCCACCGCTCACCTCTGCAACTTGTAAAAAAGCTCAGGGTTTTACGACAGCGAAACAACTAATCCTTTGTTTCATAAGATTCGGAGATTTTTTATTTTCATATTGTTTTATTAACTGTTATTTTTATTGTGTTTCTTTTTTTGTTATATTTTTGTAATTATATAAAATTAGTATTATTTTGGTAACCTGGAATTGGGAAACTGTAATGTCTCTCCGGGCTTAGTTAATAGGAATAAATAAATAAATAGTAACAGAATAGGGGGGCTGGTTTATATAGTCAAGGGTTACTACCATATAACCAACATATAAGGCCTGTGTGCACCAAGATTTCGGTTATCATAACCAACGGTTAACATAAGCTAAACATAAAATTTACTGTTCACGACAACCCGTACACCGGTTAAGGACGTAAACCGGGCGGTTATCTTAACCGAGCGTACGTTCTTAACCGGCATACGGGTTGTAATGAACAGTAAATTTATAGTAAAGCTATGTTAACCGTTGGTTATGATAACCGAAATCTTGGTGCACACATGCCTAAATGTATGAAACCAAAACGCTTCTGGCCGGTCAGAATTGCGGTTTCAGAGTGAAACGTACGGGTAAATATACCTATACTAAAACCAAACTCGATTGAGAATGCTTGTCAACAAACAAATTTTAAATTAAGGTAGAAATCGCTAGTCATTTTACACCTATTTTTTTTTAATTAACTAGTTAATGACAAATTCATGACAATAAATTAGGTTAGTAAGCTTAAAACTAATTAATATATTCAATGTCTTTTAAATAAGATTTTTTAAAATAACAAAACTTAATTTTAAATTTATTAGGCATAAAATATGTTGCATTTTCTACCTTCATTTTAAATTTGTTTGTTGACAAACATTCTCAATCGAGTTTGGCTTTAGTATAGGTCTTTCTGTCGGTGGCTTGTGTTAGGTAGTTAGTATAGCAAAATAAACAAATTACATATCAGTTGTTCACGTATGTGCTTTGAATCGCACGGGTTACCGTTTCCGGCTCTAGACCGTAGGCAATGTTGTCCATCGATTGATTATTAAAAAAATGCTAGCTAAAAATTAAAGTAGAAACCTTGGCTGGCAACGACTCATAGATATGCTTAAGTAAATTAAAGCAACTAAATGACACAGTTATTTTTTACTTTTTAGTGCGTTTTGAGTCCGTTCTATTTTTTGTTAAAAAATTTTATTTCTTGCTTTTTAGTGATTTATCGCCACGTAACGTACCTACTCGTACTATACTGTCATAGTAAAATTGAAGGAACTCTTCAAATTTTATAGGCACACTTGCAGCGATTTCCGTTTTTGTGTAAGTATCGGTAGCTTTTTCTTTCCTCTTCCCTCTCGACCGCGACACAGTGTAGACGTGTATTCTATGTCCGTCTTTATAACTTACTCATAACAAAATCATATATTGTTGTTTATAAATTCGTTAAAGTACTAGGAGCATATAAATGTGAAACCATATATCCATATATATGGATTATTGGCTACTCATTTGTTCCCCACTCGACTTAATAACTGTCTAGACCACGTTTTATGCCGATTTAATAAACCTACGACTACTCTTGTGATTCAAAATAGTTTAACAGACCATAGCACTATTCTGGTATCCTTAAAAATAAGTTCACCTATAGAAAGAAGACATGTATATAACTTACGTACAAAACTTAACTATACAGGGATAAAAACTGATCTCTTAAACACAAATTTTCAGCCAGTACTTGATAATCTGAATTGTAACATTGCTACTGATTCCCTTGTTTCTACGGTGACTAAAATAATAGCAAATAATACAACACAGTGTAAAACATCGAGTCGTAAAATTCCAAAGAAACCATGGGTTACACCTGGATTATTACGCTGCTTAAAACATAGGGATAAATTACACATGAATTTAAGGAAAAATCCCAATGATGATTGTCTAAAAATTATTTACAATAGATACAGAAATTTTTGTACAAATTTACTTAAAAAATTAAAACAACAGTATAATAAAACTGAGTTAGAAGTTGCTAGTCAGACTAACCTTAAGAAAACATGGGAGGTCATAAATAACATTACCAATCTTAAGCAGAAAAACCGAGATGCTCGTGATCTATTATCAATTTCTAAATGTCCTAATCAAGCTGTTATGAAAGTAAACACATTTTTCCATAAATATGGGAAAAAAATATCGTTAAAAAACTCGAAATGTTATCTCCCTCTGCAAGTCCTGACGAACATTGTACCAGTTCACCTTTAACTTCTTTTGTCTTACTGGATACTGATGTCAGTGAAATATTAAAAGTTATAAATACCCTTAAAAATACTAATTCTACAGGTTTAGATAATATTTCGTCGATTGTACTAAAACAGAATAAAGAATTATTTTCGGCCCTACTGTGTCATATTTGTAACTTATCTTTCGCACATGGCCAATTCCCGCTAACTTTTAAAAAATCTGTTATCTCTCCAGTCTTTAAAAGAGGAGACAGGAAAGAAATTAGCAACTATAGGCCAATTTCTATCTTACCAACATTCTCTAAAGTAATTGAGCGCATAATCAATGACAGATTGATCAATTATTTGGAATCAAATAATTTACTATCACCTAATCAGTACGGCTTTCGTAAAGCAAAATCCACTGCTGATGCAGTGTCCGACCTGACTAATTGCATTGCTACTAACTTAGATTGTGGTTTAAAATGTATAGCTATATTCTTAGACCTCGAAAAGGCTTTTGATACTGTATCTACATCTCGCCTAATAAATAAAATGGAAAAGTTAGGCATACGTGGTTTACAACTCCAACTATTCCAGGATTACTTAAGTAATAGAACTCAGTGCGTTAGAATCGGAGAACACGTTAGTACATCGCTACCTGTAGTACACGGAGTTCCTCAAGGAAGCATTCTGGGCCCAACGCTATTCCTTATTTATATTAATCAACTGTGCAACCTTAAATTAATAAATGGTAGAATCATTACTTTCGCTGACGATACCACACTTATTTTTTGGGGTCGTAGTTGGGAAAGTGTTTTCTATAACGCCCAACAAGGCTTTAACTTGGTTTTGTCCTGGTTAAGGAAAAATCTCTTAAATTGTAATGCAGAGAAAACTACATATCTGACATTCACGATATTAAGATCCTCACAGCCTTCTATGGAAAACTTTAATATACGTGCCCATACTAATGTATGCACCAACTTAATTGATGATATTCCATGCAAATGCGACTTCCTGAAAAGGTAAAACCATATCAAATATCTAGGAATAATTATTGACAACCAATTATCGTTCAATAACCATATCTCCAGTCTAACTAATAGAATCCGTAAACTCATTGCCATTTTTAAAAATATACGACACATGGCCGATAAAAAAATTTTAAAAATGTTGTATCATACTTTATGCGAACCCCTTTTAACTTATTGCATTGATTCATGGGGAGGTGTAAATAAGACCCGTCTCATTAATTTAGAACGAGCACAAAGGGCGGTTCTTAAAGTTAGCTATTTCCTCCCGTATAGATATCCAACCTCCTCATTATATCAAGATTGTGGAGTACTCACAGTTCGACAATTATTTCTCCTTAAAATAATTCTAAAACAGCATAAGTCAGTAGATCAAGCTATGATACGTATACTAAATGATAAACGTCCCAGTAAAAGAGTTTTCAATTTATCTCGATTCCACACATCTTTCTCTCAAAAATTCTTCCCATTTCTTGGCAGTCATATATATAATAAAGCAAATTCAGTTCTATCTATTCATTCACAATCTTCACTCCAATGTAAAAAAACAGTCCAGGCCTGGCTCAAACAGATGGACTACAATACAACTGAGAATTTGCTGTCAATACAAAAATAATATTACCATTATATTATGTTTATTAATGTACCTGTATATATATATATACATTTATGTACACACTACACACACACTCACGCACACACACACACACACACACACATACACACACACACACACACACACATGCACACACACACAAACTCACACACTTGCATGCATTACTAGTTCGTATGTTTATATATTTCTATAGTGGCTGTATATACGTGACATGACCGAAATTCTATTCTTAGTAGGGAAGAGCGCAGGTACCTATATCACAAGAATTATCTTAGTTTAGGTACCTACGACTCCTCCAATAGTGAATTTTGCTGTATTTTTATGTTTCGTAAAAGTTTTAGTGAATAAATGATTTTCTTTCTTTCTTTCTTTCTTTTTTTTGGCTACAAGTGCCGTATAATATACTATGACAGTATAGTACGAGTACGTTACGTGGCGATACATCACTAAAAAGCAAGAAATACAATTTTTTAACAAAAAATAACCAACTCAAAACGCACTACAAAGTAAAAAATAACTGTGTCATTTATTTGGTTTTATTTACTTATGCATATCTAGGAGTCGGTGCCAGCGAAGGTTTCTACTTTAAGGACAATACCTAGAACCCACAAACTGCTTTACTACGTTAAATAAATGTTCCTTAAACTTGCTTAAAATTATATATAGATATAATAAAATGCACTTTTAAAGTAAAAATTCTGAATTTCTAAAAAAAAATGATCAGATGCTGTATTAACAACATATGCAAGTAGCATATAACTAATATGTAATATTTACTCGCAATCGTAGTTGAAATGGGAGTGTAATGTAAAACACGGGGTAAAAACCACAACTCCGTTTCTACTTAGCACCCTGGCTTAGGGGCTCGAGATTAAAAATACCTCCTATATAATAGGTCACTTTAGCTCCTTGTGTAACAATCTACTCGTACTATGTGTAACGACCACTAACTATATTAAAGCCGAACTCGATTGAGAATGCTTGTCAACAAACAAATTAAAAAAGAAGGTAGAAAATGCAACACATTTTATGCCTAATAAATTTAATACTATGTTTTGAGTTTTTATAAAATCTTATTTATAACATATATAACATTTTTTATAAAATCTTATTTAAAAGATATTAAACATATTAATTCGTTTTACCTAAGCTTACTAATCTAATTTATTGTCATGAATTAGTCATTAGAAATTAATTAAAAAAATTAGAAGTAAAATGACTAGTGATTTCTACCTTCATTTTTATTTTGTTTGTTGACAAGTATTCTTAATCGAGTTTGGCTTTAGTATAGATGAATAATGATAGGTATGGGACAGCTGGATTAAAGTTCATAGCACAGGGGTGTAACACAACCTACTTACGGAGTTCCACCTTAAAACTTATAGGTATGCTTGATGAAAAAAAATACCAAGCATTTCTTGGAAGATATTTAGGCCATGATTATTAATGAGAACTTCTTTGGATGAAAGAAAATTATATAAATTCGTGGCATTGCGCTACGAAAGACTGAGCTTTTACCTTACTCGAATCCAAAACATCAACATCTACAGACTGAGGCATCGATTAAAATACTCAGATTAATAAACATTTTGCTCTACTTGCCTTGAGGAAGTAGTAGATTTATCGAATTTCCCATAATCGGTAAATACATAGGGCCAGGTATTTTAGCCCTCAGTCTACCTCGCCTGCTATAGTTATGGTAGAAACACTGTATTACAATGAATACAATTAACGTAATAGTTAACACTATAAACAACATTGCTGCGTCAATTCTTATTAACAACTAGGAAAAATCACAAAAGTATCTATTAGATAAATTACGTAATATACAGATATGATAAAAATATAAAACCAAACTGCATCCTGCCACAACTATTCTGAACTATGGCCTTATTTTATCTGAGAGATGAATTGCAGGAACTATTGACTGCTATTGTTAGACCTGGTAGTTTTATATACAAGGGGAATATATGTATGTCTGTATAAAAATTATTATTATAAAAACAAAAAACCTGACTGCTTAGAAGTTTTGAACTGAAAAGAGAAAAACAAGGATCACTATATCTGTATAAAATTCTAAATACTTTATGGTGCTGCAAACAGGGACAAAATACTTTAACCTGCGGGGAAAGAAAGATCTACCAAAACTACGTTTGCCCCCGCCTGCAGCACCATAAAGTATTTAGAATATTATACAGATATAGTGATCCTTGTTTTTCTCTTTTCAGTTCAAAACTTTTAAGCAGTCAGGTTTTTTTGTTTTTATAATAATAATTTTATTTGAGACTTATTAGTTTCAGTTTATGGTGTAGAAATGAGACGGTACACTTAGTACCTTTTGCCATTTTTTGTTAAAACGGCAATATAAACATGATATGATATATATATTTTTGAAATGGTCTTTTTACGACCTTTCATTTGATACCCATATTGCAAAGATAAGAGAAAGAAATACACACATCCCCCTTTTTTCCCCCATTTACAGCCACCATTTTGAAAATTGATATAGCCTATGTCACTACCACTATTTCAACGAATTCAACGACACCTCACCTGTCAAAATCCGTTCAGTCGTTTAGGCTGTAGCGCGTGCCGAAGAAATGGACATACATACATACATACATACATACATACATACGCTCGAAAAACATAACCCTCCTTCTGACGCAGTTGGGTAAAAAAGAGAAATACCACTGACTGAATGTCTGATCATAATTTAAAGGTAAAAACATGCTGGATCACATAATACATTTCAACATACCTAAGCATATATATAAATATTTTTAAATGACCCTAGAACTAAAACAAGGGCCACTTTCTCCTCCATATTTAACAAAATCAATTTCCCATGCTAGGAGTGGGTAGGAATAAACTTCTGTTGGCTGATATTGCATCTCTCGGATTTAGTAGGTCAAGGTTTATATTATCTACTCATATTATAAGATGGAATTCCTTTGTTATAATAGACTGATAATGATGATTGAAACATTTCTTATTTCAAACTGTCCCTATCGTGTCATGTGACGCCACCTAAGGTTATGCCTGAAAACCAGCGCTGCAGTGGCGAACATTGTAGCAACATGCTGAGGCAGTAACCTTTTTAGCTGAGATGTAAAATATGTATTAGTCATTTAATTTAGCTTTATTTTAATGATGTTTTAGATTTATCTTTAGTTTTTTAGTCTATTTTTAAGCTATATGTTGTACCATAACTACTTTAAGCTAAATAAAATATTTGGACATGTTGGACAAAGAAAAAATAGAGAACTCAATGTTATTTGCAAACAAACTTCGAAATAAAACGCTGGCGCAGCCGCGGACAAAAGCATAGTCTATATGTGTATACAACAATTTTATAATTAAATTGTAAAGGGTCACTGCCCGTGTATCTACAAACATCTAACATACATTTATATCTGTATAAGCCGATTGTTTCTATATTTATAATTGTAGATTATAGGTACCTTACCATATAGAATTAATTTTATATGTATTCTATACGAAAACCGACGAATTTAAGCGACGTCTTCCTTACTTACTATACGAAACCGGAGCAAAGAGCGTTATCTTTTTGACTAATGCGCGGCGGTTTTATAACACTTAGGTTTTTTTTATCGACTACAAGATGGCCCTTGACTGCTATCACACCTGATATTAAGTGATCATGCAATGAAAGATTGAACCGAGCTAACTTGTTAGGAGTAGGATAGAATCGAATAGAAATCCAAGCCCTGTCGGTTTCTACACGACATCGTACCGGAACGCTAAATCGCTTGGCGTTACGTTTTTGTCGGTAACTAACCACGGCGAAAGTCTCCCACCAGCCAGACCAAGACAAATCAAGAAAAATCCCAATCTGTCCAGCCGGGAATCGAACCCAGGACCTCCGTCTTATAAATCCACCGCGCATACCACTGCGCCACGGAGGTCGTCAAGCCACTTAGGTCCTGGGTTCGAAACCCTACGAGGCCGATCAACATTTTTTTAATTGGTCCAAGTCTGGATTGTGGATCGCTTCGGCCGTGGCAAAGTACCACCTTAGCGACAAATACGTATCCCCAAGCGAATTAGCGTTCCGGTACAATGTCGTGCAGGCTCCGAAAGATTTCTTGCATCACGGGCTAAAAAGTACATTATTCCTTTTTTTTTAATTTAATTACCTAAGCCTTTTTATTAATCCTTAATCCTTAGCTTAACAATAAAATCTTAAAATCTAAATGTTAGTTTTTATTAGTGAAGAACAAGATTATAATTAGTTGTTATTGTTAGTGAAAATATATAAATATATGTATTATATGAGGTCCTTCCACGTTTTTACCCGACTGCGTCAGAAGGAGGGTTATGTTTTTCGAGCGTATGTATGTATGTATGTCCATTTCTTAGGCACGCGCTACAGCCTAAACGGCTGAACGGATTTTGACATGTGAGGTGTCGTTGAATTTGTCAAAATTGTGGTAGTGACATAGGCTATATAAATTTTCAAAATAGCGGCTGTAAATGGGGAAAAAAGGGGGAATGTGAATTTCTTTCTCTTATCTTAGCAATATGGGTATCAAATGAAAGGTCGTAAAAAGAACATTTCAAAAATATAAATATCATATCATGTTTATATTGCCGTTTTAACAAAAAATGGCATAAAGTGTACCGTGTCATTTCTATACCATAAACTAAAACAAAAAAGTCTCAAATAAAATTATTATTATAAAAACAAAAAACCCGACTGCATAAAGATATAGTGATCCTTGTTTTTCTCTTTTCAGTTCATAACTTCTATGCAGTCGGGTTTTTTGTTTTTATAATAATAATTGTTTTGCATCCTTTTTACTGTTTTCCCGCCACTTCTTTTTCCCGCTGGACTTGGCAATATCAACCTGTCATGGTCGACTCGAGTCAAGTCCGCAGGCCGAGTCGATCCGGCAGATTGAGAACTGGGGTTATCGTAACCCTAGCAAGTCAGTTTCGCCCCTAACAAGTCGCAAACTATGACGCTCAAGGGGAAGCTCGGCGGCCCCCGGTCATCAAACTCGGGGGCAGCTTGATCATATCCATTTCGGAGGCCATTGTGCTTGGCGTGACAATCGACTCAAGTCTCACCTTCGCGCAGCACGCGTCGTCGATTGAGGAACGCGCGGCGCGATGTTTTCGAGAAGATGTCACGTGATTCGACGTCTTCCTGGGGCATCCGTTATCCGGCGCTGCGAATTCTGTACTACAGTACCTTTGTTGCCACGATGACGTACGCTGCAACGTGTTGGGCGGGAAGGGCGGAGTTGCTCGTTGTACGGTTGACTCTCATCAGGAGACAGAGGCATTCTCTTTCCTGCTGACCAAGACGTACTGTTCTGCGAGCTCCGCCGCCTTAGCGTTGCTGGCGGGGTTGCTGCCCACGGACCTTGAGGTAATTCGTGCTGCAAGGATCGGTGAGGCGCGCCAGTCCGCGCCAAAACGAGAATTGAGCAGGCGAAAACGGGAAATTGGGGCAGGTGTGAACGACATGTGGACATGTTGCGGTACTTCTTTCCGGATGTCCAAGGTAGACTCAGGGCATCCTGAGTCGCTCCGGACTATGAGATCTTGCAGATACTCATCGAGCACGGTTGTTTCCGGACGCGCCTGGATAGAATGACGCTGTGTAAGAGTCCTGTGTGCGACTGCGGCTGCTGCGGCGAAAGCGAAGATGACAGACACCACGCCCTGTAGGAGCAACAAGAGTCCTCTGTACGAGGACCTTTTTTTGGTATCGAGGGGGAAATCTCTTCGGAGATACCTGCCTTATAGGGGGAGAAGACGGTTATGTGGCACTAAACCCCCTCAATAAATAATATATTTATGAATACAATCAATGGAATATGGCGGGTTTCAGAGGACATTTAAAAATAATGTTTAATGAAAGTTTCTCAATTGCATTCATCACGCATGCATGCATATTGTATTCAAGTGAGTGAATATAGGTAGAGTTAATAATCAGGTATGAGGTATGAAAGCAAAAATATCAAATTATAAAATAGATAGATATTTTTACAAATTGATTAGGTTTACAATTCTCAAAAAATAATGTTTTATATGAATAAATTGTTTTACAGGCTATGGATAAAAGTTTGTGACAAACTTTGCTCTGGAAACCTCCTACTGGCTTGATGGTAGGTACCTACTATACCTAAATAGTGGGCGCGACCACGGCTGTACCTTGATTTAGACAACCGAGTGGCGCAGTAGGTAGTGACCCTGCACCTGTGGGTTCCATTACCACATCTGGAAAAATGTTTGTGCATTGCACTGCAATGCATTTCTATCTTAATTATTTTAAGGTAACCTTTTTTTAAAATAATCTGATTACAGTTTTAATGTGTATGTTGTTATTTTGTATAAATACATCGCATATAATAGGTACCTACCCAAATACAGTACGTTCCCTACAATAATTTAGTCGTGACCCTCACTTCATCGTGATAATCGTAAAAAGATGGTGATTTACAACAAACACGTCATACCACGACGTTTATATCTGATAATTGCCTGTAGTAAAGCCAAACTTGATGTCGTATCTTTATTAACCAAGAAATTAATTATTAATATAGAAAACGTGAAAAATAAATGAAGTAGGTAGGTCTGTATTCAACTTCAAGTCATCATCAAGGATGTTGTAATCAAAAGGATGTTTTATTGAAATTACAAACAGACACTTTAATGTTATTTATTCGTTTTGTACTTGCCAATATCCAAGTAAGTTTGTTTTATACTAAGTACTACGCCCGCGGTTGCAACTGCGTAGTTTCCGTGGTAATATCGGAATCCATACGTTCCAATTCATTCTATCACCATTTCTCAGCCAAATCGGTCCAATACTAGCGGAGTGAAGGAGACACACAAACTAAGTACATACATACATAGACAGTGACATTTGCTTGGCTTTACCCTCAGCCCACCATTCCATGAACAGAACTCATCCACTACATTCAATAGCTCCTGACAATGTTTTGGGTTTCGTGTCAGTAAAGCAAGGTCATCTGCAAAAGCTAAGATGGACTCTGTATATTTATTGTTAATTTTAAACCGATAGCCCCATTTCTTTTCTTGAACAATTAATTTATCTATTAAAATATTGATAACTACATTAAAAGCTATTGGAGATAAGCAGCAACCTTGAAACAACCCCAAATTGTACTGTAGGGGTTTTGAGTATTCATTGTTTACTGCTATGGTGAATTTCAATTTTGAATAGTAAGTAATATAATGTAATATGTAAATGTACGTTGATGTAAAACTGTAAAATATACCAATAGTCGGTATTCAAAAGTGTGAAATGCCCTTTCGACGTCAGTATTTCCTACCACCTAGAATCTGGACATCTTCAAGTCATCTTCTAGGCAAGTGTGTATGTAGATATCTGTACCTACTTCGTAAATGTAAAACTGTTGATTGGTGACCATACCGATAAAAAGCCCATTTATGTTCAGCTACCTAACTAGACAACAGATTACGTCCTTACGACATACCAATAAAACAGCACTGTCGCAGGGCGAGGAAAGTTCACGTGTAGCAACGTCTATTGAGATAAAATGATCACGAGACCAATATACCCTACATAGCAGGTTAGTTTGATAGCGATGACCTTTACAACGCGATGTGAACGACCGTTATAAAGACCAGTCAAGTTTCAATTTACTCCGGCTTGTAATTTATACATCATCATCATCATCACCATCATCATCATCATCATCATCATCATCATCATCATCATCATCATTATCAGTCTATTAACGGCCCACTACAGGGCCAGGACTCTCTCTCAGTAGGAGCGGGCTTAGGGTGATAGGGTCATTTATTAACGATCACTATCAGATGTTGATGAAAGTGACCGGGACCGACGGCTTAACGTGCTCTCCGAGCCACAGAGGTGTAACACCACCAACTTCCCAACTCCGGGCTTGGAATGAACTGAGAATTCATAGAAGAATGAAAAACTCAGAATGATTCCGTGACTCGACCCAGGATTCGAACCCAGGACCTCATCCATTCTTTTAGGAGAGCGGATATGGAGCGTGTACCCACTACGCTGCTCCAATGTGATATGACGTGGGTGATAAATGACCCCCAACCTACCTACTTACATCAAAAATTAGACTGATGTGAGTTTTTCCATATTAAAATCATCATGCTTCACACACTTTTTCAGCCATTTATTTTTTGACTCTTTCTTTTTGTTCAATACATAAACAATTTAATTTTTGATCTGCTGTCAAATGTCAAAGTTTTTTTGTCAACTATCTGTTGTACTATAATTATATATAACCAGGACTCCGCTTGCGTCGGTTTTGACTGACACACGTGTGGTGATTTTCTGAGTGATTTTTGTTGTGAAAAGTAGCCGGTCTTTGTATTTTATTTACATTTCTAACACTTATATCGTATTCTGGTGGTGGTGAGTATTTAGTTTTAGTAAGGATGGAGGTGGATCCACCTCCAAAGCCCCCAGATCCGCCAGATAGGTCTGTGAAAGAAAATGGGGACACGGGTAATGTCCAAAATAGGAAACGTCATGTTGATAATGACAAAGATACCGACAACGCGGGGAAAAAATCCGCTACTAACCTCTCCCAACCCTCAATACAAGCAATATATACCCATCCTTCCTTCTCAGAAGGCCCCAAGGGCTATGACGGTGAAGACGTGGGCCCATTCATTATACATGTGTCTCGAGAAATCTCAGACCCGTCAGCGGGTACATCAATTAGAGCCCTGAAGTTCGGTCAATTCTTGCATAAAAATAAATTTAATGATATAGTTGTTGATGGCGTGAAAAACATTGGTCGCAATAAAATTAGCGTTGAATTAAATTCCGCTCTGGCTGCGAACCTATTTTTGAACAGCCCATTATTAAAAGTAGCAAAATACCAGGCAATTATTCCAACCTACAACATAACTCGGATGGGCCTGGTAAGAGGTGTCCCTACCGAGTGGCATTTGGATGAATTTGTAGAATCTCTGAAACTACCAAACGGATGTGGTCAAGTATTAAAAGCCCGCAGGCTAAACAGAAAGACGACCAATGAAGGTGTTGTTCAATGGGTACCCACACAGTCTGTTGTCGTAACTTTCAGGGGTCAAATGCTCCCTGCTAAAATATTTTCCTTCTATACTTCCCTCCCAGTTGAACCTTATAGATATCCTACAATCCAGTGTCTGAGTTGCTGCCGTTTCGGCCACATTCGTGCACAGTGTAGGTCTAAACCTAGATGTTACAGGTGTGCACAACAACACACAGGGGATTCCTGCGAGGTTCCTCAGGACAAGGCAACTTGCCTATACTGTTCTGGTACCCATTTCGCATCCGACAAAAAGTGCCCTGAGTTCATCAGACAACAAAATATCAAGCTTGCCATGTCTGAGGAAAATATTCCGTACATAGAAGCTTCAGCACGTTTCCCACCAGTCCGCAGGCCACTTGCTGAGATGTTCTCCACCCCCTCTTTCTCTCCCAGGCCTTCAGCTACCCATCCTACAAACCCTGGCTCTCCAGGCAATATGAACTCCCCGCGCAAATCCTACAGAGAGACTATCCTGCGTTCCCCTCGCCCTCGAGCCCCTATGAATAAGGGCTTTGACAGACAGACGCACCAAAATATTGTAAATAATCCTTCTTCGTCCCTTCCCAATGGTTGTGGCCTTAAGCCCAACCAAAGTGATAATCTCCCATCACAAGGTAAAATGATTGAACTACTCTCAGAATTACTAGTAAGTATTATTGCTCCATGTAGTGAGTTTCCCCTACCGCCCAACGTTGCCCAACATATAAACCAACTCTTTAATATTGTTAAAAATGGCCCCAATAGAAGTTCTGCAATGGAACTGTAAAAGTATAAAGACTAAAACACAAGACTTAATATCAATAATTAACCTGCATAATCCTGTCATTGCTGCCATCTCGGAGACATGGCTGAGGCCTGGTTCCCATTTTCGGCTACCAGGTTTCTTTTGTTTGCGGGATGACAGGGGTGACGGGTATGCAGGCAGTGCCATCCTTCTTCGGCACAATCTCCCCTACTCTTCTATTCCTCTCCCTGCTCATAGTGACCAGTTTAATGCTGTTGCTGTGAGAACTCTTAATATTTCCTTTCTATCTTTATATATCCCTCACCCTAATTCTTCACTAATTCCAGAAATACAGTCTATCATTGCATCACTTCCCAGCCCAGCTCTGATTATGGGTGACTTCAATGCACACCACACATTGTGGGGGTGCTATAACAACAACAATTTTGGTTCTCTGCTGGTGGACATTGTTGAGGATACCAATCTGTGTATTCTCAATGATGGCTCACCAACTCGCAGAGTTTACCCATCCCAAAACCCGAAATCAGCAGTTGATCTTTCTCTTTCTTCTCCATCCCTTGCATCCCAACTCACCTGGAGAGTACTTCCTAGCACGTTTGGTAGTGATCATTTCCCTATTATTATATCTTTAAATAATAGAACGCTCCCTCCTAAAAACCCTAGCCCATTACAAAAGTATAAACTGCACAAGGCTGATTGGGCTAGTTATGCTCAGTCTGTTGATGATTTGATGGACTCTCTTCCAGCTCTTGAACATTGTGGTGATTCTTTGGTCTACTATAATCAATTTGTTAAGTCTCTTATTTCTTCAGCCGATTCTCACATACCTAAAAAAAAACCTTCTGCTAGAAATCAGCTGCTTTCTCCCCCCTGGTGGGATGAAGAATGCACTGATTTATTTAGCCAGAGATCTATAGCAGAAGATGAGTATACGGAATGTATGTCTGGCGAAAACTTTATTAAATTCCAACGCATAGCTGCTAAGATTAAAAGAATGATTTCAAAAAAGAAAAAGTTTAGCTGGACCGCATTTTGTGAATCACTTAGTCCTAGGTCTCCATCCTCAATAGTGTGGACTAAAATGAGAAGATTCCGCAGATCCCTGAATCACTCTGATCCCATCTCTAATAATCCGACTGAATGGCTATGTAGTTTTGCTGATAAGATTGCTCCCCCTTATGTCCCAATTTTGGAAGATTTTCCTAATTTCCCAGTTACCTCCACTGTGGATGATATGGATGCCCTCTTTTCCTTCCCAGAACTTCAAGTGGCCCTCAGTGGTTTAAAAGATTCAGCCCCAGGAGAAGATGGTGTTCCCTACTCTTTTTTAGTAAAATTAAATGATAAATCTAAACACTATTTTCTTGACATGATAAATAATTTTTTTGAAAAAGGTTTTATTCCAGATGCCTGGAAAAACCAATTAGTCATCCCCATAGTCAAACCTGGCAAAAATCCATTAGATCCAAATTCATACAGACCTATAGCCCTGTCATCCACCTTAGTGAAAGTTATAGAGATCCTCCTCAAAAATAGGTTGGAGTGGTTAATGGAAAGCAGAGAAGTACTGGCTTCTTCCCAGTTTGGATTCAGAAAGGGGTTCAGTACTGCAGACAGTCTCAGCATACTCACTACAGATATTCGAAATGCCTTTGGAAGGGGAGAGTACCTTGTGGGTATATTTCTAGATATTGCTTCTGCTTATGACAATGTAATTCTTCCGTCACTCAGGCATAAACTGCTCCAGCTGAGTGTTCCTCCGAGGATGACACATTTCATATGTAACCTACTCTCTGGTAGGTCAGTTGTTATAAAACACCAGTCTTCCTATCTTCCCCCCAGATCAGTCTGGAAAGGTCTTCCCCAAGGCTCCGTCCTTAGTCCTTTGCTTTACAGCTTATATACCTATGACCTAGAATCATCTGTCAACAACTTTTGTAACATCTTACAGTATGCTGATGATATTGTCCTATACCATAGCTCTGGCTCCATAGATGAAATTCACCAACGCCTGAACTCTGCTCTTTATTACCTATCCCAATGGCTTCATGATCATGGCCTATCTCTGTCAGTGGATAAATGCCAAGCGGTGGTATTTACAAGGAAAAGATCTATCCCACACTTTAACTTTCACTTTGAGGATCAGCCCATCAACTTGGTAGATAAAACTAAATTTTTAGGAATAATACTCGATAACAGACTGAACGGATATGCACATATAGAATACATCATTAACCCTGCAGTGGTCGCGTGGGCTACAGTTGTAGTCCACCAGTACAAAATCTACAATTTTTCAAATTCGGTTAGCGTTAGCTTCATGCGCCTCTAGGTACTTTTAAATGAATGTTTGAGGGCCGTGTTCAGTGCAGCGCAAGCGCAAGTCGCGTACCGTTGTGTCATAGGAGCTCAGCAAAGTGCGTGGACTACGACTGTAGCCCGCGCGACTTATTAGGTAAGTATTTTTGCCCTATCGTTTTTTTTTGGGTCTAGTTTTTTATGAGTTAAAAGTAACTTTTGTGCTTTAATAAACTTTGTTTCGTATTCTCGGATAGTAATAGTATAATGTAACTTTATTTTAAGCATAAAAATGGATGATCGATGAGCTGCACAGATTTAGTTAGAGCTGGCTGAAGCTAATAGGGAAAATGAAGCTTATGAAGCTCAGTCGAGCTCTGGCGAAGAAGTTTATCAATTAGAAAAGCAGAACCATCAATCGGAGTCCGAACAGGAGCAGGATATCCCAGGTAAAGGGTCAGGGGAAAGCTCCGAAGATGATGAACTGCCTCAGCGACGCCGGCGCACTGACTTTTACACCGGAATTGACAATACATTGTGGTCAAAAACAATCCATTTGAGTAAAGGCAGAATACAAAATCACAATTTAGTAATTTTGCCCCCTGGAGCTAAAGGGACAGCTCGGCAAAAAAGACTGTATGTCACTTTTTGTTGATGATCAAATAATTGTTACCTCATTACCAAACATACTTATAAAAGAATGGCTACATCAAGAACGAGATGCTAAACAAACGAATGAAACTGTTACATTTGGATTTTATTAATGGCTGGAGTGATTGGTAAAACATATTGGTCGACATCAAATATTGTACGCCGTTGCCATGACTGTGGAAGAGCGCGTAATAAGAGCACCAGAAAGGTGTTCACCGCCTGCAACAAGTTCGTTTGCTGGGATCATCTAAAGATTATGTGTCTATCCTGTGCAGAAAATGTAATTAAGAAATAAGTTTCAACTAAAAGATTTTTGTTATCTCAGTTAGAGCGAATCATGTGATTTTTGTACCAATTTGGAGAGATTTTTGTTTTTGGTAATTATTTTGTAACACAGAGGTTGTGAAATAAGTTTTGTTAATTATATTATGTTAAAAAACTATGCTGATTATATTTTCATAGAAATAATAAACAGTTTATGCTTATATATTTTTTTATTTAAATGTGAAAACGGACTACATATGTAGCCCGCGCGACTTATCCCGTTACTTTTAGGTGCGCGACTACTGCAGGGTTAAAAAATGTGAAAAGGGCATTAATGTTCTACGAGCTGTAGCAGGAGTATGGTGGGGTGCTCATGCTTATACGCTAAAACTACTTTATAATGCCTTAATCCGAAGTCATATGGATTACTGTTCATTTGTTTTAGAACCTTTGAATAAAACCATTTCAGAAAGACTGAACAGAGTCCAATACAAGTCCCTTAGAATTGTACTAGGGGCAATGAAGTCATCCCCTACAAATGCTCTGCAAGTTGAATGTGTTGATCCCCCCTTACATCTCAGACGACAGTACCTCTGTGACAGATTTATCAGCAAGGCACTTCAGCTCTCTTCCCACCCACTATGGCCTAAACTAACCCAATTGTCACAAGTCCTTAGGCCATCTAACTCCCCCTCATGTTTGCTCAATAGTTATCAAAAAATTTTCAATCTTCCTTACCCTTTACTATCATTATCTGTGAACCCCCTCTACTCAACACCCTATCATTCCCTTATTTACAACCCTCCAGTGATCACAAATCTCGGTCTATCTAAAGGGGCTCCTGACAACAACACAAAATTACAAGAAATTATTCATCAAAATTGGTCAAATCACCTACTTATCTACACAGATGCTTCAAAATTATCCCCTGAAAGTTGTGTTGGCGCCGCATGTTGGATCCCTAAGTATAAAATAATTTTACAATTTAAGTGTCCTCCACAGACTTCGGTGTTTACAGGAGAGGCTATTGCCTTGCTAGAGGCAATCCTGTATACCCAATCCCATGACATAAAACAAACTGTAATTTTTACTGACTCCCTTAGTTGTTTATACTCCATCAGGGAAAATCCTTTTAAAAGTAGGTAAATCAAAATTCCCCATTGTGCTAAAGATCAGGGAGGCTCTGTTCTCATGTCATCAGAATGGACTGTCCGTGACACTTGTGTGGATACCTGGCCACTCTGACATCCCAGGGAATGACACTGCGGACTCCTGTGCTAAATCTGCAGTCCAACTTGGCTCACTAGAACATTATAGGAACTCGTCCCATGACCTTGCGACCCTATCAAAAAAATATCTAGATGAGTCTTGGTCAATATTTTGGAACAAGTCAAAAACCCTTAAAGGTAAGTTCTATGCTTCCATTCAGGCGGATATACCTAAGCGACCTTGGTTTTATCATCACAGATATGCTGACAGATGGGTCACTTCTACCATCTGCCGTTTAAGAATTGGCCATGCCTGCACACCTGTCCATCTACACAAAATTAGAGTAAAGGATCACTCTCTGTGTGAATGTGGTCTAGACGAAGGCTCTATTTCTCATATCTTGCTCTGTTGCCCTAAACTTCTCCATCCTCTCTATGATGTCCTTCCCCCTCAATTTCCACGCCCTTTAAGTGTTCAATGTTTGTTGATGTCTGTATCTAGTCCTCGTTGTAAATTTTTGTGTAAATATATTAAATGTAATAAAATTAAGCTGTAAATATTGTTTTATAAAAATACTAATTGTACTATAGTCTAACAGTTACTAACTATTTTGTATTGTTTTAGGTGGTGGTGATTAACATATAATTAAAAAAAAAAAAAAAAAAAATCTGCTTCTTATAGTGTCAAAATTTAGTTGGATGTATACTTAATACACCAACCTACACCAATTATTCTTTTAAAAGTGTGTCTCTCATACCACGTGACATTGGCGGAGTAAATTGTACCCAGTGTGTACAACTAGAAGCCATAAAAAAATAAAAAAAAAAAAAATATATATAACCATGGTACGCTCAAGATGGCGCAATAAACATTTTAATAATGAAAAATTATTTCATTAACAGACACATAATATTAAGTACCTGCAATTGATTTGCTATATAAAGTTTCAACAAGTAACACACAATAATAAAGTTGACCTTCTATAAGGAATCAACACTTTTTGCTAATCTCTAAATTGTAAAATTACCATTCGGTTTGTAAAAAATCTTTTCGTATTTGACAGCCCGACTTATGGTTGACAGACTAATTTTTGGTTGATATCCCAACGGGAACGGGAACTACGTGGGCATCTGCTATTATTTATTATTGTATGTACCTACTTCATTAAGCATATCTCTCTGTGTATATAAAAATATCGCAGCATCTTAGGGCTAACGCTAAAACTCGCGCGGGTGCGGGCGCGGGCCACAAATCCGTCTCAGTTAGCGCTGCTAGTATAATTTTGATGTCGAGCGTGTACAGTTGTGTGGAGTAGATTACCATGGATTATTTACTAATTTATTATTTAGCAAAAAGACGTCAACGAAAACAACGTCGACTGCATAACCTGTTCTTGATAAGTAGGTTACTCAGCGAAGAATTCGATAATTCATTTGCCATATCCCATAATACTGGCCTAAATTGTACCTCACTGTGTGACCGTAGCATTTAGCGGCGCTCGACTGATTTGTAGAAACAAACCCGCTCGCGTGTGCGTGTGCCCGTCGCGGGCGCCCGCGCCGTGTACCCGCCGCCCGCCGCGCGGGTGAGAATCTGCCACCCGCGCCCGCGCTCCGTCGCGCTGTCCATACTATTTTTCATTATACACCCGCGAGCGTGCACCCGCGCGAGCTTTAGCGTTAGCCCTTAGATGCGAAGTGGTAGTTAACAAGAATCACCTGCACTTAATTGCTATAAAATTATGGATATAAAAAATAGTTCATACGTCGTTATTATAATTAGCATCTACCCATTATATTATTATCTTTATAATGGGTATATAAACTGCAGCAATTTATTGCACAGGATTCTCGTAACGAAATACGAGTAATGTTACTAAAGGATCCTCAGGTCGACCTTCACTCATCTGCATATTGTCATATCATCAGCTTATTAACAAGCCACTACCCAGGTCTACTTTCTACTGATTTGACGACCTCTGTGGCGCAGTGGATTCGTAAGGCGGAGGTCCTGGGTTCGATTGAGATTTTTTATTTGTCTTGATCTAGCTGTTGAGAGGCAATCGCTGTGGCTAGTTACCACCCTACTGACACAAACGTACCGCCTAACGATTTAGCTTTCATATATTATGTCGTGTGCAACCGAAAGGGGTGTGGATTTCACCTTACTCCTGTTAGTCCGCTTCCATCTTGGATTGCATCATCACTTAAGATCAGGTGTGATAGCAGTCAAGGGCCAACTTGTAGTAGATAAAAAAAAATCTTCATATTGTCATAGGTATCATCATCAGCCTATTAGCAACCCATTACTCAGGTCTACCTTCAGAGTGATATGGAGCTTAGACCTATAATGCTGCGATACGGATTGGCGGCCTTAGCCTAATAATGTTTAAAAACTCATCGCTATTAGGATCAAGATCAATGCGAGTGAACCCGCTGGACACAACTGGCGTAATAATACAGGAGTATAAAATGAAACAATAAAAATATTTTAATGTTGAAAGCTTAGATAGATGCCATTTCGGCTTTCTACATAGATATGGTTATTTTATTAAAGTACCTAACTAAATGTATATGTCGAAAGAGGAAACACCTTTTGGACGCAGGTACAATGACTGGAATCATATTCAAATTGAGAGACACAGAGAGTAACTCCGAACGTGGCTGAGAGAAAAACTCCTAACAGAGCCCGAGACTTGTGACACGGGTGTAGGTTTAAAAGAGATCTCTTAGTGACGGCCGTCGACACTCACCTCCTCTATTCAAGTCATTCTACTTGCCCAGCCCAATTTGTCGAAAGAGGGTAGGACATTGTGAATAAATTAGGCCTTTGTATTCCAAGTAATTATAAGTAAACCACAAATAAATAACTGAAAGAATAATTAACAGCAACTTAATTAACAGTGAATTACTACTGTCAAATTATGGTATTACAATGATGCGTAACGTCTCGTGTTAATTAATGCAACCCCAAGACACCGCGACTCAAGCTGAGAGAAATAATTAATTCGTTTGCACAAATTAATTATCCGAGTTGTCTAGCTTAAGCGACGTAAGCTGGTGCACGTGCAGTTCACAGACTTCTTTCTAGTCGCGTACGATGACGCAGGCGTCATATACTTTTTAGTGATTTATCGACAACAAACATAGTTAAAACATACCCGTACTAAACTTTGAGTACCATTTTATGCCAGCCACAAAAATACCGAAATCGCTGCAAGTGTGCCTATAAAGTTTGAAGAGTTCCTTCAAATTTCCCAGGATCATCTAACATGATTTTGGAAGTATACGCTTTCTAATAAAAAAAGAATTATCAAAATCGACTACTTTTTAAATTGTTATGCGTGGTCATACACAAAAAGATGCGCGTCAAATTGACAACCTCTTCCTTTTTTTTGTCCGTAATAAATAAAAGCTTATAAATACAATAAAATTAAAGACGATGTAAAAATAAAATAAAGTATTTAATAAAATCATTCATCGAATCGTATATGTGTGTGCGTGGGTTGCGGCGAGGCGGGCACGAGCGCGGGCGGCTCGCTGAGCGCCGCCGCTCGCGCGAGCAGCCGCGTTCGTCCGCGAACACGCTTGTTCGCTCGCGCGCTCTCCGCCAGCTGCCATTGTTCTTGCTCCTCCGCGCCGCACAACACGCGGGCGCGATTGCTCGAATTCGCACAATACTATAACAAAAAAATATTAACTGTTAGAAATTATAGTAGACAAGAAAAACAAAAGCAATTCAAATAATAATAAATTAACGAGTTCTCTTATCATAGTGTATAGCATTCTACTCATTTGTCCATAAGCCCTTTCATTTACCCGTATTGAGAGAGTTGTTAATAAATATGTAATCCGCAATTTTGTAGCGGCAGCCATTTTTAGCTAATTTTCAACAAAAAGTTAAGAACCAGCGCCTGCGCACGCACGCACGTATACACGCACGCATGCATTAACGCACACAAACACACCAGACGGACATCAACGTTAAACATCTCTCTTTTTGCGCGGGGGGTTAAACTATAATCTACTAACCTCATCTGCAGCTTTGGACGAATCAAAACGTATGATGACGTCTGATTGGCCTTCCTTCGCGTACACGTGCAAAACATGGATATTAGTTTTTATCTGCAATAGGGGATAGGAACATTTGTCAATAAGAGTTTGAAATGAATTATACACATTTATTCATACAGAGACGAGTATCTTAGCATTCCATGGATTCACCGTGCGGGTGCCGGGTCCATCGCGTGGCTGAGAGAAAAACTCCGAACAGAGCCCGAGACTTGTGACACGGGGGTAGGTTTAAGGGTACCCTTAGTGACGCGCGTCAACACTCACCTCCTCTGTTCAAGTTATTCTCCCTGCCCAGCCAAATTCGGAAGGACCCTACTAGAGCAGCTTTGGACACTCGTTCCAATGACTTCGCTGGTATACCCCTCGCACCCACTTCTACCGCGTATAAACTAACCACATAGCCATTTTTGGTTAGTTCATTAGTAAGGTCATAATATTTATTCTATTAATATATTTTCTTTTTATTTACGTTAAAACTTAATAAAATACTTTCGTAATGTCGCGAAAACAGTAAGTAAAACCTCGTGACGTCATCTGTGGGTTTTTGTATGGGAATAAGTCCCAGTACTTTTAACTGCCATAAATAAAGCGTATCAGTATTTGTTACATTTAGAAGTTTTGTAATTTTTCAAAAAAAGGAGGTTCTCCGTTTGACCTGTTGTTATACTCTCTTCGATACACACATTTGATGTCACGCGCTGTAATAAGCGTTTCGTTTAGGGCGGCCAATAGATTCAAAGAACAATTCAAGTTTTCTTTGTTAATTGAAAAACGTTTTGGTATACACAAAAATTGGGTAGGTAACTGATATTAAAATATTGGTATTTAGAATGTTTTTTAAAACTTCATTTAACAAGAAATAAAATTATGAAAAACTAATTAAATTGATCAAAAAGACGTGTGGCACTCGGAGACTGCCGCGGTAAAGCTGTTGCATAGAAGTTGAGCAACACCGGGCGCGGTCAGTACTTGGATGGGTGACCGCCTGGGAACACCGCGTGATGTTGGCTTTTTTTAATTTTAATTTTTATTTTTTTAGTTGATTATATTTAAATTTAAAAAAATAAATAAAAAATAAAACAAACTAAAAATAAATAAAAATTTAAAAAAGCCACCCATCCAAGTACTGACCGCGCCCGATGTAGTTTAACTTGGGTGATGTGTATTCAACATGGTATGGACGTTAACGAACAAAGACGCGAATAAGACAATCTGAAAAAACTAAAAATGGTGGGGGCTGTTAGGTTTTTTTCGTTACGGAATTTTTGGATTAGGTCTAGGATAGAAGCTATGCAATAGCTTAATAACAAAAAGGTTATGACTTTAAACATAAGACTTGGACAGACGGCCTTACGTGACGTCATACTTATGTAAAGCCATAGTAGCTCAATACAAATTTTCATTTTGCGAGAAAGGGTCGTTTTACTTTGTATATCTTTGTCGGATTTTACTTCTATTTTCTGTGTAAGTGGCTATGTGGTTAGTTTATACGCGGTAGAAGTGGGTGGGAGCCGTCACTAAGAGATCTCTTTTAAACTGAGTTTTTCTCTGAGCCACGCTATGGACCCGGCACACGCACGGTGAATCCATGGAATGCTAAGATATTCCTATCCAAATACAGTAATAAAAAAATCCAGTCACCCTATTCTTTTATACAATTGATACTTTTCTGTCCGATAGCCTATTATTTGTACATAATATGGATAATAAAAATTTTTAAATAAAAATAGAATCGACTCAAAACGCACTTAAAAGTAAAAAATAACTGTGTCATTTAGATTACTTTGGAAGTATGCCCTTTCTAATAAAAAAAGAATTATCAAAATCGGACTACTCTGTAAAAAGTTATGCGTGGTCATACATAAAAAAAGTATATATACGTGTAGAATTGAGAACCTCCTCCGTTTTTTTTCGTCGGTTCAAAATAATTTATTGAATAGCCAAAGTTTTTATATCAATCTGTCAAATAACAACATTGCCATGTCAATTATTCATTCCCAAGTTTTAATTAAACATAATCTGACAGGAAAATCTTTAATAATACGCTTTATTTTTACTAAAAATAACAATATAGATTTTTTTGGCAATAAAATGTTGATATAAAAATGTGCCCTTGCCTTATCTCTGCCAGAAATCTTATTGCATCAAAAAATAAAGATAAAGCATCTTATAAAATAACAAAAGGCTTGGGAAAATATTTCTTATTAGTACATATTTATTAGATACTAAACAACATAACTACTTATGGTCCAAAGGTTAGGCTGTGGCTTGGTATAATAAGGTCGTGGATTCGAGCCTCAGCCTATAAAATGCTTTGGAACTCGAATCCAAGACTTTTCTATTCTAAAACACATCATTACCAATGAGCATGATGCATCTATCTTGTTTCACTTTTAGGTACTTATTTGATTTACTTGTTTCCCTTTTTTGAATTAAAACGCTGATCACTATTTTAAATTTTTGATATACATAATTATACATATAGATATATAAAGAAAAGAAAAGAGAAGAGATCAACATAAGATATAAGAAATTACACTGGATAACAGGACGGAATAGTAAACTTTCCGTCGACAACAATCTCCTACTATACAAAGTAATGCTTAAACCAGTCTGGATGTATGGAATCGAGCTATGGGGAAGTTCGAGCAACTCCAATATTTCCATTATTCAAAGGGCCCAAAACCTAATTCTAAAATCTGTAGTGTCCCGTGGTTTATAACTAACTTAGAGATCCACGAGCACTTAAAGGTGAAGACTGTCAAGGAGGAGATTGACAGTGTAACCCAGAAATATAAAGGAAGACTCATGAGTCATCCAAATGTGCTAGCTTCTGGATTGCTCCTGCGAACCTACCAGAACAGACTCAAAAGGAAAATAATTATATATTTGTTATATTACTCTGTGGCACTGTGTTAGGTGCGGTGGATTTACAAGTCAGAAGTCCTGAGATCGATTCCCAGCAGGATTGGCTAAGATTTTTAGAATTGGTTCGGGTTTGGGTACCGACAAAGACTGCCAAACGATTTAGTGTTCCAGTACGATGTCGTGTTGAAACCAAAGAGGTGTGAATATTATCCTACTCTTAACTTCCCACCCACTTCCATCATCAATCAATCATTTATCAATCAATCTATCATTTATCAATCAATCAATCATTTATTTATTTGCTAAACAAGGGTTGAAAAAGTAAAACATGTTTGGATCTTTTTAATAGAATTGCTATTAAAAGATCCAAACGTGTTTTGCCAAGGACTAGGCGTGCAAATATTTACAAACTTACAAATAAGATTAGGTAATTAAAATGTCAAAATTATTACATGTCAATTATTGAAATTATAAAAATGTTATTAAGTAACATACATAACTATTGTAAATCAGTAAACATATGCCAATACAGATATATTTGAAAATGAATACATAATTAAGTCAATTAGTGATGTCAAAGTATAATTTAATTAAAGTAATACATTAGTTAATTAAATATGTCATCACTTGTCATCAGGTGTGACTGCAGTCAACGCGTAACTTGTAACTAATATTATAAATGCGAAAGTAACTTTGTCTGTCTGTCTGTCTGTCTGTCTTGCTTTCACTCTACAACTACTGAACCGATTTAAATGAAATTTGGTACACAGTAAGTCTAGACCCTGAAAAAGGACATAGGCTACTTTTAATTGCGAAAAAAGGGTTGTAAGGGGACAAGTGATGACATATTTAATTAATTAATATATTACTTTAATTAAATTATACTTTGACATCACTAATTGACTTAATTATAAAAATTAGGCTGCCGTAATAACTAATTCCACGCGGACGAAGTCGCGGGCAAAAGCTAGTGAATAATATAATAAAATTGAACTTACGGTTCTCTTCGTAGCTCTTACATCTAGACACGACTCAGGCAATACTTCTTTAACAAAAACACCTGGTATCTTCTGTAGGGGTTCCACGTTTTTCGTACTGTCCATTTCTTGGGTACTGTATTTTACTGCAAACAGTTAAAACACATTTTTTAACTGCGGAGAAGCCAAAAGTAAGGGTAATTATTTTGGCAGTCTATATTTGTATGCATGTATGTTTGAATGTTCCATCGTAATGCTTAAACTTTGTCAATAGATTCGTAATAATAGCCCGAGTAACATAGTTTATAAAAATGTAATAAAATTTTTAGATGGCGGAATTTAGACTCCAGATTTTAACCTACAACAAATTAATCTGACATTTATAATCATCACATATTTGGTATCAAAAGAAAGGTCTTGGCGAGTACATTACAAATATCATATTTTTTAAGTTAAATATATGTACAAAATGCTGGTGTACATTTCGCGCGTTCATAACGCCACCGACGGCCGAGTGGCGCAGTGGGTAGTGACCCTGCTTTGCGTCCTAGGCTGTGGGTTCGATTCCCACATCTGGAAAATGTTTGTGTGATGAGCATGGATGTTTTCCAGTGTCTGGGTGTTTATCTAATAATAGTGTAAGAATTTATGTATAATATATATAAAATATTCATCAGTTATCATAGTACCCATAACACAAGCTACTTACGAGTACGCTTACATTGGGGCTATATAGCGATGTGTGTAATTGTCCTATAATATTTATTTATTTATTATTTATAAACATTTAAGCTTATTGGCTCTGCTGTCTTTACTTTTTTTTGAAATGCGACAATATCGGCTAGTGTATATGCCTCATGGGAAACGGAAATGTTTGAAATAAAAAAATAGTTTAAAATCTATTACCTGACCACGTAAAATAGGAAAATAAAATAAAATAAAAATATAATTGTTCAGATAGAATTCCTGAAATGCATAAGTACAAAAATGGTTGAGGTAGTCATGGTGACTCTCTCATTTATTATATTAGTATAGATTTTTCCAGTAGGTTGGTAAAAAGTTTTGGTTCCTTCTCTTATCACCCTTATTTTTTAATAATATATTAATAATTACAATAACTGCCTCGTTGGTTTATTGGTTAGCCTATCCGGCTTCGATCACGAGGTCCTGGGTTCGAATCCTGGGTCAAGTCACGAAATAATTCTGAGTTTTTCTTTCTTCTATGAAATTCTCAGTAAATTCCAAGCCCGAAGTTGGTAGTGGTAGGTGTATCACCATTCACCACCAACGTACGGGGGTACCTCGGAGAGCACGTTAAGCCGTCGGCCCCGGTCACTGTCATCAGCATCTGATAGTGATCGTTAATAAATGAAACATTATCACACTAAGCCCGCAACCCCGCATTGGAGTAGCGTGGTGGGTGTACGCTCCATATCCCCTCTCCTATAAGGAGGGAAGCCTGGCCCTGTAGTGGGCCCCTGATAGGCTGATAATGATGATGATGATGAATTACAATAATATAATTTAAAATCAACTTATGCCTGAATAGATATGTATTTGAATATTCAGGTGTTGAAAACCTAAATTATATATGCTAACTATTTTTGAGGATTGTGACCTTTCCTATCTTCCTTTTATTATTAAGTTTTTTACTAACATTATAAATTAAAGTTTTTTTTTATAAAGCAACTAGCTGACCCGGCAAACGTTGTTTTTCCATATAAATAATTTCCTAGTAATTTTTAGTGTAGACATGCATAAACAATATTGATGGCCGACAACTGTGTAGGGAGTGAGACAGAAAGGAGACCGGCTTCGTTCTCATCCCTACTCCGTGCTGTTTACTGGGTCAGAAGTGACACCTGTAGACATCTGGCGGGGATAACTAATTAATTAATACTAATTAATTAATTAATGGCTATTAAAAATAAGGGTTTATCGTAGAAGGGTGAAAATTAAGGATTGTATGTATTTTTGTAAGTTGTATCATAAAAAAGTTGAGAGGTGATTAATTAGTGAAGGAATTGTAATAAAATTTTATTTTTTTTAAGTAATAAGAGCGCGAGACAGCATACAGCGCGGGCGCCCCCCGCCGCTCACGCGCACACACATCAAAGGCGGCGGCAAGATCCTTTGATCAAAAAGTGTCGTGACAACTTTTCGTACGAATTTTTTCCGTCTAGCCCCCTTTCACAACGCGCGATAAGGAACTTCGTTCCAAAAATAGAAATTAAAAATTTTGTCTAAAAAATAAAAAAAAAAATTTAAGGGTGGACTACCCCTAACATTTAGGGGGATGAAAAATAGATGTTGGCCGATTCTCATAGATACGGATAAGCACAAAAAATTTCATCAAAATCAGTCAAGCCGTTTCGGAGGAGTATGGCAACGAAAACTGTGACACGAGAATTTTATATATTAGATAATTATAAGTTACCAGGCTCAACTTCCATGGCGGGCGCGGCCGGATCAGGAATCCCTGAATAAGCACGCTTATTGTTTCTCAGATTATTTTTCACCTCTGTCATATGTCTCCTTTGCAGGTTTAAATATTTATTTCTAAGTGATTTCCATTCTGACTTAGGCAGCACCTGTAAGAACAATCAACAGAAATCTATACTGTATCTGTGATAAAGGACATAGGTAACAAATGTATGGAAGTCTGCCCCAGAGATGCCCAGAGATGATATATATGTCATTAAATAGTACAGATCTTCTATTTAAATAAATATAAATAAAGTTACTTGTAGCTAAGCAGTCGCTGATAAAAGTTATGAAGGTTGATAAAAGTTGACTTTTCATACTACGACGACGGTCACGTGATTCAGAACACAAAAAATCGATTGAAATTCTTATATTTTTGATATAAGTGATTGCTATTAAACATGGATAATTGTTTAATATTCATTGTGTATTTAAATAAAATAGTTAAATATGAGCATACGTTTGGACAGCCTGGGGCAAATTTTGGCAATGTTCTTTATAGTTTTCGTATCAGATACAAATTCTCTATACACACTTATATTTGTTTATAATACTATAAGACATTGCTTTGTATCAAATTTCAAAATCCTGAGTTAACGGGAAGTGTCCTGTAGGTTTTCATTACCTTGCGTGTGTCGAAAAGGAGATGGTCCAAAATTGTATGGAGCACAGACTCACTTTCTGTACATGAGTTGAAAAAAACTAAATGTTTTAATAATCTAGTTTTGATTAGCCAAATCTCTGAATTCACTTTTATTTAGGCGAAATATTATTTATCTCTCCAAAACAATGCAACACTTTACGTATAATCATGGCGGATCTTAGATAAGTTATATTATCTATGGTTGACATTCTCCAGGTGGCGGATTGATGGTGTTTTGACTTTTGCCGTCAGTGTTTACTGACGTATGGTCCATTTGATTTTATGGTTACTGGTTAGGTATAGGTAACTAACGGATTACTGAATAATTAGATTAAAATATTCAGTTTTGTTCATATTACAGCTAAGATGTGTATGTCTAAAATGTATTATAACTAAAAACAAAGCCCGGAACACGGAAGAAAAGACTTGTCAAAAATGTCATATTTTGAGTTTGACAAATCAATGTCACCGCATCTTTATCACCTACAGACTAATATTAGAAAGACGCCATCTTTTAATACTTCAAAAACTAGGAATTTCATTTTTAACTAACGTTTTATTTAGTTCGTTTCGTTCACTCATTTTATTTTTGATAAAATCCTTTAATTTTTTGGAAATGGACCATCTCCTTTGCAGTATAAGCGGCTGTATCTTTTGTTTGTGTTGACTTAGAAGTCTGATTTTTCACAACTGACAAGGTGCAGTAGACCTGACTATTTGATATAAATTTCAGCTTGCTACCTCCTAATGTTCCTGAGAAAAAGGGTCTTGACAGACAGACGGATGGACAAGAAAGTGATCCTATAAAGGTTCCACTCTTTTCCTTTTGAGGTTCAATGGCGTAAAAATGTATCAATTTCTATTTTTAAGTATAATATTAGCAAAAATTACACACCTGTAAGCCTAATAAGGCTCCCTTGAGAGCTTCGCCTTTCGCTAGGGCTTTGGCTTTGCCTTTTTCTTTGGATGATCGCTTTTTTATTTTTTTCTTTCTTGGAGTGCTGTCCGAGGCTTTACCTTCGTCTTGGCTGGTCATATCATCTTTAGATTCAAGTTCTATATCTGTGGTTTTACCTTCCTGTGCATAAAATGTACAAAATTTCAATACAATTTATGAGAAATGTTATGTAGTACCTACTAAACTTGATTTTAAGTACTATTTAAAATCAATGCTTAATGGTATGAAAAGTTATATTGACAGCAATCATATTAATGGTAGTATCACATTTTGATTATATTTATAAATAAATAAAGGGTTTTGGTTATTTCAGAAAAATCGTTGTGTATTAATGTGATATTGACTAGAGCTAGTTTTAATATTTTTTTTTAAGTAACTTGTGCAAAGCAATAATGGAAATAGAACTTGAGCTATAATACCAACATCAAAGGTTGATGGATACATTTTTTGGAAATTTATAGAATGTGTATCTTGGATGCTCTGTGCAGTGTTGCTCTATTAAAAGGTGATATTTTCACTTACCACTAAATGTGGTATCTGCCTGGCAATAATTATTATGAATAAAGAATTCGTATATCTGAAATCACTTAAAATTATAATCATTAATTAAAATCTCACCTCACTCGGTGTAGTAACACTTTTGTTTTCTTCCTGAAACAAAAAATAAGTCATTATCTTTACCTAATCTTAGTTTCACTTTGTCCAAGTGAGTTCCTACTTGGTCTTGGACTTTGGTCAAGTTTGACCTACTCCCAATTGTGCTGAAATTTTGTATGCATATAATTTATTTTAATGCAATATTATGAAGACAGAGCTGATCTGTGGGGCGAGTGCGAGTTTTTCACCGAGCGACTAGATAAAAACGTACTCACTCGTAACGTCTGAACGAACTATATAGAAAAAAAGCGTTTATTCTCGCTGTAACTAGATGGCGTTACCTCAATTCCATATAAATTTGCGTTACGTTTTTACGCAGTCGCTCGGTAAGAAAGTCACACTAGGCACTCTGATCCTCTAGCTGGGAGTTGGCCAAAGGCATTTTGACTTTACAATAAAATGACACAACGTTATGGATTTAGGGTTTGATTCATATATCAATATGAATCAAACTTATAATAAAAGCTTGTGTTATAAAAAACATTAAATTATCATCTCTTTAGTTTTTACAGTTACCTTTGACCTAGATTTTTGTCATAGTATTTTCATGAAGAAGGAATCATTTATTCTGTATGTACATATATGTCTTGCAACTTCAATCCTAATGAAACTAGCTCTGCAGACATAAAAATTGACAATATAACATTGCCTAAAGTGAAATCTTTTAAATACCTAGGATCAATAATCTCAGGGGATGGATCAATTGAAGCGGATATATCGCACAGGATATCAACAGGTTGGTCTAAGTGGCGTATGCTAACGGGAGTGTTGTGTGACACAAAAATTCCAATAAAAACGAAAGGCAAAGTATACAGGACAGCCGTTAGACCAGCGCTTCTCTATGGCAGTGAAGTGTGGGCGATAAAAAAGGCTCATGAGCAAAAACTCCACACAACTGAAATGCGTAGGGGCTACGAAGGTCGGGAGGAGTGACACTGAAGGACAAAATACGCAATGAATATATCAGGGGGAGCTTTAAAGTCGCAAAAATAGCGGACAAAGCTACAGAGTCTAGACTACGATGGTATGGCCATGTGATGCGAAGACCAGAAGATCATGTGGTGAAAAAGTGCCTTTCCATGAATACAAAGAAGAGGGGAAAAGGAAGACCGCTAACAACATGGTTGACGAGGGTCCGTAAGGACATGAAGGAAATTGGCCTTTCAGAAGCCGACGTAAAAGACAGAACAAAGTGGCGCCACATGATTAAAAAAGCCGACCCCGATTAAACGGGAAAAGGCTAGGCCAAAGAAGAAGAAGGAATCATTTATTCTACTCAGACAAAAAATACTTACTGTTGGAGTGTCAATCCTTTTTTCACTATCTGACTCTGGATCCTGCTTTAAGTCTAGGGTCTTTGGTGGTTTCTTATCTCTCTTCTTTGTCTTTTTCTTAGGTGGCTCGTATTCCTCTTTGATGTCAGAGTTGTTTTCAGTGTTCTCATGATTGTCTGGGTTTTCTTCAATGCTATCCACACTGAACATTTTGATTGATGACAGTTCCTCTGGTGCTGTACTGGAAGGTAGTTTGCAGCCCATTTTGTTGAATGCATTCAAGCATTTTTGTGCGTCTTGAGGTTTATCGAATTCTATGAACGCAAAACCCTAGTGACAATATTTCATATATTGATAAGGTGGAAAATGATAAATGCAAAATTGAATATTGGACAGATAATATTGAAGTGAAAGTGGCATCCGGCAGCTGCTTCACTCCTTGTCCAGTATACAAAGATAAATAATTATCAATTGGCTTATTGGCTAAGTATGTTGAATACTGTAGAAGTTTGTTATATATTTATATATTATAAATATTCAATATTTATATCATTTAAATAGATGTTAATATTGAGTATGTGAACTTTGTGTATACTGTCATTTGTTGTGACAACATATAAACACAGGGGATCTCAAAAAAAGGGTATTATAATAAACAAATGTGTTGTGAAAGACATTGGTTTGTGAAGGGTCTGTTCACAGTAGGACTCAGTGCTCAGTAGATTATTCCTGGCTACGCTAGTCAAGCATCAAGCAAATAATAAATGAACATGGATTAAACCTTTATCCTCAGACAGACTTTTGATGGGTTTTAACACATTGACCGACAGTACTACTTCACAAATTGTGCTTGCTGCAACAGTACTTTTTGCATTGATTTATTGATCAAAGAAACTTAAAGACGTCATCAGGTGGTACTGTCCGTCAATGTGTTAAACCTTTAAATGTCAACTCATATAATTTACATACTTACTTAAATACATACTTAGTAATAAAATTGGCTAAAGAAATTAGCGTGAGAATCGCCATTGCCTGGAAAAGATATTGGTCCCTGAAGGAGATAATGAAATCCAGGGACCTGAGCATGGCAATTAAGAGGAAGGCTTTTAACATATGCATCTTGCCATGCTTAACGTATGGCTGCGAAACTTGGGCGCTCATTATGGCTCAAAGGGCTAAACTCGCCAGGTGCCAAAGGGCCATGGAGAAATTTTTTTTGCCTTTTGGCCAAATTGGAGAAGGGTCGCGGGCGATAGAGAGCAGTGGAAGTCGCTGGAGGAGGCCTATGCCGAAAGGCACACTGTGTTAAGAGACATATTATAATTAAAATAATGTAAAAATTGAAATCTCTTAACACAGAATAAAGGGCTTATTATTATTATTAAAATTACCTTAATTTTATTAGAATTCTTAAATCTGGGCAGAGATATGTACGCAACGTGACCATAATCAGAAAATACTCTTTCCAACCATTCCATGCTTGCTGTGACAGGTATTGATTCCACATAGACAGTCCGCGAATCTGCATCATAGGGCATCATGGGTGTTCTTCGTTTTACCTAAAAATGTAGAGCTAAAGCTATAAGGTAAGGTTCTGTTGAGAGCATTAAAGTTTCACAGCCCCGAGGCGTCCCCTGGCAACCGTCAGGCAAATAATGACAGCTGTCATTATAGCTCCGTCGCTACCCGGGTAGCCGCGAGCCTCAAAGAAGGTTTGAATGTCAGGCCCACAGGGGTTAATAGATTTTTTATAAATGTACATGTTAATCCTTACAAACTTTCAATGTACTCTATGCAGGCTTTAAATCTGTGAAATTAAATAAAATTGCACTGATAGATTTACATAAATTTAAATCAGTTTATTCTTTACCCTTACAAACTTTCAATGTACTATATGCAGTGTATAATCTGTACAAATAAATAAAATTGAAGTATCTATTTATAATTTTAAATTAATAGCTCTTCACTTAAGGCATTTGAATATATTGTATTAAACAATCAATTTTTGAAATTTCGTCTGTCTGCCTGTTTGTTTTGGGTAATCCATCAGGGATTACCTACACTACCAGTCAAAAATAATTTATATATGATAAAATCATGACAAGCAATAAAGGTTAAATTGTATTCTGCTATTTACACAAGGACGAGTACTAGTAAGAAATAATAATGTGTGACTGTAAGGATATTCTGAACAGTACTGTAACTAGGGCACTGCCAGCGGTACCTAGGCACAGGATGCAGACCCTGGAGGGGCGCAGAAATTACCAGACCATATACAAACAATACCTTATTTAGAGTCAGTTACAAATCTGTAGGGCACAGTTACACACACTGGCATAGGGTGCATAAATTGCTGGTTACGGCTAATTCTAAATGTAAGTCTACATTTAGAATCGGAGCCGTAACCAACAATTTATAAAATAAAAATAAGTACGTAATTTATGTAGATAACTTACTTACTTTTAACTTATCGTCCGATAGCTCTAACAACGTAGAATGCTTCATTGCCTTTGCAATATCATTTACATCTTGGGTCATAGAACGAATTTTGTTGAATTTTAGAAATTCAGTGAGATCTACAAACGGGTCGTTTTGCACCAATTCTCCGAGGAATCTGTCCTTGCTGAGGTTAGCATCGCTGAAGTAAAACTCCATCTGCTTCATAATATTTTCGTATAGCTGTTTCTTTCGATGGCGAAACCTTTTGCGCGGGTTGTTTTCATGTTTCGCTGCCGCATCCGCAACATCAGTCGATTCCGATTCCATGTTATAGCTGTGATACGCTTATGTTATATATATTAACTGCGGCACTTAAATATGCATCGCTTTAATAAAATTATGTAACACAATTATTTACGATTACTATAATAACAAATGTTAAAATTGAATAAAAAATAAAACCTTTAACCTTTAATAAAATACAACGCTTCACTTTGAATTTGAAGTTTACGTTTAGTTTGATTTAGACATTGACATATTTATTAGCATTTTCTTAATGTTTTATTTCTTTAACGGCCTGGAATCAAGTCTTTTATGGACTTTCAACATTTTGTAGCAATTAGCCTTGTGTGCACCAAGATTGCAGTTATCATAACCAACGGTTAAAACATAGATTAAAGACTAATAGATGGAGTCATAACGCGGCTGTAGGTTCAAGAGCGTGACAGACTTATTTCATTCAGCCTTTATTAGAAAGTGACACAAGATTATTTTTTGTCCCTTTCAGCGTGTTCGTTTTTATTATTTGTCAAGAATGAAGTTGGTGACAAGCAAAGGACATATCTGAGCAATTAGTAGCTTTTTATTAAATTTGCTGATAAATAATACAACTTTGCGGTTACTATATTAATTTAAACGTTATCGTGGTATGGTGGGTTGTAATATTTTCGGCTGCAACAGTCGCAGCGATCAGAAAATCGAAGGAATTACGTTTCATACGTAAGTAGGCATAAACTTCATTGATTGATGATTTAAAGCTTAGATATGTTATTTTTTAGAATATTTCATGTATTGTGCGTTTACTAAACTATATTATATAAAGTAATATTTCGTATTTTACGATATTTTAAAACATAACGTTTTATGATGTACTTTAAAGTCTCACAGCCCCGAGGGGTCCCCTGGCAACCGTCAGGCAAATAATGATAGCTGTCATTATAGCTCCGTCGCTACCCAGGTAGCCGCGGGCCTCAACGAAGGTTTAATTTTATTAGGCGCTAAAAACTATGTTTTAGTTTAAAAAAAGAATTGTTTCATATTCTGTGATAAATTTCCAAGACATTGACATTGAAATTGGTATTATTTTGTGTTTATTTTTAATCTTATTGGACAGTGCTCGAAAGTGAAATTATAAGAGTGTTTTTTCGTGATTTGTGCAAATTTATTGAATGTAAGTACAATTTTTATTACAAAACTCATTATTTTGCATACAGTGATTGTTTTCACGTTATTTGTTTTAAGAAATACATCGAAAATTTTAAATAAATCATGAAAACATCTGATACGTATCTTCCCGAATTACGACTTATTTGCGCATGTGAATGATAGTAAATATTACTAAAAATGTATAAAATTTACTTGGAAGTAGTTTACATAAGTATTTACTAACATATTATTGTAAAATATTAGAAAATTATTTATTATTGTGCAACTAAAATTTGACGTTTCTTGAGTTCAAAGCGACCGTTTTGGTCTGTCAATACCAAACAAAACAGTTTCGTTTGGTATTGGTAAAACGAGCTATTTTGGTCTTTATTTGTGAAGCGCTAAGGACGGTTTACCGGTAACCAATAAGAATCCGTTTGTTTGTAAAGTAAGACATAATGATGTATCGATACATCGCCGTGTGTAAAAGATGTCGATAAATTTGGTTCAATTTATATTTGTATTTTGTATAAATTAATTATAAAAAGCAAATACAAGCTACTTGAAAATTTATGTTTAGAGTTTTTTTAACAAAAAGAAAAATCAAAAGATCCGCGTGCTCACATGATGACAATAACTTTTCATTTATTTATTTTACAGTATGGCAGAAAACTGGCGAGAGGACAAAAACCCGCCGGCCGATATCCTCATCCTCATTTATGACGATGAGGCTGAGATTAGCGCCGACGAAGACCTGCTCCGTCATGACGGTGTATTAAAAAAATGTAAAATTAAATAACAAGAGAAATGAGTTCTACACTAACATTTCGAAAATACTTTAGGTAGTTAAAAGTAAAAATTAATAAAAATTAGAATCATTTTATTTTTATTTACATTATATAATAATACCTTACAAAAAGGATAACTGTCGATAAAATTACCAAAAGTAAAAGAACACATCCCTAGCTGTTTTTATATTTCGAAGTGTCGGGTGGATCGTGTTTCAAGTGTTTTTATGGTGATCATACCAATTGTTTTTGTTATGTTATTTACAATAAATAGATAGCATAGACACCAGTTCTTTAGACTTTGTTTGTATTTTCATTTATTTTTCGTAATCCAACGCACAACATAGTTGCAAAATGTTGTACCCGTAAAATAAATATATAAAGCTTTGATTATATCAACATTTTAATAGATAAAAGTTAGGAAATATATCAATCAAGTCATTACATTTTACAGAATGGCAAAATATGGCTTAAAAGAAGATTATTTATTAATTTTTTGTAGAGTAACGTATCAGACCGAAATAGAAAACAGCGCGCGAGCGGGAGGGCACTACGCCCGTAACTGACACTGACAGCAGTTGTCAACTGTCAGGCGCCCAGGGGTTAAATGTTGACATGTCATGTCAATAAGGCTGATTTGCTGTCTCACGAGTGGACACGCTATGGGCTTTATCTATTAGTCTTTAATCTATGGGTTAAAATAAGCTAAACGTAAAATTTACTGTTCACGACAACCCGTACGCCGGTTAAGGACATAAACCGGGCGGTTATCATAGCCGAGCTTACGTTCTGGCCTGTGTGCACCAAGATTTCGGTTATCATAACCTACGGTTAACATAACTTCCAATGATTTTTTTTTTATATAGGTAGTAATGTTTTCACACATAATATGCGTCTTATATGTGAAAAACCCGGAAATGATTTAATTTGCCGGGTGACTTTAGTCCCTATTTTTAATGGCCTAAGGTCTGTGTGCACCAATATTTCGGTTATCTTAATCAACGGTTAACATAACTTTATGTACTATAAATTTATTGTTCACGACAACCCGTACGCCGGTTAAGAACGTGAGCTCGGTTAAGATAACCGCCCGGTTTATGTCTTTAACCGGCGTACGGGTTATCGTAAACAGTAAATTTTACGTTTAGCTTATGTTAACCGTTGGTTATGATAACCGCAATCTTGGTGGTCACAAGCCTAACTACAACATACAAGCATAAGGCTAGTAAAAATAATATAAATATCTGTGGGCAGCACACTATAGTCCAAGTTTTGTCTATGTTGAAAAAAACAAATGATACAAGTTGTTCCCCAACTAATGGTTTTCATATTTTATCTTAACTTCTATAAAACTCTATTGAATTATTTTGATTATAGCACGAGTCGCGAAGTAGTATAATTAAACAATTTTCTAACAATTGAATTGAAATGTGAAACAAAATGAGTGAAAGATCCATTGCTGTGAGTACTTTTAGGCTTCCTTATCGATTTAATTATATAGTTCAATCTCGAGAGTAATCAAGTCCTAACTCGATAAAAGGGGTAAACAATTTTGACGAACAAAACAATACAAATAACAATCAAATAAGTTTACTATTTTTTTACTTTACATTAAGAAAATGCTAATTAATAGATTATAAAAGAGCGGGAGCCAGTAATGGCTAAACCTTCGTCATATTATAAAAGCTAAGACGGCCCATGCTTTTAATAAAGTTAATTATGGAATTTGGACGTTATAGGTTTTTGGGAGATGATAGGTTTCTAGGTTTCCAAACCTAATCTTCTAAGAGTTTAAGGTAATTTTTTGTTTTTCCTTTAAGAAGACATTGGTTTTTTAATCCTTTAAAATTTGTGTTAACTCTGTATGTTATGGGTTTTTCTTGAATTCTTGGTCGCGTTAAAATAAAAAAAATAATTTCTTACTTGTGCAACATTTGAAAGCTGGTACTGCACAAAACCACCTTGGTCTAAACTCTGTAGTTGCTTATATATATTATTTATGGTAAAAGCATGGGCTGGTCTGGCTATTATACATTCTTACTATTTTGTTCTAATTCACAGGGGAATACTACCTAGTTTTACATATTTACTTTATGTTACAGTCTCGACCAAGTCTAGAACAAGTAGTTGCCATTGTCGATTTTATGGAAAAACATAGATCACTAGCCCTTGGAAAGTTGAGAGGTTTAGAAGGGCGAGATGAAAGCAAGAAGCTCTGGTTTAAACTAACAAGGATTGTGAATAATATATCAGGACCTACTCGACCTATGAAATCTTGGATTAAAGTAAGACATATTATTTAAATAATTACTATAGGTATATTATACATAGGTACAATGAAATAAATTAATAATGTACCTGTATTCAATTTGTAAAATTAAAAATGATAATCACTATATATTATAAAATAAAGTCCCTAACTGTCTGCCTGTCTGTTCCCAATAAACTCAAAGACTACTTCACAGATTTTGAAGAGATTTCTCTAATAGATAGGGGATTCTTTAGGAAAGTTTTAGTATATAATTTGTTAAGTTTTTGTGGAAATTGGCTTAAATAAGTTAGTTAGTGGGAAGGGTTGCTTGTCAGAGAGCTTTAATTGAAAGTATTGCGTAATGCCTTTGAGATATAACAAAACATGTATGGGAGAATTATTACTATTTATTAGGCCTATGAAAAAGTCCTCTATTTCATGTACCTATCTTTTAATAATAACTTGGCTTTACCCAATTTTTCTTTTAAAAATAAGGATCACATACAATTTTTTCTTTAATGTTCTTGATGTTCTTTGCGTTTTACACTTTGTAAAACATAAAGTATCTTTCAAACTTGGCTATAGAATACTGGGAGTCAATTTGAATAATTTTCCATTATATTTGCTTAAAGCTGAAGCTTTTTGAGGCGTCATAAAAAAATGTTGTGTTCATTTGTGGTGAATAACATTATTTTGTTAATTGCATTGAAGTATGTTTGATGAATGAATTTTTCAGTATTGGGCAGATAAAAAGTCTACAGTAAGATCAAAAGTACTGTCAGGTGGCAGTGACCCCAACATTCTGTGTTCTAACATAGAGAAGAAAATATGGGATTTATTTTTATCCTCTAAAGAAAAAAGCCGTACTCGTAAGTATATTAATAATTATGCACCCAAAAAATATAAACATAATTTCTGAGCAATTAATTTGACGGCCGGGTGGCGCAGTGGCTAGTGACCCTGCTTCTGCGTCCTAGGCTGTGGGTTCAATTCCCACATCTAGAAAATATTTGTGTGATGAGCATGGATGTTTTCCAATGTCTGGGTGTTTATCTATATGTTATAAGTATTTATATGTATAATATATTTAAAAATATTCATCAGTTATCATAACACAAGCTACTTACGAGTACGCTTACTTTGGGGCTATATAGCAATGTGTGTAATTGTCCTATAATATTTATTTATTTATTTATTTATTAATTAGCAACATGAGCAAAAAACCTTGTTAAAGAATACTTTAAATCTACACCCATAGCTGTAGTGTTGTGCTATGTTCAGAGTTAGTTTTATAATACAGGTAGCAGACTGAAAGGCCTGTTGGATTTTCCATTGAACTATTGTAGTATTGATTACCATTAGCAGAAGTGCAAGCAAAGGGAAAGGAAAATATTGGTCATATTTGAAAGACTAGCCATGTGTTTTATATTGCTTATACAATCATTATCTACATAACAATTATACCTAATAATAAAACACAAAGAGTTATTAAAATATTCAGTTTAACTTATTTTATTATCACAATACAAAACTTCCATAACAAGATGTATTTGCTATAAGTAGTATGCAAAACCCGTGAGTCCTCGTCTACGTCATACAATAATGCGAGGGGGGGGGGGGGGTTATAAGGACAGGGGGAGGAAAGTTGCTTTGGGAAGGAGAGAGCTATATTTCCGATATTGCTGCTATTGAATGATGCTTCTCTGGTTGACATATCACTTCCGAGTGCATCTTAAGCCCATACGACGCATATTGGAACGAAGTTCCTTATCGGATTATTGGAGCGTTGTCAGAGGGGGCTAGACGGAAAAAATTCGTACGAAAAGTTGTCACGACACTTTTTGATCAAAGGATCTTGCCGCCGCCTTTGATGTGTGTGCGCGTCAGCGGCGGGGGGCGCCCGCGCTGTATGCTGTCTCGCGCTCTCGTGGCGCCCTCTGGTGTTTCGGTGTACAACAACAAATATTATTACTTAAATAAATAAAATTTTATTACAATTCCTTCACTAATAAATCGAAAGGAACTTCGTTCCATCCGGGTGTCCCTTGACACCTCTCAACTTTTTTTTTATTTATTTATTTATTTGAAGAAGCCAAGCACCTTTGTTAGTCTAATCAAGTGGGGCTTAGACACCAATTCGGAAAACAGAGGAGGAGAGGCGTAGGTCTCATTTCCATTTTTCGTCATAACTCACACCCAGTCGTGATGAGTTACCACCCTACCGGCGAACATTCCGGTTATTATGATGCAGACGAAGACTCAGTTCTTTGATCTTCTTTTGATGATAATTTTTCGTTTGGAATAATTTCCAGGCAGCCGCAGTAACTCTGTGAAGCTCGAGCCGCAGTTTACTGAAGAGCCATTTCTCAATGATGACGAGATGGACCCGGATCACGACGATGAACCAGTTCTGAACTTTGAAGAGCCGGCACTGGACTTTGAAGAACGCCAAACGGTTGTTATGGAGAAGCTGGTGTGTAAAGATTATCATTATTAATAGTTATTAACAGTTACAACCGACGAAAAAACGTTCTCAATTCGACGTGTATATCTTTTCTTATCTACTCATAACTTTTTACAGAAAAGTCCAATTTAGATAATTCTTTTTCTATTAGAAAGGGTATACTTACAAAATGGTCAACATATTAGGATCTGATGATGAGATCCTGGTAAAATCGAAGAAACTCTTCAAATTTTATATCCACATTTGTAGCAATTTTGGTATTTTTAAAGTGTCAGTTTTGGCTTCAATTGTGCCATATAATATTATTCTTATAGTTTTAAAAGAAGTACGAGTAGATTTTCCTATGTCCACTGTCGATAAATTACTAAAAAGTTGGAAAAAAAAACGACTTTAAAACGCACCAAAAAGTAAAAAAATAATTGATTGTCATTTAGTCAATTGGATTTACTTAATCATATCTATGAAGTTCGTGGCACCCAAGCTTTCTACTTTAAGAATTACTTAGAACCCACAAAATGCTTTGCTTTTCCTTGTAACGTAGGGGGTTTGGGTAGAAAGCAAACCGCCTTAGTTAACACGAAAGAAATTATATTCGTAATATAATCGTATAAACTTCCCTTAAACTTGGATGGTACAACTTCATAGAATTTCTTATGTAAATGAAAGTAAGTAAATGATACAATTATTTTTTACTTATTAGTGCGTTTTCACGTCGGTTAAATTATTTTTAACAGCCCATTCCCTGTAATGAGAAGGCTCAAATGTGTGTTGGTTAAAAGCACAAAACAAATTAATTCTAGCCAAAACTAAAAGGTCTGTTCCTAATTGGCTACTATATTAAGGTTGCGAATTAACATAGCCCAGAAAGTAATAAGTGCTGGACTTACCTTTCCCCTTGTGCTATTTTACAACGTGCATAAGATAATTATTATCTTTGGGATGTTCAATTTATAAATAGGATAATTCTAATATGTAGATTGTAGAATATTAAAAAAAAAAGAATCTTGTTGAAGAAGAAACAACTTTTTGTTATTTCGATTAGATAAAATACTCAGAGAGCTCCATTCAGAATTTAGTTTTTGAAAAGCAGTATTTTTTATCGCCATCTTGTATAGTTGTTAGTAACAAATGTTTTTGGCAACAATTGCCAGTAAATATGTTAGAGCTTATTTATTTCTTTTTTTGAGAAAAATCCATTGACCTCTAAATAAAAAGTGGACCCACAATCAAGTTGGAAAATTTCACTAAAAACTGATCAGTTTTTGTTTTTGGCAGTTTTAGAAAACGTAAAGAAAATTATATATAATTGCGTTTGCTTAAAGTTCTGTAATAATTAAATTAAAACCCCAAATTCACTGCAAATTCAACCTTAGAAGGTTCCGTTTAAGGTTGAATTTGCACTGCGAAACTACTTAAAAAGTCCACCAAAAACCTGTTTTTGGCGCTCATTTATTGAGGACGTTTTTTGGTCGCTGATTGTTCATCCTCTTTTTATTCAGAGATCAATGGTATAATCGCGTTTATTTAACTCAAATATATTATTAAATAAACAAATTGTCGTGTTACAGGTGAAAGTGATGTCGGAACAGGCAACAGCGATGTCGCAGCTGGCGCAAGCGTCGCAGGTCAACGCGCAGGCCATGGAGAGGCTGGCCGAGGCGTCACAAATACAAGTAACACTTCCGTCTCATTAGTGCGTTCCGTCGGTTTCCATTAATTCCATCTTCATCCATTCCATTAATTTCATTTCCACCCATATTTTAAGTGATATGCATTGAAGCGTTGCATTGTTGCATGCGACGTTTAGACGGATCTAAGGACAAGAGATGATTCGAGGGGAGGGTAGTTTCGGGCAGATAAAGCTTAAAATCGCTGCCTTCGGCTGCAACGGACATTGTAAAAAGTTATCTTATGTACCCTGCAGATGACTTTTTCTCTTTAATGATGAATCATCGTTTTTCATAATTATAGAAAATAAAATTTTTGCAAAATATATTTTAATGATTTTAAATTAATTTCTTGATGTTCGACATAATAATATATATTTTTAAAGTCGTTAAAACTCATGTGATGTCACGTAAAATTGTGAAATTATCTATATTATGAACATTTCCAAGGAACGCGTCTTACGTTGCACTATTCAGTACTCGTCAAACTGACACATAGGTTATGTGCCTATAAAATTACCAAATATTCTGTTCTTTTTAACCGACGAAAAAAAAAACAGAGGAGGTTCTCAATTCGACACGTACATTTTTTTTATGTATGACCGAGCATAACTTTTTACAGAGTTGTCCGATTTTGATATTTTTTTTTTTATTAGAAAGGGCACACTTCCAAGGTCCCATTGTCATCATGTTAGGATCTGATGATGATATCCTTGAAATTGAATTGTAAGTATCGGTAGCTTTTTGGCTACAAGTGCCGTATAATATACTATGACAGTATAGTACGAGTACGTTACGTGGCGATAAATCACTAAAAAGTAAGAAATAAATTTTTTAAAATAAAAATAGAACCGACTCAAAACGCACTAAAAAGTAAAAAATAACTGTGTCATTTAGTTGCTTTAATTTACTTAAGCATATCTAGGAGTCGGTGCCAGCAAGTTCATTTAACGTAGTAAAGCAGTTTGTAGGTTCTAACAAACTGCTTTACTACGTTAACGTGCGTTTTGAGTCGGTTCTATTTTTTGTTAATTTTTTTTTATATATTTTTGTAATCGTTTTTGTGTTATACACAAACATTACTGCATATTACAAAAGAAAAAGTCCCGCATCTGTTTGTTCGCGATAAACTAAAAGATTACTGAACGAATTTTCTAAAGGACATAGGTAAAAATGTATGGAAGTCTGCCCCAGAGATGTCCAGAGATGATATATATGTCATTAAATAGTACAGGTCTTCTATTTAAATAGTAATAAAGTTACTTGTAGCTAAGCAGTCGCTGATAAAAGTTATGAAGGTTGATAAAAGTTGACTTTTCATACTACGGCGACGGTCACGTGATTCAGAACACAATTTTTTTTTTTATATTTTCAAGTGATTGCTATGAAACATGGGTAGTTGTTAAAAATCCATTGTGTATTTAAATAAAATAGTTAAATATGAGCATACGTTTGGACAGCCAGGGGCAAATTATGGCAATGTCTTTTGAATGTATTTATTTTGTATATGTTTTTATGTAGGCTCGGGCGGTCGAGCGGCTAGCGACTACGTTCGAGTCCATCGGCGCGGCGACGCACGACGTGCGCAACGCGCTGCTCGAAATAGACTCCACTATGAAGCGCTTCTACAACACGTCGCCCACTTAGCACACATACATGCATTTAATGACGAATTCATGAACGAACAATTGAACGTTCCATACGTTTAGTGTTGCCATCTCTAAAATTTTCAAACGAGGTCTACAACCCGGACATGTCGACAATTCTTTTTAAACATACTCAGTGTATTAAAAAGTGGACGAGTGTTGCTATTTAAAGAAAAGACGACAGTTTTCGTGATATTGTATTATTATATTTTTTATAACAATCAATATTTTTAACAGTATGGTTAAATCTAATTTTTTTATTTTAAACATTAATAATATCAATATATCAATATTAAATTATTATCTGACAATATTTAAATTTGGTATACAATAAGTGTAATATTACTGGTCATTTGTGGTAGAACAATGTAAATAATATGTAAATAATGTACATAGTATTGTGTAAATGTAAATATATTTCTGCAATTTGTAATTTTACGCCGTGTTTTATTTTAAGGTGCGTAATTACAGCTTTGGTGGATGCTTTTATCTAATCTAGTATCAACAACCTTTGGCCCCATAAATGATATTAATATTTAATTTAACTACATATATTGCGAACCATATAGACAGGCAGTATAGGGCGTTGAACTCCCCGAGATAAATCGCTAAGAGAGCAAACAAGTGGATAAACTACTATCTCTTTTTAACCTAATAGTAAAGAGAGAGATATAGATATAGATACGCATTCCTTTGCCAATCTATATGGTTTCGAGTATAGGTGCGCGTCAAATAACTATACTAAAGCCAAACTCGATGGAGAATGCTTGTCAACAAACAAATTAAAAATGAAGGTAGAAAATGCAACACATTTTATGCCAAAAATTGTATGGAAGTGTACCCCAGGCTGCCCAATAATGATATATATATCATTAAATAGTGCAGATTTTCTATTTACAGAAAAACAAAGTTATATGTAGCTATGCAGTCGCAGGAAAAAGTTATGAAGGTTGAAAAAGTTGACTTTTCATACTACGACGACTGTCACGTGATTCGGAACACAAAAAAATCGATTGAAATTTTTATTTTTTTGATATAGTTTCAAGTGATTGCTATGAAACATGGGTAGTTGTTTAAAATTCATTGTGTATTTAAATAAAACAGTTAAATATGAGCATACGTTTGGACAGCCTGGGGCAAATGTTGGCAATGTGCTTTAAAATTGTTTTGTTATTTTAAAAAATCTTATTTAAAATATATTGAATATATAAATTAGTTTTAAGCTTACTAATCTAATGTATTGTCATGAATTTGTCATAAACTAGTAAATTAAAAAAAATAGGTGTAAAATGACTAGCGATTTCTACCTTAATTTTAAATTTATTTGTTGACAAGCATTCTCAATCGAGTTTGGCTTTAGTATAGTCTGCTCTGAAATTGTAATGCACCGAACTGCACTGATTTTGTACTTTAACTGATTTTTATTTCGTATTAATGTTGGAATTTGCACATTACGCAGTCATACGCCTCGTGTTCAGAGCGGTCTAGACGTTTGACGAGATTTATACAAATGAAATACTAAATAATAAATTCAACACAATAATAGGGTAGATGACTCGAAGATTTTTGGTTCATTATTATAAAGTACTAGAATTAAAATAATGACAGTGAAAATAAAAGTATAATCAAAAGATATAAAAAATTATAGGCACTTTAATTTTGGAGTAGAGATCTTCCGTCTCTTTCTCGCAAAATGGAAATTTGTTACTTGGCGTTACTTAAGACGTCACGCCATTGTAAGCCCGTCTCTGTGTAACCCTTAATATTTAAAGTCTTATAACTTTTATTATTTGATGAAATTAATCCAATTTTTTTTTTAATTTTATTAAAAAAAGCAAATTTTATTAAAAACAGTATTTTGACATCATTTATCTACCCAATTACCTGATGGTATTTAGTTATTTGTATTTTGTACAATGTGTAATTTAAATTGTTGAATTTTGTCTAATAGTGCAATTTTCTAATTTTGATTTAATAAATGCTAAGTAATTCCGCATGCTAACATCGAACTCCACTGCTAACTACCGTTGCGTGGTCATCACCTCACAATCTTGAGCAGCGTAGACAGCGGGGAGGCAGCATCTCGCGGCCGACTGCTCCTGTCAGGCATCATGCCTTCGTTGCCCATACTGTATGGAGGCTGTGCGTTGGTACGGAAGAAATAGTTGCCGCGGGCTCTAAAAATAAAAAGTATAAATAAAGTGCCTGATAGTTATTACAAAGTTAAAGCAATTTTTTTTTGTCGACTACAAGTTGGCCCTTGACTGCTATCACACCTGATGTTAAGTGATAATGCAGTCTAAGATGGAAGCGGGCTAACTTGTTAGGAGTAGGATGAAATCCAAACCCCTATCGATTTCTACACGACATCGTACCGGAACGCTAAATCGCTTGGCGGTACGTCTTTGTCGGTAGGGTGGTAACTAGCCACGGCGAAAGCCTCCCACCAGCCAGACCAAGACAAATTAAGAAAAATGTCAATCTGCCCCGCCGGGAATCGAACCCAGGACCTTCGTCTTATAAATCCACCGCACATACCACTGCGCCACGGAGGTCGTCAAAAAGCAATTGTTATTGGACAGTGAAAGTTTGATAGGTACCTAGTTAAATTTTTTTTTATTTCTGCTATTTTTGTCGAAAACGTACATACAATATGTTACACTCTGAAACTGGAGAATGTTCACTTTATTTTTGTCTTGACTTTGCAATCAAGTGAAACGTAGGTTCTTTGAAAGTTCTCTGTCGCATCTGGTTGATTTTGTCGCTGAGATTCATTTAGTTTTTGTGGAATTTAGCAAAATAAATTATTGAATTTGTTTAATGAATTTCAGCAACGTAGTGCCTGCTTCAATCCTATGCAAAATGAGTGTATTGTTTTCATTATTTTTTTTCAAGTTGATGAAGGAAGCACAGTACCAGTAAAATCATGTTTATGTTCTTGGGCGTGAAACATTTTCAATTACTTTAATGCGTGAGGGGGGGCTCCAGCTTCTGCAGAGCCCCTAGGCAGTTGCCTACTCTCCCTAATGGTAATCATATCCTGGTCGAGATTGCTTGTTAATAATTAGGAGTAGTTTTACCGTGTGTTACACAATTCTCCCAAGAAGATGAAAGAGCTAGGAGGCTGGTGCAGGTTCTGCCACGAGTCGTGGCTGTCAGCAGGCGATGCCGGGAATGCCGTCGCGGAGTGAATGGACTCGACCAGATACCGCCATGAACGGTCATGGCTGCAGAGATCTGCAATTTGAAGTAAAATTTCAGTCTACGTCGCCTGATCCTCTAGTGGTCCAAATAAATAGACTGATAGTGATGATAGGTGCTAATGCGATAAACTTACCTTCAGGAGTAAACGTTTCAAATGAACCTCTGGGGCATCCTGGCTGCAAGCCGTCGTCGATAGAGTAGTTGGGCCACAGGTCCACAGTGCCGGCGGATTTGCTGGTGCCGTAGTTACCAGGGTTGGTGTGAATTATGTCCACGAACTTGGCGCAGGTGCGGTCCAGACCCGACTGCATGGCGAACATGCCTTCGAAAAGAGCTCGGGCAGGGTCCAAGCCAGTTATTCTGAAAAATATCAAAATCAAAATGCCAATATGTACTTAATTTATAAGAAAAAATGTGTCTGCTTGTTGGTTTGTTTTGGCTAATCTCTAAAACTACCAGTCGGGCTGTAAAAAACTTTTTGTATATGACGGCGCCTGCGTCATCGTACGCGACTAGAAAGAAGTCTGTAAACCGCACGTGTACCAGCTACGCTCTCTTGCGGCAACGCATCGTTCGGTACCCCCACTCACCCCACTACTTGAGTCATTCTAAGTTGTATAAAAGGAGCGGGTCTACAACTGGTGGGCAGTCTTGGCTCTGGCGTGGCGCGGTGCAGACGTTGTACCTTGCTTATCGCTTAACCTAGACATCTCTGATAATTAATTTGTGAAAACGAATTAATTATTACTCGCAGCTTGAGTCGCGGTGTCTTGGGGTTGCATTAATTAACACGAGACGTTACGCATCATTGTAATACCATAATTTGCCAGTAGTAATTCACAGTTAAGTTGCTGTTAATTATTCTTTCAGTTATCTATTTGTGGTTTAGTTATAATTACTCTAAATACAAAGGATTACCCTATTATTTTATTCACTATGTCTGACCCTCTTCAACATATATGATAGCCAGCTTCATGAGGCCTATCATAGACTTATTTGCATACCGAAATTCTCACGGGAACGCGGGTAAATCGGGCATCCACTAATAGGTACCTAAAGATAAACAGATCGTCCATCTTCTGTATTCCTATTTTCTTTATTTTACCTATACTTACTGTACTTATTGTTTAAGCATTTTTCTCCATACCACTACAGTGCAAGTAATTGCATAGAATGTAGGTAACTCTACCTTGAAACAACCTGCCCTCTTTGCCTGACCAATTTGCCGGCGTTACCCATAAGGTGGGCGCCTAGCGAATGGCCCATGAGGTGTACTTCACTCATGTTCAGTCCATACCGAGAGAGTGTTAGAAGAGCTTCCCCTAGCTCTTGGCCTACCTGTAATAAAAAATCCATCCATTAGGGTGGCGCAGCGGTAACAACCCTGCCTTCTCCATCTAATGTTGTCTAATGCATCTGTTTTCGTGTATATTGTATGTGAATATTTGTTAGGTATTTTAAGCGTAGGTCAAAGCGTCGTCTAATAGCGCGCAATCAATAATATTGCTCAATCTTTTAACCAAACTCAACAAAAGATTAAGGCTGTGTGCACCAAGATTTCGGTTATTATAACCAACGGATAACATAACTTTACTATAAATTTACTGTTGACGACAACCCGTAGGCCGGTTAAGCAGGTAAACCGGGCGGTTATCTTAACCGAGCTTACGTCCTTAACCGGCGTATGGGTTGTCGTGAAAGATATGCACACACGCCTAAATAATTTGTGTGGACGGCGCTACTTCATGACCAATTGATGGGACGCGGTATTCGTGTTCTCTACTCAACTATACGACATATTTATATAGAAAAAAAAGCGTTTACTCTCACTATAACTAGATGGCTCTCCAATTCCATATAAAATTTGCGTTAACTGTTCTCGATATTGACGCGGTAAAATCTTACACTAGGCACACAGGACTCGAACTCAAAACATTTTAATCTCTGAACAGTTGCCTACCGTGCCTACCTACCCGCCTAGTTACAGCAATTAACAAAGATATCATCATGAATCATCAACGTTCTAAGTAGTTATCTACACAAAAACAATAAAAAAATTAAACATTAGCTTAATAAAAAGTACTCGAAGCTGATTGATAGTATCAGTATCTTTATTTTCCGTGGAAATTGTAGATTAAAAAACACACCTTAGAAAAACGTCAACAATTTGTGGATTTTAGGCTGTTATGTGGTATCTTTAGGGCTAACGCTAAAACTCGCGCGGGTGTATAATGAAAAATAGTATGGACAGCGCAGGCGCGTGCGACGGAGCGCGGGCGCGGTTGGCGGATTGTCACCCGCGCGGCGGGCGGCGGGTACACGGCGCGGGCGCCCGCGACGGGCACACGCGAGCGGGTTTGTTTCTACAAATCAGACAGGCGCCGCTAGATGCTACGGTCACACGCGTCGGAAGTTAGGTACATTCATGAACATCGATACAAAGCGCGTAATAATTCAGGTGCAATTTCGGCCAGTATTATGGGGTATGGCGAATGAATTATCAAATTCTCCGCTGAGTAACCTACTTATCAAGAACGGGTTATGCAGTCGACGTTTTTTCCGTTGACGTCTTTTAGCCAAATAATAAATTAGTAAATAATCCATGGTAATCTACTCGACTCAACTGTACACGCTCGACATCAAAGTTATACTAGCAGCGCTAACTGAGACGGGCGCACGCGGATTTGTGGCCCGCGGAGCCCGCACCCGCGCGAGGATTAGCGTTAGCCCTTAGTTATTATAAACAAGGGCTTCCATATCCAAATTGGTAGCACTAAATTTTTAAACGTTTTCAAAAAAAGGAGTTTCTCAATTCTACCGTATATACACTCAGCGGCACGGAATGTGGCCCAAAGTAAAAGGGCAGTATATTTTCGAAATAAAACAAAATATACCTTTTTTTTTTGTATGTACACCTTAAATATTTATTTAAAAACAAATTTTATAAATAACTAACATAAAAAAATACGTATATTTATTAAAATTAAAAAAATAAATGAAAATCACAAAAATGACGCTAACTCCTAAAATGGAAAAAAATGTTTTAAAAAAAAAATTAACTAAACACGGTAATTTTAATAGCGGGTATTACCACCCCTAGCCATGACAACTGCCTGCATGCGGTCAGGCATGCTATGAATAATGTTTTTCACATTTTCTTGAGGCATTTCTGCCCAGGCGGCTATCAGAGCTGTTTTCAACTCAGTAAGAGTCTCTGGAGGGTTGGGTCTGGATCTGATGCCTCTTTTAAGCATGTCCCAGACATGTTCTATGGGGTTCATGTCTGGGCTTCGTGCAGGCCACTCTAATTTTTGAATTCTTACCTCTGAAAGGTAATTACTGACGCAACGAGCTGTGTGCGGGCGCGCATTATCTTGCATCAGTATAAAATTTTCGCTTCCGATGAACCCTGCGTATGGTACAACATGATCTTGGAGTATCTCTTCGATGTATCGATCCGCTGTTAGACGCCCTTCGACGATAACCAACTCCGTACGTGCGTCTGAACTGATGCCACCCCAAACCATAACAGATCCACCGTGAAAACTGACCGTTTGCGTGGTAGTGATAGGCAGAAATCTCTCGCCGCGCCTCCTCCACACACGTTCTCGACCATCTGGAGCTCTTAAAGCCACTCTGCACTCATCAGTCCACAGAACTTTACTCCACTGCTCGTGAGTCCAATTTGCGTGTTCGCGAGCAAAACGAAGTCTGGCTACGCGATGGTGCCGGAGCAGTTCTGGTCCTCTAGCTGGTGCCCGGGAGCGCAAATCCCATTCCTCCATCCTTCTTCTTATTGTGCGCTCACTCACGGTTACTCCTCTTGTCGTTTGCAGGCGCTGCTGTGTTTCAACGGCTGTGAGAAACCGATTTCTTAATATAGCGAGATTGATAAATCGGTCGTCCCGCACTGAAGTGCACCTTATTCCTCCACTTCCAGGTCTCCGCGTGTACAGGCCGGTCTGCTCGTACCTTTTTAAGGCGTATCGCAATGTTGTACGTGGTACACTTAACAAATCCGCAACTTCTCTTTGTGTTCGGCCTTGACTCTGAAGCATTATGGCTTGAGCAACTTGAGCAGCAGTTAAAGGCATTTCTTTTTCGTTTTCGGAAACTAAATTTATCACTGAATAATAAGAATAAGAAAAGAATAGCACTAATTTAACAAAACAATTAAAATATCGCTTTTAAAATCATGTGTCGTTTGTGCGTTCTAACCACGAACTAACGTTTAGTGCTTTAACACTTAAAAAAACGGGCCTTTTTTTGCAATTACCCTTTTAAAATAACAAAAACATACGTGTTGACAAAATCCCACTTGAAATTTTCATACGCGATACTTAAATCGCCACTTAGCGCCAGACTTAAGTTTGGGCCACATTCCGTGCCGCTGAGTGTAGGTAGATATTTTTGATAAAATCCGAATAACTTCCTATTAAAGTCTAAAACAGCGTTGTTAAAATGAATCCGGCGAATTCGTTGCGCTGTGTCCATACATTTGGAAGCAGAGTTTAAGCCAAAGGGTGTACAACCTATGAGCTAATCGAAGCTACCTAGTTTATGGTCCAAATCTACTTCTTGAGAAACTACCTACTTAAGTAAATACTAGCAGAAGATACTTGCTACTAGTACGTGATGATAATGACAAATAACCCTTATTTCCAAGCGCCTATATTATCAAAACTGTACTCACCGATTTAGCGTTTGGTACTGCAAATAGAGCATAACTAATAGGTATGCCTAAAATACCGCTTTTCGCTTCCTCTTCCCAATCTACAACCACTATATTCTTCTTCTTTTTGTTTATGTAGCTTGTTAAAACCGCTGTCGTCGCGGGGCCATTTGGTCTTCCTCTGTACCCAAACGTGTAGAATAGCGTGCGTAGGTTAGGATTGAAGCAGGGGTCTTGTAAGATTCTCACTGGGTTTTTTAGCGGCACCGTTGTGTAGTCGTTTATAGAACTGTAAACAATAATTAATGATTGGTTAGGAAAATGATTATTGGTTGGGTAAAAATTTTTAACAAAAAATATACTTAACCGACTCAAAACGCACTAAAAAGTAAAAAATAACTGTGTCATTTACCTTGGACGTATGCCCTTTCTAATATAAAAATAATTATTAAAATCGGATAACTCTGTAATAAGTTATGCATAAATAAAAAAAAATATACGTGTTGAATTGAGAACCTCCTCCGTTTTTTTTTCGTCGGTTAAAAAGAGAGGGGTGAGTTATTTGCTGGGTCTTTTGAAATCTGACCGTTACTAGAGAATAGAGATGTTTGTAAACAAAGTCTACTAGAAATAATGAATTTAGATTTTGTTTTAATTTTGGTTTTAATTCGGTTATCGGTATAAGAACCGTCTGAACAACATCGTGACTAATCTCATCTTAGGACTTACAACTTTATACTGCTTGTTTCTTTGTATTTATCAAGTTATCCAAAGGTATCCATCGAATTTGTTAGTAGGAAAGTCTCGTAAAGTAAGACAAAGGCTCTTACTCGACTATTGCATAGTATCGTAATAGTAAAGGTAATAGGTAGTTAGTAGTTAGTATTTGGTAGACGGTAACAGTTTTTCAATTCAGTCAGATAACAAGATCGTCATCTACAGATATCAAAGTAATATTCACGGTCATTGACCATTCTTGTAATTGCCATGACCAGAAAATCATCTCATCTGTGGATCACCAAACAAACAAAATTGCGTATTGATAGGCTTGACTGAAATTACAATATTTTAACGGCTGACAATATGATACGGTCTCCCTCATAGGAAAATGTATATTGAGCTTAGACCCACCTCTCTTGTTATGACCTTTAACTATTGAATAAAGTATGGCACTAGAATTAATAATTTAGTATTAATTAAAAAAAAAACTGAGAATTCTAACACCAAAAACCAAAGTTCGCAGCCGATTGACGTAGTGAGAGTTCTGCGTCCCAAGCTGTGAGTTTGGCTCACACATCTTTAAAATGTTTTTGGAGGAGCATGGATGTTTCAGGGTCTGTGTGTTTGTCTGTACATACAGGTATTATACCTGTATTATAATCCGTATTCTTACATATTATAAAACAGAGTTCACAGCCATGTCTGTTCACAGATAAACTCAAAGACCTGAACGAACTGTCATGCTGTTTTCATCAGTTGATAGAGTCGTTCCTGTAAAAGGTTTTAGTACATAATTTCTTAAGGTTTAAGGTAAATTAGATAAAATATGATATAATTGTTGGAAAAGTCGGAGAAATTGAAGAAGGTAAACGCTGGTAAAGTCGACAGTGTCCCAATAGCCGTCATAATATGGAAAAAGGCCTGTTATTTATTTCTTATAATAACTAAGTAAAATTTATTTATTCTAACATATTTGTGGTATTATACACGATAATTTGTATGCAAAGTTTTAATCAGCACTTTATTGGTGTTTGAGAAACAATAAACGAAAGTTTGCGTTTTTGAATATTTGTATTTTTTTACAAGTTTAGGCACTGAATCGCAGCTCGCCATGCTTGTATACGATGTAACTTTTGTAACATTTGTTGTCAACTTTTGATATATCCAATTCTTTTATAGAAGAGTCAATTTAATTTTCTACCGAAATAATTAAAAAAACCATGTTATATTTCTTTTAATTTTTATTTTGGGCGTGTGACGTCTACTCGTACTTTGAATTCCCAACTTGAACCAGAACTCGTCAAAATTTTGACGACCACTGGGACATACACAGCAAATGAACGTAAATCTGACACCGTTTCTAGTTTCAGCTTTATTGCGTGGGGATAAGGGTGAAAGTTGCATTAGGCACGGCCTGGTAGTGTTAAGTCTTTAACTTAGCTTTAAATGTTAAGATGATAATATATCCGCTTGATAGTTACAATGCCTTCATTTTTAACATAAGTCAAAATTGAAGTTAAATATGATTTTAGGTTAACGTGTTATATATAAATATCAGCTTTACTAGTCAGTATCGTTATGCTGCTTTGTTTAAACATATCGTTAGATATGTATTTTTTCATCGCTATTAAAGCGGGCAAACCAGCTCACCTGCGGGTCACCTGATGAGTGATTACCACCGCCTATGTACATTTGCAACACTAGAGGTACTGGTAATGCGTTGCCAGCCTTTGAGGAATTGATTGATTGGATTGCCCCTTAAATACCCCTATGATATAATTGTCAGAAAATTCCGCAGCAGGAAGTTGGTTCCAGAGTCTGCATATGCGCGGCAGAAACGATCTAGAAAATCTAGAGGTTGTAGATAGCCAGCCATCCAGATGGTGTAAGTGAAACAGGTTTCTACGCCGCAAGTTCCGCTGAGAGAAGACAGAGGGTAGTATAATTTCGAACAGCTCCTCAGAGCACTCGCCATAATAAAGACGATAGAACACACATAGAGAGCTAACGTCCCTACGGTGTTCTAAGGTCTCCAACTTGCTGGTGAGTTTGGAATTGTCAACAAAGCGAACTGCCCGCCTTTGAATGCGATCAAGTGGAAGAAGTTGGTATTAAGGTGCTCCAGCCCATAGATGTGAGCAGTACTCCATGTGCGGACGTACTTGGGCTTTATACGGCAAGAGCCTATGTTGAGGCTGAAAGTAACGATGATTCAGGGAAGTCTCAATTTCAGACACAAGTCTGGACCTACACTCCTCCAGCTGTTTAAGAGAAAGCTGTACGCGATCATTGTAAAGGGCGTCGCCCGTGCTATCATTCGTATAGCAACGCATGTTGTTGCTGGAAATCATGTCATTTATGTGCAGTATGAATAACGTGGGCGACAGCACAGAACCTTGTGGAACACCAGTGTTAATTGATTTGGGAAGGGAGCACAAACCGTCGACTACGAATTTAATGCTCCGTTCATTTAGAAAGCTGGCGATCCAATCGCATAGCTTCTCCGGGGGTCCATAAGAAGGTAGTTTGGGCAGAAGTGCCTTATGCCATACTCGATCAAACTTCTTCGCAATATCTAAGCTCGCCGCGCGAGCTTCTCCTTTACTCTCTAAAGCTTGTGCCCAACGGTGAGTGAGGTAAACTAGGAGGTCGCCAGCTGATCGGCCATGGCGAAAGCCATATTGAGAATCGCTGAGGAGTTGACGTTCTTCTAGGTACCCAAGAAGTTGATAATTTGTTCCATCACTTTGGAGTGCAGGGAGTTTATAGAAATAGGCCTATAGTTGGATGGAATTAACTTATCGCCTTTTTTGGGTACTGGGTGTACCAAGGCAGTCTTCCAAGTGGTCGAAACAGTACTGGAGGAGTAGGATAGTTGAAACAGACGTGTCAGGATTGGAGTCTGCTCTGGTGCACAAGTTCTCAACACAACCGCTGGGATACCATCCGGCCCACTTGCCTTGTTGATGTCTAGGGACAAAAGCGCTTTGTGCACTTCACGCTGGGTGAAAAGTATGTCACGCAAAGAGCTATTACACCGCGGGATGGTAGGCGGTGTATTTCCCCGATGATCAAGCGTAGAATTATTGTCAAAGAGAGTACCAAGAATTTCTGCTTTCTCTTTAGCAGAATAGGCCAGTGTATCGTCTAATTTGCAGAGTGATGGAAAAGAAGAACGGCAGAAGTTGCCTTGAATGCCTTTGGAAAGAGACCAAAAAGCACGAGATCCAGGTGGCATTTTAAGCAACCTCTGACTAATTCGTTGATGAACTTGCACTTTGCCCTGGCAATAGTACTTTTGTAGGATTTGGAGGCTGCGTTAAAAGTTTTCTTCAAGTGTCCTGCATTTGGATCTTTTTGTTACATGCCGTGTTCCACGCTTGGTCACACATGTTCACGTTTAGGTTCGAGTCGGTCGCTGATTTTAGTTTAATAACTTTGTTTCGGAGGGCAGTTTCTTATTGTGCGTTCTGAACGGATGGGAACGAGACCAAATAATGTTGCCTATAACAAATGCTTCACAAACAAATTAGCATCGAACTCGATGAAACATAACAACTCACAGTCAATCTTATTATGTTTGATTTTGTCTCTTCCCATAACTAGTACGTCACATTGCAAAATCTCTGTAGGATTTGGTTATAGTTCGATCGATTGGCAAGACACGGTGCTCGGAAATTTACCATTAACAAGTACCACCAGATCGACTGCATACTATTCCCCCATTATGACTACAGATTTTCAAAGCTGGAGTGCTAATATCAAAACAATCATATCATATGTATTGAACTAAAAAAAATAATGAATAAAATGAACTTTATGTCTAAGTCAATAAAGTTCAAATTCTTTTTAAAAATTGACGAGTTCTGGGACATTTTGACGATAATTAGGACAAACCTGACGGATACTGGTACAAATCGCTCATTTTGAAATTTTTTTAAATATTTAGTTACATTATATTAACTAATTAATACCAAAATTATATTTCTAAAAAATTAATTAAATTTGCTCTCTTGTCATGTAATTAGTTTTTCTCTACTATGACTAGTAGTAATCTGGCAAGGCTGCAAAGGTAGCGAAGTTCAGAAACTGACGACTATTGGGACGTGCTTGGCGTCTTTGTCAGTCGGGTAGTAACTAGCCACGGCCGACCAGCCAGACCTAGACCGATGAAGAAAATCTAAACGACTCGGCCGGGAATTGAACTCATGACTTCCATCTTATCCACATCGCCACGGTCGCAATCAAAATAAAAAGTTTTACCTTAAGAAACCTTAACTTAGAATCCAATAGGAAGTAGGTTACCTACCGATTAAAAGATAACATCCCAAGTATAGTTATTTTTCCATTTAAAACACTATGAATCTGTTTAAGCCACAGCTAGTTTTCATAATAATTAATGGCTCTATATTTTATAATGTTGTAATTATGGATATTGAACACAAATAGGTAGGTAGGTACTCGTACTTATGTATTTATGTTCTTGTGTAAAAACTCAAGTGAATTACGTCTGTACAACTTATTGAGGTAACATCTTTTTATAGGCCCTCAAGTAACATATATAAAATTTAGCTTTTATACTATAACGAAAGTATAATTGTAATTTATCAAAGTTTAGAGGGTGTCTGGCAAGGGGTAGCAACTGTTATAAGTGTCCGGCAATGGATGACGAGATTTCTACAGTTATCCCGAAGAAAATATAAAAAAATTGAGCTTTATAGTCTAACAAATTTTAAGTACTATTTTATACACCTTTACTACCTGTTACCTGCCCAAGTAACCACAACCCAAACTCTATAGTCGCAGGTCGTTCCTACCTGTATAGGAGACATGTACAGAGAAAATTTCAACTTTTATAAAATAAGGAAGGTCTGGCCGTCGCAGGCTCTTGGGCCATTAAGAGTAACCATTTTTTCGGATAAAGTACGTATGTGGTCTGTGTCTACCTCGTTGGTCTTGTGGTTAACCAGTGTGGCTTCAAGATGTCCTGGGTAAGAATCCTGAGTCGGGTTGTGGAATTAGTCATTAGGTATAGAGTCCTGAACTCAACAAACCGCGTTGAAGCCAAGACTCTCTCTTTTGCAAGGAGGGAGTCTGCCCAGGGGCACTATAGGTAGTTTGCCAATAAAAGAGGTGAATAATGATGTCATATATATATTATTTCCATAGATTTATAAGACGGAGATCCTGGGTTCGATTCCCGGCGGGGCAGATTGAGATTTTTCTTAATTTGTCTTGGTCTGGCTGGTGAGAGGCTTTCGCCGTGGCCAGTTACCATTCGTTCATTTATTTGCATTCCAATTTATACATTCCAATTTATATTTATACATATGTCAAATTAGTGTTATAAATAGTATGTCAAATTGGAACCCCGTCAGGGGCACAGCAAATGGCTTAGAAGGGAGACGGCGCCATGGTATCATTAAGGAATTCGTCAACTGTGTAATATGCTTTATTTAGCAAGTAGTCTTTGGCAGTTTTAATAAATGTTTCATCGTTTTCAATTTTTTTTATTCTTAGTGGGATTTTATTATATAGCTTTGCACACATTGGATATTAGGGCCGGTACTATGTATTTTGAGGTTTGATCCCTGTAGTTGTAAATCAAATTTGCGCGCTTCTCGTAAGTTATAGCGCCGCGGAATATCTTCTAATTTTTGAAAGCTATTTGGCTGCTTACGCACAAATTTGATTGATTCTAGTATGTATATACACGTCAAAGTTAATATTTTTAGGGATTTAAAATGTGGTACACAAGTTTCCCTTCTTTTTAAGTTTTTTATAATGCGTATACATTTTTTTTGTAATATGAACAACTGTTGAGTGTCTGTGCAGCCCCCCCATAATACAATTCCATAGCTAAGCCAAGCGTTGGCATACGAATGGTACGCCAAGAGTGCCGCTTCTGTAGTGGTAGATCTTTTTAATTCTTTTAATGCGTAAGTGAACTGTGATAATTTTGTTTTAATTTTTTGGATGTGGGCTTTCCAATTTATATTGGTGTCTATGGTTATTCCTAATAGATTGAAAGTATCCACACATTCTAAATTTATATCGTCAAAAGAATATTTTATGTCTAATGGTTTTTTTTGGTAAGGCCGGAATTGTATGATTTTTGTTTTTTCAAAATTAATTTCTAAATTGTGATCGCAGAGCCAACTTTTTACGTTTTCTAATATGTCATTAAGTTTATTGTTTAGGTTGTCGGAGGTCACACATGACGTTTGGATGGATATATCGTCAGCGAATAATACGCACGGTTCGCGCACGGTTTTTGGAAGATCATTAATATAAATTAAGAATAAAAGACAACCGAGCACGCTTCCCTGCGGTATTGAACTAGTCAAGTATTCTATGTCGGATCTTATGTTCTTTATTTCACTAGACTTGTGATCATAGTACGTCATTTTTACGAATTGTGTCCTATTGTTTAAATATGATTCAAACCATCTATGTGCTACGCCTCGAATGCCGATGTTATATAGTTTATCGAGTAATATGTCATATTGCACTTTGTCATAAGCTTACCACCCTACCGACAAAGACGTATCGCCAAGCAATTTAGCGTTCCAGTACGATGTCGTGTAGAAACCGAAAGGGGTGTGGATTTTTGTCCTACTCCTAAAAAGTTAGCCCGCTTCCATTTTAGACTGCATCATCACTTATCATCAGGTGTGAATGGTGTGATAGCAGTCAAGGGCCAACTTGTAGTCGATAAAAAAAAAACCCGCCTGAAAAGTCCTGATATGGGCACATTACAAATAAAACTTCATCACTAGAATCCTAACCTGTAATCAACGATAATTTTCTAATTAAAATAGAAGAGATTTTTAAGAAACATTTTTGTTTTTTATGTTTTCCGCGCCGTCTGTCTTGACATCTGTGGTACACCATTTGTAACTATTACGTGAAAATTAATACATAATTCACCTCGTTCGAAGACGAACCGGTCTATTACGCATCAAACAAATGTACGTATAACCGAACCCATTCTATCGAGAGAAGAAAGCGGTCGAATCTGGTGTTACGTAGGTATACAACACGATGGGCTTGTAGTAATTATTGTGGATCGCCCATTAGCCCACTTATGAAGACCTTGGCATAGCAATAGGCAGTTAATTGATGTCATATCTTTTAGTTATGTAAGCTACAATATGACTATTGCCCAAGTTTGTCTGTCTGCTCAGAACTAACTTCTTTACCAGTTCTTGAAAACTACTGGTACCAATAACCTTTATCACTAATATTCATTATCATCAGTATAATCTTCATCATCACCATCTCCTTGTCCTTATCCCACTTATGGGGTTCGTCGAAATAATATTTTATCCTTTCGCATTCAGTGTCACCTTAAACACATCTTCTCTCACCCTTCTTCCTCTTCTCTTGACACATCGTCTCTCGCACACTCAGAACTTCTCTATTTTTCTCTCCTCTTGAGAGGAGTCCTTCTACTTGCAAATTATAATTATTTCTTATAATGTGGTTTTCATCCCCTTTTCATCGACATGGTAAATACCTCATCTTCTTCGTTACTTGTGCTTTCTTCTAAACACAAGACACGAACTATGAAATTGTGAATTATAAATTGTAACATTTCTTTATTAAAAAGCGTAACTGCCGAGTTTTATTGATCTTGTAGTAATAAATTTTGTTTTGCAGTAATGGTTGAGTAAATTTTCCCAGACTACTTTTTATATAGTGTTTTTGGGGCAACTATTTGAAATAAATGAATTCGAATTGAAGAAGTTTCTTATGTGACGCGGCACACCTATCAACCTATGTTTCATTGAAGCGTATTTTCCAATAATAAAAATTTTTAACAAAAAATAGAACCGACTCAAAATAAATGTGTCATTTAGTTGCTTTAATTTACTTAAGCATATCTATGAAGTTGGTGCCAGCAAGTTTAAGGAACATTTATTTAATGTAGTAAAGCAGTTTGTGGGTTCTAGGCAATGTTCTTAAATTAGAAACCTTGGCTGGCAACGCCTTTGAATTTGACGAGTTCCTTCAATTTCCCCAGGATATCATCATCAGATCCTAACATGATGACAATGGGACCACCTTGGAAGTATGCCCTTACTAATAAAAAAAGAATACAAAATCGAACAACTCTGTAAAAAGTTATGCGTGGTAATACATAAAAAAAAAATATACGTGTCGAATTGAGAACTTCCTCCGTTTTTTTTCGTCGGTTAAAAAACAACTACCTACTACAAAAAGCTAATGATCACAACCTATGCATACTCTTCTATATTATTTATGGTACTTCCCGGTGACCAACAATCTTGCAATGTAGCATGAGTTTTATAAAAGTAAGTAAATACGAGTACATATATTCGATATCCGTGAAACGTCAGAGAAAAGTGATATACGTAGGTACAATATTATTGCTATGCTCATAAATTAACTGCAGCTATTTATCAAACAAGAGCATTAGGAGAATACATTCCACATACCTGCAAAAAGAGAAAAATGCTCTCTTTTTTACTACACCCGTACATAGTTAGCCATGCTAATTTCAATTACTATCGGATTTGTATTATATGCTTTTGACGGACTAGTGGCGCAGTGGGTAGTGACCCCACATCTGCGTCCTAGGATGTGGGTTCGATTCCCACATCTGGAAAAATGCTTGTGTGATGAGCATGGATGTTTTCCAGTGTCTGTATGTTTATCTATATATTACTAGCTGACCCGGCAAATGTTGTTTTGTATTAAAAATTAAAACTAATATTTAGATAAGATTAGATAGTAGCCGATTCTCAGACCTGCTGAATTAAATACAAAATTTGGTAAAAATCGGTAAAGCCGTTTCAGAGGAGTACGGTAACTAACATTGTGACAGGGAAATTTTATATAATAGATAAGTATTTGTGTATGGTATATTTAAAAATATTCATCAGTTATCATAGCACCCATAACACAAGCTACTTACGAGTACGCTTACTTTGGGGCTATATAGCGATGTGTGTAATTGTCCTATAATATTTATTTATTTTGCTTATTACATTCTAAGTATGTAATACTAAATAGATATTATGGAAAATCGGAAAAAATATTTATGAATGTTTTGACCACTTCATCAACACAAAATTTACAGAACACAATTTTAAAAACAAAATAAAATTGTAAACACTTAGTTAACAATTCCCTAATACTAAAGTCACGTATAGAATATTGGATTATGTTATCAATTTATCGCAGATTATTACTCGTAATAACAATCGAACAGACTAACAATAAGTACATAATTATGCCTTTTATTTTGGTAAGAACTAGGGTAATGAGTTTATACCTACCTACTAGTTATTGCCTGATACGCCAATATGTGGTAATGTTAAAACAACTGCATCTTGCAGAGCTAAAAGGTTATCAGATTTCATGTAGAGTAAAGCTCTACCTAACACTGTTTAACACGTTAGTGTTAGTGATCGTTAATGAATTAAACATTATCACCCTTAGCACGCCAACCCGGATTAAAGCATCGTGGTGGGTTCACATCGCCCTGTAGTGAGCCGTAAAATAGGCTGATAATGATAGAGTCATCACATTGCAAATGATGACGATGACTAAGTATTAACAATCGGAAACACAATGATTCCCACTTTTTTGGCATCGTACCAACGGAGCAGTTCCTTGGAAATGATTCGATCATAAAGAATTTTTTATAGCCGCAATTATATCGGCACATACATAAATTTATTAATACCACAGAATACATAGTAGTACAAGTTAATACATAGTATTTCTATAACAAACACCCTGCGTAATACATAATATACGTATTTGTTATTATACTTTACATATATCTATATACAAATAAATAAAATTGAAGTGTCTGTTTGTTATTTCAAATTAACAGCTTTTCACTCAACACATATTTAGATCAAAAAATTAATGTTTAAAATTTTCGATTTTTGTCAGTCTGTTTTTTTTTGGTTAATTTGTGAAAACAATAACTTTTATAGTAATTTTTTTTGTATATGATAGTCAGACTAGGGAATGGGGAACTACGCGGGTAAAGCCGCAGGCGTCCACTAGTTATTAAAGAACTGAGTTTATTTATATTTGCAAGTACTGTATGCAGTTTGTTCTGACTTCAGAAGTTAGCTTTTCTCTTTAAAATGGTCGATAAAAATCTTTTTCTTGTTTGTTTACAAGGCTCATGTAAAAATAATTTAGAATGAGGATTTTATAAAGTATGAAATGAGAATGAAGTCCGTCGGATCAGCGCAGTACAGAATAGTGTACCAGTGCGTATATAGAATATCCTGCTTTTTGGAAGATGGTTAAAAATAATAGGGCTAGTTAAAAGAATGTTTCACTTGACATTGTGAATGTGCATTGGGTAAGGGTGATATTTTAGCAATAACTTACGACTTATAACACCTGAGCCAGGCCGTGTCGGAAAAGTCCAGTGAAAACCCTGAAAAAATTAATTTACCTAGTTAATATAACATTTTTTACGGTCATATGTAGTGAATTTTTAGATTGAGCCCCTATATATAGGTATATTAATATAATAATTTATTTTTAAACTAATAATTTTTATTACAAGGCGGAAATGATCGTTTGGCGGAATTCACTTATCGCATTATTCGATACAAAAAATTAATTTAAAGTTGAGTTAATTGAGAGAGGTTATGGGCTAACTAAAGGGCTATGTTCGCGAGTACCATATGAGAGGAATACCGAGGGGACTAGCTAGCTATTTAATAATGTTATGTATTTTTGGTACATCACACAATTAAAAAAAACTATACGGGTACGTATACGTATAAGTTAACAAGATGTCTTTGAATATTATTTTCAATATATTCTGAAATAAAACTAATTGCTAACTAAAATTAATTTCAATAATTTGACATAGGTAATTTGTTTTGGTTCGAAAAATATTTTTTACCGACTTTATTGCAATAATTTTTACATAATTCATGTGCATAAAAAATAAATTTTCGAAACTGCGTTAAAAGGTATAGAGGCTTAGAACTTACCAATAAGAATAATTCCAACGGACCAAAAATAATTTTTGAAATTACACATTTTTTCAATAAAACAAAAAAAAACAAAAATATTTTTCGTCGTCCGCGTTTGACGTATAGGCTAACGCTCAACACTGTGCATCACACACTACGTCGGCACACGGAGCACATACTAATATCCACTACACATACGGCTTCAATGTTAAATCCAAAGCCGAAACATGACAGAAATCCTGATTACAAGAGGAAACACATTTTTTTATCTATATGATATATTCTTTAACACTTTCTTTATCGAATCACCTTCGGCCCGCACGAATTTTTGTTTTCAACGTCCGTCACAATTGAGGTGGACGGAATGTTTGCAACAAATGTTACACTCGTATAATACGAATACATAATGCATTAGATTCTTTATTTTCGCGTATTTAAATGTGATGCATATTTATTGTTTATTTATTATAATATTGTTACCCAAAACCCGTTGATTTTATCCACCGGAACCAAGGTTTTGTATATTACGAAATGAATTTTAATTTTATATTAAATACTATTTTCAAATAAGAGTGGATTTTTTATTATTCTTTCTTTATAAGCAATTGAATTCTGAGGTCAAGTCCTTGTAGAATTTCACAATATTTCTATTCTAAGGCATCTAATTTTTTTTATTAGAAATTACATAGATGAAGCGATTTTTTAAACTATCCTAGTTAATAGGTTGGTGGTATTTCATTAGTCTATTTTAGGGTCCGCTACAGGGCCAGGCTTCCCCCCATATGGGAGAAGGGATGTTCCACGTTGATTAGCGAGCTTGACTTTGTGATATTCTATGTCAGAAAATGATTAGAACCGATGGCTTAGCGTGTTTTTCGAGGCACGCGGGTGCAATACTTCTTTGCTCGAACTAGGACCCGAACTCAGGGCCTCGTGATCCGACGCCACGAAAACTACCAACGAGATACAAGTATTATAAAATAATGTCAGTGATATTGTTTGTTTAATTTATGTATTTTGGTAACCCTGTTTCGGGCACTGCGACCCACGAATATAATTAAATTGAGGAATACTAATTAACTAGTATTTCAAAGACTTACAATAACTAATTAAATTAAAATATTTATTTTTTATTGGGACTATATATTACTACCTTTGCCCCGTGGTTTCACCTACGTAGTTTCTATTCTCGTGGGACAATCAGGAAGATTAGTCTATGTTTTTATTTGGGATATAATCCATTTATATTCGATATTTCAGCTAACAGACATGCGCGCACGCACGCTCTATAGAATGTGACAGAATAGTTTATAAATGCTCCTTGAGACATAAGCTTTGAAGGATTGTAGAATCCATGAAGCGCTTTTAATGTTGCGGTCCCAACGACTGGGTTACTGACGATAAGCGCAGTTCTCATTGACTGCAGGTGGGATAAAAAGTATTTTTTATAGTCCTATTAATGTGGGTACATAGTTTTGTTATATCTCAAATGTATAAGGTAGTATTTTCAATTAAATCTCGCAGGCGGTGCGTATCTTCCGACCACAATCGTCACATTTGGGTTAACTATACAAAACAAGTTAAATACTAAAACCTTCCTCAAAAATCATTCTATCTATAGGTGACAATCACATGAAAATTTTTTAGTAGTCTTTGAGTATATTTCAAACATACAGACAGACTTAAATTTAACTTAGACTTAAGGGATTTAAAAAAACTACACTAGGTTTTATAAAAAACTAGCTGACGCGGCATACGTTGTTTTGCCATGTATATTATTTCAAATAAATAATAGGGATTGATCGTAGAAGGGTAAAAAAATATTTTTTTAATGCCACATTATAAAAAAATAAAAAAAATGTTAGGGTGGACATCCCTTATCACTTAAGGGTATGAAAAATAGTTAAAAGCCGATTCTCAGACCTAATGAATATGCATATAAAATTTTAATAAAAATCGATAGAGAAATTTATATACAAATACAGTGACTTCGTCGCGTGAAAACCAGACCCTTCTAATTTTAAAGAATTTCATACAAAATGTGTAAAGGCACATATAGTGTGCTCATTCCCGCTCCCCCTCTCAATTTAATTTTTTTATAGTTTCTCGTGAAGCAATATGTCCCGTGTACTAACGGTCAATTTCTGAAACAATGTATGACATTTAGTGCATTAACATTAAAAATATATATTTATGGCAAGCTGATGGGTATAAATTGATATTCAATAGTATATTTCACTCTTGAGTCTAGCCTTCAGAATAAGCAAAAATAATTTTACAATCCGACACGCAGATAGAGATTAGCCCGTAACTAACACTGTGATACGAGAAATTTATATACTAAATGAAGCTCATTCGCAACGCAGAAATAGTAATATTTTAAGTCCAATTTTAATCTTTTAAATACCAAATATTATCTACATAAACTATACTTAGCGATGAAATAATTTATTTTGATAAGAATTAATAGCATGAGTAAAATAAATACGTTTAAATGTAGTCCAAAAAAAAATCAAGATTTTTAAATAAAAAAACATAGATAGGTATACCGGACTTTTTTGTAGATATTTATAAGATCCAATTAATTAGAACATGATTTTTTACACTTGTGTGAAAAACCCAAATATTTTACGGAACCTATTTTTTTCCAAAATAAAATTTAGCCTATGTTACTCGTGGATAATGTAGCTAATGGTGAAAGATTAAAAACGGTCCAGTATATTCATTACAACCAAACAAACAAACAAACAAACAAACAAAGTTTTCCTCTTTATAATATTAGTATAGATGAAGGTAGTAATCAATAGTCATTTTACACCATTTTTCACCTAGTTAATGACGAATTCATGACAATAAACTAGATTAGTAAGCTTAAAACTAATAAAGATTTTTTTAAAATAACAAAACAATTTTAAATTTATTAGGCATAAAATGTGTTGCATTTTCTACCTTCATTTTAAATTTGTTAGTCGACAAGCATTCTCAATCGAGTTTGGTTTTAGTATAGATAGTGATATTGGATATTAAATACTTTTTAGAGAGAAAATTGTTTTATTTCGCAAAAATAAAGTCAAGCGTCGTGTGCTCTATCAACTGTCGGGGACAGAGCCTGCTTTTCCTTTGCTGTAGCAAGGCTCCGAGTTCGTGTTCAAGAAGAAATTTCCACGAGCTCTGAAACAAGTCAAAATTGAAAAAATAAAATCGAAATGAGCTTAGCTAGAATAAAGACTTACGTCAGAGTTGCTTTTAGAATAACTAGCTGACACCCGCAGTTTCACTCGTGCAGTTCCCGTGCCCGTAGGAATATCAGGATACAAATCAAAAGAAGCCTATGCTACTTCCTCATGAGTCTGGCTATCAGATATTGAACAAAAAGATTTTATTCAAACCTAAAAAATAATGGCAGTTTTAGAGATTAGTCAAAACGAAGAGACAGACAGTTAAAAATAATTTTATTTATTTGTATAGATAGAAAAGTCCGCTATCGTTGGATTGATTTATCGCATCTTCATGGCATGTAGTTAATGCCATTTCAATCAGCTATCAACATTGACTTCTTATCAAAACATTACCCTCCTTCTGACGCAGTCGGTTAAACAGAGGACGCGTTAGCAAGTACAAAATTTCACTAAAAATGACCACTTTGTTGTTTCAGCAATTTTAGTATACGTAAAGGAAATCATACTTAAATGCCTAAATTCAATATTAAAGCAGTACAATAAAATCCCAAATTTTGAGCAAATTCAACTTTAGCCGGATACATTTAAGGTTAAATTTGCAATAAGAAACTATTTGAAATCACCCAAAACCAGTTCTGGCGCTCATTTAGTGATAACGTTTTTAACCGACGAAAAAAAATGGAGGAGGTTCTCAATTCGACACGTATATATATTTTTTTTTTATGTATGACCACGCATAACTTTTTACAGAGTTGTCCAATTTTGATAATGTTTTTTTTTCAGAGCAAATTAAACTTTAACCGGATACATTTAAGGTTAAATTTGCAATAAGAAACTATTTGAAACCACCCAAAACCAGTTCTGGCGCTCATTTAGTGATAACGTTTTAAACTCTCTTATTGTGCATCCTCTTTTCAATAAGATATCAATGGCTATCAAAATACCCGATCGTAACCACTTGAAAGCAATGGCACAAAGAGACGGACACAGATACACAAACAGATAGAACAAACTTAAAACACGTTAATAATAAGTGACGTATAGGCTAATTTGTATCCTGATACCTCCTCAAGAACGGGGAAATACGCGGACGAAACCGAGGCCTAAGCTTGTTAAACATATTTACTTTGCATAAGCTTTAGATCCTATAACGATAGTTTCTCCCTCATCAGTCCACGTGTCGCAGCTTGTTGCGCTTCTTGCTATGAACTTATTTTTACCCGTTAGCATTTCAACAAAGTACTCCCAGGAGCGTCTATGGCTGCACTTATCTGAAAAATACAATTTAAATAATGAATATTATTATCAATAAATAATTTATTAGGTTACACGTATTTGCATATTATTTAAGTAGGTACTTTGTGTTAGATTTAGTTTTTAATATCTGTGACGTCACATAGGTCTCGGCTGAAAATCAGCGCCGTGTATTGTGCTTGCTACAATTATCGGCATTATGCTGAGGCCTTTTCTATTTAAGATTACAGACAAGTGTATGGTGCGACTACCATAGGTGTGTGAAATATTACCTTTGTATTGCATTGCCTGTACTGTACTGCCTGTAAGGGCTAACGCTAAAACTCGCGCGGTTACACGCTCGCGGGTGTATAATGAAAAATAGTATGGACAGCGCGACGGAGCGCGGGCGTGGCTGGCGGATTTTCACCAGCGCGGCGGGCGGCGGGTACACGGCGCGGGCGCCCGCGACGGGCACACGCACACGCGAGCGGGTTTGTTTCTACAAATCAGTCGAGCACCGCTAGATGCTACGGTCACACGCGCCGGAGTTTAGGTACAATCATGAACATCGATACAGAGCGCGTAATAATTGAGGTACAATTTAGGCCAGTGTTATGCGATATGGCAAATGAACTATCGAATTCTCCGCTGAGTAACCTACTTATCAAGAACAGGTTATGCAGTCGACGTTGTTTTCGTTTGCCAAATAATAAATTAGTAAATAATTCATGGTAATCTACTCCACACAACTGTACACGCTCGACATCAAAATTATACTAGCAGCGCTAACTGAGACGGGCGCACGCGACGGGTGCCCGCGCGCGGATTTGTGGCCCGCGGCGGTCGCCCGCCGCGTGCGCCCGCGCCCGCACCCGCGCGTGTTTTAGCGTTAGCCCTAACACTTAAATTTTGAATAAATATATTTTCTTTCTTCTTTCTTTCTTTCACTGTCAGCCTATTGGCGACCCACTACTGGTTCAGGCCTTCATTCTTGTGTATGAGGAACGGAACTCCAATGCGGGTTGCGGGCTTAGGGTGGATAGGTACTGTTTATTTTATTAAAGGTCATTATCATTATTCACAGTGACCGGCTTGAAGTTCACTCTGAGGCGTAACACCACCTTGAGATCAATTGTCCAGCAACTTTTTTATTTTTTCGACGACCTTCGTGGCGCAGTGGTATGCGTGGTGGATTTATAAGACGGAGGTCCTGGGTTCGATTCCTGGCGGGGTAGATTGAGATTTTTCTTAATTTGTCTTGGTCTGGCTGGTGGGAGGCTTTCGGCGTGGCTAGTTACCACCCTACCTACAAAGACGACACGACGACAAAGCGTTCCGGTACGATGTCGTGTAGAAACCGAAAGGGGTGTGAATTTTCGTCCCACTCCTAACAAGTTAGCCCGCTTCCATCTTAGATTGCATCATCACTTAACATCAGGTGTGATAGCAGTCAAGGGCCAACTAGTAGTCGATAAAAAAAAAGTAATGTTCGTTCGGTGTGTTCAATATTGCTATAACAGCAGTAAAGTTATTTCACCATTATCATTGTCAACCTATTGACGACCCACTACAGGACCAGGGTTCCTTCCATGTAGGAGAAGGGATATGGAGCGTAGACTGAATAATCTATAGAAGAATGAAAAATTCAGAATTATTCTGGCGACTCGACTTAGGATTTGAACTTCTTGATCGAAGCCACATAGATCAACGAGGTAGTCCTAGTCCTAATAAAATTCTAAATACTTTATGGTGCTGCAAACAGGGACAAAATACTTTAACCGGGGGGCAGATCTACCAAAACTACGTTAGCCCCCGCCTGCAGCACCGTAAAGTATTTAGAATTTTATACAGATATAGTGATCCTTGTTTTTCTCTTTTATGTTCATAACTTCTAAGCAGTCGGGTTTTTTGTTTTTATAATAATAATTTTATTTGAGACTTTTTAGTTTTAGTTTATGGTATAGAAATGAGACGGTACACTTAGTACACTTTTTGCCATTTTTTGTTAAAAAAGTAGGTAATATGAACATGATATGATATTTATATTTTTGAAACGGTCTTTTTACGACCTTTCAATTAGTACCCATATTGCTAAGATACGAGAAAAAAATACACACATCCCCCCTTTTTCCCCCATTTACAGCCGCCATTTTGAAAATTTATATGGCCTACGTCACTACCATAATTTTGACAAATTCAACGACACCTCACATGTCAAAATCCATTCAGCCGTTTAGGGTGTAGCGCGTGCCGAAGAAATGGACATACATACATACATACGCTCGAAAAACATAACCCTCCTTCTGACGCAGTCGGGTAATTAGGTAAGTAAATTTACTTTGTTGCGCAAATTAATTTTTGTAATATTTTAATAATCATAATCATATTCATTTATTTATTTGCTAAACAAGGGTTACAACCGCGATGAAATTAAAAAGATCCAAACAGTTTTCTAGCGTGCAAATTAATTTTTGTAATAACACTTGGAATATGCGTGGAAAAACAAACAGACATACATGCAAAAACAAACAGACATACTCATGAAAATTTTACACACGTATTGATCTAGACTGTTCTATTATGACCCGTACCTGTATTTAATTAAGTACATACGGGTCATAATAGGTCAAGTTAACAAAGCAACGAGGCGTTATTTACTAAGCGTGCAAAGATGTTGGAAAATATTACTTTCTGGTGACATAAGTCCAATGCCATCGCCAGGGGCTTCCTCGCATCCTGGCTGTACAGGCTCTCTGCAGTTCGGCCAGATGTCGACAGTGCCTGAACTCTCGACTGTGCCTAAATCACCTGGGTTGGTGTGGATGATAGCAACGAAGGCTGCACATGCCGCGTCCAAGCATGGAAGCGAGAACGCGTCGAAGAGTGGACGTGGTGGATCCAAGCCTATGACGCTGAATTAAAAAAATAATTCTTAAAAACTTAAGACTTAAGGAATCAAGACCTAGAAGAGAACCTATACATAGTGCGTATAGGTTCTCTTCTAGGTCTTGATTCCTGATATGACACTGAGCCAATGTGTCAACACAAGTAGCGTCCTATTTCCACCCCATTAGTGCCCAACTCACTTCCCAAGGAACCAGCGTTAATAGGTACATCAGGCAGCATCCCGACTTATTTCCGACGGCTCGATTAACGTAGGAACGTATATGACGGCAAGATTTCTTTTTAACCGACGAAAAAAAACGGAGGAGGTTCTCAATTCGACACTTATAGTTTTTTTTGACACACACTTGAAGGCACACTTATGCATAAAGCATAACTAGGAGTCGGTGCCAGCCAAGGTTTCTACTTTAAGGACATTACCTAGAAGCCTAGAACCCACAAACTGCTTCACTACGTTAAATAAATGTTCCTTAAACTAGCTGGCACCGACTTAATAGATATGCTTAAGTAAATTAAAGCAACTAAATGACACAGTTATTTTTTATTTTTTAGTGCGTTTTGAGTCGGTTCTATTTTTTGTCAAAAATTTTTACTGTATTATTAAGAGAGCCAAGCCGAAATAGCCTCCTATTGGCATGTGAGAATTTGAATTTGACTACAGCGGTCTATGTTAAGGGAAGTAGGTAAGGCATACCGAATTATATTCATAATTTCTTATAAAAATTTTATTTTTCTTACGTGGCGATACTTTTACCAATCTTTAGCACCTCTCTGGCTGCATTTCCCATCAACGGTGCACCAAGGGAATATCCTACTAGGTGGATTTCACACGGCTCTAGACCAACTTTGTCCAGTTTTACTAAAGCTTTACCGAGAAGTTTGCCAATCTAAAGAAATGATAACATTATCATAATACAAATAAAAAAAAGTTGAGAGGTGTCAAGGGACACCCGGATGGAACGAAGTTCCTTTCGATTAATTAGTGAAGGAATTGTAATAAAATTTTATTTTTTTTAAGTAATAATAATATTTTTTTATTATTAACAAATATAATGTTATATAAACTTAAACGCGTACCACACACGCGTTTGTTGTTGTACACCGAAACACCAGAGGGCGCCACGAGAGCGCGAGACAGCATACAGCGCGGGCGCCCCCCGCCGCTCACGCGCACACACATCAAAGGCGGCGGCAAGATCCTTTGATCAAAAAGTGTCGTAACAACTTTTCGTACGAATTTTTTTCCGTCTAGCCCCCTTTCACAACGCGCGATAAGGAAATTCGTTCCAAAAGGTATAGGTCTATGTTTTCCTCTTTACCCAGTAATTTTCTCAGTTAAAGAGCAAACTATTTTCAAGTAGGGATAAAAGAGGATGATTACGGTTGGTGAAGTTATAACATAAAAAGAAGTTTATAGTTATAAAAGTTTGTGATGTCCAAACCTCTTTCATTTTGTAAAAATCAAAAGTTTGCCAAATATGCTCTAACCATAAGCAATTATGAAGTATGAACCAGGTGACTTTGAAAAATACGAGGTCCAGATGTCTATTTATTATCCAAGTATAATACGTAATTTTATACATATTCTGTGCATATTGTAGTAGGCAAAGAATGTATAATGCATGGGTTGACTAACTTTCATTATCACAAGAACTTTGTTTGAAATTTGAAGGGACTCGTACAAATTTTATTTAAAATCAATTTAACTAATTTGGATGCAGACCACGCATCGCACCCGTCTTTGGTTATCTCATTGATCGAGCCTTGTTCCTCAATATATGCTCAGTATACGTTATTCATACTAATATTTAAAAGTCAAAATAACATGTTACTAAAATAAACTAAAAGACAATCGGGAAAATAAACTTTAACTTTAATGAAATATAGACAAATTTTCTTTACCAAACATTTAAAAAAAACTGCCATAAAATTTCAGATTCTTTAGAACTGAATTAACTCTTATTCTTTACTGACAATTAAATATTTTCAATTTATGGATTGAAATTAAAAAATAAAATATTAATAATAAATTAATAAGGTAAGGTAACGTTATTGTAATTTTAAAAGGTACCTACTGTTTTTGTCTTACAAGATATTAAAGAAAAAGGTAAAGTTAAAAAAAATCGCAATCAAAAACTCTTACTAACTACTAACTTTTCGTCTGAGGTGATTTATTTAAAATGATTGTCATTATGTAATACAGTGTCACCTAGAATGGCGGTAGAAATGTAAAAGCACCTATTTAAAAGTTATGAAAAAATTTAATACTTATCAAAATGATGTATTAGTATTAATAGTAAACTATAGCGTTAATGAAAGTGAGTAGTATGCTACATAAAAAGTAGCTACATAAATTATAGCGAATATATACTTCGCCTAATTGGCCACTTATAGTACCTATGCTTCTAACTTAGACCAGGCACATACGGATAATAAGTAGGTACTTACAGATTCGGATTTGCGAAGAGCAGTTATAAATCCTAGAACGCTGCTACCGAGGAAACCAGCAGCCTCGTCTTCCCAATCGAGTAATATAACGTTGAAAGGCAAGCTTAGGTACGCTTGGACGATTGCCTTTGCTGAATCATCCGTGGGTTCACCATTGAACCCAAATGCGTATATAACAGTTTTTCTCTTAGGACTGTAACAGCTAGAATTGACTAAACACTCAGGTTCCTCGAGACTGAAAACTGAAAATTTATTGAAGGACCTGTAAATATAAAAGTGTCAATTTTATTGATCTAAAACTTCGTATGCTGGTGTGTTTGGATGTTTGTTTTCAATGTTTTCATATTTGTTTTGTTGTGGTAGATTTTAGTGACAGAGATGGCTCAGATATACTACCGCCTTGCTTATTTTTGCCGCAAAGTAGCACTGCTGTTAGGTCTGAAGGGCATAGCTATATAGCATATGTTTTTTAACCGACGAAAAAAAACGGAGGACGTTCTCAGTTCGACACGTATATATATATTATGTTTGACCACGCATAACTTTTTACAGAGTTGTCCGATTTTGATAATACTTTTTTATTAGAAAGGGCATACTTCCAAGGTGGTCCCATTGTCATCATGTTAGGATCTGATGATGATATCCAGGGGAAATTGAAGGAACTCTTAAAATTTTGGAGGCACCAGCCATGGTCGGTGCCAGCCAAGTTTTTACGTTAAGGACGTTACCTAGAACCCACAAACTGCTTTGCTAGGTTAAATAAATGTTTCTTAAACTTGACATAGTTATTTTTTAGTCGGTTCTATTTTTTGTTAAACATTTTTATGAGGTACATCTTCGCCTCAGGTTGATAGGCACCGAATCTGATACCTGCAGTTATTTTTTACTTTATTAATGTTCGTTTTGAAAAAAGTCGGTTTGAATTAATTTGGCGATCTATTTTTTGTATTAAGTTTTTTACTGCTTAACACATTTTAGAGTACAATCTGGGGTGCGACTATCATCTCCAGCACTCTTCAACCTCTAATCAGTTAATTATAGACCTTGGCAACACCGGGAGCTACTTGATGGGCAGTATTTCAGTTGCAGAGGATATGGTGTTGACCTGCGAACTTGGCTCTGTGAAAATTATAGGGCAATTTGCGATAGTTTTCCACTTACTTACCATAAATTAAACTATCTGTTACCGAGGATTTAAATGACGACCTTGACATGGAAAGGGAAAGGAGATGCGTCAATAATACTGCTGTAATGTAAAAAAACATTATTTAAGGCGTTCTGCAGACGTTATAAATTAATTTACAACAATGCTTCAGGGGATACCTCGGCACTGCAGCGCATCTTTTTAAACTGACACTTTACTACTGTCATACGCAAACGAACTGCGTCACTAATGAGCAGGGTGAGGAGGAGCACCAACCTCAGCTGAATCTCTGAGGCACTGGTAAACACTGCTAAATAAATTAATATAGAATAGTAAAACTAACATTAATTTAGACTGGTATAAACTCTGTTGCCATGATTTTAGAGATTTTAGCATGAAATATAAATTATAAACTCAGTTTCTATATATAAAGTAAAAGTGAATTTCTTTGTGGAAATTAAATAGTTTTCCATGTAATTTTCAGATTAATATACTATTATTACCTACCCATGGTAACAGCGTAGACTAACAGCGTCTGTGATGTACAAGGTACCTGAAATATATAAATAGTTATAAATATATGGCACTGAAATTTAGGTGCACATAAGAAAAGCTTGTAAAATGGTTACATAAATAAAAATGAGTAGTATGTTACTCACATTAATAGAAAGTAGTTAATAATGTGCTACTTAAGTTTTTTTGATCTAGTATTGCATTTTTGACTAAATCATGACATAATTGAGTTCGGTAAACACTCCTATTTAAGCATGACATTTTATTTCCTACATATTTTCTTTACATTAGTTTATAGAACTAATAAATTAAAATTGTTAATTAAACTATTATACAGGGTTACAGGTTAGGTCGACCTAAATCCTTTAAGAGGTGGTAGTTTCCATCATTCCTGACTGATTTGACTATGGGACCCCATACCCCAAACTTAACCGTTCTCAAGTTATGGGACTTTGATTTTTATGCCTGTATTAGACTGCCTCGTTGGTCTAGTGGTTAGCCTATCTGACTTGGCTTCGATCACGAGGTCCTGGTTTCGAATCCTGGGTCGGGTCATCGAATAATTCTGAGTTTTTCATTCTTCTATGAAATTCTCAATACATTTCAAGCCCGGAGTCGGGAAGTTGGTGGTGTTACACCCCCGGGCCTCGGAGAGCACGTTAAGCCGTCTCGGTCACTGTCATCAACATCTGATAGTGATCGTTAGTAAATGAACATTATCACCCTAAGCCCGCCAACCCGCATTGGAGCAGCGTGGTGGGTCTTCGCTCCATATCCCCTCTCCTATAAGGAGGGAGGCCTGGCCCTGTAGTGGGTTAATAGGCTGATAATGATGATGATGATGTCTGTATTGTTCACTTTAATAATGAGCGAGCGAATTAATGGTTAATGAACTGTAAAGTGTAATAACTATAAATTAAAAATTTGAAAAACCTCCGACCCAAATTAGAAACATGAAAAGAACCAGTCAAGACAAATTTAACGTGCCCAAACTCGATGGGTTTACTAAAAAGGTAGACCAGGGTTACGTCTCCTACCTTCGAGCCTTATCATCAGACCAGCTCAGTGGATCCAGAAGACATTAGTGTTTCAAATGTCAGATCACACACATGCTTTCAAGCAAACTGAGCGTGTAACATTTCTATCACACCTAACAAACGACCTGATGACCTTGAAGACCTGAACCGATTTCCAGCAATAGCTAAGAACACTCTCGACTGATATACCTTTCAAACAAAAAAAAACCGCATTAAAATCGGATCATCCGTTTGGGAGTTACGATGCCACAGACAGCCACATACACATACATTTACACAGGCACGTCAAACTTATAACACCCCGTCGTTTTTGCGTCGGGAGTTAAAAAAATTATTGTTATAAAAACAAAAATCTCGACTGCTTAGAAGTTATGAACTGAAAAGAGAAAAACAAGGATCACTTTATCTGTATAAAATACTTTATGGTGCTGCAAACAGGGACAAAATACTTTAACCTGCGGGGAAAGAAAGATCTACCAAAACTACGTTTGTCCTCGCCTGCTGCACCATAAAGTATTTAGAATTTTATACAGATATAGTGATCCTTGTTTTTCTCTTTTCAGTTCATAACTTCTAAGCAGTCGGGATTTTTGTTTTTATAATAATAATTTTATATGAGACTTTTTAGTTTTAGTTTATGATATAGAAATTAGACGGTACACTTGGTACACTTTTTGCCATTTTTTGTTAAAAAAGTAATATGAACATGATATGATGTTTATATTTTTGAAATGGTCTTTTTACGACCTTTCAATTGGTACCCATATTGCTAAGATAAAAGAAAAAAATACACACATCCCCCCTTTTTTCTCCCATGTACAGCCGCCATTTTGAAAATTTATACAGCCTATGTCACTACCACAATTTTGACAAATTCAACGACACCTCACATGTCAAAATCTGTTTAGCCGTTTAGGCTGTAGCGCGTGCCGAAGAAATGGACATACATACATACATACGCTCGAAAAACCCTCCTTCTGACGCAGTCGGGTAAAAATAGAAAGGTTGGACAAACATATAGAGATTAAAATAAATAAGTAGGATGCTTACCAAAATAAGGAATTATTACTAATAATAAATTGTAGCCAATTCGCATATTTACAATTTATGTATTATTTACATAAATAAATAACTAACGTATAATAGTTAGTTGCTTCAGTAACACGATTAGTTGTGAGCTCTTTTATACATTTAATAATTAGCACAGTAATTAACACTATCTTTTATTTTGAATACGTAAAGTCTGTACACATTAAACTATAAGATTGTTATGTGAGTAGTTTATTCCGATACTTTATTATAAAAGAAAGGATTACTAGGTAAAAAGGAAGGGTGTTGTAACTTTGACATGTCTGACTGTGACATCGTATCTTTTAAACGAAAATACCGATTACTATGCGTTTTTCTATTATGGTACAAAAAAAGCTTAATTCGGGAGCGATTTCAGTGCTAAGTTGTTAATTTAGTGTGTGTTGATTTTAGCTTTATTTTTTTACCGACGAAAAAAAAACGGAGGAGGTTCTCAATTCGGCACGTATATTTGTTTTTTTTAATGTATGTCCACGCATAACTTTTTACAGAGTTGTCCTATTTTGATAATTCTTTTTTTATTAGAAAGGGCATACTTCCAAGGTGGTCCCATTGTCATCATGTTAGGATCTGATGATGATATTCTGGGAAAATTGAAGGAACTCTTCAAATTTTATATGCACACTTGCAGCGATTTCGGTTTTTATGTAAGTATCGGTAGCTTTTTGGCTACAAGTGCCATATAATATACTATGACAGTATAGTACGAGTACGTTACGTGGCGATGAATCACTAAAAAGTAAGAAATGAAAATTTTTAACAAAAAATAGAACCGACTAAAACGCACTAAAAAGTAAAAAATAACTGTGTCATTTAGTTGCTTTAATTTACTTAAGCATATCTAGGAGTCGGTGCCAGCAAGTTTAAGGAACATTAATGCGTTTTGTTATTTTAATTGTTATTTATTCTGTGATATTATTTAATGTAAAAATAAAGGAAATTAAATTATTTCCTACTTAGTACGTTCATTTATGTATCTGTATCAGCAGCCTATTTTCTTAAAGGAGAAAATTTGTGAGGTCCTCTGTTAATATCTAATGTACATAATGTTAATAAAAACAAAAAACTAAAATGTTTAGAATTTTATACAGATATAGTGATCCTTGTTTTTCTCTTTTCAGTTCATAACTTCTAAGCAGTCGGGTTTTTTGTTTTTATAATAATAATTTTATTTGAGACTTTGTAGTTTTAGTTTATGGTATAGAAATGAGACGGTACACTTAGTACACTTTTTGCCATTTTTTGTTAAAAAAGTAATATGAACATGATATGATATTTATATTTTTGAAATGGTCTTTTTATGACCTTTCAATTGGTACCCATATTGCTAATATAAGAGAAAAAAATTTACAGCCGCCATTTTGAAAATTTATATAGCCTATGTCACTACCACAATTTTGACAAATTTAATGACACCTCACATGTCAAAATCCGTTCAGCCGTTTAGGCTGTAGCGCGTGCCGAAGAAATGGACATACATACATACATACATACATACATACATACATACATACATACGCTCGAAAAACATAACCCTCCTTCTGACGCAGTCGGGTGAAAAGCTAATGTGTAAGGCGCTCGGCAGAGCAGCCAATGCTAATATGGCGGCGCCCATGGCTCGCATTTTTTGACCGCGTAGTAATTATAATCTCAATCATTCGTGCAAATCTTCAGTGGTATTCGTGTGCATCGTGGTTTTCTAAAACCACACACAAGGCTTTTTAAAAAGCTTGCTTACTTTTCAAACTTTTATTGTTTCACTTTGTTTGTAGCGGTTATATTAAGTTAATAAAATGTTATGAACATGTCGTTTGAATTTATTTTACGATCATATGTATTATCAATATTGCTAATTAATTCAGTTATATGTTTTTCAATAGTTGATATTGTTGAATCGGGAACAACTTATTTGTTATGCCAGTTTTATTTACTATTTATTTCGACGACCTCGGTGGCGCAGTGGTATGGGCGGTGAATTTATAAGATGGTGGTCCTGGGTTCGATTCCCGGCGGGGCAGATTGAGATTTTTCTTAATTTGTCTTGGTCTGGCTGGTGGGAGGCTTTCGCCGTGGCTAGTTACCACCTTACCGACAAAAATGTACCGCCACGCGATTTAGCGTTCCGGTACGATGTCATGTAGAAACCGAAGGGGTGTGGATTTCATCCTACTCCTCACAAGTTAGCCCGCTTCCATCTTGGATTGCGTCATCACTTAACATCAGGTGTGATAGCAGTCAAGGGCCAACTTGTAGTCGATAAAAAAAAAACTCTGGTTTGGTTTTCACTATCAAAACCATGTAATTTTCATGGACCCACGCTTATAATTGTGGACCCTCATTTCTTGTCACGCTCAACGTAGACCTCTGGAGGTCCACCTGGACCACTTTGGGAATTACTGCTCTAGACTAAACCTAAAACATTGTTTATGTTAAGTCAATCATAATGTGTCATGTGGCATCAAAGTCAGCGTTACGCTCAACTCGGATTGGAAGCGAAGCGATGCGTCATGTTCGTTAACTACACATAACAACATTCATCTCTATTGTTAAATACATAAGGTACGAAGTTGTGCTAAACAAATATGGAATGGATGCTAGATTCCATTTTTAACCGACGAAAAAAACGGAGCAGGCTCTCAACTCGACGTATATATATTTTTTATTTTATGTATGACCACGTATAACTTTTTACAGAGTTGTCCGATTTTGATATTTCTTTTTTTATTAGAAAGGGCATACATCTACGGTGGTCCTATTGCCATCATGTTAGGATCTGATGATGATATCCTGGGAAAATTGAAGGAACTTTAGGCTGGAACACAGCAATACTGCAGGAATAAGCACGGCGGTAGTAGTTTCTTGGCCAAGCACACTGGCACAAAAATAAATATTATAGGACAATTACACACATCGCTATATAGCCCCAAAGAAAGCTTAGGTAGCTTGTGTTACGGGTACTGTGATAACTGATGAATATTTTATATATATTATACATAAATACTTATAATATATAGATAAACACCCAGACACTGGAAAACATGCTCGTTACACAAATATTTTCCAGATGTGGGAATCGAACCCACGACCTAGGGCGCAGAAGCAGGGTCACTAACCACTGCGTCACTCGGCCTCCAAAAAAAATTTCTACTACTTTTTAAATGTATTACTATTTTTGATTAAGTACTTTAAACATATGAATATAATTTGTAGTATATAAGATTTTTGGAAGCAATCGGCTTGTCTGTCCACAGACATGATGGAATATCCAAAATTTTGAATTATAAAATTCAAATTGTAACGGTGATTTTTAAAAGAGTAAGTGCTGTATTTCTTCCCGGTTTTTCTCGGCAGGAACTGTCTTTAGAACCGGTGGTAGAATCACTGTCACTATGTACTGAAAGACTTGACGTGTCCAAAGTGCTTATTCAACAGCCCACTTTAAATTAATGATTTTGAATTTTTAACATAACCTACAAAATCTATAATTTCAAATTTAACTGAACTCTAAATTCTGTAGAAATGTGTTTTCATTTTATTATAAGTAACAATTATCCAAAATAAATCTTATTTTATTTTTGTTCAGGTTGGGTCCAAGGTTGTAAGGGACATTCATCTCATTTCCATCTTGACTCTCAATAATATTTGGATTTTTAACCGACGAAAAAACGGAGGAGGTTCTCACTTCGACACGTATTTTTTTTATGTGTGACCACGCATAACTTTTTACAGAATTGTCCGATTTTGATTGATTTTGAAGTAAAAAATAGCTTGTCATTTAGTTGCTTTAATTTACTAAAGCATATCTAGGAGTCGGTGCCAGCCAAGGTTTCTACTTTAAGGACATTACCTAGAACCCACAAACTGCTTTACTACGTTAAATAAATTTTCCTTAAACTTGCTGGCACCGACTTCATAGATATGCTTAAGTGAATTAAAGCAACTAAATGACACAGTTATTTTTTACTATTTAGTGCATATTGAGTCGGTTCTATTTTTTACCCGACTGCGTCAGAAGGAGGGTTATGTTTTACGAGCGTATGTATGTATGTATGTATGTCCATTTCTTCGGCACGCGCTACAGCCTAAACGATTGAACGCATTTTGACATTGAGGTGTCGTTGAATTTGTCAAAATTGTGGTAGTGACATGGGCTATATAAATTTTCAAAATGGCGGCTGTAAATGGGGGAAAAAAGGGGGGGATGTGTGTATTTTTTTCTTTTATCTTAGCAATATGGGTACCAATTGAAAGGTCGTAAAAAGACTATTTCAAAAATATAAATATTATATCATGTTCAAATTACTTTTTTAACAAAAATGGCAAAAAGTGTACTTAGTGTATCATCTCATTTCTATACCATAAACTAAAACTAAAAAGTCTCAAATAAAATTATTATTATAAAAACAAAAAACCCGACTGCTTAGAAGTTCTGAACTGAAAAGAGAAAAACAAGGATCACTACTGCAAACAGGGCAGCACCATAAAGTATTTAGAATTTTATACAGATATAGTGATCCTTGTTTTTTTCTTTTCAGTTCATAACTTCTAAGCAGTCGGGTTTTTTGTTTTTATAATTGTTTATTCATGTCAAGCACTGTGTTTGGATCACAGAAACTGATATGTGTACCATATATCGACTAAGTCCGTCTAGTAGTTTCGGTGAAAATTAACTATGACAGACGTACATACATACACATTACACACGAGGTTCTAAAGGTTTCCTTTTTCAGCCGTATGTAACCTAAAAACGTCTCTTAAAGAGGATAAATGGTAGAGAAAGAGATGTTATACAAGTAGATACAAATAGTATTAAAAAATATTTTTAGTCATTCTATTATATATTTCTTTAATGATATATGCTTTGTTATAACAATATTGGGTTCCTTTATTTTACATTTCAAAGATTACATTATTACATTTGTATAAAAAAATTATTTCTGTGAAAAAAGTAAGTTTTGAAAATTTCAAAGTACCGACATCGTAATTAATTTTGATGAAATGGATAATTTATCAGTAAACAATTACACGAAATGTTCTCCAGGACGAACAGTCGAGAATGTTATTATTTCATGCTTTAATTGCTCGGAGCCGCACCATCTAGTCCCAGACCATAAGGATCCTTGTCAGTGGTTCTCAAGTAGTACTCTCCTCTCGCACTGGAAATGAACATGTTAATGATAGTAATAACAAACTAGCATTAGTTTTAGAGTTTGGCTTCTGAAAGTTGAGACTGAAATCACTCGGAAAATCATAAAAAATTGGTTGTCTGTAAAGTCGGTTTACTGACGATAGTTGAACGTGACAACGTCTTAACAAAATACTGATGGAATGGTAGCATTTAATTGGTTATTAAAATTTTTAATTTAAGAATTGATTTTGATTTTATAAATTTATATTTGAAATTTATAATAAATATATTAATTTTTAATAATTATATTTAATAGACGGATGACATTCCGCGCTCTCGCTTGCACTTCAAGCCTTACGTGGAACGCCTCAAAGCGAGGTAACGCCGCATGAGTCATGTTTTTTCGTGCGTGCAACCGGCTCTATCGAATTATAAGACGTTTACACGTCAAAATATCGCGTTTTCCGCATAAAAATCTTATGTGTGAAAAGAAATAAATTACAAATATCAATTTGACTTATTCCAATCATCATCATCATTAACAGCCTATTAACGACTCCCTATATGGCCCCCCCTATAGGGCCAGGCTTCCTTAAAGGAGAGGGAATTTGGAGCGTAGGCCCACAGTGCTCCAATGGTTGGCGGGTTTTGGGTGATAGTGATTTTTTACTAACGATTACTATCTGATGTTGATAGTGACCAGGACCTCCAAGGCACGGGGTGTATCACCACCAACTTCCTGACTCCGGGCTTGGAATGAACTCAAAATTTTTATAGAAGTATGAAAAACTCAGAATGATTCCGTGATCCGACACAGGATTCGAACCTAAGACCTCGTGGTCGAAGCCACATAGGCGAACAACTGGACCAATGAGTCAGTCAAACTGACTTATTATTTCACTATAATTTTGGGAATGCTCTCCGCATATTTTTTTAATTTTCAGGTCAATAATAAATTTTATAAAAACACCTTTTATATATAATACTTATAATATTGTAGAACAAATAGAATTTTAAGTAACATATTTTGGTGCTAATTTATCTATATTGGCAACGATTTCGAATTTACTGGTAGTAAAAAAGAAATCTTTTTGGTAAAAGTTCAAACATGAGCCTATGAAAATCTCGTATCACAGTGTTTGCTCGAATTCCTCTGAAAGGGCTTGATTACCTTTACCTATTTGGTAGTTGTCAGAAAATGTCGTGGGCTATTTTGCGCATTGGTGATAAATTCAAATTATCATCACCTATGAGCATATTTTACTGAACTGTACATAATATATATTAATGTTGTAATCGTACAACATAACATTCACGAGGGGATCAGCTTACCTTGGTATATAATGATAAGCTTACCTTGTATTAGGATTGATTTCTAAATTGAATGTTGCCCCTTGAGTTTTATACCAACCGTCACAACTGTCAGCTTTGCGGCCTATGAAAAGATCGTCATCTTTCATTGCTTTGCCGAAGAGTAACCAAGAGCGGTTATGACTGCACATGTCTGAAAACAACAGTGTTTTTTCCAAGTTAATATTTTGAACCATTGTCTTCATTATCAGCCTATTAACTACCCCAGTGGGTTCGTAATAGGCTGATACTGAAATGATTCTCCTTGTATAGTAGGGATATTGAGTTTAGCCCCACCACGCCTAGACCACCACGCGGGTTGGCGGGCTCAGAGTGATATTGTTACGATCACTATAAGGTGTTTATGATATGGATCAGGACCGATGGATTTATGTGCTCTCTGAGAAACATCACCAACTTCCGGAGACCGGGCTTAGAATTTACTGAAAGTGTCTTAGAAAAAAGAAAATTTCAGAATTATTCCAAGAAAATTAAAATAAGCAGCTGGTGTAACATCCCGTGCCGAGAGCACCTTTATTTCGGTCTTTAGTTTTTGACGTGACAACGTCTTATAATTCGATAGAGCCGGCTGCACGCACGAAAAAACATGACTCATGCGTCGTTACCTCGCTTTGAGGCGTTCCATGTAAGGCTTGAAGTACAAGCGAGAGCGCGGAACGAGCGACAAAGAAGCACAATCGGCCTTTGCGTTCGGCAGCGTTCGACATCCGTCTATTAAATATAATTATTAAATATATTAATTTTAAATAAAAAATAATATATTTATAAATTTATAAAATCAAAATCAATTATTTTATTAATTTATTTTAATATTTATAAAAATATATTGAAATTAAAAATTTTAATAACCAATTAAATGCTACCATTCCATCAGTATTTTCTTAAGACATTGTCACGTTCAACTATCGTCAGTAAACCGACTTTACAGACAACCAATTTTTTTTGGATTTATCTTTCACTCGTTATTTAACGAATTTAAGCGAAATAACTGCATGACTCTGGCAAAAATCATCGATGATTATTAGTTTCTATAGAACTTTTATAAGGTTCAATTAATGAGATGAGAATGATTAATATAATCGACTCATAACTGTCGAATTATCTTAACCGACAAAAATGAAATTTAACGTGAAACGCGTCTTATTACATGAGCGAAGTTGATCGTAAACGATTTTTATTGTAATAGTTAGGTACCATGTCAGTTGCCAATATAAGTATGGTGAATATATTAGCATTCCATGGATTCACCGTGCGGGTGCCGGGTCCATCGCGTGGCTGAGAGAAGAACTTCGAACAGAGTCTGAGACTTGTAACACGGGTGCAGGTTTAAAAGAGTACTCTTAGTGACACGCGTCAACACTCACCTCCTCTGTTCAAGTTATTCTCCCTGCCCAGCCAAATTCGGAAGGACTCTACTAGAGCAGCTTCGTTTCAATATGGACCTTACTGCACTTTTAGTAAGGCCAATTTCTTTTAGCAGGTTATAGAGAGACTTCGCTGGTATACCTCTTATATCAATATTTCGCTTATATGTATATTATTTATAATCAGAAAGCACTTCCGAACATTATAGAATTATTTTTCAAAATTAGTAATTATGCCTATTGTCGCTTACGATATGTGTCGCTTACGCATTGCAAATATTACCTTGTGGTGACCTAAGTATCAGGAATCCAGTATCGTCGGTGGCATTCGCACACCCGGGTTGTACAGGGTTATTGCAATTTACCCACATATTCACGTGGCCACAGTTCTCATCGGTGCCTATTTTCCCAAAGTTCGTCTTGAGGTGCAGGACAAAATCCGCGTCTGTACTTTGTAACTGAGGGTAGGGAGGTATCTTTGGTATAATGGAGGTTCGTCTGCATGAATGTAATGCTTTCACTGGATCCAATCCAAAAATGCTGAAATGATTGAACTTTTTTATTCAAACTACACACACCGGCATATTTAGCGGAACATAAAAAAAAGGTTTGATATCAGTATCATATAAGGTTGCTGGCTGGTTTATACGTCATTTAATTTCAAAGAAATATTTTGAAATTAAGTAAAGAACTGAATATCACATTTTATGCAATTGTTTTAATTTTATTCAAATGTATTTGAATAAAATCTTTTCTTATCTGGAGCGAACATCGAGTATTTCTTCCTTCTGAATTTGATTCAAAATTTCATTGAAATTCTGTTTTTGTTAGTTTTTTTATTCGCGTGTCTTTTTGGAGTTGAGGACTGAACTATTCCTGACTTAGCCCCATCGGAGATTGCCAGGGCACTAGAAATGCAAAGAAATGGTCAAACCGACAGAGTGATATCCAGAGATCTTCGTCGACCAGTTTCAACGATCCATCGCAGTATCCAATGTTCAGGGAGACGGGTACTTATGTGAGAAAAGCAGGACATTACCGAAAAAGACGCACTTCAATTAGGGATCCAAGAAGGTTCGAAGAAGCTAGTTTGGATTCATTTGTGCCCGCCTAGGCTCCAAGGCTCGAGGTAAATCATTGTAGAAACAGGTTAAATTTTGCTCAGGAACATCGACTTTGGAACGCGGACCAATGGAGTAAGGTATTGTTTAGTGATGAGTGCAGTGCAGTGATTCTCTTAAATCAAATTGACGGCAGGAGAATATATACAGACGCAAAGGAGAACGATACATTCAGACAAATTTTTAAACTACACACAACTACTTGGACTACCAAGTCTGTGTCTATCAAACAAATGATCAATCACTAGATTGACAGAGGGAGTCTGACTGCAGACAGCTATACTAGAGAAGTTTTAGAAGAAAATGTCGTACCGTTTGCCCCATATATCGTTGACGATTTTGTTGTTATGCAGGATAATGCTCGGCCGCATACCGCTCGGGTAACTCAAGCTTATCTTAATGATATGAATGGAGTGGCCGGCGATATCACCGGATATGAACCCAATAGAGCACGTTTGGGACTTGCTGAAAAAACAACTTAAGTCCAGAATTCCAGCTCCTGCCAACGTGGGTGAACTGCGAATCGCCGTAGTTGAGTAATGGCGGAGACTATCCCAGGAGACCATCTATAACATCATTTTCAGTATGCTTAGACAGGTAAAAACTTTAATAAGAGCACGTGGAGGAAATATACGCAATATTTTTTCAAATTTAATTAATTGTTATTTTAATATTAATTTTCATTTTTCCCGGTTACATGAAAAGTTTAAAAATGTACCATTTTTCACAAATAGCCTTTACTCGCAATATCTGTTCTTAATGTGATCTTATTTTAAGTAAAACAAATGAAACTTTAAATAACAAAAGAAGTGTAGTAAATAGATTTTAAAATAAAACCATATTTTTTTAATTATGGACCTTTTTTATGTTCCGCTAAATATACCGATGTGTTTATTATTTCACTTTTATTTTTAACTTTTTTAGATAACGTTTGCCAATTAATTAGTAAATCTTAAATTGTAATCATAATGTAAAACTTAAGAATAGGTATGATTATAGTTGAAGAGGTGAGGATGGTCAAGTACTTCGGAATGACGCGTCCAGTTTGTCAGTTTGCGCCAGAGTTATTTTGGTGTTCACTGAATTGAGTTATCTTTTTAATAAAATATTTATTTTAGTGTTTGTACATACATGGGCAGAGTGATGTTATAATCGTTTTTGCATTTTCTTCCAGTGTATCCTAATAGAGGAGCTCCCAACGAAAATCCAATGAATCTACTACCAGTCAAGTTAAATCTACCTGTCTCCACCAATTTCTTTATAGTTCCACAAAAATCTTCTCCAACCTGAAATCCGTTCAAATGAAACATTTAATATTAATATAATAAAAACATTCAATTAACATTTCCATACCACTATTACAATAACTAGGCACGAAGAATCGAAAAATTATAAAAAATCTTAATCGGCTCGGCAGGGAATCGAACCCATGACCGTCCTATAAATCCACCGCACATATTAGCACGCCACGGAGGCTGTCAACCGATTTGAACTTATTGAAGGTAAATGTAGGTATCTCTGATACTTACAGTCTTAGCATTGTTTGCAGCTACTGGGAAGCCCAAGTCACCTAATAGACCAATGGCCGCTTCTTTTTCCCAATTTAACAAACAACAGTTGAAGTCCAAATCCAAACACGCGGATATAATATCATCAACAGCACCACCCGTAGTTTTGAAACCGTAACCAGAAGCGAAGAAGATCGTGCCTCTGTCACCTCTATAATATGTCGAGTTCAGGAAACTCGTCGGGTCATCTAGGCAGAATTCTGAATATATTTCAAAATCACTAAAAATAAAAATTTCTAAGTTACAAAAATACCTTTACATAATAAGGGACATTTTGTTATGATTATTCTATTTACGAATTTCTTTTATAAAAAAAAATTTTTTAAGTCAAAACACAAAAATACCATAGATAGTTAAGTAAATTAAAGCAACTAAATGACAGGGAACATTTTATTTTTTACTTTTTATGATTATTCTGTTATAATATATTATACGGCACGCAAAAATTAAACGAAATTTTTTCGAATTTGAAGCCATAACAGATATCATCATCAGATCCTAACATTATGACAATGGGACCACTTGGAAGTTAAAAAAATAAGAATTATAAGATGGACAACTCTTTAAAAAGTTATGCGTGGTCATACATAACCAAAAATATACGTGTCGAATTGAGAACCTCCTTCATTTGTTTTCGTCGGTTAAAAAATAAGATAAGATGACAGCGTTTTTGGGCAAGATTAAACTGTAGATTATTGTTATACAAGGCGCTATAAATATTATTATAAAAACAAAAAACCCGACTGCTTAGAAGTAATTAAACTGAAAAGAGAAAAACAGGTATATAATAAATACTTTATGGTGATGCAGTTGGGAACAAACAATATTTTACTATGGGCTAAGAAAGTCTACAAAAATTACGTTTGTTCCCGTCAGCACAATATAGGCTATGTCACCACTACAATTCTAACGAATTCAATGACACCTTATCTGTGAAAATCCGTCTAGCTGTTTAGGCTGTAGCGCGTGCCAAAGAAATGGACACACATACATACACACATATCCACACACATATATACCCACACACATATATACCCACACACATACATACTCCCACACATATCTATATACGCTCGAAAAAAAATACACAAGGTAATTTTAGCCCCGTACGGTAAGGCTTTCGCGCTAAATAGAAACCGATTTAAATTGGGTATTTAGGCCTAAGTGTTACTCTACTTTTCATTTTTCATTGATAAATCTTGTTTGTGGTCAAGTGCGATACTATTTTGTATAGAAAAAAGTTAAATTGCAAACTCTATAATATCTTACAAATTTAAACGAGTAATTTTTAAAGTATTAAAAGCACTTCCAAAATTATATCATTTATCTACACCAATCCTGTTCATTAAATCTGTTTTATACATTATACAAACATGACAACATATTTAGACATTATACAATTATACGATACCAATTCCAACACACTTCACTTCTTAACTTTGTTTTTGTAGATTATGATCACTTGTTCTCTCACTGTTGACTGTCTTAAATGTAATTTTACAATCCCTAATATCAAGTCGGTTAAGTGGGAAATAATTGTGCAATGCGGCATTTTCTCTAGTTCTGCCAACCAATCGAGTAGTGGCACCACATCAGTTTATTGTAGCCAACCGTGCGCCCACAGTTAACGCACAGTTTCTATAGAAGATTCATAAACGACAACACTAGTAGTACTATTACCGACACGGAAAGCAGATTCTACGGAGAAGTTCGTTTGTTCGTTTTAAAATTGCACTCGTATCTTAATATCCCCCATTATGCAACTGTCATGTTTCTAGTAAATTGGAAAAGATTCATTACATCTCTTTGAGGAAAAAGTTACATAAGATACTTGCCCTCTGTAGCAGCGAAGAGTCGCGCCGTAGACCACTATATGTGTTGCACCTGTGGCAAAAAACTTGTTTATGAACTACCCACTATTTTAGAGTTCCGTTTACAAACATGACATTTATATTTTTGAGATTTCGTCTGTAAGATTATACTTTGGTCAATTCATTAAGGCTCTCCCCCCTATTTGTCGCGAGGGGAAACCGAAGGGTGCGGGGAGTACATTTCGAACATCAGTCTCGAGTCGACCACGATTCGGTATATACGGGCTATTGTAGAATATGTCGCTGCGTGTCATGACCGAACGGAATGATGCTCTACTTAATTTTTTTTACCAATATTATATTTATAATGTCAAAAAAAAACGTATCGTATAATGATAAACTACATATTTAAATGTGACTTTGCCAGAAGAATCATTCCGTTGCCCATTCCTTCAGGTTGACCGACTAGACTTTAATTTTTCTACAAAGGTCACTTGATTGGCTTGTTACAGCCGATATAGATTTTCCAAATTAGTCCAAGTCTAGCTGGTGTAAGGCTTTGGTCATTGGTAGTTACCATCCTACTGACAAAGACGTTACGTCAAGCAATTTAGCGTTCCAGTGCGGTATCGTGTAGAAACTGAAAGAATGTAGATTTCATGCTACTCCTATCAAGTTAGCCCGCTTCCATCTTAGTTTGCATCATCGCTTACCATCAAGTGTGATTATAGCTAAGATATACCATCAAAGTCTAACTTGTAATGAATAAAAATAATAAAAAATCATGGGTTCACGTTTTACAAAAACACTAGGGGCATGGTAGACAAGACAGTTGAGCTCAATCATTAAACTGTTTATACAAAAGAAAAATAGATATAATTATACTAGGTACCTATCTGAGATGATTGTGGGTGTATGTGTTTTTAAGATATTGTTAAATTGGTTAATATATATGTCGAAGGAATTAGTCTAGAGTCTTAGAATAGATTGTTGTAATATAGTGATAGATGTCATTGTTTATGGAAATTTTACTGTCAGTGGAGGTAATTATTTATGGTATGTCACAAGATTTTTTATGGAAGTAATCGAAATAGAACTAATTGTTAATCATTTAATGAGAGTTATGAGATAGGTGCTTACTTAAAACTTTAACACAAAGTTAAATTCAATTTAATTTGTAACATTCAAATGATGCATTATATCTCACAACAACGGAGAAGAAGAAGAAGAAGAAGAAATACTTTATTGCACATAAAAATAGATATAACAGAAACATGAAAAAAGAATTAAAATAAACATGCAAAGGCGGCCTTATTGCTAGAAGCAATCTCTTACAGGCAACCTATTGAAAAGACATTTGAGTATCGTAAGTGGGGTGGTGCAATGAGAAAATTTATTATTTAAAAAAAAAATACTTAAATTTATTATAAATATAATATTTAAAAATAAATAAATAAATAAACTACATAAAAATGTAAACATAATATATAAGTGTATATAAACAATATCAATATACATAAAAAAAAAATACATATAATTATTTTCTATTTAACGACAAATAGTAGCTTTTCAAGCGAGACTTAAAAATGGGCAGCGAATTACTCGCGCGGACCTCGGATGGCAGATTGTTCCACAGCTTAATAGATTTGGAAGTGAAAGAGTTACTGTAAAATTTCGAATTAGAGAAAGGTAATAATAATCGATTCTCATTACGAGAACGGAGATTGTGAGAATCGACATCGCGAATGAAACGGAAACGGTCTTTCAGATAAGAAGGAAAGAAAGGATTATAAAGGATAGAATATAAGAAGCAAAGTAGGCGATGCTGACGGCGCAATCTAATTGGCAACCACTTCAGACGATCACGGTACTCCGAAACGTGATCAAACTTGCGTAAATCAAAAATAAAACGAATGCACAAGTTTTGAAGAAGTTGTACTTAGATCGGGGCAACAACAATCAGCATAATCCAATAATGGTAATAGAAGAGACTGTGCTAAAGAGATTTTGGTTTTAATTGGAAGAAATTTTTTTAACCTATTTAAGGATCTAACCGAGGCAAAAACTTTGCGACTTACTTCACCCACTTGTGAAGACCAAGATAGTGTGTCATCAATGAGGAGTTGTAAGAGAGTGTAAAAGTGTTTTAAGAAGCAAATTAAATTAACGGGTAAAGTAAGATGGGTGTAAATAAACTACTGTTCTGAATCTTTATAATACGTCAGAAATTATAGAAATCTTCTTCTTCAAATATACTTCAAAACATTGTGAACTTCCAATATATCTGTTCGTGAAGACAAAAGTTCAAGCAAGCACAAAACATAATCTTTGTAACCCTAGAAAACGCCCAAGAGATTAAGAACCACTATAGATGATGTCAAGGAGAATGGTGATACTCCGATATATATATATTAACCTACATCACAATATAATTTTGCTGTGCAGGACCAACACCACATATTCATTTTTAAAAAATGGGTTAAAATGAAGTAGAGCATACTGCTAGTCAAACATGACATTCTTGTTGACTTAACTAACTTAACACTTTGTGTGAGTGTGCACACATTGCTACTTGTCACGTAGTAATAGAACTCACATTCTTGCAGTTTTTATTGCACACTTGCACTGTAAGCATTTGAAAAACAAAAAACGACAAGGCATCATGGATTGACCAATCTATATTTTCATTTGAACTTCAATCAAAGAAAGAAGTACTCACGGAAGGTTCAGGTCATGAAAGATTCGTAGTGTTTACTTAGTACTTTACTTTCAGAATTCATTATTAACCTGTTGGTATAAGTAGTTCAAATAAACTATTTGGTTATAGAACAACAGAAATTAGCCATTACAAGTATTACTTACCTAGCGAAAGTAATAAAATCGATAATAAATTGTTAGTGATCCACATTTTGTCTTTAACGAAAGTTGGCTTATTGTGTAGGTACTCTTATTTATATACTTTTATCAACGCTGTAACTAATTTATGTGCATACATTAGTACGTTACATACGTATTAAATACCTATATAAATTATCCAAACTCGAGTTTTCAGTACAACAAATTTATTTCTCAATATCATTAAAAATATTTTCACAGATGATGAGACTTTTTCTTCTTCATGGATAAATAAATGCATAAACATATAAATTAATAAAAAGGGGTTAAAGGAGGCCTACACCATTATGGTAGAAAAGGGCTACTGGAGAAGTAGAAGAAGATAGATTAATAATATTGGGCCAATACACCCTTCATCATCTAACCTTAAAGTAAGCGTGTAAAGTAAAGCGTAACTTATATTGTGGAATATTATTTCTGTTATAGAAAGTCCGATTGGCTTTGAATGTAGTAACAAATTGGCATCTCCATTGTGTGTATTATGTTTAGGAATAACATCGGCGCACACCGACAGACATATAAAACTTTTTCCATTATAGATTTATATGGAGCGAACTTGAATAAGTAGTAAGTAAGTTCAGTCCAGAAGTGTAGAAAGTATTGTATTGCAATAGTCCGGTTCCATTCAATAATAAAGGAGAATAGATTCAGGCTATTTAGGAACATTTTTGGGCATTTTCTAAAAGTGCCATCCACCATAAAAAAAAATATTGCATATTGTTAGACGTAGTCACTTGCAGCAATAGTAAATATGGCAGAAAAGTTGTAGGAGCGCACTGAGCCAAGTTTGATGATACTTAATTTTCATACATTTTATTGAAATTAAAACTATTTGCCGACAATAATAATCAATCTTACGTATCGTTAGAACAGCTCATTTTAATGTTTAGTTAATATGGCGCAAACATCGCAGGATTGTTCTGAAAATTTTTGTCATTCTCATACCTTACCATACATAGAGATACAGCCAGATATTTAGAGCAATATTGCACTAATGACGTGGGATTGTTGTGAGCCAAGTTGTAGATAAAAGCTACATAATTCATCACTTATATACATTATAATTTATTGATCAATTTGAGCAACAGCTAACATGGCATAGACGCCGTCAGAGTCAAGTTCAATATAAAACTTTGATATTTGGTCATTTTCAAATTACAACATGTACCATAAGAAAGTCAAGTTTGAACAAAAGTTAATATGTCCACGACTGCAGAAGGGTGTCACATGGTCTGGCGCAACACGGATCGGCCCCGGCCAATGGCTGTGGTTTTTTGCCCAATCACAGGTCAAGTGTAACATCCAATGTGAAAATCCAGCTAGTGCCACCATTCCACGGGGGCATGATATGTATACTTACCTATCCTAGGTTAGCTTAAGTACTTTATAGCCTAATAATTTAAAAGCCAAGTGGGTTTTATTATTTTCCCACGGAATTCCAAAAATGACATTGAAATTCTTTTGTACGAGTATATTTGCAATACGAGACAATACCTAGGTATTCCATTGTAAAATTTGTTATTACCTATTGTATGACATTTATACAGATGTGTGTCGAACAATCTTGTTATGTTGTTTGGTGTAGTTTGTTTTATGTTAAGTTATAGCTACTTAGTGAACACATTTTGTTTTTCGAACAAAATTATTGTGTTATCTAAGACTAAATTTAAATTTAGCTAGCTTTAGCTTACAAGTGTATCTCGGAAGCATGTGTATTGATTTGGATCACATAACAACAAACAAAGCAGCGCTTCTAGCACTTTCTTAATTCCGTGATTCGGATCATAAGTTTTTGGAACGAAGTTCCTTATCGCGCGTTGTGAAAGGGGGCTAGACGGAAAAAATTGTTTGATCAAAGGATCTTGCCGCCGCCTTTGATGTGTGTGCGCGTGAGCGGCGGGGCGCGCCCGCGCTGTATGCTGTCTCGCGCTCTCGTGGCGCCCTCTGGTGTTTCGGTGTACAACAACAAATATTATTATTACTTAAAAAAAATAAAATTTTATTACAATTCCTTCACTAATTAATCGAAAGGAACTTCGTTCCATCCGGGTGTCCCTTGACACCTCTCAACTTTTTTTGTATTTTTATAGGGTTTCCTTATAAAAAATAAATATATAATGGTGTATTGTCGTGTCTCCCTGTTAACGAAATAAGATATTAAAAATGAAATTGCAAACTTGATTTTAATACATGGTTTTAAAGCATCGACGAAATCAAACGGATTGTAGAAATTACCTGGATCCCGGCGGCTAAAGATCATAGTGTGGCCTGTGTTCAACATTGGACATCCATCTATCTTTCAATTAATCTGTCAATTATTATTATGATGAATTAATATGGATATTTGTAATTGTCAAAACGCTACGAGGTAGCATAGCAGGTAATTTTGTATTAACTCTATAAAACGGTACAAAACACGATTGAATATAAAAAAAATTAACAAAAAATAGAACCGACTCAAAACGCACTGAAAAGTAAAAATTAACCGTGTCATTTAGTGTCATTTAGTTTTGACGACCTCCGTGGCGCAGTGGTATGCGCGGTGGATTTATAAGGCGGAGGTCCTGGGTTGGACGTACCGCCAAGCGATTTAGCGTTCCGGTACGATGTCGTGTAGAAACCGAAAGGGTTGTGGATTTTCATCTTAGACTGCATCATCACTTAACATCAGGTGTGATTGCAGTCAAGGGCCAACTTGTAGTCATTAAAAAAAAAAAAAAGTTGCTTTGGTAAAGCAGTTTGTGGGTTCTAGGTAATGTCCTTAAAGTAGAAACCTTGGCTGGCACCGACTCCTAGATATGCTTAAGTAAATTAAAACAACTAAATGACACTGTCATTTTTTACTTTTTAGTGCGTTTTGAGTCGGTTCTATTCTTTGTTAAAAAAAATTATTTCAAATTTTTTAGTGATTTATCGCCACGTAACGTACTCGTACTATACTGTCATAGTATATTATACGGCACTTGTAGCCAAAAAGCTACCGATACTTACACAAAAACTAGCCAGTGTGCCTATAAAATTTGAAGAGTTCCTTCAATTTACCTAGGATATCATCATCAGATCCTAACATGATGACAATGGAACCATCTTCGAAGTGTGCCCTTTCTAATAGAAATAGAATTATCCAAATCGGACAACTCTGTAAAAAGTTATGCGTTGTCATACATAAAAAAAAATCTACGTGTCGAATTGAGAATCTACTCCATTTTTTTCGTCGGTTAATAAAAACAGCATCTGTAGGCATTTTTTAGGCCAGGTAAGTACCCTAAATCGACGATGTTGTATGAAAGGATTAATGAGAGTGGAAGAAGCTAAGGAAATATGCAAGGACCGTGACAAATGGAAGGATGTAGTCTCTGCCTACCTTCATGAACGAGGCGTGATGCTATGTATGTATGAGTCTGTTTGTTTGTTAGGCTTTTTAGAGGTATATAAATGAACTTAGGGCACCATTCACGAAGAAATGTATTGAGTGTTTGTTGAAATGCATTACAATCCAGCCTGTTATAAAATGTGATATCGAGGTGATTACCGGAAGGAGAACTACTTTCTATAATATGCACAGCACTTTTCAAACTCTACTGATTTCGTTGACAACCTATCAGACAGTGTTGGAAATCGTTCTGAAAATAAACAAAACCTAAGTAGTTAAAGTTTCAGACAGCGAATTATACAAAAGAATAATTCAACTACACACCAAAATCTTATGCTTGTTCACTATTGTTCTGAAAACCAAGCTAAGACCTTACTTCCTGAAAGGATTATATATCTAACCACTCCACGAGAAATTTAAAACAAGCGTTTCAAGGCAATATCAATTGCTAAGACACTTGTATTTCAGGAGTCTGAAATAAATTAAGAAAAGCAATTAAATGATAAACTCCTGAAAATTCACAAGTTTTATTTAAAACAGTAGATAAGTAAGTAGTACATAAAACATAACATTATTATTTATTTACAAAAATATTATTAGAATTAAATTATTACACATTTATATTTCGACATTAATTATTACTTACATTTATTTCGATACTTATTAATTATTATTTTCACATTTTAATCATTTCTAATTATTATCTCATACACAACACTTTACATTGACATATTGTTATTGAAAAAATATTCAATTCTACTTTATTACTTATTTTTTTAACTTAATTTCGTTTACCGGCTTACATTTACCTAGATACCTATTGCATTTTTTATGAGTAGTTAATCCAATCGTGCCACTTTCTCGTCACCTACCATGACGGCACGAGATTTATTTAGTGGTTTCCAAAAAAACAGAATTATTTTAATCGCCTTGCGTATATAGCAATTATTTTTATTATAAAAATATCGATCTTCACTTCGATGAAAAAACTAAAGTTGGGCGCAATCTAAAGAAGAAGCACGGAATAATGGCGATTGGCACTAATTTTTGGGGCGCGCTTGGAAAGACGGCTTGCGGTATCCATTTAAATATAAGTCCGTGAATTTAACTATAATATATTTTAATTTATATACCATTTACAAGTTCTATTGGATGATTTAATTTATTATATTACATTTTATATTTTATGGATACGACGAACACACCTATACACTTTATATTAACGCTGTTCTTTTAAACTACCCACAGCACACCCTCACATGTACAAATCACAAACATTCATCCAAAAACCCATACATTAAAAAAAGTTATCTCCACTTTTAATAATCGGGATTGTACCTCCATTTCCATTCTTCATAATCTAATACATACAATCATAATAAATAATAAATAAGCCATCTTTACTTAATCATTAAGTTAAATAAGCCATTATTCATTTATGTTTATAAATAATTTTATAGTTACCTAGCGGAGACTGAGAACGCGTAATTTTCAAACCAAAGATAAGCAAATACCAAACATCGCTTTTAAATTAACTAAGCTAAATGGCAAGTTTAAAATTAATTTATTCATTCGTTTTTCTTTGCGTGGAACTTTAAGTAATCTACCTAAATAAAAATAAACAAATAAGCTTTTCTTTTTATGGTAGGCCGTTAATATTTCAAATTTAAAAACATACATCAATTATATTAATTTGTAGAGATAAATCGTTTGCAAATATGCCTAGCCGGCATAAAAGTTATTAAAGATTATACAATTTACATGAATATACAAAATTATACAATTTACATGAATATATTCAATGCGAACACATATAATTACGTCTGTGGTTTTCTCAAATAAAAATTTTACATAAATAATCTGTGATCTGTGTGCTCCTTTGTCCTAATATACGAGTACGTACCTACTCATTTTCTTAGTTTGACATTAAGACATCTAAAAGAAACAATAATTAAACCTAATTAAATATATAAATGAGGATATGAATTGAGAAAATTTTGTTACTACATAAATAAGAGTAGTGGGTTCAGTGTCTATTTATTATAGCTTGGCATTATATATTATATAATGAAAGTGAATGTCAGCAAAACGAAAGTAATGATTTTTGAAAGAGATGAACATGTGACAGATTGTAATATTTTGATGGATGGAAAGAAAATGGAAGAAGTAAAAGAGTTTGTATACCTGGGTAGTAAATTCACGAAAGATGAGACGTGTGAGAGTGATATTGAAAGAAGAGTAAATGCTGGAAACATGGTGAATGGTGCTCTACATGCATTTGTGAATAGCCAGAAAGTGTCTCTGAAGGCAAGACTGGCTGTGCATAGAGGTGTGCTGGTGCCCACACTTAAGTATGATAGTGAAAGTTGGGTATGGCAGAAGAAGCATAAAAATAAAATAAATGCAGTAGAGATGAGAGAGTTGAGGGGTATGTGCGGAATAAAACTGAGTGACAGAGTTAACGATAGTATGATAAGAGAACTGTGTGGTGTTAAAGAAGATGTAGTGACTAAAATAGAGAAAGGGATGCTTAGATGGTTTGGGCTTGCAGAGAGAATGGATGAAACAAGATTAACAAAAGAGATTTATGAGGCGAGAGTGAGTGGAAATGTTGGAAGGGGAATACCTGGGCCAATGTTCCAAATTCAGGACATTTTAAAAAATGGCCAGGTTCAGAGTACCCTAAACCGACGATCTTGTATGAAAGGATTAATGGGAGTGGAAGAAGCTAAGGAAGTATGCAAGGACCGTTGCAAATGGAAGGATGTAGTCTCTGCCTATCCCTATGGGAACGAGGCGTGATGCTATGTATGTATGTCTTATATATACTGTGCTATTAATATGTTATTTCTTTTGATAAAACATGTTATGAACTAAAATTATTATGTGTGCCAAACTTTATTCAAATCCATTCAACATTTTTTGCGCGATTTTATCAAAACACAAAAATACTTAACACATGCTATACAAATTTGTAAACAAACACTAATTATGCAAATCATACAAAGATTCACATTTTATAAATATTAAGATAATGGATATAACGTAGATGCAAGAACATAAAATTCAAAGTATAAAATCTCTTAAAAATAATAAAAATATTGATTGTGGTTGTGTGGTGTTTTTATATTTTTCATAATATTCTTAAATCTCAAGATTTACTTTGGTATAGAAATTAATTAGTCTGCTGTATTACATTTATTAACTTCCATAATTCAAATATTTCGATTATTAGAGATTATTACAATCCGTTAGCTAGAACACATATTTCTAAAATATAAAACGCTAACATTTAATTAAAAAATTAAAATAAGTATAATAGTGCTGTAACAAATATTTTCCATCCTTTTTCATATTCATAAATGTCACCACTTTTGGTATAGGTATTACAAGTTTGCCCTATTCCATTTTATTAGCTCCCATAGTTCAAAAATCTAAGAACAGATTATAATCTGTTCAAGATGGTGTTATGTATGTATGTATAATGTATGTATTAATGTACTGTAACATATAAATTTACAGTACATTAATACATAATACATTTTTAATATAAAATGATAAACATTTAACTAATGATTCTGGTATTGAATAACTGTTATCATTGCATTAAAGAAATACTTGTCCCTTTTTTTGCATTCCGATCACCTTTGGTATAGGCATTATAAATTTGCCATATTCCATTTTTTTAATTTAAATATCCAAGAAGTGAATATAATCTGTTCAAGGCGGTGCCGCGGCGATATTGTTGGGAACTATCTCCGATTCGTCGTCAACAGTGTCTGATTCATTTTCCTTATTCGCCGGCTCTTCTGGTTCGTCTCTCATTAGAGCTCGATACTTCTTGGCTATTATCTCCCAGTCCACTACGTTTTCTATCCTTGTCATGTTGCTGAAGCTCATTTGTGATCCTAAAGGACTTAGATGGACGACTGAGAGACGCGTTGAATCTGAAAATGATAGAGACGCAAAATTAAAATATAGAACATAATTGTTGTGTGAATAGAACAAGATAATGTTTATCAAAATGTTACGGCATACAACAGTTACTCTATTATATTTAATGCAAATAGTAAGCCCATTCTGGTAGATTTATGATAGATAATTGTACAAAATATAATTGAAATTGTAAATTAAAATTAAAGATGGATAGGTTCTATTAATTAATTTTGTTACCCTAAAATTTGTACAATTTTGTAAAGTCAATTGTGTGACGGAGTCTGTCTAATACATTCCAATCAAAAACAAAATTTATATTTATTTCAAGTATGTTCTATACTAACACATGTGTAAACACACTCTGTCAGTAAGTAGTGATACCACTATATTAGGCAATGTCATTTAAAATACGTATTAAAAATTGCGACTCAAGCACTAGTTCTCAAACGTCCTCCGTGTCGCAATATTTGATATGCATCTATTTCGAAAATGTTTGTTAATTTTTCGACTCACTTATTTGCATTATAACATTTAACAGTCGACAATTTAAGGACGTACAATTTATTTAGATTTTTTTTTTTATTTAACTTAAGTGTGGGTCAACTCTGGGAAGCCTAATTCGGGAATATAGAGGATGTCGCTCGTTTATATTTGGTGAAAATACATTAAAAACCTTTATCATACTTTAACGAATAGTTTATAGAAAAACTATAGTAGTTAATAGCAAAACACAAACTCTACCATAAAAAATACCTCCTTAAGAGAATACTCCTTTCCGGTTTGTAGTAAAGATATAAGAAACTGCTTAAAATTCCATTTAATTTTAGTAGCAAATGTATTTTAGTTTAAAGCACATTAAAGAGCAAGTAAAAGCTTTTCTAAAATGTATTTATGAATAATAATACATATTTGTTTTAACCTTTCGGAACAACTTGTCCTCTCTTCACTTTAGATAACCACTTGGCGCCAGCTTTCGATCTGGCGCTCATCTGGTCTTGTCGCTGCAGCCCTATCATATGTACCAAGCTAGGTCTTTTCTTCTTGTGTAGCCGATCCTGTATCAGTACAACATTTATATATTGTTATGAATCATCGCATAAATTATCGACATCAATGCAAGTATAAGAAATTATTCGCAGGTAGTGAATATTACAAGCTGGGTTGTTAAAGAAAACATTGCCCTTAAACTATTGGTAAAATTTTGTTCATAATCATCATTATCAGTCGATAGTCCACCACAGCTGGATAATATTCATCATAATGTATAAACCGTTTGATGTCGACATTTATTGGAGGTTGATAAACACAGCGTTTTCCAGTGTTTATCTATTAAGGACTAATTTTTTGTATCAGACTATCATCACCAGTAATGGATTATTCTATAGGCTGGTATAGTACATATGCTATAATAGACTATAATCTATCCCTGTGTCATATTCCATTCATATCCGCTCAACCGTTAAGCCGTGTTTGAGCAAATCTCAATGAAATTTTCTTGAATGAAAGGTTCTTTCTTCTGACAATAACAAACACAATGGTGATTAATTTTAACTTGTATTTATGTTTTGTATGAGTTTGTTCACTCACCTTACATCGATGTATGAGCCACATAAGCCAAGTTGTGACAAGATTCAACGGCGACGGCGCGGTATTTGTTCGGTGCATGTTGCGGATTAGCTTGGAAAGGCCATATTTCCATTCTATATCTGATTGCGCCTAAAATATGGAATAATAAAATTATTATTATAAAAACAAAATACCCGACTGCTTAAAAGTTATATTTGTTTTATAATAATAATTTTATTTGAGACTTTTTAGTTTTAGTTTATGGTATAGAAATGAGACGGTACACTTAGTACACCTTAGTACACTTTTTGCTATTTTTTGTTAAAAAGGTAATATGAACATTATGTGATATTTATATTTTTGAAATGGTCTTTTTACGACCTTTCAATTGGTACCCATATTGCTAAGATAAGAGAAAAAAATACACACATCCCCAATTTTATTACAGCCGCCAGTTTGAAAATTATATAGCCTATGGCACAACCACAATTTTGACAAATTCAACGAGGCTTAACATGTGAAAATCCGTTTAACCGTTTAGGCTGTAGCGCGTGGTGAAATGGAATACATACATACATTCAAATAACCTCCTTCTAATACACGGTAAAAAACTAAGTTTGCAAGTTTACTTTAAAATGTAGAGTCTTGACCTCAAGAATGGGCCATGGGTACAACATAAATGGATTATTAGATAATGTATATTGATATGTTGCCTTATGTTAAACTTATTCATTTGCATATTTTTATATTTATGGTAACGATTATTGCGTGTAGTCCATCATCTCTCATCTTAAAAAACATCATTTTAAATTAATGGATTTTATCAAATCATGTTTATAAAGAATTTAGATTATGACTAATAAAATATTTTGCTCTTCATAAGCTCTAAAATATTTTGTTAGGCAAAATCTAAATTCTTAATAACATTGAGCTTGTAAAAACGTTACAATATAAACAGAAATATCGAACATAATAAATTCTAGTCGAGTAGGTTAATGTTTAATCAGTTCACGTGTACGGTACCTGTATCCTCTGATACGTGTCTGACATCATGGCAATGAGCAGATTGATCAGTACGACTACGGACACCAACATGTAGATGCCGAACACGATTTTGAATAAGTAGTTCGTCCACGCGGGCTGCGTGTTGCTGTCGTTCCTGTGCACCCTCGTCTGTTCGGTGGTCGTTTGCCCGAACACCGCGAAGAAGAGGAGCTCGAAGGAATACAACGGGTTCATAGTCACTGTGAACAATCGAAGTGAAGTTGACGGCATTTACCTGTATGCGTTGATAAGTGTCCGACATCATCGCAATAAGGAGCGTAACGAGCACCACGATGGACATCAACAAGTAGGCACCGAAGACGAACTTGAACAGGTGCTGAGTCCACAGAGGTCGCAAACTCGACACGTAGTTAAGGTCTGACAAAGTAATCTGGCCGAAAAGGGCGAAGAACAATCTCTCCATGGCTCCGATCGGTGTTAGCGTCGCTAGAAGACAATACGAACATGGACCACATTCTGTTTTCTATTTCATGTAGGGGTAGTTTAATGCAGGTTGTTTTAACGATATGAGTTTAATGTACGAATTTTGTATAGTAAACTGTTTGAGAATTCGAATGTTCTATAGAATCAGCATCAATGTACCCCTTCATTTTTACTTCGTAGTCAATATATTAACAATTAAGGCGGTGCTCTACACTCAAAAAAGAAACTTTGGTATGTCGACCAAAAAACCACATCTAGTATATCAAGTCCACTAACTATAATCGTGTGCGCTATGAGGTAGATTGACTTGTGTAGACATGTACGGTGTACCTTGACAAGTGTTTTTGATTATAATGTCACTTCGAATAGTTCATTTGTAATGTGCCTGCATCAATCTACCCCAATCCCCTCTACTCGTGTCGGACAAAGACAGCGTGAGCGCAACGATGACACCACATCGACGACATTAGCCAAACATGTCGGAGTTAAAGTACCTCAAGACACCGGTGAACAAACGCAGGACAAAAGCCAGACACGCCATGCGCAAATCAAACTTGCTCCATTGAATGCGGTGAAGTCGGCCACTCATTCCTCTAAAAACTAGCCTTGTGATGCCAAATGCATTTTCTATTGTTAATTTTAAATCTGAAAAATAGTAATATTATTGAAACTTGGTTTTGTGATAATCATTAACTTGAAGGTACGATAGAAAATGCATTGAGTAGTCATAAATCTAAAACTAACATTAAAGTTTTGCCATATTTTATGACAATTCCGGCATTACAATGAAGACATGCTATAAAAATTAAACACTTTGTGTGTATATATACATGGACCTATCTCATTCCACACACTTCTGTGTTTGTTGCAACGGTCAATCGAAATAAATAAAACAAAATCATAAAATAAAAGTTATCGGTCAACGATGATAACATTCTCGATATGGTGGCAAACATCCAAGCTTGCAAGCGAATGATAATTAAAATAAAACAAGCACATCGATAAAATGCAATCATCGTATGAATGAATCACAGTTTATGCGAAATAATAATTATAGTATTAGTTGAATAGTATTGTTTATGTCTATAGCTAACACAGACTTACGAGTTCCTGAACCTTGTTTTCTTCGATAAGATTCTCCAGGATTAACAGTTAACTGTCTCTTCGTTCGAAGATTATTATCTAACGTGTAATAATTAAAAAATGAAATTGTTGCATTTTAAGGGCAAAATCTCAGTTATATAAATAATAAGTAACGTATAAATATATATATACGTTATAAGTAGTAGAGCACAAAAAACAATAAATTATTAAAAATGTAAGGAACATAAAGGCAGTTCTATCTTGAAAAATAACGGTATCAAAAGAAAACAAGTCCTTACCGTCGGAAAACAGTCTTCTTCTTGCTTGTCTTGCATATTTGTTATCTTCTGGTTTATATATATTTCTAAACGGTTGATTCAATGCAACAATGTGCATCGAGAATCCAAATACAAATATTGCTAAAACTGCAAGAAATCTTCCTAGATCCTTCATCAGGTCACCAATAATGATCGCCCAGGGACCGAAGAGGTGATGGAAGGATAAGAAGTCTAGTATTTGAACACACGCTAATAAAAATGATAAGGCAAAAAATTGATTCCTACAATACATTAATGTTGGCCAATATTTAGGTAATATAAAAATCCACCCAACAACGTGAGTGGCGACTCCTACCATACCTAACAATAAAACTGCTATTTTTATCCACCCTAAGCCTGATTTATCACTAGGATTTGTTAATTCAAAAAGTAAAAGACCACTCAAACAAATAAGGAGTATCCATTCATACCACCTAGGTACTAAGCTTTCTCTAAATATAGAATTATATATAGGCGTTATAGCTACTAGTGATAACAATATCATTAGATAAATATGCGACGTTAAATACGACATAAATTTAATTATAGGAATTTTGTTGTATTTATGCCCTAATGGAAGGGAAAACACCATCCATACTGGTGGACAAATTATGAACGCGAAAAAAAGGAACATAATTTTGATGCCAGTCCACTTGAGGCTCCCTCGCCAGAGTTCCTAAAATGAAAAAAATAAATGTAGCACTAGTTTTTATTGAATGATTTGATATAACAAAACAATTGAATATTCGCCAAAGGAAGCTATTGCTGTAGTAGACGAAGTTACCTATTTTTTACCTGAAGATATCTCTGAACGACTGTATGGGCGATGACTTCTTTTTGTTCATTTTCTATTAGTACATCTAAAAATTCTATATTTCTATTGTCAGTAGCTGTGAGTATATGGCCAGCCGAGTCCGCTCCGGCTGCTAAAGCAAGTAACTCCGTAGCCATCGCTTCACATTGTTTTCCAGCTGCTATAAGATCTTTGGCACGCTCCTTTTCCTGTTGAATAATATCATATGATTAGTAATATATATTCTAATTTTATGTAAAATAAATTCAAATAGCACGAAATAAAATAGTTACGTTATTTGAAAAAAATATATAATCAATCGAGTTTTATGGCACGCATACCTTGGTGGATAGGTTAATATATAGATTGGATAATTTAGCTGCTGTATCAACTGGCGCTGGTGAAACTAGCACAAACTCTTCAATTGGTATGTTGTTATGATTTTTCGAACACACCATCAGATTATAAATGAACCTTTTGTCATCCATAAGCGATTGCGTATCGTGTTCTTTATGCAAGAGGTATTCAAGGACGTCGTTGTGGTTCTCGGAAGCCGCAAACCAAATTGGTGCACAATTTAAATTTGTTTCGCTTTTAGGAGACGCTCCTGACTCACATAGTAACTTTACTACATTCAAATGCCCAGCTTTTGCTGCACAATGTAAAGGCGTCCATCCATTTTTGTCTGTTGCGTTGATTTCAGCCCCTTGTCCAAGTAATACCTCAACCATTTGATAGTGACCATGAGTAGACGCTATGTGTAAGCCAGTTTTTCCATGTCTGTCTGTACTTTGAAGTAATTCTGCTGATCTACTTAATAATAAACCGACTATTGACATGTGCCCTCCAAAACATGCCAAATGAAGTGGATTGTAACCCTATAGTAACAAAAAAAACATAGTTAGGCCATATTCAGTTACTGATTCACTTTCGACTATTAAATATACTGAAATGTTATAATTATTACTTACATTTTCATTCGTTGCAGCGTCAACTTGTACTCCAGGGGAGTTCAACAATAATCGTACGACGTTCTCGTTACCATTATATGCAGCGAGATGTAGAGGGGTTAGACCAGATTCAGCTCCCAAGATTGGAACCAATGAGACTCCAGTTGGGGGCTCAGACTTTACAGTACCCGGTACAAAAGACAAAAGTTCACGAACAGTTTCTAGATAAAAATAATAAATTAGAGATTCAAATATTTAAGTTAATATAATGCAGATTTGTAAGAAAAATTTTACCTGCTTGTCCGTAGTAAGCAGCAATGTGTAGAGGAGTTAAACCTAATTTTTTGCTAGATATCCTTAACGTATTAGTTGAACGCATAACATCTAGCACATTTGTGTGACCATGTTCAGCTGCTAAATGAACTGCAGTTAAACCGGCTCTATTTTCGTCTGTGCAAGAAGCTCCTGCTCTAACTAAAACCTTGACTACATCAGCGTGACCCCCTTCGGCAGCCAATTGTAAAGGAGTAGAATCATTTAGTTTATTTCTAGCGGATATCACACCATTTCTATCAAACTTCATTAGCTCTTCTATTACTTTTACTGAACCTTGTATAGCTGCAATATGTGCGCACGTATTCCCTTCTCTAGTAGTAGCCATTACTAAGTTTGGATGTTGTTGTAAAAATAACTGAACTACTTCTGAATAATTATTTTGTGCAGCAGCATGTATAGGTTTTTGACCTAATTCATCTGTTGCATCGATATTGGCACCTAATTCAAGCAACAACTTGCAGACTTCAATTTGTCCACTCGCTGCTGCTAAATGTAATGGAGTTTGTTTTTTTAATGTTAATACGTCGATCATAGCATTGTGATCTCTTATTAAAAATTTTACTAAATGGGCATAGCCGTTCATAGCTGCTAAATGTAATGCAGTTCGCCCATTTCTTGCTTTAGAGTTTATGAAAGCTTTATTTGTCAGTAAAGCATCACATACTTGTAAGAAACCATGTTCAGCAGCTAAATGTAAAGCTGACCTACCTTCGATGTCAAATACATCTACTCTTGCATGGTTCGATAGTAAGGTATTAACAAGTTCCATGTGGCCTCTGTTACATGCTATTAGTAAAGGCGTCCATCCAATAGAATTTTGTTTATTCAGTGCTCTACTGACATCAACAGTTGACATATCGGTAATCATTTCTGTTAAAACATCGTTATTGCCTGCTATCGCACAAAAGTGGAATACGGTTTCCTGATTGTGTTTTGTTTGCAGACTCACTTCAGCACCATTTTGCATTAGACATTTTACTACTTCTCTGTCTGCGGATGCAACTTTAACTTCTTCTTTAGTAATTTGACCAGCAAAATGTAGTGCACTGGCGCCGTCTTCGTCAACTGAGTCTACGTACAACGTTGCAACTTTTTCACCTTTATGTGTTTTTACGAAATCTATTAAATGCCGTACAATATCGGGCTTACAACTTCGACATGCCATATGAAGAGGCGTTTCGCCAGTCTGTTAGGTAATTAAAAGTTTATTATTATTCTATATACATACTTAATTCTAAGTTAAATGATACCCTACTCTTGAAACGTCAAAAAGACATCTTGGAACTTAATTAGTCCAAACATTGATATCACAATTTACTTTTGATGTGTTTATTTTTAGCAGCCTACCCAGCCATAATGGCTGATATTCTGTCTTACAGTTATTTTCTATCTTAGATTGCACAAGAAGTAAATGTAAGTTCTTACTTTTCTCAGAAATTGTACTTTGCAGGTCGTGTTCCCTGTAAGCCCTATGAAGTGTTACTGTGTTTATAATCGTTGGTTTTCTACTTACCATCTGCCACGTCCTTGACCCTTCAATTATAACTATAAATCAATAGATATACCTTTGTTTTTCTTAGTGGGTCGCCACCGTCCTCTAAAAGTAGCACCAAAGTTGCCAGGTTTCCGTACCGGGCCGCTACGTGGACAGGTGTCATACCGTCTTCGGTTGCTTTGTTTGGTCCAGCTCCAGATTTTAACAGCATCAATGCACACTTATCACCTACAGGTAAACGCTTTTGTTATAATTTTGGAAACATGATTAATGAACAAGTACCATTATGAGCAATAGAATATCAATTTTCATCTATACAAATAAATAAAATTGAAGTCTCCATTTGTAATTTTAAATTAACACCTTTTTTCTAAAAACATATTTATTTATGCATTTTTTTTCTTGTCCTTCGCTTTTGTAATAGTGAAACAAAATATATGCATTTATATCTGTATTTGTGTTTGTTTGTTTGTTCCGGCTAATTTTAGAAATTAGACGTCAGATTCTAAAAATTCTTTATTGTATATATAAGCGAGATTTATAAGGAGTGACATAGGCTAATTTATATCCTGATGTCTATACCTTGGGAATTGTGCGGGTAAAACCGAGGGCGTCAGCTAGGAAACAATATGCTTAGAGCGTAATAGATTAAATAAATTTGTTGAGTAGGTATAATTATATCAAATATTATACTCATAAAAATAGGATATTTTAAAATATAAAATCACGATGTGTTATCCATCTAATACCTTTAAACGAGCAGTTGTACATAATTATATAATTTAATTCTCGGATACGGCGCCAACGAATTTCATGATATTTTATCGGTATACATGGATGAGATTTTGGGAGCGCTTGATTGATTTAGCTAGGTTTCATTTTTAGAAAACATATAATTAAAAAAAAATAGCTCGGACAACAGATACTAAGTATGTAGTAAACTTCACTAAAATAAGTAATTAACATTTCGGAAAATTTGTATGTAATAAAGCGACTAATAGCAATAACCATAATGTCGGCGGAGGTTAGAAGTTCATATATTTTATTGCGAATATGTTTTATGTATCACATTAACACGCAAAACTTCCGGCGTTATGGTGCTTTAGACATCGAAGTCTGAAATTGGGTCGGAATTAAAAGTGGAACTTGTAACGGAGTCGTAAAGTATTATTGTGAAGGTTCATCTACACTTAAGTGCCTAACACGATTTGGGATACTGTGGACTGACTACGTGCTTCGAACAAGCACGCGCCGAGCGTTCAGCTTGTGCTCGATTGTGGCTCGTAAAGTCGAGTCGACCACGAGCGGAGCCGCTTTGCTCGTCGTTGTTCGCAGCGTCAAGTGTGGACGTAAAACGAGCCGCCGATGAACGTTATCCTCAAACGCCTTTGTGTTCGTCGAAAAATCGACTATTGGCGGTGCACAGTCAAGCAGCAAGAGCCGAACGCTCGGCGCGTGCTCATTCCAGGCACGTAGTTCAGTCCGTACTGAACAAATTTGTGCTCGGCTCCTAAGTATAGATGGTGGGATCCTGAAGCGTTGAAACTGTAACCCCACACCGGAGAGTGCAGTGTAAATCGACCGCGCATACCACTGCGCCACGGAGGTCGTCAGATGCCCTCTACCTACACAATAAACTGAAACAGACTGACGAAATTAAACGTGTACTAGGCCACTGGCTTGTGTTTGGAAGTCAAAGTCGAGGGCTGTATCTATCGGCTGATGTGATGGTAATATAGATATATATATATATATATATATATATATATATATATATATATAAAGATAGCGAGTAAACGAGCAAGCGGAACACCTGATGTTAACCATGCACACGCCCAAGAACAACTGCGACACTAGAGGCGTCACTGATGCGTTGCCGGCCTTTGAAATATTTATTTACTCTCCCCTTGTAGATCCCTAAATTGTAAGAATTTGAGAACACCGAAGATGGAAGCTCATTCCATATCTTACAAGTGCATAGCAGAAAAGTCTTAGTATAGCGGATGGTAGTACTATACCAGACATCCAGATGCTGAGGATGAAATTTGTGTTGTGAGGCAGAGAATTCCGACGGTGGTATTAGACTAAATAGTTCTTCAAAACACTCTCCATAATATAGTTTACCATATATATGTTTGTAAAACTTTTTTTAAGTAACAGAGATTGAGACATAGGCGTTCGTATCTAGTTAAGTGATGGTTCATGTTGTTTGCATGAGTATTTTTACCGTCAGGTATCCTGGCTGCTATATGTAGTGGAGTTTCCCTCTGCTTTCCCCCTCGTATGTGCACGTCTGCTCCATAACCGAGAAGAGTTTCAACTACCGCTGGCTTGCAGGACTCCACTGCTATATGTAGGGCTGTATAGTTGTCCTGTTCAGAAACAAGTAAAGGAAGAGAACTTTAGTGATATATTTTTAATTTCAAATTCCTGACAAATAGCTCATTTTTGTCAGGAATTTGTCTTTAATTTCTTCCCTTGGCTGATGTGATATTTTGCTTTCAATAATACTATGTGTTATGTAAATTGAATAAAAAATGAAATGAATACTGATACATTTCGATCTTGGTAACACGATTGCGTCTATAAAATAATCATTTAAAATTATTTTTGTCTATTTAGGTTTAAATTGGATTTAAATGTATTATACGTAAATAGACAAAAATAATTTAAAATGATTATTATTTTATAGACGCAATTGTGTTACCAAATGGTCAGATATTCATAAGGTTCCATATCTCAACAATTGACGGTTAAAGATTCTGGACAAAGTTGTTTGATTATTATTTAAAAAATTAACTCGTCGTTGCTTATTATACCGAGGTGTTTCGTTTTAATTTGTTAACTATCGTAACGATCTTCATTCCGCTGACAATCCAAAAAACTTTTATGAGTTGTGTATGTAAATTAACGGAAGTTGACTTACATTGGTGGTGACGTCAACGCTTTCTCCTTTCTGTAGCAGTGTGTTGATGATGCCCACGTGTCCGTACCTCGCCGCTGTGTGGATACTGCGCGCACCATCCTATACACAACACATTTAATCAATGTATGGAATTAATACCAATGATCAGTGGAATGCCACGTTGGTATCACGAGGTCGTGGATCGGTTTGTAGAATATTTTTGAGTTTTTCTTTATTCGAAGACATTTTCAGAATATTCTAAGCCCGGGAAGTTGTTGGTGTTACACTCCCTTCGGTCCCGGTCACTTTTATTAATATCTGATAGTGGTCGTTTATTAATTAAACATTATCATCCTAAGCCCGCCCACCAATCAGCATTGGAGCAGTGTGGTGGGTCTACGCTCCATATCCCCGGTCCTAAAATGAGAGAGACCTGACCCTGTAGTACTCGTAGGCTGATTGAGAAGATAGAGAAAATGATGAATGGAATCTAATAAGATCAGTGGAATGCCTCGTTGGTGTAGTTGTTACCCTATGTGGTATCACGAGGTCATGGATCGAGTTGTAGAATAATTTTGAGTTTTTCTTTAATCGAAGACATTTTCTGAATATTCTAAGCCCGGGAAGTTGGTGGTGTTACATTCCAGTGTGTTGGAGATTACCTTAAGCCGTCGGTCCCGGTCACTATTATTAATATCTGATAGTGGTCGTTTATTAATTAAACATTATCATCCTAAGCCCACCAATCGGAATTGGAGCAGAGCGGTGGGTCTAGGCTCCATATTCCCGTTCCTAAAATGAGGGAGACCTGGCCCTGTAGGTCGATAGTGAAGATGATGAATGGAATGTAATAACCACATTTTCTCTGCACACAAGACGAAATGACATTATCATATTCGCAATTGTAAATTATAAAACTTTAAATGGCTTGCTGGCTGTTCTCTGATCACTGAATAAGTACTAGAGTCATTATTAATTGACAAATATAAAATTTTAAAAATATATTGTGTTTGGAGTTTAAAATATTTGTTTAACGCCTAGCGCATTTAAATACCTATTTTATCAAAGTGTGGATTGGTAATTTGTTGATAGCATAGAACAAAAAAAAACGTTAGCTGGTAAAAACAGTGTACTTCGTCCTTTAAAAACTGAAACTTTGACGAATATTGCCTCGTTGATGTAGTAAGTAATGTGTTGGGCTAAGAAATAATACTGAGATTTTCTTTATATTAAGATATTGTCAGTGAAATTCAATATCTTATGTAGGTGTTACACCGCCGTGTCTCGGAAAGCACGATAACCCGTCGGTCCCGTTCACAATCAACAACATCTGATAGTAACCGTTCAATAACAATTGATCAAACATTATCATCCTAAGTCCACCGACCCTCATTGGTACAGCGTGATGGGTCTAAGCTCCAGAATCCGTCTCCTATAAGGAGGCTGATAATGATGATTCTTTCAACATAAATTCATAATAAAAAGTATAGTTAGCTATAGTGAACTCATATTTAGCGATTTTATACTCGTACCTAGCGGAATTTAAAGTGATTTATGTGTACACAAACTTATGAGCTCATTTCCTTATTTCCAAGGGCGTTCGTGAGGGAAGCCAGTTTCTAGGAAAATGGCTGTTAACTTTTTTTTCAAGTGAATACTTACAACTCTGTCACACGTGAGTGTTTTAACATTTATTTTTGCAAATTTAGTTTTTAAGCTATTGTATAGCTTCTATCGCGGGCCTTGAGCGTGGATACCGAATACAGAAATTCCGTAACGAAAAACCTAACACCCTCTCAGTATCAAAAACATAATATCAAAAGCACAATTTGCTTAGCGGTAAGGCGTTCTAAGTGCCCGGATTGCCAGAGAGACACGGGTTCTAATCCTGTCGGTTCCGAAATTTTTTTTTTAAGCGTGATATTTCAAAAAGTCATTTTTTTTTCAATGAATGACTTTTTGCAATATCACGCTTAAAAAAAAAATTGCGGGGATTTGAACCCGTCTCTCTGGCAATCCGGGCACTTAGAGCGCCTTACCGCTAGGCCACGGTCCCGATGACGTCGGTAGGTAAACATAAGTTGATAAAAAATGCTATGCAATAGCTTTACCGCGGCAGTCTCCGAGTGCCACACGTCTTTTCTTTATAATGAGCTAAAATTTATTTAAAATATATTTTGTAAAAATAAAAAATATATGTATCTAAAAAGTAAAATAAAATTACTTTAGTTTTAAATTTTGTGTTTGGGTTGCCTGTACCATGGACTTTTATGCAGTTTTCAGTAAAAGATAGAGTAATTGTTAACAAAATTAGTTTAGAAATTTGTAATGGTTATGTGTAAATTTGCAGAAACATGACAATATATTGTTGAAAATGTCACAAAAACACGCAAGCTTGTTGAAATATAGCCTTATTTGGCATATAGAGATAATGGAATGGAGATGTAGATGGCTTTCTTGAACAGCATCATGATGCAGTCGACGTGGCCATTCAGCGAGGCAATGTGCCTCAAAGCGCTGCCGTGCTTTGTTCGTTTGAGCTTGCTAGCCAGCAGTTCTATGACGGCTGCTTAACCGTTTTCCAAATCCAAATTTTTATTTTAAAAAACTATTAAAGATATATCTACTCGATAATCAGATTGAATTTCAGCATCACGTGGCGGAGTTTTCAGGAGGCAGTGATAATTTGTATATATTTATGTATATGTAATTTTTTTTTTAATATGTAGAAATATGTGTGTTTTTATTTTTATTTTAATAATATTTTAGATCATAGTTAATTTAGCTTTTTTTTAGTTATTAACTTATTATACATTTATTTTTGTGTTTTTTTCTTAATTTATTAAATTTAAGACTGCAAGGCTGTTTAGGCTATTGTGCATGGCGGCGCCTTGACTAGGGCCCAGCTGAAAATCAGTGTTGCATGTTTTTTTTTAAGAGCATGCAGCTATATGCTGAGCTGGGTCCTTTTTCTGGGTTGTGCCACACATCGCAGGGTATTGTCCTAGCTACAAATAAACAAATTGTGAAATTTCTTTCTTTTCAGCAGCTAGATGGGCAGTGCCGTAAATAGCCTTTTATGCGCCTGGTGCGAGTTTTATAATCGTGCCCCTAAAATAATGAGGTGTGTTCCTGATTTGATCCTTTCTGCTCCACTCCAAGATCTGCGCTCTGTGATTGGGCATGGCTGGCACTGCCCTGATCACGGTCCTGATTGGTGAAGATAAATAAAATTACTGCTAAGTTAGGTACCTTATTTGGCATATGGAGATAAACGCCTTTCTTAAACAGCATCATGGCGCAGTCAGCGTGGCCGTTCAGCGAGGCGATGTGCATCAAAGTGCTGCCGTCCTTCGTCCTCTCGAATATTGACGCTTTGAACTTGTCGGCCAGCAGTTCTATGATGGCTGCGTGACCGTTCTCGGCTGCGAGATGCATCGGTGTCCTGTCTGAAAACACCGTGATTCCGATATGTAACGCACAATTTAATATTAACGGCCGATTGCACTAAAAATAGGGTATCGCTATCGGGATAGGATTATATTATTTTTGAGTAGGCTTAGCATTACTAAGGGATTTAAATATAGTCGAAAAAAAAACTTGATGGTTTTTTTTCGACTATATTATTATATAATTTTTTTTAATTAGTATAATTTTTACCCACTGTTAACTAACCAATTTTGGTCAATATTCTGGTTTTTATAAATATGGACATAAAAATTTAAAATAATTATTCGTAAAGTCTTCTTGAAGCGATTTTTGTTTATGTGCCTAATTGTTATTTAAGTGATCTTGTAAAACTATTGTGAGTAATTTATAAATTTGAAGTTGGCAGGAATTGAAAAATCAAAATTAAGTAGTTAAAATATTTATTGTTGATATGTTTCATGATATTCCTGGTTTTATATCTATTTAAGGCATTGATTAACCGAGATGAACTTATTTAAGCTTTTGTTTTAAAATTGCTTAAAACAAAAAAAGGTTGGCAAATCTCAACTACATTTCAAGTAATATGTGTTACTTATTAAGCTTCAATGGGAAAGAGTTTTAAAATTTTTATGCAAAAATAAAATAAAGTAGATAAAAGTTTTGCACTCCTCCTAAATTTTGAAAATCATAAATAATCTTGAAATTTTATGAAAATATATCGATCCAAATGTAAAAAAAAGTGTCTAAGGCCTGTGTGCACCAAGATTTCGGTTATCATAACCAACGGTTAACGTAAAATTTACTGTTCACGACAGCCCGTACGCCGGTTGAGGACGTAAACGGGGCGGTTATCTTAACTGAGCTTACATTCTTAACCGGCATACGGGTTGTCGTGAACAGTAAATTTATAGTAAAGTTATGTTAACCGTTGGTTATGATAACTGAAATCTTGGCGCACACAGGCCTTAATGTATTAAGGATTTTGATTGACTATTCAAAATACTTAAAACACACCCTTTCAGAAGCTACTTTTGGAGAGGAGGCGAAGTTTTATAAAAATCAAGTCTGCTACTACTACTAATATCTAACTTTTTATGATTAACTAATTGACCTTGTCTTTTTACTCGTAGCGTTAATTTTTTGCGTAATGATAAAGATAAAAGTCTTTATTATGCGAAGGAAAATAAGCAGAAAATTTTCGTGGAATTCTATTAAATATTTACATAATAATTTGCGTCCACCCACCCTTACCACTGTTTGTGACTTGTAACATATGTCCGTGATTTGTAATTTACATTGGCTAACATTATACGTGACGATTATTATCTTGTCACTATGTTTCATTTATTAATTTTACCTTAGGGTATTTTTCAGGGAAGTTAATATTTGTACGTACCATTCTTCGAAGAAATGGAAGAAATGCAAGAGGATAAAAATAAATCTTTTAATGAAGTTTGTCGTCTACTGATGTAGAAAAGCTAGGAACAACATATAGGTACTTGGGCCTTAGATCATATTTTTATAAGACCTAGGTTTTCAATCTTAAAACATGAGATTATAGATTTAAATTAACGTAGAAACAAATATTTTCAGGTCAATAAATAAAAACCAGTATTAGTATAATAGGATAAAAGAAAACATTACAAATAAAGGTCCGTTATTCTCACCTTCATTGTCTGCGATGGCAGCGTTTGCTCGTACTCCATAGAAGTACTTCACTAACGGTTCGTCACCTTCAGCCGCTGCTATATGCAACGCAGTCTGACCAGCTCCATTGACCGCGTCCACCACCGAGCCGTAGTCCACCAGGATACGGGACATGTCCACGTCTCGTCTCCTGGCTGCGAGGTGCAAGGCCGTATCGCCAGACGGTGTACTGGCCTGTGTGAAAGTTTAGTCCATAATTGGTTGCCATGAAGCATTTAAATTTTCTCCTCAATCTAAAAGCTGACTCGTTGAAAATCTAAATCTGAGTCATTATAGCACTAATTAAAAATCAAAAGTTCTAACGCGATAGCGCTTCCAAATATCTAACAAAACGTCTAAAATGAAAATAGACAAACTTTTATAAAATGTGGATAAACATTATGTAAATACTTAATTAGAAATAGGTAGCAATATAATAGTATCAAATAGCGACATAAAATTAATCGAGATGACTTCATATTTTATTTCTTTAGCAGAAAAGTCAATTGTTTTCATCAGGTTGCATGTTAGTTATAAACAAGGTTCAGTTATAAAGAAGTTACCTTCAGTTGCTCAGCAGTCTGCGCGCTGAGCAGCTCCCGGACCATGCTCTGGTTGCCGGCCTCCACTGCCAGCAGCAGCGGGATCTTGCCCCTCTGGAACACCATGTCGCGAATTAGCTTTTTCCATTCCTTTTGCCGCGCGCGCTCTTTATTCAATTCGATGAAACTAAGCTCAAGTTTCTGCAAATCCCTAGGCTGGTTCGCGGGCGGGCTACGGATGCCCGAACGTATCATATTCGCGCTTCGCGGCACGTCTCGGTCCATGCCGTTGTCAGACATGGCGCGAACAATTCGAATATCGGAATTTCCTCACCCGAACTGAAATCCATACAGTGCAGTGTCTATGCACGAACTATTCACGCCAGTGCGGTGTAACTGCACGGAGCTTCCTAACCGCCACAACTCACAAAACCAACAATACTTCAGAGACTTATGTGCATCGCAATCTTCGTAGGCGGTTCGACATAACATTAAATCGAATAGCGATCGTTCTCCGCATGCAATAGGCGACCTGACGTTGGCGCCTGGATTGTCGCACACTATACGTACTTGCTCGTCCATCGCTACGCCTCTACGTACTACGTAGAGCGTGCGCGCCCATAGTAAAACTGCCTTTCCCTAGTCGTGTCGTAGGGCGGACTGAGACTTATTGTATTAAAATTACTAATTTTGAAATTCAACGTTAACTAATATTCCGCGACTGATTTGCATTGTAAATTTAGCGTTGTGACGTTGCCTCGGCAGCTAAAGCTTGGTGGATAATTAGCTAGTTTCTATTCGAGGGGGGTGGCTCGTTTTCGATGCCGGAATGTCGTTAAAATTAAAGCCTTGTACTACTTTCGGAATTTAGCTTACGTTCTTTCAAGTTTCATGTACCTAGTGCGTATAAAACATCAGAATGGAATGTGCGAATGAATGATGGATGCTTGTGACATTTTGAGTATTTTTAGTAGAAGTTTTGTTGGAGTGCGTTTTGTTTACAATCTCTTAGTGGGGGGAGTCCCCTATGGGTTGTGGCGACGGCGGTGCCAGGCGACATGCGCTGCACGCGATCGTCATGACCATCGCTGCATCAGCTCTATTTACTATAAACGTCACTAGCAAATCAAAACCCTAGTAAGAGAGCTATAAAGTCTATAATTTATTGGTTTTCTTGTAGAAGTCTGCCATCTTCATTTACAAGAAATCGGCATGGATTAAATTACTATACATCATTTTTATGATGTATACTGAAAATTGCTTATTATTTTCTGTGGCAATTTGAATCGATATTTGATTGGTTATTAGTTACCTACTTAATTCATTATATGGATATCGATAGTATATTGTGTACAAGGAGCTTACGCTCGATATACCCTCTCCTATATAGAGAAAGGGCTGGCCCTGTAGTGGGCCGTTAATAGGCTGATATTGATGATGACTTATACGAGTACAAAGTGGATTGGCGTAGGCTGTGCATGATTGCCTTATCTACATTGGAGTAATGCATTGGAGCATGTCTTTACCGGCTGCGGTGAGTAGTGCTCGGTGGCTGTGCCGATCTGTCTGCCCTGCACTATGAGCACCGCTGTTGTTTACTGTTTTTAGTTACCCCATCTGTCCGCAGTCGGATGTCCTTACCGGCGGCGGTAAGCAGTACCCGGAGGATGCTGGTGGCTGTGCCAGTTTGTCTGCTCCCCACTATGTGTACCGTTGTTTGTTTATTATTATTATTTTACCCCATCTGTCCGCAGTCGGATGTCCTTGCCGGCAGCAGTGAGCAGTGCTCGGAGGATGCTGGTGCCTGTGCCGGTTTGTCTGCTCGCCACTATGTGTACCGTTGTTTGTTTATTATTATTATTATTTTACCCCATCTGTCCGCAGTCGAATGTCCTTGCCGGCGGCAGTGAGCAGTGCTCGGAGGATGCTGGTGCCTGTGCCGGTTTGTCTGCTCGCCACTATGTGTACCGTTGTTTGTTTATTATTATTATTTTACCCCAGGAAGATGCTGGTGGCTGTACCGTTGTTTATTTATTATACATCTGTTCGCAGTCGGATGTCCTTGTCGGCGGCAGTGAGCAGTGCTCGGAGGATGCTGGTGGCTGTACCGTTGTTTGTTTATTATTATTATTTTACCCCATCTGTTCGCAGTCGGATGTCCTTGCCGGCGGCAGTGAGCAGTGCTCGGAGGATGCTGGTGGCTGTACCGTTGTGTGTTTATTATTATTATTTTACCCCATCTGTTCGCAGTCGGATGTCCTTGTCGGCGGCAGTGAGCAGTGCTCGGAGGATGCTGGTGGCTGTACCGTTGTTTGTTTATTATTATTATTTTACCCCATCTGTTCGCAGTCGGATGTCCTTGCCGGCGGCAGTGAGCAGTGCTCGGAGGATGCTGGTGGCTGTACCGTTGTGTGTTTATTATTATTATTTTACCCCATCTGTTCGCAGTCGGATGTCCTTGTCGGCGGCAGTGAGCAGTGCTCGGAGGATGCTGGTGGCTGTACCGTTGTGTGTTTATTATTATTATTTTACCCCATCTGTTCGCAGTCGGATGTCCTTGCCGGCGGCAGTGAGCAGTGCTCGGAGGATGCTGGTGGCTGTGCCAGTTTGTCTGCTCCCCACTATGTGTACCGTTGTTTGTTTATTATTATTATTTTACCCCATCTGTCCGCAGTCGGATGTCCTTGCCGGCAGCAGTGAGCAGTGCTCGGAGGATGCTGGTGGCTGTGCCAGTTTGTCTGCTCCCCACTATGTGTACCGTTGTTTGTTTATTATTATTATTTTACCCCATCTGTCCGCAGTCGGAAGGCCTTGCCGGCAGCAGTGAGCAGTGCTCGGAGGATGCTGGTGGCTGTGCCAGTTTGTCTGCTCCCCACTATGTGTACCGTTGTTTGTTTATTATTATTATTATTTTACCCCATCTGTCCGCAGTCGGATGTCCTTGCCGGCGGCAGTGAGCAGTGCTCGGAGGATGCTGGTGGCTGTGCCAGTTTGTCTGCTCCCCACTATGTGTACCGTTGTTTGTTTATTATTATTATTTTACCCCATCTGTCCGCAGTCGGATGTCCTTGTCCTTGTCGGCGGCAGTGAGCAGTGCTCGGAGGATGCTGGTGGCTGTACCGTTGTTTGTTTATTATTATTATTTTACCCCATCTGTTCGCAGTCGGATGTCCTTGCCGGCGGCAGTGAGCAGTGCTCGGAGGATGCTGGTGGCTGTACCGTTGTGTGTTTATTATTATTATTTTACCCCATCTGTTCGCAGTCGGATGTCCTTGTCGGCGGCAGTGAGCAGTGCTCGGAGGATGCTGGTGGCTGTACCGTTGTTTGTTTATTATTATTATTTTACCCCATCTGTTCGCAGTCGGATGTCCTTGCCGGCGGCAGTGAGCAGTGCTCGGAGGATGCTGGTGGCTGTACCGTTGTGTGTTTATTATTATTATTTTACCCCATCTGTTCGCAGTCGGATGTCCTTGTCGGCGGCAGTGAGCAGTGCTCGGAGGATGCTGGTGGCTGTACCGTTGTGTGTTTATTATTATTATTTTACCCCATCTGTCCGCAGTCGGATGTCCTTGCCGGCAGCAGTGAGCAGTACTCGGAGGATGCTGGTGGCTGTACCGTTGTTTGTTTATTATTATTATTTTACCCCATCTGTTCGCAGTCGGATGTCCTTGCCGGCGGCGGTGAGCAGTGCTCGGAGGATGCTGGTGGCTGTACCGTTATTTGTTTATTATTATTATTTTACCCCATCTGTTCGCAGTCGGATGTCCTTGCCGGCAGCAGTGAGCAGTACTCGGAGGATGCTGGCGGCTGTACCGTTATTTGTTTATTATAATTATTTTACCCCATCTGTTCGCAGTCGGATGTCCTTGCCGGCGGCGGTGAGCAGTGCTCGGAGGATGCTAGTGGCTGTGCCGGTTTGTCTGCTCGCCACAATGTGCACCGCTGTTTGTTGCCGACTCTATACAAAACGATTAAAATCAATTTCTATTACAAAAATACAAAATATAGAAATTGCTATAAAATGAAACCCGTGTCTCGCATGCAATGACATATGCCTTCTTATTCAGCCACGGATCTTATATGATAATGATATCATTTTTAGGAAGAAAGAATATGCTAATTTCTAGTTAATCTGAAATGATTGCTAGTCAAAATTGTAATTTTTAATATTACGATTATTCAATTCTGTAGCTTATAGATTGAAGCCGGTTAAAAAAAAATAGTTTTCAGTTTTTTTAAGTGGCGGCAATCTTTTTTTTCTAGTCAATATTGTCTACTCCATACAAAATACTACTTGTCCGAAGGTTATGTAAATTAAGAGGCCTTTCAAGAAGTTTTCGTAATCAGGTAAGAAAAATAGAAAAGCTTTTAAAATCCACTTACTCCACCCGTAGCGAAGGGATCCACGCCTCTTTTCGACAGCAATAGTTTGACGATATCTTCTCTCGAATACATTGCCGATATATGCAGCACATTGTAGTTGTCCTATATAACACATATTATGTATTATAGCTGGGCATTGGACATACATTGTAAATGATTAGTGCTTATATAGAGCAACTGCTGAGTTCCTTGCCGGCTCTTCACAGCAGGAATCTTTAAAAGTGCTTGTAAACAAACCTACTTGAAATAGAAGAATTTTTATCTGTTTTTGGACGATAACAATAATGTATTAATATTATAATTATAACTACATATTATTAAACAAAGTCCGATGCTTCTGTTTGTCTGTCTGGTCATGGTAATAAATGATTACTGAAAGGATTTTCACGTGGTATTCACCATTACATTGAACACCACCATTTAATTGTTTCAGTATAAAAACTGTTAAGGTTTTGTGTAAACTGGCTCTAATATGACGATAATTGTTGGAAGGACTGCGTCCCCTGGGAATTTTAATTGAATACGCTGCCCTTCGAGGGTTCTGACTCCTCGAATCTGGCTATTAGAGCTTAGATGATTAGTTCTCTGCTTTCCAGCCTAAAGTCCTTTGAGATATAACAAAATAAAATGTTCCTTTTTATTAGGTCTACAAAAAGCCCACGCTGGTTTATATCTACCTTTTAAAGATACCTTGCAATAGCCATTCTTCCTATTGAGAAAAAATCACGTACAATTTTGTTTCTCGTGTTCGTAGATTGCATTACTTATTTTGGTGGCGTTTGCGAGTATTTTATAACACAAATTATAGGATTATTGTCGTTTTAAGGCAGTGTATGTGTCTAATTAGGTAAGGGTACATGCCCAAAATCATATTATATACGGTAAGTATTTACACCAAAAAATCAATTTATTTTTTATTTAAAATCTTTGTATGTCTATCTAATTGTTTGTTCCGGTTAATCACTGAATCTATCGGTCGAATTGTGAAAAAAATTGTGTATGACAAAGCCGACTTATTAAGAGTGGGGGTAATAATGGCTAAAGGCTGTAATATCCTGATATTCTCACGGGAACTACGCAAGGGAAACTGCGGGTGTCCTCTAGTATACCGATGTTATTTTTTGTGTAATTTTCTATTTATAAGATTGGGCTAGCTTAGGGTTGCCAACCGTCCTGTTTTCCAAGGACAAGTCCTAGTTTTTGTAGTGTCCTGGGACGTCCTGAATAGTTTTAAAGCAGCGTCCTGGGTTTTTATATTTTAGAATTCGCGCGCCTCTTCTCAAATTATTACGCTACGAGCTCACTCACACAACTCGACTCACAAGTAGGTACTCGTAATTGCGATGCCGCACTGTTATGCTATTTCGAAAATTTGTTATACACTAAATTGTTTGTTTTATATTTTAATAACTAATTTTCAACTCTTATTTAAGTATTTTAATATAATTTTTAAGTAAAAATGTGATTATTTTAATTAATTTAACTATTGCAACTCTATTAATGCGTCCGGTTTTTAAACGGAATTGTCCTGGTTTTTCCAATAAAAAATCCTGTTTTTTTTAATTTTAGGTTGGCAACCCTAGGCAACCTAGGTATCTTAAAAAAACACCGAGTAAGTTTCGCTCGCCCAGATATTAGTATTACCTATAATTTCTTGCCAGGCTTCGACAAGCTATTAAGTTACCTTAGCTCGAATCAAACACCTCAGTGCATCGCGTGATGATAATCTGTATCAGACATAATTGAATGAAACGACTACAGTGCTACGTGAAAATGAACAAATCCACAGCAAATTCCTTTCACACCTTAACAGTATAATGCAATAACTAACTTATTTTATAATGTACCGTAGCTCTGAAAATTTTATTTTCATATTTTTTTTGAAAATATTGTAAGCAGGTATCGTTATGGTGAAATATTATGTTGTGTTTGCAAGTTTCATATTAAATCACGCAGAAACAGCTTTTGAACTAAAACCTCTCCTAAAACACTCTAAAAAGTAATAAAAATTTTTAACAAAAAATAAAACTGCCTCAAAACGCACTAAAAAGTAAAAAATAACTGTGTCATTTAGTTTATCTTGGAAGTGTGCCCTTTCTAATAAAAAAAGTTATGCGTGGTCATACATAAAAAATATACGTGTCGAATTGAGAACCTCCTCCGTTTTTTTTGGTTAGAAAATAATTGCGTTACTAATAGTAATGTGTGAAGTGCGGTAATTTAGTCACTTTAATTTACTTAACCGTATTTATAAAGTCGGTGCCATCCATGTTTAACGAAAGTTTAATATGTAAGGAAGAAGCAAAGCACTGTGTGGGTTTTTAATCCTTAAATTAGAAGGCTTAGGTGGTGATTTGTATGCTCCTTTGCCCGATTTCAATAAATATAACAAGAAGCTCTATTAGGTAGGTACAACCACAGGGTATATAATAGTACCAGTATTAGTCAGCCCATTACAAGTATTAAATAACGAGAACCGCCCAAAACATATACTTACATACGACACATATAATTTCTTCAAAATTATAAAACAGCGCTTACTCACACCGGAAGTAATATTCTTTAGAAACTTTTGTTTGTGTTTCTTTTTAATAAAGGACGAAGGCGTAAATGAATCAAGTTTGAGTCATAAAGGTCGCGCTGCGAATACCGTAACCCCTGGATTACGGTTTGAAGACATTTTACACGCAACTGACGAATTATGCTACTATATCTTAGATGGATAATTCTGAAGTAGCAAATTTTCTTAGTAAATTGCATACATAGGCAGCCACTTTCCTATGCAATTTTCGGAGTGAACTGGAGTATTTGAAGTGCTATGGTAAGTACAGTCATTACTCATTACACAAACAAGTAATAGTATCCAGATCCTCGATTTGAATTAGTAAATATGCGGTATTATATTTGTATATTTCAAAAAGCCCAAAAGAAAGTCCACACGAAAGATACTTATTGATAATATTACAAATAGAGTTAGTGTAGAAATCTATAATTATTGCGAACACTCAAGAATACTTAGTTAACATCATTTACTGTTCGTGAGTATTGTTTTAAAATCAATTTCTGAAATAGACAATCCTCATGTACTTGCAATTTAATTTACAAATTATATTTAGTGTCTGCAATTTTATCGGCAAACTCTCTCTTCAGATAGAAATATTGCGGTTCTAACTGGCAGCGGAAATTATCAAGGATAATATATGTATAGATTTACTACTAGAAAAAAATCTCTTCAGGACTTAATACCTCCGATTTTCAAATTCCTTCGAGTTCTGCGAGGCGAGGAGGAGGGGTTTATGCAATTACCGACTGCTACTGATGGTGAAGTCGGTGCCAGCTAAGTTTAAGGAATATTTATTTAACCTTTTTTTTTTTTTTTTTTTTTTTTTTTTTTTCTCGGAGGGGGGAAAAATCCTCATGGACACCCTACCGGGTAGTGCCGGACTCTTACCGGCTAAAAAACCCCTCCTATCTTCAGAGTGCTGGTGTACCTGCCTTGTGGCCTACCACCAACACCGCGGTCTGTTTTAATTACGTCCATTTCGTTCGTCCTCTTCTTTAATCCTAATTATATCGTCAAGGTAATTTTTTACTCTATCCCATATCTCTGGACTTTCCAACATTACGTTGATTATGTTTTCCACGGTAATCTCATGTGCTATATCCCTCCTTAATTTATGTCTATCTGTGGCAAAACGAGGACAGTGAAACATTGTATGTTCTGCATCGTCGATGGGGGCTACGCAGTACATGCATTTAGCACAGTCTCTTTTTTTTATACGTGCGGTGTACTCCATAAACACGCCATGTCCTGTGAAGCACTGAGTCATTCGAAAGGACATCAGACCATGTTTCCTGTTTACCCAGTTTTTTAAGTTACCTATCAACCTATGTGTCCAGCGGGCTTTTGTTGATTCGTCCCATTCTTGTTGCCACATCTCAAGGGTCATATCTCTAGTTGTACTCTTATCACCTACAAGTCTTAATTCATAAGATCTTAATCTTTCTTGCGCTAGTAAATGAGCCGGTATGAGATTTGCCAATACAAGGGCGGCATCAGTGGATATCGTTTTATATGCGCAGCACGTCCTTAATGCCATCGTTCTTTGTGCGCTCAATACCTTTTTTTTGTAAACTTCCTTGACCATGGCAGTTACCCATATCGGTGCCCCATACATTAATACCGACTGCATCGCCAGGGCTAAGGTCCTTCTCTTTCGAGAACTCGGGCCACGCGTATTAGGTAGCATTGTACAGAGTGCTTTAACCGTTTTTTGGGCCTTCTCACATGCCACATTAATATGGTTTCCAAAACTAAGGCGCGAGTCCAGAGTAACCCCTAAGTAAACCGCTGTTGAGGTAGGAACTACAGTTGTGTTCCCGCATGTAAAAACAAAACCTGTGCTCGGCCTTCTATGAAATATTATGGCAGCAGTCTTTTCCGGTGCTATTTCCAACTTATTATGAGTCATCCATTGCATAATGTTGTAAATGGCCTCATTCCCTTTCCTTATCAGGTCCTCACCGTTATTAGCTGTAACCGATACCGCCAAATCATCAGCATAGCAAATAAAGCTAGTTCCTTCTGGAACTTCTATCGACATAACATCGTCGTATAGAATGTTCCAGAGTGTAGGGCCAAGGACGGAGCCTTGAGGAACACCCCCACCAATCCCAACTCTGACTCCTTTCTTCAATTGAACCATTCTGTGCTCCAGATAGTCAATTATACTGTTGACAAGATACCTGTTAATGTTTCTTAGTTTAAGTTTCGTCACTATTTTCTCCCAGGAAGCACTATTAAATGCGTTTCTTACATCTATGAGAATAAGTCCATTCCATTGTTTGTTTTGTTTGGCGATTCTAGCCAAAGTAACAACTTTATTTATTGCGTCTACGGTTGTTCTTCCTTTCCTGAAGCCAAACTGGTTATTATGGAGACTGTCGTTCTTATCGAGCTCTCCTACCAGCCTATCATTTAAAAGAGTTTCGTAGACTTTAGCTAGCACGTTTATAAGGCAGATCGGCCGGTATTTGGTGAGTTGCATTGGGTTCTTCTTCGGTTTGTCAATTAGAATCAGCTTCGCGACTTTCCAGCCCTCTGGGAACTTTCCGGATTTAAGGAGGTCATTAAATAATCGGACAAAGTAGGCGGAATACTTCAATATTACTTTTCGTATAACTTCTGGCGGTAAAGAGTCAGGGCCCGGAGCTTTTCCCATCTTGATCTTGTATGCAGCTTTCCTGATATCGACTTCTAAGAACTTTATATCATCCAGACTGTCGTTGTTTTTATCTACTTCCTCTTTATCTAACTTTTTACATGGTGTTACAATGAATAGATCCATGAAAATGCTCATTTTTTCCTCGAGATGCAGGGTTCTTTTTGGGTTTGGAAGCTGGAGCTGGTTTTTAACAATCCTATAGGCTCCACCAAAAATGTCATTTTCTAAATCATCACATAAATTGACCCACTTCATTGACTTCGCGGAGATGATTGCCCACTTTAATTCGTATTTGCAGGTTGTAAATTCATGCTTCAGCTGTTCTCTTCTTTGTTTATTTTTAACTCTCTGAAATTTTCTTCTCCGCTTTCTAGTCTCTTTTATTTTTTCTTGAATTCTTTCTGTCCACCAGTAAGGTAGCTTATAGTCTTCGGTGCATCTTACTAGCGGAGTACTTTTCTTAAATGCTATTTGTAGCGCTTTATCGCACTCTTCGTGGCTTATTTCCTTGTCTTTAATACTGTGTTCGAAAATTGCATAGAATGTATCAATGTTTGTTTTACCAAAAGTATATTTTGGCTTATCCTTTACTTTATCTTCTACACCAGTTATTATGATCTTGTGGTCGCTTAAGGAAACGTCATCTTCCAATACCGTCCATGAGACGTTCTTTGCTAGCACATTTTCGCTAACAAAAGTGAGGTCAATATATGACACTCCGTTAGGGCGTACGCAGGTTGGTGTTTCGGCGTCGTTCAGAATATTGAGATCTAATGAATGTGCCCACTCAAGTAGATCGGTGCCTCTTTTGGTCGTTGAATCACCTCCCCAGCACGTGTGCTTAGCATTGAAGTCTCCAGTCACGATTATTTTATTTGAGGGGCATGCCAGTGTCCTAATATCGTGTTGAATGTTTCTTAAATGATTTAGGAAAGAAAGAAAGAAAGAAAGAAAATCATTTATTCACTAAAACTTTTACGAAACATAAAAATACAGCAAAAATTCACTATTGGAGGAGTCGTAGGTACCTAAACTAAGATAATTCTTGTGATATAGGTACCTGCGCTCTTCCCTACTAAGAATAGAATTTCGGTCATGTCACGTATACACAGCCACTATAGAAATATAGTGTATATAAACATACGAACTAGTAATGCATGCAAGTGTGTGAGTTTGTGTGTGTGTGCATGTGTGTGTGTGTGTGTGTGTGTGTGTGTGCGTGTGAGTGTGTGTGTAGTGTGTACATAAATGTATATATATATATACAGGTATATTAATAAACATAATATAACGGTAATATTATTTTTGTATTGACAGCAAATTCTCAGTTGTATTGTAGTCCATCTGTTTGAGCCAGGCCTGGACTGTTTTTTTACATTGGAGTGAAGATTGTGAATGAATCGATAGAACTGAATTTGCTTTATTATATATATGACTGCCAAGAAATGGGAAGAATTTTTGAGAGAAAGATGTGTGGAATCGAGATAAATTGAAAACTCTTTTACTGGGACGTTTATCGTTTAGTATACGTATCATAGCTTGATCTACTGACTTATGCTGTTTTAGAATTATTTTAAGGAGAAATAATTGTCGAACTGTGAGTACTCCACAATCTTGATATAATGAGGAGGTTGGATATCTATACGGGAGGAAATAGCTAACTTTAAGAACCGCCCTTTGTGCTCGTTCTAAATTAATGAGACGGGTCTTATTTACACCTCCCCATGAATCAATGCAATAAGTCAAAAGGGGTTCGCATAAAGTATGATACAACATTTTTAAAATTTTTTTATCGGCCATGTGTCGTATATTTTTAAAAATGGCAATGAGTTTGCGGATTCTATTAGTTAGACTGGAGATATGGTTATTGAACGATAATTGGTTGTCAATAATTATTCCTAGATATTTGATATGGTTTGACCTTTTCAGGAAGTCGCATTTGCATGGAATATTATCAATTAAGTTGGTGCATACATTAGTATGGGCACGTATATTAAAGTTTTCCGTAGAAGGCTGTGAGGATCTTAATATCGTGAATGTCAGATATGTAGTTTTCTCTGCATTACAATTTAAGAGATTTTTCCTTAACCAGGACAAAACCAAGTTAAAGCCTTGTTGGGCGTTATAAAAAACACTTTCCCAACTACGACCCCAAAAAATAAGTGTGGTATCGTCAGCGAAAGTAATGATTCTACCATTTATTAATTTAAGGTTGCACAGTTGATTAATATAAATAAGGAATAGCGTTGGGCCCAGAATGCTTCCTTGAGGAACTCCGTGTACTACAGGTAGCGATGTACTAACGTGTTCTCCGATTCTAACGCACTGAGTTCTATTACTTAAGTAGTCCTGGAATAGTTGGAGTTGTAAACCACGTATGCCTAACTTTTCCATTTTATTTATTAGGCGAGATGTAGATACAGTATCAAAAGCCTTTTCGAGGTCTAAGAATATAGCTATACATTTGAAACCACAATCTAAGTTAGTAGCAATGCAATTAGTCAGGTCGGACACTGCATCAGCAGTGGATTTTGCTTTACGAAAGCCGTACTGATTAGGTGATAGTAAATTATTTGATTCCAAATAATTGATCAATCTGTCATTGATTATGCGCTCAATTACTTTAGAGAATGTTGGTAAGATTGAAATTGGCCTATAGTTGCTAATTTCTTTCCTGTCTCCTCTTTTAAAGACTGGAGAGATAACAGATTTTTTAAAAGTTAGCGGGAATTGGCCATGTGCGAAAGATAAGTTACAAATATGACACAGTAGGGCCGAAAATAACTCTTTATTTTGTTTTAGTACAATCGACGAAATATTATCTAAACCTGTAGAATTAGTATTTTTAAGGGTATTTATAACTTTTAATATTTCACTGACATCAGTATCCAGTAAGACAAAAGAAGTTAAAGGTGAACTGGCACAATGTTCGTCAGGACTTGCAGAGGGAGATAACATTTCGAGTTCTTTAACGATATTTTTTCCCATATTTATGAAAAATGTGTTTACTTTCATAACAGCTTGATTAGGACATTTAGAAATTGATAATAGATCACGAGCATCTCGGTTTTTCTGCTTAAGATTGGTAATGTTATTTATGACCTCCCATGTTTTCTTAAGGTTAGTCTGACTAGCAACTTCTAACTCAGTTTTATTATACTGTTGTTTTAATTTTCTAAGTAAATTTGTACAAAAATTTCTGTATCTATTGTAAATAATTTTTAGACAATCATCATTGGGATTTTTCCTTAAATTCATGTGTAATTTATCCCTATGTTTTAAGCAGCGTAATAATCCAGGTGTAACCCATGGTTTCTTTGGAATTTTACGACTCGATGTTTTACACTGTGTTGTATTATTTGCTATTATTTTAGTCACCGTAGAAACAAGGGAATCAGTAGCAATGTTACAATTCAGATTATCAAGTACTGGCTGAAAATTTGTGTTTAAGAGATCAGTTTTTATCCCTGTATAGTTAAGTTTTGTACGTAAGTTATATACATGTCTTCTTTCTATAGGTGAACTTATTTTTAAGGATACCAGAATAGTGCTATGGTCTGTTAAACTATTTTGAATCACAAGAGTAGTCGTAGGTTTATTAAATCGGCATAAAACGTGGTCTAGACAGTTATTAAGTCGAGTGGGGGACAAATGAGTAGCCAATAATCCATAGGATGCGATCATATTAAGATAACTGTGTCTATTTGAGTCAATACTATCAAGTTTTATATCAATATTTATATCTCCCACTAAAACCACATACGTGCTTTTTTCTAATGATTTAAGTGTGTAGTCCAAGGATTCTAGAAATGAATTAATGTTTTTAAATGAGGGTGGTCTGTAAATAGAAAGTATAGATATATTATTTATAGTCGTAACCAAACAATTTGCGTCTGAAAAATGAGGTTCATGTGTTTCAGAGATAATTGTTTTCTTAGTGTATATAACTAAACCATCATTTTGATTGTAACAATTAGTCGTTGAATAGTATGTATAATTATCAATTTGCGGCACAGAGTGACAACCTCGCAGCCAGCATTCGCTCAACACAATAATATCAGGTTTAATCGTAATTCTATCAAGAAGTATTAAAAAGTCATCCATATTGTGCTGAATACTACGAATATTTTGCGTCAAAATTGTCAAATTATCAACTGAACTATTTAAATAACTATAACAATTTTCTGTGTCACAAACAAAAGATTCGTGCAAACTTATATTGTCTAAGTTATCTATAATATTAATTATATTATCCATTGATTAATAATGACTAGTAGTGTAAAATATAAATATTATTTGTAAGTAAATAAAATATGTAAAAAAAATAAATATGTAGATTTAAATAACTTTACAGTGATCTGATTATATTGACTCGTATGACAGCATATAATTATTATCTGCGCGTACGATTGACACTCAAAGGATTGTAGCAAAAAAATAATATTATGTTTAATGTTGTGTATGATTGTGTAAAATGTATGTGTAGTGATTTTAATATATAATTTGCATGCATAAATTAACATTAAGAGTAAACATTTTATAACTAAAAAATATTGTACAGTATAAAGCCAAAAAAATATCATACAATAAAATAAAAACATTAAAAAAAGTCCTAGTCACTTATCATTATTATTTTTCTTTATAATTTCATTCAGTTTTTCTTCATTTTTTATATGAAAATATGGAGCCCCATCTTTTTTACGCAAGTAAACATTGCCATTTGTAGTCCAACAATACGCAAATTGCGAAGATTTTGCGAAATCCCGCGCCAAGAATAAAAGTCTTTTTGTTTTGGATGTGAGTTGCTCCGATATATAGATGGGTTGTTTCGGACCTTGGAGTCCCAGGTTTGCTGAATTGAGCTGGTCAGAATGCTCGCGATTATATTTTTTTGTAGCATTTAATAATTGGGTTTTTACTAAGGTGTTTGTTAGTTCTACTATAATTGTCGAGCTCTTTGCATCCGATTTTTTACTCGGCAATCTGTAAACATCACGTACCTCCAATGCACTCAACTCCGACTGTTTAATATATTTTGATAGGCTCTGCACATATGAAAACAACTTATCTTTGGGCTCGGGAGATTGCTTGGGAACATTACGAATTTCAATACAGGTCTTCATGCTTTTTTTATCACAACTCTCAAACCTATCTTCGAGTTGCCTTAACTGTAAGGACAAATCCCGACGTTCATTTTCCATGGTGGCAATTTTACTTTCGATTGTTCGGAACTCTTCTGATAAAAATTTTAATGATTGTTCTATCTCTTGATTACAAGTTTGTATGGACGCATTTTGATTCTTTACCTCCAATAAGTGACATTCTAATGCTTCAAGTCTTTTGCTTTGTTTCTCGGTGAACGTCTCAATCATAAATTTAATTTCGGCTTTAAAATCGTCGAATTGAAACTCAATTTCGTTTGACCGGCAGCGCTTGCGCTGGGTGCGGGACGGTTGTTTCGAGTTTGAGTCCTCTGTCATTGCGTCGGAGCGGTCGGAATCGGATGCCGATGCCACCGCGCTAATTAGCACTTTATTTAACTGGCTAGTCGTGGGTCGTGGCATTATGTGACTTACTGCGAACAGAATAGAGCTGAATCGGTCAAACTCGAGGAATCAACGATTTCTTGCTAGTGTTTGGTGCACTGATACTTTCGCACAATAACTTTTCGAGACTATTCTTCACGTTTAACTTTAACTTTACTTTCAACAACTTAACTTGTGGATATATGGTTTCACATTTATATGCTCCTAGTACTTTAACGAATTTATAAACAACAATATATGATTTTGTTATGAGTAAGTTATAAAGACGGACATAGAATACACGTCTACACTGTGTCGCGGTCGAGAGGGAAGAGGAAGCCTTCAGGAGTACATTTGTTAGGCCTGATGTAGACACTATACAAAGAGAAGTCTCTCGTTTCAACGCACACATAGCAACCAGCTGAGCGATATTTGTTAACATCATATTTTTTACTGAAATTAACTATCATCGCACCCAGGTCTTCACTGATGTAGTGATGCTTGTTATTATTTTTACATAACGCAATATTCGGCTCACTAAATGCAATAACAAAAAAATTTAACCTAGTAAAGCAGTTTGTGGGTTCTAGGTAACGTCCTTAAAGTAGAAACCTCGGCTGGCACCGACTCATTGATATGTTTAAGCAAATTAAAGCAACTAGACGCAGTTATTTTTTACTTTTTAGTGCGTTTTGAGTCGGTTCTATTTTTTGTTAAAAATTTTTATTTCTTACTTTTTAGTGATTTATCGACAAGTAACCTCGAGTAGGTTAATACTATACTCTCATAGTATATTATACGGCACTAGTAGCCAAAAAGCTACCGATAGATACACAAAAACCGAAATCGCTGCAAGCGTGCCTATAAAATTTGAAAATTTCCTTCAATTTTTCCAGGATATCATCATCAGATCCTAACATGATGACAATGGGACCACGTTGAAAGTGTGCCCTTTCTAATAAAAAAAGAATTATCAAAATCGGACAACATATATAAAAATATACGTCTCGAATTGAGAACTTCCTCCGTTTTTTTCATCGGTTAAAAAGTGTAATAGAATGTACCGCAGGAACTGCAAAATAATAATTACAATTTTATCCTCGCATCTTATATTGACCAAAATCAATTCGCTATAAAATGTACTGCAGTGTTCACATTTTACGCCGCATTTCCACTTGTAATTATAAATTGCCACTTAATTTTATCTGATATGAGTAGTCGTCAGAAGATCTCCGTGACTATTATTAGGCACTCTCGTCACTATCAGCCTATTAACGGCCCATTACAAGGCCTATACCTATGACTATAACCCAAACCCTCAGGTAGGCCTGGCAATGTCGATGGACGTTCTTTGCCTGGATATAGGCAACGGTCTAACACGAAAACGTTCAGGGGGCTTCCAAACACAAAGATACTAAGAGACCTCTGGCCCTAGGTCGGATAGTTCAAAGAGCTGATGAACGTTGGGACCAATCTGCTAGAACGACGACCCCGCACTGAAAAACGCAGTGTTGATCGGCCCCCAACTTGGTGGACTGACGACGTTAGACAGACGGAGTCATAGGACCACAGGTGTCTTATAGTATCTTTGTGTTTGGAAGCCCACTGAACGTTTTTGTGTTAGACCGTTGCCTATATCCAGGCAAAGAACGTCCATCGACATTGCCAGGCCTACCTGAGGGTTTGGGTTATAGTCATATGACCCTGTAGGTTAGTTTTTGAGGGCTAACGCTAAAACTGGCGCGGTTGACCGCTCGCGGGTGTATAATGAAAAATAGTATGGACAGTGCGACGGAGCGCGGGCGCGGTTGGCGGATTCTCAACCGCGCGGCGGGCGGCGGGTACACGGCGCGGGCGCCCGCGACGGGTACACGCGAGCGGGTTTGTTTCTACAAATCAGTCGAGCGCCGCTAGGTGCTACGGTCACACGCGTACGCGTCGGAGGCTAGGTACAATCATGAACATCGATACAGAGCGCGTAATAATTTAGGCCAGTATTATGGGTTATGGCAAATGAACTATCGAATTCTTCGCTGAGTGACCTACTTATCAAGAACAGGTTATACAGTCGACGTTGTTTTCGTTGACGTCTTTTTGCCAAATAATAAATTAGTAAATAATCCATGGTAATCTACTCCACACAACTGTACACGCTCGACATCAAAATTATACTAGCAGCGCTAACTGAGACGGGCGCACGCGACGGGTGCCCGCGCGCGGATTTGTGGCCCGCGACCGCGCCAGTTTTAGCGTTGGCCCTAAGGCTTTTTATTGGCACGTGGATTTGTTCCTTGCATGCTTTGCGAAGTATTGTATCTAGTGGGCCTTCTGATCAGTCCGCTAATAAGTTATTTTGAGTGAAAAAAAGCTTTTCTTGTCTTGTTCGAGAACAGAAAAAAAATCGATTAAAAACCAGTTTGTGGCTATTAACTGTAAAGAACTGTATAAAGCATACATGCAACGTATACTCGTAGCATGCTAACTAATGCACTTGCAGTAATGTTTTTTTGTGCAATTCGCACAACACCACGCAACGCAAAACATTGTAGACCATGTAAAATATTGATTTAACTAGGCTAGACCTTAAAGTAATACCTATTTTATAGAAACTAGTACCTACCTCATTTCTTATTTTTTTTTCTATCGTTTTTGTAAACTTATATTATAAACGCGAAAGATAGTCAGTGTGTCTGTTATCGTTTAACGGTTCATCCACTAAACCAATTTAGATGAATTTTGATTACAGATGTGACCGTGTAGAAGAACAGACTTCTTTTTCAGAAAAGTCTGCTAAACAGAATTTTGCGCGGAATACTAAATATTTGTCTACTACTTACAAAGGTTCTACGGCAGTATTTTTTTTTTTTAATGACTACAAGTTGGCCCTTGACTATCACACCTGATGTTAAGTGATGATGCAGTCTAAGATGGAAGTGGGTTAACTTGTAAGGAGTAGGACGAAAATCCACGCCCCTTTCGGTTTCTACACGACATCGTACCGGAACGCTGAATCGCTTGGCGGTACGTCTTTGTCGGTAGGGTGGTAACTAGCCACGGCGAAAGCCTCCCACCAGCCAGACCAAGACAAATTAAGAAAAATCTCAATTTGCCCCGGAATCGAACCCAGGACCTCCGTCTTATAAATCCACCCCGCATCCCACTGCGCCATGGAGGTCGTCAAAATATTTTTAATACCAAGCTGTGACATTCGATATCAAGGGGCGATGCAGAGGCAGTAAGATGGGTAGCTCTCTTTATTATTAGGGGTACTACAGCCAATTTAACCTACCATCTTAACGTTATTGCCATACTTTTTTACATTGGTACTAGTCAAAGAAAATAAATGTACTAGTTACTAATTGCCACTTGCAAGTCTGAACCAATGTCAATCGATGATAGAAAAAAAAATTATCAAAAATAAACCAACTTCAAAACGCACTGAAAAGTAAAAAATAAATGCGTTATTTAGTTACTTTAATTTACTTAACCATATCTATAAACTTAAACTACACTCTATAAACTTTAAAGAAAGTTTATTGAACAAAGTAGCAAAGCACTTTGTGTGAATTAGGTATCGTCTTTAAAGTAGAAAGCTTACAGATGGCACCGACTTCATAGATATGGTTAAGTAAATTAAAGTAACTAAATGACGCATTTATTTTTTACTTTTCAGTGCGTTTTGAAGTCGGTTTAATTTTTTATTAAAATTTTTTTCATCATCAGATGCATGCATCACATACATACGTACATACATACTTACATACATACATACATACACACATACATATATACATACTTACTTACATACATACATACACTTTTGAAATTTGGCACATTTGTTCAGACGCTGGTATAGACTAACATATGCGAAAACTGGGCAGTTCTGGAAATATTACATACATACGGGTCGAATTGATAACCTTCTTTTTTTTTGAGTCGATTAAAAATACATGAAATCGTATTTAAATATATAAAAATTGACCCAATCTGAGAATGTACCATTAGTATAAAGCTAGGTAATTGCCAGTAACATTTAACGTGTAGTTTATTATTACAACTCTATGGGTAATTATTACTCTTCACCCTTGCGAATTGCACCCTTGAGTACAGGGCTAATCGGTTGCTACGAGTATTATTCAAACATAACATTATTTTATAACTATCAACGTTATGGGGCGTAATGTATTTACAGCATGCATATTGTTAGACTGTATAATAAATCTGCAGCAAGGAGTTGCTCAGTTTCCCTACTGTAACAAACTATTCATGTATTATCTAGTATTCTGTAAAGTTGTTTTTGAAACTGGACTCGATTTCGTCTATTTTTAGTCCGTAACTATAGATGGAGAGAAATTTTGAGCCATACAAATATAATCGCGTGGAACTTCGCTTATTATCTACCTACATTACATATCGTTAAACTGTTGGCCCAATTTAGAATATTTTTGTACTTACATTATTTCTAGCTCCTACGTCTGAACCTAATTCAATGAGCCTCTCCACAAACGACGTTCGGTTGTCTTTCACTGCGTACATTAGCGGTGTCATGCCGGTCGTCTGAAACAAAGTGTTATAGTTAATAAAAAAATCATAAGGTATTTAGCCACATAAATTCACTTAAAGGTATCCTAAACCTTAATGAAGATGCATTCGAAGAGATATTTCTTGCAGAGAAAAAAAAGACATGGCGGCACTTAATAGTGACGAATTCCGAAATATAGCTCTCTCTATTTTGCCAGAACGCAAAAAAGAGCCAGCGATATATATTTACTTTTGAGTCACTGTAAAAATGTTTTCGTGTACCTGATATATCTCTTCGCGCGCATCTTGGGTTATCTGGGATTAATTTGAGTTTAGGGTTTCATTTGGTTAATTCTTTCAAAATTTGATTACTACGAGTAATATTTCGTTTATATTAAAACTTCTTTTTAAAATATATATCCTGAAATATCTTTAGTTAATATCTCAGTAAATAAGCCTTTATAGGGGATATAGCGCCAATGTATTGGGCATTTTGGGTTGCATACTTTACTTTGCAATAGATACTTTTATTTATTTTTTATTGACTACAAGTTGGCCCTTGACTGCTATCACACCTGATGTTAAGTGATAATGCAATCCAAGATGAAAGCGGGCTAAGTTGTGAGGAGTAGGATGAAATCCACACCCCTTCGGTTTCTACACGACATCGTACCGGAACGCTAAATCGCTTGGCGGTACATTTTTGTCGGTAGGGTGGTAACTAGCCACGGCGAAAACCTCCCACCAGCCAAACCAAGACAAATTAAGAAAAATCTCAATCTGCCCCGCCGGGAATCGAACCCGGGACCGCCGTCTTAGAAATCCACCGCGCATACCACTGCGCCACGGAGGCCGTCAAAATTTAATTTACATTGTAACGAGTATGTTATCATTTTTTTTGTAAATAATAATTATAAAGTAAATAACCAAATGTTTTTTTTTAAATACAGGAGGTCCTAATTGATTATGCGCTACACAAGCGACACTGCAAAATATTTCAATTATATTAAATTGTCATAAATGCAACTTGATTGTTTCTGCAGTGTTCAAGTAGGTATGCAAATTGTTACTTAGTTCACAGTTTGGTTAAAATCGTTCGTGTAGTTAATTAACAAGGCCACATAGATTTGAGTGTTTAATTTGACTTTGACACTTCATAAAAAGAGCCTTTGAAAATTGCCTTGTTCATTACCGAGGCAATTTTATATTTTTGCGAACAATTTTTGCGAACAATCTTACTATTTTCTATATAATTATTTCGTGGTTGTCAGACATAATATTACATTTTCTATTCATCATTTTATTCTGGCTTCTTTCGCTATAATGTAGATTTTTACAATTTTGATGATTTAACGGTCAGTGAGTTTGCATGAGTTGAACTGACGCACCGAGACATCAAATATTGTTGAAGTTCACAAACTATGAAGGTGCCACAAGTTGGTCTAACGAAAAGATAAATCGGTTTAGGGACAAACTTAACTTTGTCTATCTATTATCAATGTCCCAGTGTCCATAATGTATACACTTAAATATTGTAGTTGATATTTATTTATATTGTTTACTTGCCCACCTAGCAGCAGGCTGTAAAATTTTGACAAAAAATTGTACGAGACTAAACCGTTTTCGTAACCTTGCCATAACGATACCATACTATATTCATCATCATCACCATTATCAGCCTATTAACGGCCCACTACAAGGCCAGGCCTCCCTCCTTATAGGAGAGGGGATATGGAGCGTAGACCCACCACGCTGCTCCAATGCGGGTTGGCGGGCTTAGGGTGATAATGTTTCATTTATTAACGATCACTATCAGATGTTGGTGATAGTGACCGGGACCGACGGCTTAACGTGCTCTCCGAGGCACGGGGGTGTAACATCACCAACTTCCAGACTCCGGGCTTGGAATGTACTGAACATTTCATAGAAGAATGAAAAAGCTCAGAATTATTCGGTGACCCGACCCAGGGATCGAACCCAGGACCTCGTGATCGAAGCCACATAGGCTAACCACTAAACCAACGAGGCATACTATGTTATCCTTACTTATATTATGAAGACGAAAGTTTGTATGTATGGATGGATGGAGGGATGTATGTTACTCTTTCACGCAAAAATGCAGTTTGATAAAATTTCGCAATACTATAGCTTACATATTAGAATAAGACCCAAATTTCCTACGGAAACGACAACTACGCAGATGAAAACGCGGACGACCTCTAATTAAATATATAAAATACCCCTCAGCATAATAATTTAATGCAGTATCGTAATAAATGGCTTTAAAGAAAAAAAAGTCTTGAATCATAACTGTAAAGACCGACACAAGGTCAAGCCCCACCCTTTCGTTTATTGTTTTGGTTATCCACCACTGCTATATTTTACTATTTTATGCAGTAGGTCTAGGTGTGGCGAAATGCGAATAATTGTACTATTATAACACTAATGGTAGGGTGGTGTTAGTACCTCGTTGGTATACGCTATTCAAAATTCAAATTCAAAATTCAAAATCATTTATTCCAAGTAGGCTTATTACAAGCACTTTTGAAACGTCAAATTGGACTATTTGTAGTGACTCTACCACCGGCTCGGAAGGCAGGCCCTGTTGAGAAGAGCCGGCAAGAAACTCAACAGTTGCTCTTTTTATAATATTATCAATTTTACAATATTAAGTGTGTTGTTACATAAAGTTATTTATTTTACTTCCTGTGTGAAGTTGAAAGCCTATCCAATTGGATTTGAACATCTTTGTCATTTAAAAATTCATCGATAGTATAATAACCCTGACTCAGTAAGTGAGTTTTAATACATTGTTTAAACTTATGCAATGGCAGATCTAAAACTGAATTGGGCATCTTGTTGTAGAAGAGTACACCCAATCCTACGAAAGATTTTTGTACTTTTCGGAGGCGATAAGCTGATATGACTAACTTATGTCCATTTCTAGGAAGACGGTCGTTTAAATCCTTTTTCTGTTTATACATATTTATATTTTGTTTAACATAAACTAGGTTATTGAATATGTATTGACAGGCTACTGTAAGAATTCCTCATTCAGGTCAAACTTCAATTGATGTTATATAACCCGTTGCCTAATTGCCGCCGTATGGTGTGTTAAACCATGTTTACGAGGTAATCTGAATTTCACATACCTAATTATGTATTTCAGCGTAGGTTAGTTGGTCGTCTTACCCTTCCTTAGTTAAGGCGTTCCTTGTCACTATCATCAACATACCACAGAACAGAAAGTCGCCTTACTCATTGGCATTCCTTGTGTCTTGTGTCAGTGTCTTTTCCTTACCGGAACGCTAAATCGCTTGGCGTAGATCATACACCGTAGGTACTTATAAATCCACCGCGCATACCACTGCGCCACGGAGGTCGTCAAAACAAACACGTTCTAATTAGATGAATAATATTAATTAATAGACTTTTGTAAATAGAGCAACTAAGATGCGGAATGCCTATCTGTCGTTACGTTACGATGACGACGTATGATTGGTGCATGAACTAAGTAAATAGGTATCTTCTAGGCAAGCGTGCCACATCTGTAGGCTTCGATCAACATTGTTGATGATTTTAGGCCTTATTTCTCATTATGGCTTTCTATTGGGCATTGTTGTGAGAAAGCGTTAGCCTTTTTGGTATAATGAAACAGTAGTAATTGTAATAATGACAAATATTACAATAAAAAATAAAGTGAAGTGAATGAAGAGAGTGAGTGATTTGTGAGGCACGAATTACAGCTGGCATAGACATAGTAAATCAAACCTTGTTGTACACTACCCAGAACGAGTTCTGTCACAACAACTATACTAAAGCCAAACTCGATTGAGAATGCTTGTCAACAAACAAATTAAAAATGAAGGTAGAAATAGTCGAAATTATATAAATCAAGCGCTTTTTGAATTTAGGAGGCATAAAATGTGTTGCATTTTCTACCTTCATTTTAAATTTGTTTGTTGAGAACATCAATATTCATATAAAAAGAAATAATGTAAATCAAGCACTTTTTGACTTTCAGGAGGACTTATGAACATCAATATTATACGAAATCGTAATATAACATGGTTGAAATATATTATTAAAGTCAAGCGCAAACATTTTAGTTTGTTCAACCCTTATAATACGTATAAAGGTGTAGGTACTCGTATACCATCTGAACATGGTATGATTAACCTTTTCCAGGAATTAAACGGTTTTGCGAAGGAGAGAATTCGCGTGCTTGCACCCTGTGACACAATAATGGGCTTATAATGGCGACCCTCCTTGTGATAATTAGCTGACGGCGATTAAACATAATTGAGTTTTAAATCATGTTTTAAGCGACGCTTATTTTAAATGTTTATTTCGTGATTTTGTATGAAATATTAACAGTTTCCATAGTTGGTTTGATAACATAACAATCATTTTTAACCGACGAAAAAAAACGGAGGAGGTTCTCACTTCGACACGTATATTTTTTATGTATGACCACGCATAACTTATTACAGAGTTTTTCGATTTTGATAATTCCATAATAAAATGCCATTATATTAGGACCTGATGATGATATCCTGGGGAAATTGAAGGTACTCTTAAAATTTTGGAGGCACGCTTACAGCGATTTTGGTTTTTGTCTCGGTGCCGGTAGCTTTTTGGCTACTAGAGCCGTATAATTTACTATTACAGTATAGTACGAGTACGTTACGTGGCGATAAATCACTAAAAAGTAAGAAATAATTTTTTTTAAATAAAAATAGAACCGACTCAAAACGATATCTACGTTAAAGTAAAAAATAACTATTTCATTATTCCTTTAATTCCAGAACACATCTAGGAAACTGTGCCAGCCAAGGTTTCTACTTTAAGGATGTTCCTAGAATCCACAAATACTGCTTTACTCGTAAAATAAATGTTCCTTAAACTTGGCTGACACCGACTTCATAGATATGCTTAAGTAAATTAAAGCAACTAAATGACACAGTTATTTTTATTTAAATTTTTTTATTGAATAACGTATTAGGTTATTGAATATTTTTTTTTGATATTCCTAGAGAGTTTAAAAGTTATAAGTACTTGAGCATTTTGTTAATTTATTTACTGTTTGTTTATAAATAAAATTTAGACTTAGAAAATAAATAAATAAATACATAACAATCTTAAACTAAAATTTTGAGGCGAAATAATAATGGTAAGGCTTTTCAAAGTTTAAACTAGGTACTTGAGTTTCTATAATTTAGTTATATTTGTATAGTCACGTATTCTTTTGGTAATTTGGGCACATTTCTCCATGAAATCTTGAAGAAAATCGTTTATTTCAAGTAGACTGTTTTACAAGATTTTTGAAACGACAAGGCTGTTAGAACATAGTAACTCTACCATCGGTTTGGAAGACAGTTTCTGCTGAGAATCTATACCAGCCATCGATTTAATTGTATCATTCGATAGAATAAATAGATAGATTAATAATTTTGAAAAACTATTAATCCATCTCAAAACGTAAATAAAAAGATTCTTTTAAAATCTGCTGTTGGTATTCCTGAAGCTTTATTTTGTTACGAAAGTTATAAAGTTCAAAATAATCCAACCTCTGCATATTGTCGTGCCAGTATAATAATACCATTGACTAAGCTATGGTATAAAAAAGACATTAAATATCTTTATTAGGTAGAATAGAGTACTTTGTTGCCCCTAACTCTGCCCCAAATTATATTAAAACTTTGTAAGGCCACATTTTGGGTGCGCCAAATAAGGCCCGTAGTAAAAATTACATTTGCATATAAAATATTATGCCACAGAGTCATGAGACCAAATGTGGCCTGATTTATCAAATATAATCTAGTAAAGTACTAGTTTTTACTGAAATAGAACTCTGATGTTGAATAATTAGAACAAGGTAGGTGAGGCTCGCGATTTCTACAAAGGTAACAAAAATTTATTTGTATTTAGGTTTATTTTCAAAAAGTTGAAAATTTTTATCAAATTAAAAATTCGCAAAACTTAATGGTGAATGACATAAATCGAATCGAACACTAATATTAGAAATTTTATACAAACTCTTCTCGTAAATTCGCCTTTTAAGTTTTACTATCATTATTAAAAAGCTTTATGATAAGGTCCCTACTATCCACGAATACAGTCAAAAAATCATTAAAAGTTTAACCTATTAGAGATTAAAAATTAGTGAACACGAAACAACGTGGCTTAACAATTGCTATCAAAAGCTAGTTAGTAATGGTTGTGTCTATACACTAAAGATAGCGTATAGGCCAGCTGATAAAGACAGCTATATAACGTTGGGCTTAAAACTGCGTTGGGTGTTTTCTATATATTATAAGTATTTATGTATATTAGTATCAGTATCAGTAACACAAGCTACTTACGACTATGCTTACTTTGGGGCAATATAGCGATGTGTGTTGTCCTATAATATTTATTTATTATTTTTTAAAAAAGCGCTCTTCACATAGCTCCAGCTGAAGCATCGCTTTCCATAGCTCGAGCTTACCTGTCATAGAGGACGAGAGCCTTAGTGTACAACTTCCTGTCGTCCTGTATTTCGGGTTAGCCGCATTTACCTTTTGAAAGGAACTTCGTATAAATTGCAATATCCGTTATGCGAAGGCTTTTAGTGAAATTAATACGTCGCCGACCGAACTGCTAACTCATTATCGAGCTTCTACATTTGTTTCGTCATTAAGCCTCGATTACACGCTACTACTTGTTTTATTGTGTAATTCTCAATTAAAAGAAAAAGAAGAACGGATGTAAATAGATCGAGGTATGTTTAGTTAGTTTGGGAGAACATTTAGAGAGAATGAATGAACGCATCAAGAGTATTGTATGTAGTATGCCTCTACATTAACTCTAGGATTTTTTAAAATTTTATATCAAGAATACAATGGAATACAAGTTTAAATAACGTACTAACGTCATAACTCTAGGAATTGGTGACGTACTTAAATGTATAATTTCAAATGTCACTACAATTTAATCTCTTTTGTATGAGGCTGAAACATCATCATTGAAAATGTTCTACAAAACATTTTCATTCAAATTGGCAAGAGTCGTTGAACTTATATGAATAATGTATTGAAGAAATAGGTAACTATTCCTATGTTATTCACAAAATAACAATTATTTGAATTCATATAATGTAATTAAGGTAAATAAATATGATTTTTTTTTCAAGGAAACCGATCCGCCGACTAAATATCTACTTCATCCAAACATACGACAATGACGACCTCCGTGGCGCAGTGGTATGCGCGGTGGATTTATAAGACGGAGGTCAGGGTATTTGTCGATTCCTCGGCAGATTAACTCGAGGATTTTTCAAAATTTTCTGTCAGGAATACATGGAATAGAGGTTTAACGCCGTACTAGTATATCTCTAGGACCTACTGACAAAGACGTTTCGCCAACGATTTAGCGTTCCGGTTACGCTGTTTCGCCTGTACAGAAACTTCATGAAAATGTTGTGAAACATTTTCATTCAAATTAGCAAGAGTCGTTGAACTTGTATGAATAATGTATTGAAGAAATAGGTAACTATTCCTATGTTATTCACAAAATAACAATTATTTCATCACTTAACATCAGGTGTAATATGATTTTTTTTTCAAGGAAACATGAGCCGCCGTCTAAATATCTACTTCATCCAAGATAAGCACGTGCTATCTATTATCTAATTTGGGTAGGTTGGTAGGCCAAATAACAAACACGATCATTAATAGAACTGTATTAAATAAATAATAATAGAACTGTATAAATATAAACGATAAAAATAATTAATAAATAAACAATGCTACGACCATCTTCTATGTATATGTATATATATCACATACCCTTTATATTTTTTGATTTTTAGTGTAATAGTTACATTTGTGTTTTTTATAATTTTTTATATAGTTTAAGGATTAGCCTGGCTGCCTGCAGTCAGTATACTTACGCTTTTTTTTTCATAAAAAATAGCAAAATTCCGGGAAAACTGCAATCATATTTTAGGTATGGGAAATATTTTACTACAAGCTGTTTTCTCCAGTTTACCCAATATTTTTTTACTCGTAGCGACAATTAAATATTGTAACCCACTTGGGCCAGTCACAGAGACCTATGAATAATTCATGAATTTCTATTCACAAAGTATTACTAACGGCTAATATTAAGTAGAGTTTTTCAGGTAGTAATACTACTGGAATTACTGAATTCTTTAAGTATTAAGAATGTAGAGTAGATTTCGTAGTGGAGTAAATTCTTTAAACAATCCTTGCCTTTAGTAAATAAATGGATTTGACTAACCTAAATGTTAAGTAAATGTACGGAAGCATTGTTCCTTACTTCAACAGGAAAATGGAACTCTTATAGAGACACTACTCTGCGTTATTTAAAAATTACCTGGCTCATGCAACCCCATGGCAAGCTGCATGTAAATTGCTAGAAAAGTCAATCCTATTCCTAGAAAAATCGGAATTCTAGAATGGCATTTTTTCGAATTGGACTGATGTCCAGCATACAGTAAGAGTGGTATATTAGTGCTTATATCTACATGTCCCAATCAAGTTGACATCCTCCTCCTTTTTGTAGTCGATTAAAAAAATACTACTACTACTTAGTTAAATAATAAAATAGTTATTGAAATAAGATTTCTCCTTTAACTGTACTTTTGACGGTCTTTGTGGCGAACTGGTATGCGCATAGATATGCGGTTTTATAAGACGAAGTTCCTGGCATCAATTCTCGGCTGGAGATTTTTTATTTTTGTAATTATTTTAAGATTTTCTAAATTAGTCCATGCATCGTGTTAGGATCTGATGATGTTATCCTGCTGACAAAGACTCTCTCCGATTTGGAGTCCGGTACAATTTCTTATTCTTCTTTTTCTTCCCGGGCTTTTTCTCCGCACTTTTGCACGATGTCCGTTTGGTGATTCCTAAACCGGTGTAGGTCCCTTCTGGTTTAAAAAGTACCAACCAGCCGAGCATTTTCGCTCCAGAAGCTTAGGAGGCCGCCCAGGTCACCATCGACTTACCTGGAACCCAAAAGTGTCGCTGAGAAACCAATGTAGGTAGCTCGTTGCTCCGATACACTGCTGCATCTAAGCATAACATGTATCGGTGTTTCGTTTTCCTCCATTTAGGCTCTGCATAGAGGACTATCAGTCATACCTAAAACTGAAAGGTGTTTGTTTAACATACAGTGGCCTGTTATAAGCCCTACTACTGTTCTCAACTTCATACAACTCAAGCGCATGAGTTTTTTCGTTAAGTTTGGATTTAAGTTTGGTAGTGCTTCCTTTGTGTGGTTGAACTCTGTTGTGTTGGCCCATAGCTCGGCTTGAGCATTTATAGTTTGTTTATGTAGCCATGATTTGTATTCGCTGAACGGTATGGCCGCTATTGGTTGTGGGCCTGCTACCTTCAGTGTTGCAGCTCGTTTTGCTAACTGGTCTGCCATATTTAATAATTACTCTATGGCATTGCAGCCTGTGACTTCTGAGCGCCATTGTAAAGTCACTGTGTTTCCGCGGCAACGCAAGTGTTTTACAAATCAGCGAGCGGCGTCGGTGACAGTCGAGCAGTAATCATGTAAACCGGTACAACGTTATTGGTGGGAAATTATGGGATATGGCGAATTAATTTTAGATTGCATCATAACCTACTATCAGGTATGATTGCAGTGCAGAGCTAACTTGTAATTAATAAAAAAATCTATACAGAACCCTCCTTGTGCGAGTTGGACTCAACCCTGAACTTAGTTTGGCTTTTTTAACAAGGGTCTTTGCTTTTGCATCTTTAACTTCTAATATTGGACCGCTGGGCACATGCGGCTCAGGATCGTTGTGTTTGGAAGATCCTAAAAAAGGCCATGCCAAGTGGACGTCCACCGGCTGACAATGATGATGATGATGATGATTGGACCAACTAAAACTTTACTGATCCAATTTTGTAGATTTTCCTTTTAGAGCAGCTGTGCTATTAAGTCGGTAAAATTTAGTCTATCTTGTATTTTCAAACAAGTTGCATCTTTAGTCCAAAAGTAAGCAATAGCGTTGTTATGAGATCGGACTTAAAGCAGAGAGGGCTAGAGAGAGTTCGATTTTAAAAAGTTGGAGTATTGCCGTTGAAAATCCCAGTATAGGCTTTCCTACTGTTTATCATATCTATTCACTTTTATCTATACTAATATTATAAAGAGGTAAAGTTTGTAAGTTTGTAAATCGATCTGTTGGGGCTAATCTTCGGAACTACTGATCCGATTTTAAAAATTCTTTCACTAGTAGAATGCTACACTATCGGAGAGTGTCATAGGCTATATTTTATATTTATATTATATATATATTAGCCGAGTTCACACAGTTTTAACATTATAGTTTTTGTTAAGCGAGTCGAACCGTGAAATTTATTTATTCGCGTTCGCTGCCTTAGATTATTGGACATAATTGAAAACATTGTATGAAAACTTTATGTATCTTTAAAAGTCCTACAGAAAAGTCTATATAGCGTATATCTATCTTTTATATTTTTCCAGATATATAACTTTATGTGTTTCAAAAAATCATTTAATTCATAGATATTATACAGATAAGATTTGCCTTTTACAGTATGTTAATTATTTACATAGTTTAGGAGATAATACAAAATTTCTAAAAAGCGCGACACTGCCGCTATTAAGTCCATAGCCAGTTGAATTCTACGTACGTACGAGTACGTACTGAATATGCGTCAGCATTTTGGTAAGTATGCTGTTTTATATTAGAAACGATAATACGGTAATGAGGTTGAGAGTTCGATCTTTATTTTCAGTTTATTTGCCATAAAATACCCTATCTACACTAATAATATAAAGCGGAAGAGTTTGTTTGTTTGTTTAAACGGGCTAATTTTTAGATCTGCGTGTCGGATAGTAAAATTATTCTTGTTTATTTTTAAAACTAGACTCAACTGTAATACACTATTTAATATTAAGCTATACACATCAGCTTGCCATAAAGATATATTGTTAATGTTAATGTATGTACTGTAATATCGTATAATGTTTAACAAAAATGTAGATCTTTAGTACACGGGACTGGATGGAGGAAATTGCTTCATGGAAAACTATAAAAAAATTTAAATAGAGAAGGGGAGCAGGGAATGAGCACAAGTTATATGAAAATCTGTCTTTAAAATAAGAAGGGTACCTAAGAGGTTTTCACGCGGACGTAGTCGCGGGCGACTGCTAGTATGTATATATAAGTGATTTGATATTGTAGTGTAGAGAGAAAAATTACAATTCTTCTACGTTACGGGGATTTTACAAATCATGTACGATTACGGATTGTAAAATCCTACGACCAAGTCTCAGATCTGGTTAAGAATTAAATTATTAGGTATTTCTAGTTTCGGAGAAGAGAGAACTCGTGATCCAAAACCACATTGGCTAAACACTGCACCATTAAGATAATATAGTCATAATTACTATCACGGTTTATGGTGACAGATAGACTTAGTAATATGGTCCAATTTTTCCTCATTTGTTACGGAACACTAAAAAGTCAGCGGATATCGTGAATACGACAACACCAAAACAACATCGTTATCAATTTATATGCCTACTGCAATTTAAATATAATATTAGTACGTTAATATGTTGTAAAGATTAACGTTATCATAATATACCTACTACAAATAAAATAAATAAAATAAAACTACAAGTAAAATCGTTACCAGTATTATATTTAAAATTTAAAATTAGGGAACTTTTTAAGGATAAAAGGGAAGGGGACTCCACGGAAACCCAAGGGCCAAAGTAAAATTAAGCAAGTGATCTTAGATACCTAATGATTACAATTTCATTTTTATCGACGCGTCCTCAACTTTAGTTATATTACCTCTTGAATAGATAATAATTTATATACTTTGCTATTTTCCGCTTATTTATTATCCAAACGACCTAGATCCGAAAGAATACTCTCTGTGCACCTACGTTTCACTACGAAACCATCGAATCATCCTAAGAAGATGTTGCCTTTACAATATGCAGTTGCGAAATGACTTCGCAGTGTGACACGTACAATATAGAGAGTATTCTTTTGGATCTGGAACACTTTGGATTGGTCGACTTTTCGTGGAAAATAGAAAAATAAATGTATTATTAAATATTCATGATGAACTTACGCAGCAAGTAACATCTGCTTTTATCCAATATTACCTCTTTTTACAAGAACATAAAAAAATTCCTATAATAAATAAGAATTTCCAATTCCAGACAATATTCGGAAGGAATATTAAATAGGCATTCAACGTAGGTAGTTAGATACTATACTAATTAAATACTTTATACCTAACCTACGTTTGTTACGCATCGTATTTACATAAAATGAGTTGTTGAATCATTAAATAAAATCTTTAAGTATGTGGTTTTGTGAAAGTAAACCACTCTTGTAAAACCACATTCTCCAGTATAAGCATTCATTCATGACGTCAAACCCCTTTTAATTACCTAAGAAAAAACGCCGAACCAATTTAACTTCAGCGTTTAAAACATTAGAAATGGCCTTGGTTGGTATTAGACAGGTCAGCTTTCCCCAAGGATGGTGGTTTGAGCCAAGGTCGGAAATCTCTCATCGATTACTCTGGGCCCGCACGCAAAACTCCTGGCCTCATACCCTTGACACACTAACGGTCACTCGAGCTGGTCTTAACGGCCAAAAATTATGTAGGCCAGGCGAAAATAATGTACCGGTGGCGGAAGGTGCGTTTTAAAACTCACGGACGTTGCTCTTGGGGGACCTTGGTTTAATCGGCTTTAGGTTACCTTGACAGATGTGACTGTAGATTTTTTGTTTAGTCCCTCTTTAGCATTTTTTCGTATTTATAACACTTTTATTTTTTCTCTTACAATCGACACGAATGTTGACCTTTGCAAAGTTCAAATCAAATCAAATACGTTAATTACGAACAGACTCAGTTTATTAGTATTTTTGAAATGTCAAGTTTGTCTGTTTGTAGTGACTGTACTATTGGCTAATGCGAAAGCAATATTAACCTATAGTTTGGCCATGTTGTTAAAACAATACACGAAAACACAAAACCGGCATGTGAAAGCAGACGATTATTATCTCTGTCCTCATCACTTGTCAGCAAAAATGTTGTCAGTTTTCCGAGAATGATTCATTTCTTTTCTGTCGTTTCTATGGCTCAACTAGGTACATGCGTAATAAACAATTAATTTTTTTTTTGATTTGAATTGGGCGGTTCGTTAGTAACTAAAAAATTTCTTCGCAACTAACATTTAGCCTTATATTTATCTTTTAGATACGTAGATGAAAATTAAAGTAAATCTGCAAATAAATAATTTTTTGGAAAATATTCAATATTATTAACTTAAGTATCATGTACCCGTAGGCCGTATATGTGAACCTTTAGCCAACGCTTATATTTTTTTCTATTATTTAATTTGTTTTTCTGTATGATTTCAGTCATTAAAGGTTATAACTATCAAAATAATCGTCCAGCGTCGTTCACAGACATTGAAGAGCACAAAACGCGTTTAATTCTTTTCACTGTACATCCCTTATGTCACAAATTCCCCTATAAAATCCCGAAAAGATGTTATCAGTATCGTATATACTGCTTTATTATGATAGTTGAATTATAAATTATACGACTAAGTGCAATAAAAAGGAATATTTTCAGCCTGCATTAAAAATAAATCTACACAGTACTGTTCCGTCAAATGCGAGGGCCATAAACATGGAGAAATGTGGGCGTATCTCAGTTAATAAAACAAAAGAAGTTTAATTTAAAGCATAATTAGCTGTGCTAGGTATCCTGCGGTAGTTCACTGCGGGTATATCTATTGTATGCCGACCTTTCGCGGCGGAATGTACGGGAAATCAAACGGAAGAACGAGTATCACTTACACGCATGTTGCTTCCGTGACATGTGACACTGAGTTACATTTATATCTTTGATGTTACTGTAAAGGTCTGACTTTAAGCCTCAATTGCTCCGTGGTTAAGTGAGGTGCCTTTTTTACGACTTTTCACTTAGAGGGGAAAACGGAATTTCAGCCGTGTTTACTTAAATATAAAGTCAAAAATACTTTTCTATACAAAATTTTCCTATATTTACAATTCACGGGCCCAACAAATGATGAATGAATGTTGTGAGAAAAATAATCGCAAATAATATTTCGTAGGGTATCAAAGGTACGTCTTGCGACTGCACGGCAGATTGATAGACCAAAAGCCGGCGGCCTTTTGTCTATCAATCTGCCGTGCAGTAGCCGTTGCAGTTCAATGACAATCATGTCGGTGGCGGTTGGTCAACCTCCACTAGGTGAAAAGATGACATCCGGCAGTGACTTGTCACAGTTGTTTGAAAATAATTTGTTGCTCACTGGTCAAGATTGGACGTAAGAAGAATCATTCAGGCTTTATACATTTTTGGGCCTTTTCTGAAAGTGCCCGCCAATCTATTCGTCTATATCATTCTTTTTTGTTGGCATTGGAAAGCACTTTCAGAAATAACATAAAGTGAATGGTCTCCGTTAAAAAAGTTATTTACTCGTAGTTATTTCATTTTCTAAAGATAACAATAAAGAATGTGTAGCTACTAAATTAAAATAGAAAATTGCGCTTTTTGTCATTACTAATCCTAACTAATATTATAAATGCGAAAGTAACTCTGTCTGTCTGTCTGTCTTGCTTTCACTCTAGAAATACTGAACCGATTTAAATGAAATTTGGTACACAGTAAGTCTAGAGCCTGAAAAAGGACATAGGCTCCTTTTAATTGCGAAAAAAGGGTTGTAAGGGGTTAAATTGGGGATGAAATGTTGTACGAAAGTATCGTCATTTTGAAAGCTTAAGACCTATTACTTAGGCAGTTGATTAGATATTAATAAATATTACATTCAAAGCTTAGAGAAATTAGGCTGCCGTAATAACTAATTCCACGTGGACGAAGTCGCGGGCAAAAGCTAGTTTATATATAAATTCTCAGATTTAAGTGTAAGTAAAAGTTGTGTATACGTAGGTACATTATGGAACACGAAACAAAGATTTTAATAGCATTAGGTAGTCGTCGGCTGTTGGAAGAATGCCAGGGATCTGTGTAATCAATCGCCTTATCACGGCCGTATCAGTATTGTGCCAGTATTGTACCTAAATAGGTACGCTCTAGACTTTTCAGTGTTTATCGGTTCTTACTTACAATTTCTTATCATTTAATATGTCTAATTATGTTGTTAAGATTACATTTTAGTGTTATTTATCAATATATACTGTCAACAGGATATTTGTTCGAAACAATATTGAATTATAATAATAATCATTGTGTGTCGTAATAAGTGATATTACTACAAATAATAGATAATTACGATAAACAATGTTATCAATTATGCTTGCTCTCCATAAAATAAAATATCAGAATTGATATATTAGAATAGTCGAGTAGTGTATTTTACTGTTCTTTTGATCGTTCTTGCTTGTGATTATTGATGTCTTTGTTATTGGGCAATTTCTCGTGAATAGGTTATTTGCTTCGTAGTTCCGGTCTCCTTTGTCACCCTGGTGGCATTTTTAATTCCCTTCCACCCACGCCTGAGACCTGAGTGGTTAATTTTTAATTTCTGAGGCAGCACCTAGGCGTTTGACACCTTCAATGGCGCAGTGATATGCGTAGTGGATTTTTAAGACAGAGGTCCTGGGTTCGATACCCCGCTGTGCCGATTAAGATTTTCTAAGTTGGTCCAGGTCTGTCTGGCGGAAGGCTTCGGCCGTGGCTAGTTACCACCCTACCGACAAAGACGTACCGATAAGACGAATTACCGTTCCGGTACGATGTCAAGTATCTTGTAGAAACCAAATAGCGTGTATGTCTACCGGTGTGGATTTCATCTTACTTACTAGAGGCTTCACCTAGGTCTTGTTCCTGTGGGAATTTGGGAATATAATGTAGCCTATGTTTAACAATGATAATGATATGTTTTCTATATTATTATGAAGTTTCATCAAAATTCATTCAGTAGTTTTAGCGTTAAATAGTAACAAAGAATCATCCATCAATACCTATTTACAAGCTTTGGCCTATATAATATTAGTAAAGATGTCAGTTTTACACAAAGCTATGCTGTTTGGCGGATACGTAAGATAAGCTTTGTCATCATAAGCTCTTGTACTAATGGAAATCTACGAATGTTAGCAATGTGATTCCAAATTGCAAGCATACTACCAGTGTACAAACACCGAATTCCTACTTACGTACGCTTTACCATTAAAGTTTGCTAGAGTATCTAAGAATGATTTTTAGACTGACCCAGGATATTATAACTATCAACCAAATCACCGCTAGAACTGCAATCAGACAACACCTCATCGGTTCTTCGGTATAGTAATTAGGCTTGCACTTGATTACAATTATACCTATCGGCAAGCAAAGATGAGTAGGTACAAGTATAGAGCGCGCTTTCCTACAAGAAGATATACTCGTAGGCCTTGAAGTCAAATCAGGAATTACTCAACGCGGAAGGTATTCTTAAATTTTAATAATAAAATGTAATTCAACGTGTCGACCCAAAAATTTTTGAGTCGCTGTAAAATTATGGACGAAATAGATTGTTAAGATCCTCAACATACCTTCTTTCTAAAGTAGCGGTAAAAACCAATAGACAAGCGACTTACGTAGACTTTGCAGCACACGTCATATTTAATTAGAATAAAGTAAATTAAAAAAAAAATTGGTATATTTTGCATCAAAAATAGTTCAAATGAGCCCAAACACGATGGGGTTGTGTCGATATATTGTGGCGTACCTTACAGTTCCAGCATCAGATGAGCTCCATGTCAACATAATATAGCATTTTCACACGATATACAATGCACATAAAAGGACATGGTCGGATTCTCCCCCAAATTGAATACAATTTGCAATATTTATTAATATGTTAAAAAAAAATGAAAAAATAAAGCAATATAAGGCAAAAATTATATTTCTCTATAACATTCGAGAAATACGTTTTTTTTGTTTATTTTGGATATTTTTTTGACTTGCATTAGCTTATGAGTTTGGACACACATATAATACATATTCTACCTGTATAACTTCAGTTTGTAAATAAATATAAAAATACGACTAACAAAACACCGTAAACTAAAGTAAATATTATAAACATAAAATAATAAAGTAAACATTTACGCTTTTATTGTTTTAATATGTTTCGATTGTTGATGCGGCTGTGCACAACCACGCGACATTCAAAAGAGTGTACAAGTATCCGATCGTGTTTTGGCAGATTTGAAATGTTTTTGAAATTATTTTTTTTCATATGGAACAGTCATATGTTACTTAATAATAATGACCGGGATAAAATACTCATATAGCCTAACTATTGAACCAGTGAGGTAATGTTTGTTAATAATTATATAACACTTTGGTAAACGACAATAAAATCATTGCTATTTGAAATAATAAGGCGCCTTTTTGTGACATGTTATTGAAGAGTCTCGAAAGTTCTTTGAGCACAAAACTTAAATAGCGGTATTCTAAAACTCGTAAGGTTTAAAATAAGGTACTATATGTCACTGCAAACGATTTTTTTTTCAGGGCACAGCTCCATACTAATTACGGCCATGTCCTTTCAGTTACATTGAAAACTAGGAAATGTATCAAATGTATATTGCAAGATTTAATTACACGGGAAAAAAGGCGAACAAGCTTGCATAAACAAGAGGCAATAGGTACCTCTCCAATAGTGGAAATCTAAGGTATGAATTTTCGATAATGTTGTAGATTATTGCCACAACAAATGAATATATAATTTTGGCCTAAACTATAGTTTACTGTTTGACGTAGTTCATGGCGCCTGACACACTTTCGGCACGCCACTACATAAGGGCCTGACCATCGGGGTTTAGCACTGATTTATGGGTACCGATTAAGGCCATTTCTTGTACCTACCGAAATAATTACAGATTGCATATATGTATATATATGCATGTATAATCTAAATGTAACTCTTTTAGCATTGCATGTATTATTAGCATTGCATGTACTATTTGTTTTAGAAATTATACGTTAGATAACGTTCCTCTTTAACTAATGTTAGGAGTATGTTTAACACTAGTACCTAATATGGGTAATGTTTAAAGATCTCTAGTATTCCTTCCTACCGGTTGACCTATGAAGTCTTAAATGTAAATAAATAACGACATCATTCATTAATTATTTGTTTCCTTACTTTTATGGTGTTTAGTTCTTCGCAAAACCTACAACTACAAAACAGTTAAAACTAAACTACTTTACAAATCGAGTCGAAACTCGTAAACACAGACGCCCTATACTCCTCAAGCACGTTAACTTACGACTTTCGTGTTTACCTTTTTTAAAAAGTTAGGAATGAAAGATTGATCTATCAGTAATGGTCACTCTAAATTTTTTTTATGTAATTATAAACCATTCTTTGCATGCGAGTAGTTCTCAAGTTGAGTTTAAACTATAAAACTTGGTTCCGAGTTTCAAATGTCTAAATTTTTAGCCTACTTAAACTGAATACTTTACGAAATAAGTACAGGACTCAAAACTCACGTGATACTGTCGGAATATTCAACAATAGTTCCAGTCACGACTGTTTAAGCCCATAAAAGCTTTTTAGCTACGTTCGTATGTCAGTCTTTCCGGTTTCAAATTTAAAATTCGTTTTTCAAACATGGGCTGGTATACATTTAGTGTTGGTATAATTACGAGTATGAGACGGTGCCATAGGTAGGTACGAGTATAACCAAATTTGAGACTGGTACTGGTGGTAATCATCAGTTTCGTGCAGACTTTTTTAAGCAAGCACTTTTGAAAAGTCAAGTCTGTCAGTAAGTAGTGACTCTATCACTGGTTTCTAAAGCAGATTCTGTCGAAAATCAGATTACTTAATGATACTATATAATCTGAATAATATAAAACAAAAGTAATTTGTAACTCAAGACTGTTTGTAAAGATCTTGGCGAAATTGGGTACCCAAAATAGATTAAAGTCTAGAATAGGATTTAGGCTACTTATTTTCTTGATGACGGGCTGATCCACGGAAACGAGATTCATATGTGTGAAACCCCGACTGTCAATGATGTACCTTAAAAGTAAGAAAAAAGAAATTCCTTCGATGAAGTTACAGTAAGATATTCCAACTATTTCAATTCCTTAAGACTTATGGTGTTTATTTCTTATACAGGTTTTGAAACAGTAATTGCTCGTATTTTTAACGAAATAAATTTTTCTATCAAGTAAAATCGCGGTCAAGCATATCGTAAAAAATAGGTACATTAGTAACGTCTTGACACATCGCAACATAACCGTAAATTGTGGCAGCCAAAAATATAATTGTTAAAGTATAGTCAATACAAAGAAAATATTATCAACAAATTTGATTATCACTTGTCTTCATTAAGGTTAGGTTTAAAACCGGTTTTAATTGGAATTACAGAAAGAATTCAAGTTTTTTTACAAGGTCAGAGATTTGCATACAAATATATCTTTCTGGTGTAAAAAACATGGATGGATCGTATTGCATTATAAAATTTCTTGTACCATTTCTGGTTAATGTAATGCAAGTTATAAAAAACACGTAGTATTTTTTAACCGACGAAAAAAAACGGAGGAGGTTCTCACGTATATTCGACACGTATATTTTTTTTTTTTTTTTTTATGTATGACCACGCATAACTTTTTACAGTGTTATCCGATTTTGATAATTCTTTTTTTATTAGAAAGGGCATACATCCAAGGTGGTCCCATTATCCTCATGTTAGGATCTGCTGATGATATCCTGGGGAAATTGAAGGAACTCTTCAAATTTTGGAGGCACGCTTATCGCTATCGGTAGCTTTTTGGCTACTAGTTCCATATAATATACTATGACAGTATAGTACGAGTACGTTACGTGGCGATAAATCACTAAAAAGTAAGAAATAAAAATTTTTAACAAAAAATAGAACCGACTCAAAACGCACTAAAAAGTAAAAAATAACTGTGTCATTTAGTTGCTTTAATTTACTTAAGCATATCTAGGAGTCGGTGCACAAACTGCTTTACTACGTAAAATAAATGTTCCTTAAACTTGGCTGGCACCGACTTCATAGATATGCTTAAGTAAATTACAGCAACTAAATGACACAGTTATTTTTTACTTTTTAGTGCGTTTTGAGTCGGTTCCATTTTTTGTTAAAAATTTTTATAACCGACGAAAAAAACGGAGGAGGTTCTCAATTCGACACGTATATTTTTTTTTATGTATGACCACGCATAACTTTTTACAGAGTTGTCCGATTTTGATAACTCTTTTTTTATTAGAAAGGGCATACTTCCAAGGTGGTCCCATTGTCATCATGTTAGGATCTGATGATGATATCCTGGGGAAATTGAAGGAACTCTTCAAATTTTTGAGGCACGCTTACAGCGATTTCGGTTTTTGTCTCGAAATCGGTAGCTTTTCGGCTACTAGTGCCGTATAATATACTATGACAGTATAGTACGAGTAGGATACATGGCGATAAATCACTGAAAAGTAAAAAATAAAAATTAAAAAAAAAAATAGAACCGACTCATAACGCACTAAAAAGTAAAAAATAACAATGTCATTTAAATGCTTTAATTTACTTAAGCATATCTGGGAGTCGGTGCCAGCCAAGTTTTCTACTTTAAGGACGTTACCTAGAACCCACAAACTGCTTTACTACCTAAAATAAAGGTTCCTTAAACTTGGCTGGCACCGACTTCATAGATATGCTTAAGTAAATGAAAGCAACTACATGACACAGTTATTTTTTACTTTTAAGTGCGTTTTGAGTCGGTTCTATTTTTATTTAATTTAACAATCACTTGTTACAATAACATTAATGAAATGGTAATTACATTGTGCAATCATTCATAATAATTGCAAGTTTTTGTATATATGTATAGTAATATGATATAGCAGTAGCAGCAGTGTAACATTAATTCTCAAAAAGATTACGTGATTAAATAAACTCGTATGAGTATGCTCATAAAAATAAAAAGATTCCACATTAACTATGTAGTGAATATTAATATATATTTTGTAAGACAATTACACATTGTAGACACTCATATATATATTTCTTTAATAACTTAAATTCTTACATCACTCTCTTTTTATTAAAAGTCAGCATTTACATTAGTTAGTATAATTTACAAAATGAATTGAATTTTTTTTCAGTAAGAAATGGAGACAGACACCTTTATACGACAGTTTGTTTCTTTAGTACACCTAATACATTTGAATTTAATTAATTAATTCTGTAACTCCAAGGTTTATAAGTTAATGTTCTGTGTTTTATTTATGCTGGTAATATTTTCGTGAAGGTTCTGTTATGGGATTGATATGCATGAGGAATATAACCTTGAACGGAGTACTTTTATTCTGACTCCATCAAAAATCTCTGCGAGTGGTTGCTAAGCAATGACAAAGCTTTTCTACTGTGCTGAAGTTCCCTCACTTCGCATATACAATAATCAAATAATAAACACTTATCTACTATTTCATCCAGAGCCAGATTTTTCAAAAATAGCAAAACTGTACTACTACTATAATAAAGGCGAAAGTTTGTGAGTGTATGTTTTTTACTTCATCACGTCTAAACTGTTAGAGTGATTTTAATTAAAATTTGGTATGGTTAGATGACATCCTGGATTAACACATAGGTTACTTTTATCCCGAAATTTTCACGAAAACGGTAACTACGCGAGTGAAACCGCGGGTGTCCGCGTGTGAATTAAAAACAACAAATTATTGATGTACTCGTAACAGAAGGAGACGTAACTCGAACAGATTTCTCTCGGATCGTTCAATGAGGAATACACAGCACTACATGTGTAGAAGTTAATATCTTTGTGTTATAAACAATCTTGCAAAACAATAAAAAATTCTACGTCAGCGCATAAATTAAATAAAGTATGATTTTTGCGCCACATTTGTGAAGCTTGTTAAAATGATCATCATTATTAGCCTGTTTTACCTGCCCACTACAGGGCCATGCCTACTTTCTCAGAAGAGAGGGTATATGGAGCCAACACTCTTATCCAAAGCAGTTTGGCGGGCAGTGCTGTAAATATGAAAGTTTAACTAATATGAAACCACCGAACCACCACCACAGAAAATATAAAGAGATAATAGAAATATACAGATATAGAGATCGAACAATTCATATATGACATGATCGATCCAGCTTGGGGGAGGCAAGTTGAAGCAGTAAAAAGTTGGAAAGATGTCTCGAGGTAAGCACGCGATGGTTGCTATGATATCGAACATACAGCCCCCCTCTAGACGATGTAGCCAAATTTTTAAGACTTGTTAACCTTTATTATTGAAATGCATCGAAAGTTTCGTTGTGTTTCAAGTGCAGCCATACTTTGCCAGATATGTACAAGAAAGCTCCGTCGGCGTGATCGAAACAGAGATTAGGAGAATCGCAATAAACCAAAGTTATGACACAGGTTAATGAGCCACAAAACTGAAGTGGCAATGGGCAGAGCATAGTTCAAACAGCCGATGGACGTTAAGATTCCAAAGTGTGTACATAAATGACGAGTTGTTTGGAAGTTCTTATAAGATGCCTACATCCAGCAATGGACGTTCATCATCATAATAAATCCTTTTTTTTATTGATTACAAGTTGGCCCTTAACTGTTATCATACCTGATGTTAAGTGATGATGCAATCTAAAATGGAAGCGAGCTAACTTGTTAGGAGTTGGATGAAATCCACACTCTTTTCGGTTTCTACACGACATCGTACCGAACGCTAAATCGCTTGGCGGTACGTCTTTGTCGGTAGTGTGATAACTAGCCACGGCGAAAGCCTCCCACCAGCCAGACCAAGACAAATTAAGAAAAATCTCAATCTGCTCCGCCGGGAATCGAACCCAGGACCTCCGTCTTATAAATCTACCGCGCACCACAAAAGCCGTCATTACGCGTTCAAACAGGTTTAGGGTGAACTTTTCAAATAGTGTCGCATAACAAATTCAACCTTAATTTTAAATTGCTCTGGATGTAGGTATTTGAGAAACAGCTTCAATATTGAACTTAGATATAGGTAGAGGAGAACTACAGAACAACATTATAAATGTATTTGTTGTTTCTGTTGCTTGGTAGCAAACTTGGACTTATGTGCACTTTTGCAACACACTGCTTGTGCCCAGCATTTTTACTTAGACAGATCCCGGACTATCATTTATTACAGGCGTACAAGATTATTAACTCATTTTGACGACCTCCGTGGTGCAGTGGTATGCGCGGTGGTTTTATAAGACGGAGATCCTGGGTTCGATTCCCGGCGGGGCAGATTGAGATTTTTTCTTAATTTATCTTGGTCTGGCTGGTGGGAGGCTTTCGTCGTGGCTAGTTACCACCCTACAGACAAAGACGTACCGCCAAGCGATTTAGCGTTCCGGTACGATGTCGTGTAGAAACCGAAAGGGGTGTGGATTTCATCCTACTCCTAACAAGTTAGCCCGCTTCCATCTAAGATTGCATCATCACTTAATATCAGGTGTGATAGCAGTCAAGGGCCAACTTGTAGTCAATAATATATATATATAATCGTAGGTAGATATATATTTTTTGTTCAACAAATTGCATACTAATCGTTTCGTTCATTTAGAAGCTAAGCACGAAACTACACAGATACACACAGTAACGCAAACATAATATCCCTGTATTTTACATTAATCTAGTCATTTCTAAAGCAAAATTCCACTACTAGGAACCTTCCGTGTGGTTTGCATCTTCTCAATCACAAGTAGTTCTTTTAAATTATGCTGGCCTTGTGATAACGAATGTACTTGTATAATTATGGTGGTCGCAAGATTGGCTACAGAAGGTCAGACGGCTATAATATATTGCTCTACAGTCTACAGTATAGCTACAACTCTACTCAATCTTACCGCTGAATAAAAATAAAGAATAGGGAAACTTCTTACTGTGGCGCTTTTCTGTATTGACACTCGGCAGCGTGCGTTTCCAATTCGTCCCTGTCTCTTACTATCAATAATATCGTCACAGATTTACAGAATAATCGCCCTGGAACTCCTCGATTTATAGACGTGTTAACGCTTGACTGCGATCTCAACTCACTTTAAGTGACCATGAAAGATCATCATCTTTAAGATTATATCTTATAAAAGCTGTGTATAGAACAGTGACATCGTAATGGAATGCTAAATGGCTTTATAGTATGTTATAAAGCAATGCTAAACACGTCGCACTAGAACCCGAATTATATACGAGTCAATTAAAAGATTAAAAATTTCAATTGATGACTGATGTCAGTAAGAAATAGGAATCATATACGGGCCTGCTAAGCTGAAATAGTTTTATGATAAAATTTGAGCATAATAATTGCCTTATTTTTATAATTCAATTACAATCAATGATAGTAATAACAGCAACTGCGATATACCTAAATTCAAATTGTTTTCCTTCAAATATTTTAATTTTCATACGTTTTTAAAAAGAAGAATAGGTACTAACCAATCTACCAAACCGCTGGTAATTTTAAAAAGCGATAAATTAATGTAATCAGATTTAGTGATATCAGAAAGCCTAATAATGTGTAGCTTAATGTGAATAGATAATAATGTCAAAGCTTTTAGCATTATCTGGCTTTGTTATTAAAATAAGGTTGAGGCCTTCTCTACCAAATTATAAGGCTTTGCAATAACATTATAATTCATTAAATTACATACAAGAATATCGCTAAGTTAAGCATTACACGATGTTTTAACAAAGATAATAAATAAATCTAATATATAAAATTTCCCTGTCACAATGTTAGTTACCGTACTCCTCCGAAACGGCTTTACCGATTTTTACCAAATTTTGTATGCGTATTCTGCAGGTCTGAGAATCGGGTACTACCTAATTTTCATCAAATTTTCATCTAAATTTTTTTTTAATACAAAAGAACGTTTGCTGGGTCAGCAATATATAAATATAGGACAATTATACACATCGCTATATAGCCCCAAAGTAAGCGTACTCGTAAGTAGCTTGTGTTATGGGTGCTATGATAACTGATGAATATTTTTATATATATTATGCATAAATACTTATAATATATAGATAAACACTCAGACACTGGAAAACATCCATGTTCATCGCACAAACATTTCTCCAGATGTGGCAATCGAACCCACAGCCTAGGACGCAGAAACTGGGGTCACTACCCACTGCACCACTCGGCCGTCAAAAGATGTCTTTAAGGTGCTTTTTATTTTCGTCATATTAAGACTTGAGAAGAAAGAAGTACCTAGGGGTTTTCAACTACGAGTAGGTAATGTACTTTATTTGGCCAATGTAGTGATACAAAAACAATGTGCGATTGATCAAGAATATTTTTAACCGATATTAATTTTTACGTAAAACATTTAGTTATTAAATCGTTAAACAGTAATGGAAATAACTGTACTCTCATTTCCTTATTGCACTTATTATGCTGTAGTGTGTAATAAATAACAAAAGTAGGTTTATTCTTGCCGAAAAGCAATAATTATTATTAACCTCCATCAAACATTATACAAGATTACAAACGGGTGCTATGTTCAGGTTTTATGTACGAATAAGTACAATTATATAAAGCAGTTTAAGAATGCGTGACTAGGTTCTAAAACATAACCTTAGTTGGGCGCCGCTTCCTAGACGTTAGGGTTGGAACGAAATAACTCACGAGGGGAAGAGCCCGTTATCGCAGATTATTAATTAATAGTTCAGTTAAAACATCCAGATTGACTAAAAAAGCAATTATATATTTATTAATATTTAATAAAGTTTCTTTTAATTTCTTGATTATATGGTAAATATTTTGGGGCGATTGGAAATGAACCTACGAAGTAACTAACTGCAAAATGTTAAGTTCTTAACTAACAAATATGCCTTAATCTAAAAAGCTCATAATAAATACAAGTAAAACGTAAATTAATTAATAATGTCGATGAATTATTATAATTAATTATCTATGATCGATGTTCGAATGAGAAAGTACTGTTCCTAGGTCCTAAAAACCTCAATTTCTCAAATTTATTATGTCCTATAAAATATAACTTGATATAAATCAATGTCCAAATCATATAGAACAATATTCAAATAAGAAACTCAGAGCATAAGGCCCAGAAAACCTTGATTTTCTTATTTATTTTTTCTAATAAATAACGTTTTACCGTGCAAGGTAAAGAATACATTTATGATTAATTAAATGGTCATATTTACCGGATCTATGATACCAGCCATCGGAACTGATACAGTATCCTCTCCACCAGCCGCCACCAGCTTTTCCAACACCTTAAGGGTTTGTTCCACAGCTGGCCACTCGCTTTTTTGCGCCAGCACCAGGATCTTCGCGGCGACCTCCCGCATGTTGACCCCAGCACTCGGGGGCTTGGGCACGTCGGGGATCCCATTGCTCTCTTTGACTTCCTTTTTATCTCCATTGTTGGAAGACGTCTCGTCCTTGTCCTCGACTTTTTTCTCTTTATCCTCTTCCGGAGCCTTCTTCGGCGGGCCCTTCCCGCCCTTTTTTCCGCCCGGGGCTTGAGACATTCTCACGTTACTAAATCACAAGGCACTTGCACATTTCGCGGGAGCATGGTGGTCGGTTTAGCTAGCGATGTTAATCGTAGGGCGGGCGGACCATAACTGCGGCACTTGCGTAGCCAGCCGCCTTCTTGCATGATTCGAGTAAATAAAGGCGACGGCAACGCGAGCTGGATTTACAAACAAACTTACAAAAGGCGAAGTCTCAAAATGTCTCATACATTGACCCATTTTTTTATTTCAAGAAATGGAGATAGAGCAAAGAATTACCTTCGCTTCGTTACGTGACACGTCGAAATCGAATTTTCTTTATGGCATATTGCCTTTTTTTTGAATTTATTTCTTTAAAGTAAAGTATTCCTTGTCTCTCTTTACACGATTATTACGAGGGGGCTGTTTTTGTTGTGAATTGGAGATACTCCCAAAGCAATTTTATTCTCAATTTGTGACCAAGCGTGGGTCTATTACAATTTTAAAAATCTCAGTTCCAAGTCTGCGAGGTGACTAACTGTCAGCTAAGTATATTAAGTATTTTAATGTTCTGATATAATCTTGCATTCCGATTAAAATCTAACTACCTAGTTAATTAGCATTGTAAAACCATATATCAGATATTGTGTAGAAGGAGATATTTGCATTGGTACAGTGGGGGATGGTAGAATAATGGGTAAACATAGTCCGAACAAATCACACAAATTCTTGCCAAATGTGCCAAAAACTTCATCAGTGTGACTATTCACTTGAATTTTAGATGTTATATAATGTCGATATTCAAATCAATTTAAAAAAATGTCGTATGTAATGACGTACGTTTGTACGTTTCTAAGCTATAATGTCTTAGCTTAGTTTAATAACTGTCACTGAAGTAATGTTCAGTCTTTAAATTTTTAAATCCTTTGTCAGGTAAATCGTCCTTCGTTACTATGATACCTAAGCACTATTAAAAAACCCGAAGGTATAATATTTATAAGCCTAGAAACTTTTAATTAAGTCGAGCTGATTCCTTGCGCTATAAAAATTGCTAAAAGTGAAAAGAATTCTTCATGACCTAACATTGTAGTGAAGTATCGGTGATAATATCTTATAATCAGTTACTTACAGCAAAGGCTACGAAAAATGCGCCTAGATCTGACGATGCTCTTCTCATGGACAACAATGGAACATTAAATTAATTAAAAAGATGATATTTCGATGTGATAAAATATAAGAACCTAAAAATGTCATTACATGTAGTTATAACTGCCTCATTAGTTTCGTCATTATGTTTATGTAACTTTGGATCCTGTCCGTCTCGCGCTATGAGAACATTGCTTTTTTACTAAAAATTCTAGTCATTAGGCATCATTAAAATCTGATAGTGAGTCACAAAAGTAAAGTAATTCTCATCCTCCAATGCGCATTTGACAGCCGAGTGGCGCAGTGGGTAGTGACCCTGCTTCTGCGTCCTAGGCTGTGGGTTCGATTCCCACATTTGGAAAATGCTCATCACGAGCATGGACGTTTTCCAGTGTCTGGGTGTTTATCTATATATTATAATTATTTATGTATAATATATATCAAATATTCATCAGGGCTCATAGTACCCATAACACAAGCTACCTAAGCTTACTTTAGAGCTATATAGCGATGTGTGTAATTGCCCTTTAATATATTTATTTATTTATTTGAGCGTGGTCAGTACTTACTCAGTCTAGTCTCTATAATGTGTGCTATCATATAAAGGATTGCTTGACCCTGGTTGTAGACGTTAAATAAACCTGATGATGAAGATATGTAGACGAACAATGGTTGGAAAAAACGTGTCCCATTATTAGGACTTGTAAAAGGTCCGCGATGGCAATCTTTTGAGGATAACTTGCTATACCTATCCATTTTTCATAAATGAAAGTTTTACGTACATTTCTTTGTTTTTAGTGTTTTTGGAAGGTTGCAACTCTTTTTACCACGCGTGCGAAGTCGCGGACGTTCGCTAGTAGTACAATAATTTCGCCAATGATGTTAATAAATCAGTGACTACCAGCACGTTAGTCGAAATTTTTACAGCAAGTTTTAGTAAAAAGTTCACTTATTCAAAACATCCTACAAAAATTTGGCAGATGATGACTGACTATCTTGATGACGATGACGAATCAGCGCAGAGTCGTACACCAGCACTGACTAATGTTATTTTATAAAATAAAGTTCATTCACTAAATTATAGCGAAAAATTAAAGTAACCATATCTGATCTTACCCGTATCGAGGCCAGCCCGACCCCTGCGGAAGTGGGGTGTGTGGGCCACACGCGACGGCTGTGACGAAACATGCAAATTTACCCTACCTCCTTACAGCGCACAAGCACTGATGCCCGAATACTCAAACACAAATCAAATTTAAGTAAGTCTTAAATTTGATTTGTTTGACAGTTTGATATAGAATTCGTCAATCAAAATTCGTCTCGACCGAACCATGTCCGAACTGAAACCGATGAAGGTCATCTTATAGCGTAGGCATGCGAACGCCCGGGTTTTACCACCTATTATACCAAAACCAAACACGATTGAGAATGCTTGTCAACAAACAAATTAAAAATGCAGGTAGAAATCACTAGTTATTTTACAACTAGTTTTTTTAATTAGCTAGTTAGTAACGAATTCATGACAATAAATTAGATTAGTAAGCTTAAAACTAATTAATATATTCAATACCTTTTAAATAAGATTTTTTAAAATAACAAAACATAATTTTAAATTTATTAGGCATAAAATGTGTCGCATTTTCTACCTTCATTTTAATTTGTTTGTTGACAAGCATTCTCAATCGAATTTGGCTTTAGTATAGTTCCTATGTCACTCTTAATAAATCTGAATATCATAATAAAAAATAACTATTTTGTCGGCTTGTTAAGAATAGTTTTTTTTTACAATTTAATTATGGTAGTTACAGATATAAGCCATATAAAAATATTTTTTGATGTAATGCATTATTGTATTTCGTACTTTCAAAGATTCACTAATTCAGCTATTTTTAGTTATAAACAGTATTTATTTATTTGCACGGACTAGATATGCCTAGTTTCACCCCATGGGAGTAGCGGTATTCAGTTCTTCAGCACCAAGATCCAATACACTTTCAAACACAGGCAAATCGTAGTCCAAAATAATCTTAAGTGATTTAATGAATTCAAAATTTTATTATTATTTATTCTTTGTTTGTACAGTACACCGAAGAAGAACATACCGTTCTTAGTTAGTGTCTACGTCGCGAAATCACATCATTCTAATATTTTAAAAAGTAAGTTTGTGTATGAGTATGTTTGTTACGTTGCAATTATTGAAGCTCTTTGGCTGATAATCGGAATGGAGTTAAACTATACCCTAGATTAAAACATAGGTTATATTTTATTCCGTTATTTCCATGGCAACGGGAGCTACACGGGTGGAGCCGTGAGGCACATCTACACTTAATATGTTAAGCTGCAAGTCAATGGAGTTGACGGTAAAGGACATGGCCGGATTCTGCCCCCAAATTGAATAGAATTTGCAATATTTATTAATATGTTAAAAAAATATAAATTAAAGAAATACGTATTTTTTTGTTTATTTTGGATATTTCTTTGACTAGCATTAGCTTATTAGTTTGGATACACATATAATACATATTCTATCTGTATTTAGGACTTCGGTTTGTAATTAAATATAAAAATACGACTAACAAAAGACTGTAAACTAGAGTAAGTATTATAAACATATAATAATAATATAAAGATTTACGCTTTTTTTTTTGTATAAATATGTTACGATTGTTGATGCGGCAGCACACAACCAACACAAAGAGTGTACAAGTATCCGATCGTATTTTCACAGATTTGACATGTTTTTGAAATTATTTTTTTTTTATATGGAACAGTCATTATGTAATAATAATGACCGGGATTAATTAATTTGCTTTAATAAACTAGAATAAATGTTTAGTATCAACTCAATCTCCTTATATACCAATGATCTTAACCCATATAGTCTAACTGTTGGACCACTCAGGTTATTATTTGCTACTAACTATATAATACTTTGGTAAACGACAGTAAAATCATTGCTATTTAAAATAATTAGGCGTCTTTTTGTAACATGTTATTGAAGAGTCTCGAAAGTTCTTTGATCATAAAACTTAAATAGCTGTATTCTAATAATCGTAAGCTATAAAATAAGGTACTATATGTCACTGCAAACGAATTTTTTTTTCACCTTGACTGCAGTTCGGTGACCTTTTTGGAAAAAAAGGGGTTTGTCGGTGAAATTATGAAAATGAAAATAATGGAGATATTATATTATAGCATGGCCAAGGATTATCTCGTGGACTGGTAGTAAGAATACGGGCTCCATTTCTGAGTTGGAGAGTCAGGCTAATTCATTGCGCAAAAAAGAACCAGCCCTCCGTCACCAGTTAAGGAACCGTGGTGAAATATTAAGGAAGAATTTTTGGCACTGCGACTCCTAGGCTCAAGGATCTCCACGACAAACTAGATTTGTTGTTTGACTGTAATTTTCATTGAACTGAATATTTTAGCATTAACGAATCTAAACACACTGAAAGATTTAAAACAAACAAACAAACTGATAGAGTGGAGTTTAGGCGTACATAGCTACATATTTATACATATCTACATTCATACGTGAATTCGCACGTATGAATACAGAATATAGCTTGGTCAATCCACGATGGCTCGTAGTGTTTTGTTTTTCAAACGCTTACAGTGCAAGTGTGCAATAAAAACTGCAAGAATGTGAGTTCTATTACTACGTAACGAGTAGCAATGTGTGCACACTCACACAAAGTGTCAAGTTAATTATGTCAACAAGAATGTCATGTATGACTAGCAGTATGCTCTACTTCATTTTAACTCATTTTTTAAAAATGAATATGTCGTGTTGGTCCTGCACAGCAAAATTATATTGTGATATAGGTTAATATATATATCGAAGTATCACCATTCTTCTTGACATCATCTTTAGTGGTTCTTAATCTCTTGGGCGTTTTCTAGGGTTACAAAGATTTTGTCTTCACGAACAGATATATTGCAAGTTCACAATGTTTTGATACATGAAATAGATTTTTATAATTCCTGACGTATTATAAAGATTCAGAATAGTAGTTTATTTACACCCATCTTACTTTACTCCCTAATTTAATTTACTTCTTAAGAACACTTTTACACTGGTCCAACTCGACCAAATATCCTCACCGCACTCCAGACACAAACTAACTACCCAACTCCTTTATTCCCCTCAAGATGGTGTAAATACTCTACAAGGACTTTGGCGCCCGACTCTTTTATTGGTTGGAGTATTAAAACAAATCAATCATTTATTCATTTATCAAATCAAATTGAATTTAACTTTGTGTTAAAGTTTTAAGTAAGCACCTATCTCATATCTCTCATTAAATGATTAACAATTAGTTCTATTTCGATTACTTTCATAAAAAAAAATTGGTTGTCTGTAAAGTCGGTTTACTGACGATAGTTGAACGTGACAATGTCTTAAGAAAATACTGATGGAATGGTAGCATTTAATTATATTTTTATAAATATAAATTTAAATTTTTAATTTATAATAAATATATTAATTTTTAATTTAAAATTAATATATTTAATAATTATATTTAATAGACGGATGTTGAACGCTGCCGAACGAGGCCGATTGTCCTTCTTTGTCGCTAGTTCCGCGCTCTCGCTTGCACTTCAAGCCTTACATGTAACGCCTCAAAGCGAGGTAACGACGCATGACGTCATGTTTTTTTTGTGCGTGCAGCCGGCTCTATCGAATTACAAGACGTTGTCACGTCAAAAACTCGTGACATACCAAAAATAATTACATCCACAGACAGTAACATTTCCATAAACAATGACGTCTATTACAATATTACAACAATCTATTCTAAGTCTCTAGTCTAATTCCTTCGACATATATATTAACCCATTCAAAAATATCTTAAAAACACACATACCCACAATCAACTCAGATAGGTACCTAGTATATCTATTTTTCTTTTGTTTAAACAGTTTAATGATTGAGCTCAACTCCACGCTGTCTTGTCTACCATACCCCTAGCGTTTTTGTAAAGCGTGAACCCATGATATCTATTATTATTTTGATTCATTACAAGTTAGTTTATGTAAACTAAGATGAAAGCGATGTTAGGAGTAGCATGAAATCTACATTCTTTTAGTTTCTACACGATACCGTACCGGAACGCTAAATCGCTTGACGGTACGTCTTTTTTAGTAGGATAGTACCAATGACCAAAGCTATTTTGCTAAGCTAATTTGGAAAATCAATATTGGCAGTAACAAACCAATCAAGTGACCTTTGTATAAAAATTAAAGTCGAGTCGGTCAACCTGAAGGAATGGGCAACGGAACGATTTTTCTGGCTAAATCACATTTAAATGTGTAGTTTATCATCATACGATACGTTTTTTTGACATTATAAATATAATATCGGTAAAAAAATTAAGTAGAGCATCATTCCGTTGGCTCATGACACGCAGCGATACAACCTACAATAGCCCGTGTACACCGAGCCGTGGTCGACTCGAGACTGATGTTCGAACTGTACTCCCCGCACCCTTCGGTTTCCCCTCGCGAGAAATAGTGGGGCGCGTCTTAGTGAATTGAACTATCAGTACATAATAGTACAAGATATAAACGCATCAGAGCACACGAGGCAGTGACAACTGAGCGATGTTATGCGTCCTTCTAACAAGGTTAAATGACCATGTAACTGTGTGAGCGATTTAGGTGTACTCGTAGTACGTATGAGGATTAAGGGCATTTGCGTGATATATTGTTATCATAGTTAGATCTCCTTTGACACACGCAGAAAATAATCCTTCTGTATGGTTATTTTTTTATAATTTACTAGCTGTACCCGGCAAACGTTGTTTTGCCATGTATATTATTTCTAGGAAACAGTTTTTTTATATAGCGCTTGATCGTGTAGGGGTGAAAATTTAGGGTTGTATGTATTTTTTAATGCCACATTGTAAAAAATTGTCCAAAAAATTAAAATACAATGTTAGGGGTGGGCAACCCTTATCACTTTAGGGTATGAAAAATAGATAGTAGCCGATTCTCAGACTTACTGAATATGCATATAAAATTTCATAAAAATCGGTCAAGCCGTTTTAGAGGAGTATGGTAACTAACACTGTGACCCAAGAATTTTATATATAAGATTTTTCGCCCCTTTCCGGTATTTCATTTACAAGAAAGTCAACAAGCAACTAAACTAAACTAAACCGACAAAGACGTACCGCCAAGCGATTTAGCGTTCCGGTACGATATCGTGTAGAAACCGAAAGGGGTGTGGATTTCATCCTACTCCTAACAAGTTAGCCCGCTTTCATCTTAGATTGCATCATTACTTAACATCAGGTGTGATAGCAGTCAAGGGCTAACTTGTAGTCGATAAAAAAAAACTACTTAATTACATTATTTTTTACAGTATTACAAATAAAAAAATAGGTTTAAAAATATAGGATTTGATATTATGTCCTTAATGTGGTATAAATAAACTGTCTTAAATTGATTCTCTGTCATTAACAAGTCTATCTAGTACTCACTCACTAGTATTAATCTTTGTAAACCTTAGAGTTAACTATCTCAGTTAACTTTATTACTTCTTTCTACATCTTCAAGTGTAAGGAAAGTTGGTGGTGTTACACCTCCGTGCAAGCCACAGGTCCCGATTAATATCATCAACAATTTAATATTATCAACCTAAGACCGAAAACCTGCATTAGAGAAGCGTGGTAGGTCTGTTCCATAACCACTTTCCAACAAGGAAGGAGGCCTGGCCCTCTAGTGGGCCGTTAACAGTCTGATAATGATAAAATGGTGTAACTAACCCGACATTGTTTGTTTGTTAATTCGTATCGGATAACAATATTATACGGTCCATTTAAATAGTGCCTTGCCTTGTGATTGATAATAATTATATGCCGTTTATGTCATTCGTCGTCAGTCAACGCGCAAAGTTAATCGCGGTCATACATATTCAAGAGAAAAATGTTAAGCAAAAATATGTTAAATAAAACCGGCTTTGTGGGGACATTTAAAAAATATTATGGCTTGAGGTGCGTAAACACGGATACAGTGCTAATTTTGTTCCAATAAGTTTTGCGTTAAATACCCGTTACCGATGTGAAATAATGTAAATAATATGTGTACGTACGAAGTTGATACTTGTAGTGAGTAGTAAGGAAATATTATGTTAGACAGCTGTTTCATTGATCATGTTATCACTATCAGCCCACTTTAATAGCCCGTTACAGGGTCAGGCCTTCTTCCCAACGTGGGGAGATTAGACCCAACACTTTACTCCAGTGTGGGTTGACAGGGTTAAGGTGTTGCCTTTGTAACGACAATGAGTATGAGAAGTTGGATTACTAAATCCACCACGGTACTCCAGTGTAAGTTTGCGGGCTTAGGGTGTTGACACCGTAGCGATCACTGTCAGATTTTTAGGACAGCTTCACGGGCTCTCCGAGGTACGAAGGCAAAAAAATGTCATTTTATTGCCCAATCCAGAACTCGAATCTAAGAGCTGATAATCCAAATGCTAACAAATGATCTCTGTACCCACGAGGCGTATTATTAGGCATGAGTACAATGTAGATAATTGTACCTAAATTGTTCAGTTATATGTATGGTACATAGTAGGAGCGTGAGCTATAAGGTCATATCATATTTCTCTGGCTTATACCGTATATAGTTTATAATTGGGTAAAATATGCAACTATAGTTAGTGTGTAGTGACATGTACCTCATAAGAAGGGTCACTTTACGGGCGATGGAGTGAACTATGTTCGGAGTATATAATAATAATAATAATAAATTTTATTTCATAAAATTACACAAACAACAACAACAAAATCAAGAAATCTTAAAATAGTATAGGGCATTGTGTAAACGAAAACATGAGTTCGATAATACTGCATTAGTGGAACACTGTGTTGCAGTTATTATCGCCCGTCTCTGGCGCTAGAACCATACACGAATTTTTAATACTATTTGTTTTTGTTTTCTTTCTTAAATTACTTTGGTACATTAGAAAAAAAATTAAAATTAAATTTAATATTGACACTTAAATATATACTTGAATAGAAAACACCTAAATTTAAAATTACATAAAAATAGATTACAATATAATTTCACAATTAATTATTTACAATAAGAATAATCAATATTGGTAAATTAGAAAAAAAAAAAATCATAAAAGATAAAATATATTATGTGTGTGACATGTGTATGTGTTTATTGTATTTTATGTGTAGTGAGTGAGAGATGTATATTTACGTAAGAAGATTTTCAGTCTCATCATATGTAAGTGGACTGAGCCAATCCGTTACCGCTTTCTTACATTTTCTTGATGTCAGCGGGTAGATGAAAATATTTTTGTTGATATTATTATAGAGTGTAGAACTGATGAAGTATGAGTGACGGCCAGCCAAAGCGGTTCTATGTGGCTCAACTTGACAAACTTTGTCAATTCGGCGTTTATTTTTTAACAGATCTGGATCATAGGCAATACTAGCATGCTTACGGAGAGTTGTAGACAGGATAAATAGTTTACGCACTGTGAGGACCTTGCATAGGCTATACAATTCCATTGTGGGAAAATGAATAGGCTTTGACATCATGACCTTCAAAACAGATCTCTGAGCTCTTTCAAGCCGAAGCATCAGCGTTTTAGCAGCACCTCCCCAGACCGTGATACAATAAGAGATTACAGATTGTACGAAAGCAAAGTAAATTATTTTTAGGGTCTCAAGGCTAGCTGACGCTCTGAGATTTCTAAAAACATACAGAACTTTTCTAACTCTAGAGATAACTGTCTGTATATGTTCTTTCCAAGTAAGACACTCATCTATAATGACACCGAGATATTTTATACTTTGCGTTCGGTCAATTCTGCTGCAGTCACAGCTAATGCCAGGTCGGACAAGGCATCGGTGTGCGTAAATAGAAAAAGAAGCAGGGGGCAAGGCACTCCTTGAACCAAATGTCACAAATTTTGTCTTCTCTAGATTGATCGTTAGTAGATTACAAGACAACCAATCTACAACATTGGCCAAAGCTGACTCGGAATTCATACGTGCTTCGTCCCATGTATTTCCATGAGCAATTAGAGCTGTGTCATCTGCATATGTTATTATTTTGCAATTAGGTAAGGTGAGCTGACAGAGGTCATTAATATAGACTAAGAATAGGGTAGGTCCAAGAACACTACCTTGTGGAACTCCGAAGCTCAGTGTTTTTTCGTTACTTGTAATCTTATTAATTGTGACGCATTGCGTTCTATCGGTGAGATAGCTCTTAAATAACGATAACGCTAAACCCCTTACTCCTAGCCCTTCTAATTTATTCAAAAGTTTGGGAATAGAGACTGTATCAAAAGCTTTCGAGAGGTCCAAGAAAATTCCAATAGTCTTTTTCTTTTTGTCCAAATTCTTAATGGTGGTGTCTATTAAACTCGTGACTGCGTCTTCGGTTGAACTTCCAGATCTAAATCCATATTGATTAGTAGCTAGTAGCTTGTTTTTATTTAAAAATGATAGAAGTCTACGGTTTAAAAGTTTTTCTAAAATTTTTGACAGAGTGCTAAGCACAGAAATAGGTCTATAATTGTCAATACAGTTTTTGGGACCCTTCTTGAAAATGGGATGTACAATGGCTTTTTTGAAGACCGAAGGGAAAACACCTGTAGTAAGGCAAAGATTGCATACGTGGGTTATAATCGGTAATAGAATGTGTCTTGCAGTCTTCAATACAGATGCCGATATACCGTCCCATCCCACAGCACTGTTACTCCTAAGTCCAAGGATGAGCAGATCGATCTCTGTCGTGTCAGCACAGTCAAGGAAAATAGAATTCGGAACAACTGTGGTTTTATTTGGTAAATTATGACATTTATGGTACACATGTGAATTATGTTTGGAGGCAAATTTACTACCTATGTTAACGAAGAATTCGTTGACGATATCAGCCGATGATAAAGGATCATTCGAAAGCCTTAACAGGTCGTCAGAATCTTTTGACTTTTGGTTTTGAAAATTTGCAAACAGCTTAATTAGATCCCATGTTTTCTTTGAGTTTTTTTGAGCCCTTCGAAACTCATCTCGTTCATAATCAATTTTGATTTTTTTGAGTAGGTTGTTACAAAAGTTTTTGTAACGTAGATAGATTATTTTGTTGTCCGAATTAGTTGGATTATTCCTCATTTTTTTATAAAGTTTGTCACGATTACGCATACATCTAAGTAACCCGGGAGTAATCCAAGGTTTGATAATTCTTCTCCTACTAGGTACAGAAACAACACGTTGGTGAGCTTTAATCACTGATGATAGTATAGATACCAGATTCACAGCAGCATTTTCTGCATCGGAGGATTTTAAAACGACAGAAAAATCAGTATTTTTAAGTTCACGGATAACGGCAGCTTCGTCAGTACGCGTTATAGTGTTAGCTGCTTTTCTAATAGTTTCAAGTTCAATATTACAGCATAATATAACTGGGGAATGATCTGTGATAATGGAATCTAGAACAATTGTAGTAGCTTTACGGTTACTTTTTAGTATGACATGGTCAAGACAATTGTTGTTTCTAGTGGGGAAAAGGTGAGCAGGTAACATACCATGACTAGCAACAAGGTTAAGATAATCATCAGTCTGTTTATCATTTGAATTTAAAATGTTGATGTTTACATCGCCAATTATAGCAATGGTTTTTAAATTGGACAGTGTATTTAAGACCGTATCGAGGCTGTTTATAAAAGGAGTTGTATTAGTAAAAGAAGGCGAACGGTATAGTGCAATAATCGCAAGTTGACTCGGAAATTGGAGAATCAAGCAATTGCCGTCAGTAAATTCAGGTTCAGTGAACGCACATTTTAGACGGTCTCGCACATATGCAACGACTCCATCATTTTGATTACCATGTCTAGATTTGAAGGAATAATACCCAGTTAGTGAGGGTATATTCGGCATTTTGCTTAGCCAGCATTCTGATAGAATTAATATATCTATATTAAATTCCAAGCGTTTAAGTAAAATTAAGAGATTGTTAAAATTACAGTCAATACTTCTTATATTAACGTGAAGAACTTTTAGGCCGATAATATTTTTTAGATATTGCTCACACAATTCAGGAGAATAAACAAACGATTCGGACACTGATATTTTTTCTATTTCGTCATTAATTGTAGAGGCGTCATCCATTGTTTAATGTTATGTATTTAACCTTAATGTATACAACGATTTGACTGTTTGAGGAATCTACTGAATCTACCCACCATAATTCATATATTAAATGATGAGCTGAAGTAAAGAATATTACAGCTGATGTTATAATGAAATGTAAGACGATTGAGACTAAATGGCGCGTTAGGAGAATGTAAGTGTAATAAAGTGTGTGATATTGGAAAAGTAAGTGTAATAAATGTGTAATTATGTAATAAGAATAGAATTTGCAAAAAATGCTAACACGATTAAAGTTTGACAATAATACTAGAGCTAATATCATAATTAATAAATATCTTTGTAGAAAGAGTCCATGATTGTCATTTTTGTTGCTTAAGATTGGCCAAATCAGATTCACACTTAATGAGGTTAACTGGGGCTCCTTCTTTTCTTCGCAAGTATATTTTTCCGTTCGATGTCCAACAATAGGTATATTGATTTGTGCGAGCATATTCCTTGGCGAGAAAAAACAGCTTTTTTGTTTTCATAGATAGACTTTCTGAAATGAAAATGCGCTTGGTAGGTCCTGTCAGCCTTAGTTTTTCAGTAGTGAGTGGGTTATTTTCCTTGTTTGATTTCCTGTACATACGGATGACTCTCTCCTTAGTGAGTATGCTGTTAAAATCCACAAGCACAGTCTTATATGCTGGATCTCGTGAGCTGAAACGAAAGACATCTTTGACGTCATTTGGCTGTATATTTATGTTTAAAATTTTGCCAGTCGCTATGATGGTGTTCAGCAGGCTGTCTTTGGTTTCTGTTTTTACTGACGGGATGTTTTTAATTTCGATGCAAGATGCTCTAGAGAGTCTTTCATAGTTGTCCAACCTGTCCTGTAGGAGCTGTAAATCTTCGCGGTTTGATTGCCTCTCAGCTTCCATTTTTTTTATTTGACTGGTGACGGTCTCATATTTTTCCGACAGAAAGTCTACCGAGCACTGTATTTCACTACTTTGCTTTCTTATTTCATCAACTGCCAACAACATTTTTTCAAGCTTATCCAACTTTGAACTTTGCTCCTTTTTAAAATTTTCCAGTATACCCTTCATCTCGGCCATAAAAGATGCGAGCCGGTCGCCAACCTCATCAGAGCGCCGCCGCTTGTGTCTAAACCCCTGTTTGGATCTAGGGGTCTCCACCATTGTACAATCTTTAGTAACATCATCAGTCACTTTTGATGGAGACAGAGACGTAGTTGAAGGTGGTGTGCGGTTTAAGGGCATTTTTAAGTCCAAACAAAATAATTAAAAAACCAAAAAAAGATACTTAAATACAAAACGCAAAAAATAAAAAAAAAAAAACTATTTTTTGGTCGGTGGGATTTGAACTGAGTCTCGCTTCAGCTTGACTGTATAGAATTAAATCCGCTTTTCAAACCACTGTTCCAATGAGTTGTACGAGTTGTATAGTGAAATTATGCAACTGGTTAATTAGTTAAGTTACTGTGTAAACAGTCGTACATAAGTCAAGGTCACAGTTGAATGAACTCACTGAGTCACCTGTCTCACGAGTCACGACACTTGCACTATGATACGGTAATGACTCACTAAAATCTCGTATTTGCAAATTCACATCACTAATTTACATTAAAATATTAAATTATTTGTCGATATTATAACTTTAATTTGTTAATTGGCTTAATACTTTGTAGTTAATATAAAATTTAGAGAAAACTATACACATTAACTTAATTTTAGGATTTAAAAACTACGGAGCTACATTCAATACGTGTTTGCGCTCCGAGCGTCCGGAGGGGGGGGGGTATCTCTGTGGGAGCGGAACAGATTTTTTTTTTTATCAACTACAAGTTGGCCCTTAACTGCTATCACACCTGACGTTAAGTGATGATGCAGTCTAAGATGGAAGCGGGCTAACTTGTTGTCGTCAAAAATGAAGAGCTTAAGTCACCGACATAGCTCTACGAGTGGCAAAGCTACAATAACAATTATTATTTTTTATTTGTACACCACATAAGATAACATAAAAACATACAAAAACATTTTATGGAGGAAGTGGAGGTACAGAAGGCGGCCTTATCGCTTAATAGCGATTTCTTCCAGGCAACCTTCGGCTTAGGAAAATATCAGTACAAAGCTGCAGGTGTTGTAATTTAATAAATAAATGTTATAGGACAATTACACACATCGCTATATAACCCCAAAGTAACCTTAGGTAGCTTGTGTTATGGGTAATATAATAACTGATGAATATTTTTATATATATCAAACATAAATACTTATAATATATAGATAAACACCCAGACACTGGAAAATATCCATGTTCATCACACAAACACTTTCCAGATGTGGGAATCGAATCCACAGCCTAGGACGCAGAAGCAGGGTCACTATCCACTGCGCCACTGGGCCGTCCAAATAAGATACATACATTCAAATAATTACATACTAATACACAATAAATTACATAAATAACACAATCAACATTTAAATAAATATCATGAGATAAACTAATAAGTATATATCTACTTAATATGACACGAAGGAAATACAAACCAATAAGTCATCAAAAGTACTTACTCGTACTTAAGATAGTATGACTTACAGCTTTTTTATCAACATTTGATAATGATCGTTCTCACTCTAATATATTGGGCCAAAGCTAAAATAGCAAAATATGATATCGAAGAGCCGATGGGTCTTGAAGTGCCAAGGTCTTTCCACTTGATGAACCGACGAAGTTAATCGTATTGCAAATAGACATTGGATGGTCATAGGCGGCTGAGAAATGTTATGCTTAGAACTCCCTACCAAAGGCAGGCCCAGCAGTTAACGTCCTCCAGCTGCTGTGATAATAACTGCCGGCCGGGTAGCGCAGTGGGTAGTGACCCTGCTTCTGCGTCCTAGGCTGTGGATTAAAATCCCACATCTGGAAAATGTTTGTGTGATGAGCATGGATGTTTTACAGTGTCTGGGTGTTTATCTATATATTATAAGTATTTATGTATAATATATATAAAAATATTTATCAGTTATCATAGCACCCATAATACAAGCTACTTACGAGTACGCTTACTTTGGGGCTATATAGCGATGAGTGTAATTGTCCTATAATATTTATTTATTATTTAATCATATTGACGATGTACCTATAATAAAGCCAAACTCGATTGAGAATGCTTGTCAACAAACAAATTAAAAGTGAAGGTAGAAATCACTAGTCATTTTACACCTTATTTTTTTTGTTAACTTGTTAATGAAGAATTCATGGCAATAAATTACATTAGTTAGCTTAAAACTTATTAATATATTCAATATCTTTTAAATAGGATTTTATAAAAAAAACAAAACATAATTTTAAATTTATTAGACATAAAATGTGTTGCATTTTCTACCTTCATTTTAAATTTGTTTGTTGACAAGCATTCTCAATTGAGTTTGGCTTTAGTATAGTGTATTTTATTTTCATTCAACTGCAATATAACAGAGTTTCTGTTGAGAAATAATGAAATTTAAGATGGCATTGCGCTTACTGGGAAGGAGTAGGAGTAGTCCAGTGGGTGGTCTATGTGGCTTTGGATAATGACACTTGGGTTCGATCTTGGGTCGGGCTTGAAGTTTTCGTTCTTCTAACAAATTATTCTCAATAACAGCCCAGAATTAGGAAGTCTCACTCATAGAGCTCATTTACGATTATGTATCAGTTCAATGTGATTATTTATTACGATGCATCTTTATAATTTATCTTTCACACTAGTACTACAAAATGCATAAGTACCTACGTAATCAACGTGAGCATTGTACTTATAAGATATCTGTAGATATTTCAATTTATTTACATTTATAGGGAGATATGCATAGCATACAATGCCTGATAATGATATGTTGGCAGCATTGTAGACTATAGACAATATAGTGGCCTCATTTGCTGTATTGTTGGTACCGCGGTTAAACTATAGATAATAGACTAGGGGCGGTACTCGTCGGGCGTTAGGCTATAAAATATGCCCTTATGGATAATTCTGATCATTCACGTTAGTTTCCAAGTCTTGCGCAGTCATAATGTTTGACTATTGCTAGAATCTGTGCTTGTAATGTTTAATTAAGTAATTACTGTAATAATGTTTCATTTTGATCATATTTGATGTCTTTATAAATAAATTGTTATTAAGTTTGTCTTTTGGTGTTTTAAGTTGTATTCCCTTCTGGCTGTTTGTTAACAGATATTAACAAAGTTAACAAAATATGACCAATATTATGTACGCGTATGAGGAAAAATTAGTAAGTAAAATCGGTCTATACTTCACTCATTCTGTGACTTCGTCCGTGTGTAAAAACAAAAAAAAATCTATATAAAAACAAAATGTTATAAGTTTACTCCATACAACATTAGCTAATCGGTCCAGCCTTTTCATAGATTAGCCAGCACAAACAGACAGTTTTTAGTACATTTATAATTATGTTATTAGTGAAAGCTGTAATTTTGAAATAAAAGATCGACACTTCAACATTCATAAATTGTCTAGATTTTATTTTACATAATATAAGAATTATGTTCTTGTGTGTTGTTGCCAGATTAGCCCGCCAATTACAGACGGATAATGGAAGCTACCATTACAACCCGGGAATCGAACCCCTTACCATAGCGACGCTGGGTGACGTGATAGCTGAAACTGCTCACAAGTACCCTGGAAGAGTCGCCATACGGTCTGTACATGAGGATATGACCATCACCTATGAGGAACTTTTAAATAAGGTTTGTTTTTGGTAGGGTTTAAACCGCTTGTCATGTTTAAATTTGACTGGACTGCCTAGTTGGTCACGTGCTTCGAATCCTGGGTCGAGCCGTGAAATAATTCTGTGTTTTCTTGTAAGAAATTTTGAGTAGATTCGATAGTTTGAAAGTTGGTGGAGTTACACGGAAGTGTAACACAATCCAAGGCTCGAAAAGCACGTTAAGCCGTCGGTCCCAGGCACTGTCATCAACATTAGACAATGATCGTTATCACTCTAAGCCCGCAAACCCGCGTTGGAGCAACGTTGCTTGCCAAAACCATAAATCCCTTCCTCTATTGAAAATGACAGGTTTGGCATTGCAGGGAGCATAAGATAATTATCTTTCTTGCAGGCTGATAGTTTAGGATGCGCGTTGCGAGCGCAGGGTTTCCAAAAGGGTGATCGTCTCGGACTATGGACTCATAACTGCATTGGATGGGTCGTTGGATGCATCGGCGCCGCAAGAGCTGGCCTTATATCGGTGAATATTTAAATTTCTGCTTATTATTTATATTTTATGGACAGTAACGATGAGTATGCAAATATGTCACAAGGTCCTGGGCTTATGTCCTAAGTCTGGCTTACTTACTGCAATACGAAGCGAAGGAGTGAAGTAAGTGTCGTAGCTACATCGTAGATTTGCTCATTTTATGAAATGTTTGAGTAGATCATGAAATGTCGCGTTTCATGAAATGCTTGTCTGTCTATTGGCCACATCATGATATCGTTTGGGCAGATCAATGATACTAAATCGTTTCTCGATGTGGTCAACTTAACGCGCGACTACTTCATTACATCATGAAGTGGGCAAAATTATTTGATCATATCGTAAACTAGTTACACCCCAGTATTATTTATAATTATTACTTTTTTTTATATAAACAGGACCCCCGCGAAGGGGCGCGGTGGGGCGTTAAAATATTATGTTTAATTATTATTATGGATATAATCTTCGGGCCTAGTCCCTATTTATATGATTCGGTCAAACGTGAATGACAAAATCGTGAAACGTAGACGATTTCACGATCTGGTCAAATTGAGTTGGAAACATCATGCAATACATCATCCATTTCATGAAATTCTCGAAGATTTAATAAAATGAGCATTTAATAAATGTGGCTACGACATAATTACTTATATTAATAGGCTTAATTATGGTTAAAGCGTACGAGTAAGTAATCATCTTAAGCAAAATGTGTTTCTTTCTTTAAATTTTAATCAGTGTACATACATTAATTACTAGATTTGACACATAAGCAGGTATAGCTACTTTTCTTAATTTTCCAATCACTTACATTATTCTTTGTTACGTTGAAATTCATTTAATCTGAAGTAGCTATACAAATAGTAATAACATTTTATTTATTATTTCAGGTTCTAGTCAACCCAGTTTATGAAAAAGCAGAGCTAAGTTTTTGTATCAACAAGACTAAGTTAAAAGGCCTAATGATAGGCGATACCCTGAAAAATAGAGATTATTATAGTCTGCTTAACACGCTTATACCAGAGTTGCGGACATCGAAGGAGGGATTGTTAAATTCGAAAGAATTTCCCAGTCTTACCTCAGTAATTAATAGCGGAAAAGAACAATTTAGGTAAGCCGTATATAATACATATTAAAATGTTTTTAACCGACGAAAAAAAAGGAGGAGGTTCTCAATTCGACACGTATATTTGTTTTTTTTTTTATGTATGACCACGCATAACTTTTTACAGTGTTGTCCGATTTTGATAATTCTTTTTTTATTAGAAAGGGCATACATCCGAGGTGGTCCCATTGTCCTCATGTTATGATCTGCTGAAGATATCCTGGGGAAATTGAAGGAACTCTTCAAATTTTGGAGGCACGCTTACAGCGATTTCGGTTTTTGTCTCGGTATCGGTAGCTTTTTGGTTACTAGTGCCATATAATATACTATGACAGTATAGTACGAGTACGGTACGTGGCAATAAATCACTAAAAAGTAAGAAATAAAATTTTTTAACAAAAAATAGAACCGACTCAAAACGCACTAAAAAGTAAAAAATAACTATGTAATTTAGTTGCTTTAATTTACTTAAGCATATCTAGGAGTCGGTGCCAGCCAAGGTTTCTACTTTCAAGGACGTTACCTAGAACCCACAAACTGCTTTACTACGTAAAATAAATGTTCCTTAAACTTGGCTGGCACCAACTTCATAGATATGCTTAAGTAAATTAAAGCAACTAAATGACACAGTTATTTTTTACTTTTTAGTGCGTTTTGAGTCGGTTCTATTTTTTGTTAAAAAATTTTTGTACGTACAATATTCTCAAGTAACAATTCAAATATTAGGATTATATTAGGATAGATAAACATGAAAAGAGTTATAATAAAAAATATATTAGGTATATCGATCTTTCACGCCTTGTTGTGGTAAACTCCCCAGAAACAGAGCGGTCAAAGCTACGTCATTTCCGGGGGGGGGATAAGTAGGACATGCCGGCTAAGAAACAGCCGGAATACCTTCTGTAACGCAGCGATGTGTATCTAGGCGTCACCTGGTGACTGGGTCCCGAGAACATCAGTAGCTCAGTGCTTATGAAATAGTAATTGTACGACTCAAAACTCAACAGCAATTTATTTTATCTTCATGGTGAAAGTAGTAATATTTTTGTATTTTCTCTCATTTAACAGTGGTGTTCCTACACTGGACTCTTTAATCAATAACCATAAAAACAATGCTGATATAACAAAGTATGGAAAAGAAGTGACACCAAAGGACGGGTCCCTCATCCTTCTGACTTCTGGTACAACTGGTAGGTAGTTTGCGGCATTTTTAAAAATGTTGAGTCTATTATTTTACTATCTAATATACAAAATTCTCGTGTCACAGTTTTCGTTGTCATACTCCTCTGAAACGGCTTTGATGAAATTTTTTGTGCTTATCCGGTATCTATGAGAATCGGCCAACATCTATTTTTCATCCCCCTAAATGTTAGGGGTAGTTGGCAAAACAACGTTTGCCGGGCCAGCTAGTATTTCTATAATAATCTTAGCTTTCGCACTTTTTAATTATAGGTGATCCTAAAGCAGGTCTAGATTCGCACACAGGTGTTGTCAACAATGTCTATTTTTCTGGAATTCGTAACAGTTTTCACGAGGGACATCCAGTTGTATGTGTACAGGTATTTTACTTTTATTTTTTTTTAAATTTTATTTATACTTAAATTAATCTGTACTTATGATAAAATACTAATGTGCCAAATGACAATTGCCTATCGAGATTCATCAGATCTTACCTATTTGGTAAAAATGAAAATTCATAACATAATAATTTAATGATTAATAATTTAATGTTAATAACTTAATAGCCGAGTTCTCGTATTCTAACTTAATTTCTTACACCCAGTCCTGGGTTAGCCTATAAGTAATATTATTCTAAGTCATTATTATTTGGGACATTGCCTCTAGTGGCACCAGAGATGACTTAAAAAAATTAGCACACGAAAAGCATAAATAACTTTAATCAATTGTGTGTAATTGAACTTACTTCAAGAACAAGGACTTAAACTGAGACTGGTTACAGCCATTTTTTCTGGTTTTATCCTAATATCCTAGTTAATATTATTTTAATACTTACATATTATCATCTCATTAGCGATAAGACCGCCAATTGTACTTTGTTTTTTTTTAAGTTTTTTCTGTTCGTATAATTTTTATACCTTTTTTTCATTGGTGCACAATAAAGAGTAATTAATTAATTCATTCATTAGACTAATTTACCAGTTACATATTTTTTTTATTTTTGAAAACCTTTACAGAATTTTTTTTTATATAATTTTCAGTAAAATGTTTTTCAACTGCTATAGAATATTTAACTGTAAAATAAATTATTTAGTATTAGTACATCTCCATGGGTATTTTATATAAATTAAAATTACTAATTCTTTATGTATTTGATTTACTAGCAATTTTTGCGTTTATCACAAATACAGTATTTGCAATATAGACACAGTTTAAAATCGGATTAAAGTAAACAAAACATGAAAATATCCATGAAAAGTAAAATACTAGTTTTTTGTGTTGTATGTTATCCTTTCATGTCGACAAAAACAAAATAATGTTTGTTGATATAATTTAATCTAATGCTCCTCAGGCACCATTGTTCCACGCATTGGGGGCCATAGTGACGCTCCTATCCTGCTTGCGACACGGAGCTACAGTCATATTACCAGCACCTACGTACAACGTTGCAGCGAATGTTGATGCGTTATGTGCTGAGAAGTGAGTATATATATTTTTACACGCTTTTTATTAGCTTCACTTGTATGTCAGTTTGTCAGTATGTCAGTATGTAACTCTCCGTGGGTAGTTTGCGCGCCTGCGGCCTTCTTTGGTTCTGGTAGCCGTTTCTCAAGCGTGATTTTTCAGTTTAAAAAAAAACTAAAAAAAAAACGCTTTTATAAATAAATCAAACTAAAAAGTAAAAAATAAATAATAGTTAAAAAAAAACTAAAAACACGCTTTTTATAGAAAACCAAACTAAAAAAATAGAAAATAAATTTTAATAAATTTTAAATAAGAATAGTGTTAAAAATTTCAATAAATATAAATTAATAATAGTGTAAATAAAAAAATGTATTTTATTTAAAAAAAAGCGTGGGGTGCTTTTTAAGATATTATCAAAATGATAATCACTCTACGCATATCTGTCAATAAAATATTTACACCATGCACCCCACGCGTTTTTTAAATAAAATACATTTTTTTTATTTACACTATTATTAATTTATATTTATTGAAATTTTTAACACTATTCTTATTTCGAATTTATTAAAATTTATTTTCTATTTTTTAGTTTGGATTTTTTCTTATTCGTCTTATAAATTGATGAACGCAGGTTGCACTCACAAAAAAGCGTGACTTATTTGTCTCTATCCGATCGTGAAAATCGATTTTTTTTATCGACTACAAGTTTGCCCTTGACTGCTATCACACCTGATGTTAAGTGATGATGCAGTTTAAGATGGAAGCGAGCTAACTTGTTAGGAGTGAGACGAAAACCCACACCCCTTTCGGTTTCTACCGGAACGCTAATTTGCTTGGCAGTACGTCTTTGTCGGTAGGGTGGTAACTAGCCACGGCGAAAGCCTCCCAACAGCCAGACCAAGACGAATTTAGAAAAATCTCAATCTGCCCCGCCGGGAATCGAACCCAGGACCTCCGTCTTATAAATCCACCGCGCACACCACTGCGCCACGGAGGTCGTCAAAGAATTGAAAGCAATCGTCTGTTCGGCAGTCTCGCTTGCATAAAGAGGCGTGAACGAGATAAACGTCCGGGTGATTTCTTATAACATCGTCCGTAAACCGAGTTTTCATACAGTGATCCTTCGACCTTGTCTTTACGATACTGCCAGGTTTATGTCTGCAAGGTTTGGCGCCAAATGTATAAACATTCCAGGCTGAAAGCTTGTTATGGCGTAGTGGCCGGTACCATTACAGAAATAGAAGGCACCGGACGCCCTAGATAGAGTGTTCATCAGAAGCTTAGAAAACCTTTGGATTGGAGTTTGTTGGCTAAGTGTAGTCGTCGTCCCACGTCCCTTCGTCGTTATAAATCGGAAATCCAATGGTCACTGGTGACCGGTATAGGTTTATACATAAATTATTGCTATAACTACAGATGTACAATAACTACGGGCACGCCGACGATGTACCTGGACATGCTGGAATACGTGAAGAGGAAAGGTGACCTGCCGATAAACCTGCGAGTTGCGCTAGCGGCCGGTGCGCCTTGCAGCCCGCAGCTTATCCGCCGCATCAACGCGCAGCTCAAAGTGCAGTCAGTCCGGGTAACTAACTAGGTTTACAATTGGTTAGTAATATGAACAAGCTCACGCAATAAACAATGGATTGCGCTTTAACTGTAGAGAAAAGTCCTCCTCCTATCCGCTCAGAGCGTGTAAGGGCTAACGCTAAACTCGCGCGGGTGCACGCTCGCGGGTGTATAATGAAAAATAGTATATACAGAGCAGGCGCGTGCGACGAAGTGCGGGCGCGGGTGGCGGATTCTCACCCGCGCGGCGGGCAGCGGGTACAAGGCGCGGGCGCCCGCGACGGGCTCACGCGAGCGGGTTTGTTTCTACAAATCAGACGAGCGCCGCCAGATGCCACGGTCACACGCGTCGGAGGCTAGGTACAATCATGAACATCGATACAAAGCGCGTAATAATTGAGGTGCAATTTCGGCCAGTATTATGAGGTATGGCGAATGAATTATCAAATTCTCCGCTGAGTAACCTACTTGTCAAGAACGGGTTATGCAGTCGACGTTTTTTCCGTTGACGTCTTTTTGCCAAATAATAAATTAGTAAATAATCCATGGTAATCTATTCGACACAACTGTACACGCTCGACATCAAAGTCAAAGTTATACTAGCAGCACTAACTGAGACGGGCGCACGCGACGGGTGCCCGCTAGCGGATTTGTGGCCCGCGGCGTGCGCTCGCGCCCGCACCCGCGCGAGTTTTAGCGTTAGTACTAAAGCGCGATAATAATGTGTCAATAAATAAATATTAAAACGTTATAGATAATTCAGAAAATAATAATTATATCCTGGGGTATATTTATTAATTTAGCAATTAATATTTTTTTTATATAGAAGTTGTCGATGTATGTGTTTTTATTTTAAGACGAATAAAGCACTCGGCCTACCTGAATATCTTCATTAGTGATAAAAAATTTTAACAAAAAATAGAACCGACTCAAAACGCACTAAAAAGTAAAAAATAATTATGTCATTTAGTTGCTTTAATTTACTTAAGTATATCTATGAAGTCGGTGCCAGCCAAGTTTAAGGAACATTTATTTTACGTAGTAAAGCAGTTTGTGGGTTCTAGGTGACGTCCTTAAAGTAGAAACCTTGGCTGGCACCGACTCCTAGATATGCTTAAGTAAATTAAAGCAACTAAATGACACAATTATTTTATACTTTTTAGTGCGTTTTGAGTCGGTTCTATTTTTTGTTAAAAATTTTTATTTCTTACTTTTTAGTAATTTATCGCCACGTAACGTACTCGTACTATACTGTCATAGTATATTATATGGCACTAGTAGCCAAAAAGCTACCGATAACGAGACAAAAACTGAAATCGCTGTAAGCGTGCCTCCAAAATTCGAAGAGTTCCTTTAATTTCCCCAGGATATCATTATCAGATCCTAACATGGTGACAATGGGACCACCTTGGAAGTATGCTCTTTCTAATAAAAAAAGAATTATCAAAATCGGACAACTCTGTAAAAAGTTATGCGTGGTCGTACATATAAAAAAAAAAAAATAATAGTTTAAAAAAACTAAAAAAAACACGCTTTTTATAGAAACCCAAACTAAAAAATAGAAAATAAATTGTAATAAATTTAAATTAAGAACAGTGTTAAAAATTTCATTAACTATAAATTAATAATAGTGTAAATAAAAAAAAAATATTTTATTTTAAAAAAAGCGTGGGGTGCTTTTTAGGATATTATCAAAATGATAATCACTCTACTCATATCTGTCAATAAAATATTTATAGCTATATTGACACCATGCACCCCACGCTTTTTTTTAAATAAAATATTTTTTTTTTATTTACACTATTATTAATTTATAGTTAATGAAATTTTTAACACTATTCTTAATTTAAATTTATTTCAATTTATTTTCTATTTTTTAGTTTGGGTTTCTATAAAAAGCGTGTTTTTTAATTTTTTTAAACTATTATTTTTTTTTGACTTTTTAGTTTGGTTTATTTATAAAAGCGTTAATTAAATTAAATTTTCAGTAAGTAATTTTTTTTTTTTTTGGAACTTACGCATCAGCCTATTTTGGCCTAGACACGTGGGATTATTGAATCCCTCCTTATTTTGACTATTTACACTCTCATTACCTCTATAGCGGCTGTGGCCGACTTACAATCTGTACCCGCATTTGCCTGTGCCCCACCTTTAGCACAGTGACCAAGGAAACTACAGAAACCTGGCCAGAGTACAGTCGGCACGGGAGCGAGCCTTGGAAGTCGCAGAACAACTGCGACTGCCAGGGCTCGAACCCACGCCTGAGCGACTGTTGTACGGGCAGTTTAGCACTTAAACCGCTCGGCCACACAGTCGCTAGTAATTTATTTATTAGTGAGAATAAAATAATTATTTATAAATATTATAAATACGGGGAATCAGAGTTCAATTTCGGAGAGGGAGCCTGAGAAACGGCTACCAGAACCAAGGAAGGCCGCAGGCGCGCAGATTACCCACGGAGAGTTACATACTGACATACTGACAAACTGACATACAAGTGAAGCTAATAAAAAGCGTGTAAAAAAAAATACGTGTCGAATTGAGAACCTCCTCCGTTTTTTTTTCGTCGGTTAAAAATCATCGGCAATAAATAGAATAATTTTCATCGTGTACCTTGCATTTCGCAGAACATGCAAGGTACATGACCTACACATTGCTGCCTAGTGTTGATTAAGTAGAGAAGTAGGTAGAAGAGTAAATCGATTAAGCGTATAATAAATTATACTGGCAACCATATCCTTCAGATACAGTAATGCTACTTAGCGGCAGAAATTAGCATGGCGGTAGAACGTCTTGGTCGGACGAGCTTTGTCACTAAATGTTTTACTATTAACACGTAATATAACACAGTTATCTAAGTAGGTACAAGGTAATTTTAATTAAAAAGCTTACTTTAAACTTTAAAGAAAGTATCGAATTACTTATAAATAAAGATAATTATTATGTTTGTAATTTTTCAGGCTCTGTATGGCTTGTCAGAAACTACAGCTTGTGTGTTCCAATCATTGCCCCGAGACAGTGTCGAGGTGGTTGCGGAGACGGTTGGCTACACGGCGGACCATTGTGAAGTTAAGGTAACCATAAGACGTATATAAATAGTAGATTGTTATGCATTGGCCCAAAATGAGACATTATCTACGAGGTAAAACTCCTGTGCTTTCATTAAGAAGTAAAATCTTCTCATACGTTTTCCTGAGCCTGTCTGTTTGTTAACTGGAAAAATGATAGATTTTGCGATTAAGTTACTAATATTAGTCTCACGATGACAGATATAGAGCAGCGTATTTTACGATGAGTCCCTTGAATACCTCAGGAAGCATGGCTTCATATTCGCGTTCAGTGTTCTGGGCGAAGGTTTTAATGGCTTACCTTAAATCAGATAAGTTTTTTGAATCCTCAACTATTATCAACATTGGAATTTGTTATTTTAGTAATCTTTGACGGATTAACGTCCTCCGTGGTGCAGTGGTAGATATGCGCAGTAAATTTATAAGAAGGAGGTCCTGGGGTCGATTTCCGACTGGGTCCTGGGCAGATTTCATAAATTAGCCCAGCTTAGGCTGCCCATGGCTAGTTACCACTTTACCGACAGAGACAAATCAACATCGCGTAGAAACCGAATGGGATGTGGATTTTATCCCACTCCTAAAAGTAAGCCCGCTTCCATCTCAGATTGCATCATCACTTACCATCAGGTGTGAGCAGTGCAGGGTTAACTAGTAATTAATAAAAAAAAATGAATAAAATTTTAACTAATTGAACGTTTTTCATAAAAGGTAGTCGATGACAAAGGAAACAAAGTGCCATTTGGAACTGCCGGGGAACTGATGGTTAGAGGATATCTCAACATGATTGGCTACTGGGACGATCCGGTGAAAACCAAACAGACTATCAGGGAAGACGGATGGCTGCATACTGGGTAGGTATCAGCAGTTCAGAATATTGACCATTAATAATAAATATTATAGGACAATTACACACATCGCTATATAACCCCAAAGTAAGCGTACTCGTAAGTAGCTTGTGTTATGGGTGCTATGATAACTGATGAATATTTTTATATATATTATACATAAATACTAATAATATACCTATAGATAAAAACCCAGACACTGGAAAACATCCATGCTCATCACACAAACATTTTTCCAGATGTGGGAATTGAACCCACAGCCTAGGACGCAAAAGCAGGGTCACTACCCACTGCGTCACACGGCCGTCCAACTATAAAACTAATAACTATAACTATACCATTATAACGACGTAGCACGTCTTCAACTACCTAAGTAGGTAACACTACGTATTTTAAAATACCTATATCTTTACCGTTTTTTTTTCTGCTTTTATTTTTAAAGATCAAAAATATTGAATCCAAATACGTGTATTTAAGAAAAAACGGATTTTTCTTAAATACACGTATCTGGAGTGAGAGTGACTACCTAATCTGTTTTCTGAATCCGAACCAGGGGTAGTCACTCAGTGGCAGACAATACTTTTCAAAAGTGCTTTCAAAATGACAATATATAAGATGTCTACAAAACAGCAACACAGCACAGTAAACACCAAACGTTAAACAGTTTATTAGTAGCACGAATAAATTTTACGATTATATCGGTTAGCAACCAACTGTTCCTATTTACGTTTCTAAAATATAACTCACAACCACCAGACCAGAAAACCGCGAATGATCCCAGGAAAAGTCATCAAATACTTAGTAGGTTTATTAGAATAAATAACCACATCTTACGTTGATCTCTTTGTAAGTTATTTAATCCGAGTATCAAGGTTACGGTGTTAAATGTAAATAACAATTTATTTATGATTCAGATTTAACGGTAGGTATTTTGTAAACTAAACTTCAAGGATGTCCGGCGAAAAGTTGTCACCGATAATATGTATCTGGAGACTATGATCACGATTTCTTATATTATATTGAAAAAAATGTAAAAAAATTACTTTTTATATTTGCTAGATTGAAGCTCCACAACTTGCTACCTCCTAAAACCACCATGATCCAAACTCTATGGTTGATTACTTTTTTTTTTTATTAACTACAAGTTAGCCCTTGACTGCTATCACACCAGATGTTAAGTGATGATGCAATCTTAGATGGAAGCGGGCTAACTTGTTAGGAGTAGGATGAAATCCACACCCCTTTCGACTTCTACACGACATCGTACAGGAACGCTAAATCGCTTGGCGGTACGTCTGTGTCGGTAGGGTGGTAACTAGCCACGGCGAAAGCCTCCTACCAGCCAAACCCGTTACCGTACCCAGAATAGGACCATGGGCTGACAAACTGATTTTTATTATAACCCTGTGAGTTCAGCAACACAATGTGTCTATATTAATAGACAAAAAAAATTATACTTGTTCATAGAAGGTCTAGTTAAGCATGTTTGCTGATAGCTATTACACGAATTTTTTTACAGGGACAAATTCACTTTATCTGAAGATGGGTATGGAAAAATAGTGGGTCGCCTCAAAGATATCATAATCCGAGGAGGAGAGAACATTGCACCTAAAGAAATCGAAGATCTCCTAAACACACACGCGGATGTAGTCGATAGTCAGGTATTCAACTCATATATAATCTTAATACTTTAATTATGCGAAAGTATATTTATTTACGAACAACCAGCTAAACTGATCTTAATGGAAGGTACAAATATAGAAATACTCGCATCTGGGCTGTTAGTAGATGTACATATAGTGTTTATTTGTATAGCTTATTTGTGCCACTAAGCAGGATTGGTATGTTTTAGTTTGAAAGGCATATCCATGCCTTTGCTGGTGTAATTACAGGTCAGGAGCCTGAAGCTGGTGGGAAGTACCTTCTAGGACGTGTTCCTTGCACGCCTTGCGAAATCTTGTTCTCTTTATATAGACGCTGGTTTTCCTAATATATTCAGATATCTTAATTTCACTTTAGTCCGTCATTATTTTTAAAATGAATTTGGTAATGTTTAAGATACTAAATCGAAAATACTTAAATAACATTGTTTTGCTAATCTGTATAACTATTTTTGTGGTGGAAACAGGGCCGAACTTTGTAGGATATGTTCGTCGCCTGCTTTAAGGAGGGTTGCTCTAATTATTATTTTAGGCGTTAACTATTATTACTTGGTAATATAAAAAATAAAATAAAGTTGCTCGTCGTTCCAGGTAATCGGTGTAACAGATGAGAGGTTAGGTGAAGAGCTATGTGCAGTGGTCAGACTACGCGAAGGAGCAACTTTCACTTCCCAAGACCTCACGAATCATTGTAAAGGAAAGCTAGCTCGGTACAAAATTCCAAGGATGCTGAAAATCATGGAAGACTTCCCCAAAACTGTGTCCGGAAAAATACAGAAGTTTAAAATAAAAGAATTAATTGAATCGGGTAAATTATAAGTTGTAGTTGAATTTGTAATTAATATTTAAGTTAAACAATAATAATAAATTCTATCAATTAAAAATAATGTTGATATTATTTTTTAAAAAAAATTAACAATATCTAATGTTGCGGGATTTGAACCTGCGTCTTTTTGGCTGTCTATGGTATGTTAATATTCAAGCGAATACATTATAATAAATATGCAGTTTCTACATGTACAGTTAGGCATGTTCTCTAAAATTAATAGTTCAGTTAAATTTGAATGAAAGTTGTTATTGCAGTTAGTTATTTATTGTCACATTTATTATTGCAATATTGTGTAAAATATTTTGATTTTTGTTATTGCCATGGGAATTTATTTGTAAATTATGTATTTTGTATTTATGTACTCATTCGTCAACGTATTTTTAGAAAGTAAAAGAAAACAAAAATACTATGAAAATAAACATGCTCAAATATATATAACTTTCCTTGAATTTTTATTGTACTATTTTTTATTTCATATTTGTATTAGTGAAATACAAAGAAAAGGACAAAAATTTAAAATTCCAAACATAAATTTTTCCGAATTTTTGTTGCATAATTATTTCAAAAGACTAAGCTAATTTCGATAATATATCTTTGATTTCAATCAGTTTTTTATCATTTCAAAGTGTAGATGATAATTTAGGTACCTACATAGTTACACTGATGGTATCATATCATAATTATTATAATAAAAAATTTTTTAACAACAATGTAGCTGAATGAGTGTCGGTGGAACATGTTTGTTTTTTATTTATACTGATATAAATAAAACTTCACGATGAGAAAAGTATGGTGCTTATTGTTTTTTCTTAGTGACGTAAATTTTATAATATCACAGACTGCAGGTATGTAACATTATATCTATACTCTTATCATAAGAGCCCAAGAGGTGATTTTTGAAAATACTTGAACGCGACAGATAAGGGACTATACCTTTCATATTGTTTAATACATTAAGTATGAGCCCTTTATGTCGCCCCTTAAAACATTAAAAATGGCGATCATCAGAAACACTCAACAACCACGTAACATTGATTGGTGGTTATTGTAAGCTAAAAAGGGCATTTCAAAAATCTTATGATTTGAGTCTATGTTATGAGAGTGAGAGGGAAGGTACACAGTTGCAACGATCGTTTTAGGTAGTATCTAACCTAATCTGATGTGCTTGTTGAATATTTCTGATGATCGACATTTTTTAATGATTTAAGGGATTTCAAGATATTTCCATGGGTGGGTGGTCTCCCGCGAGTGAATTTTTGTTAACACTGTTACTGAAAAATCTATCTACGTATATTAAATACTAGCAGTCCCCCGCGACTTCGTCCGCGTGAAAACCTCTTAGGTACCCTTTAAATTTTAAAGACAGAAATTCATATAAAGTGTGCTCTTTTCCCGCTACTCCCATCAATTTAATTTATTTATAGTTTCCCGTGAAGCAATTTCCTGCGTCCCGCCCCGTGTACTAAAGATCTACATTTTTGTTAAAAATTTGTACGATATTACAGTACATTAACATTAACAATATATATTTATGGCAAGCTGATGTGTATAGCTTGTATTAAATAGTCTATATCACTTTTGAGTCTAGCTTTCATAATAAACAAAATATACCCTACCGACAAAGACGTATCGCTAAGCGATTAACAAGTTAGCCCGCTTCCATCTTAGACAGCATCATCACTTAACATCAGGTGTTATAGCAGTCAAGGGCCAACTTGTAGTCAATAAAAAAAAAATTTACAATCCGACATCAGATTAGCCTGTTTAAACAAACGAACAAACTTTTTCGTATAATATATATCGTATAATATGGTCTGGCATGCAAAATAAATTGAAAGAAAAGATCAAAGATCGAATTCTTAAAGAATATCAGTACTATAATACGGAGATCATATCAATAGGAGGTCAACTTAATTTGGACGATATAGCGGCAGTGTTATGTTTTTTAGAAATTTTGTAATATCTCCGAAACTTTATAACTAATTAACATACTTTTAATTTTAAAGACAATAATAATAATATATTTTTTTTTTTATAAAAATCGTTTATTTTCATTCAGTTCATTTACATTACATATCTCGTGATTATTAATTAATTTATTATTATGAAACTATTTTACAAAGTTACATGGGTTAGTTGTAAATAATTTGATAGTACTGACAGCAGACAGTAAGACGACTTTCATATAAGCATATGAATTAAATGATTTTTTAAAACACAAAGTCATATAAATGTTTTTTTTAAACACAAAAGGTTATATATCTGCCAAAATATAAAATATAGATATATGCTATCGCGGACTTTTTTGTAGAACTTTTTAAGATGCATAAATTTTTCATATAATGTTTTCAGTTATATCCAATAGCTAAGGCAGCGCACGCGATTTACGCCAATTTGATAAATTTCACGGTCCGACTCGCGCGACAAAAACTGTGATAACTCGTGTAATATATACAATACAAATATAAAATATAGCCGATGACACTCACCGATAACGTAGCATTCTACTGGTGGAAGTATTTTTAAAATCGGATCAGTAATCCCGAAGATTAGCCCCGACAGAACTTTATTTACAAATTTACAAACTTTACTTCTTTATAATATTAGTATAAATATAGATTCAGATGTAGTTCATTGATTAATCTCATTTATTGATTAAAAGCTTTATTCTAAAGAACCACAAAACATTTTTGACTAAGGTGTAGAGTTTGTGAAGTTAGTCCTTGAAGAGTTAGAGGGCTTGGGGAGTTAAAAGCTTTGCTCTACATGATGTTTGATAACTTTTTGACATTCAAATCGATTTAATCGTTGTTTCTTGCAGTAAGAAATGTTCGATTAGAAGATCCTACGAGCTATGTAACATCAATTATACAGAGAACGGTATACAAGGTGGAACAACGATGTTGGTGCAGTTTGAAAATAGACGACATGCGGTTTCATGTTAAGTATGATGACATTTTTGTAAAACTGAGAGTAACTTCTTCCGACAGCAGTATGCGTGTATTGTGTCACAGCAGTACTTCACACTGCACGATGCATGTGGCTGGACTTAAAAGTTCATCATTCATCGTATTAAAACTAAACTATCGCAAGTATTTTTCATATTAATAAAATAGAAACGGCTGAAACTCAGGTCTTTGTTGAGTCAGAAGTATTTGGTATTTAAGAGCAATAAATTCCTTCAATGGTGGACTCTATAGGCTGGTAATGATAAAGTTTATATAATTATCAAAACAGTAGCTAAATAAAACCTTTACTTTTTATTTTATTTACTGCAGCTTTTGACTGCAATCACAAGTAATGGTAAGTAATGATACAATCTTGGATGGGAGAAGTAATGGTAAGATGTGAGGTGTAGGATGAAATACACTCTGTTTCTGCATGTGACCATACTGGACCGCTTGGAAGCAAGTCTCTTAAAAAGAAAATCTCAATTGGCCTATCTAGTAATCGAATCCAAGACCTCCATCTTATAAGTCAACTGCCACGCCACGGTGGCCTTCAATAATGTATTAATTATTCGTAAATATTTTATAGCCAAAACGTCCTAGGTCGAGTTATAGTTGCAGACGTCGACGTTACTGATGGATTTGTAGTGTCGCTACAGAAGATAGGTATTGAGAGAATACAGCAACATTGGTTATCGAGGACCGCTACCGATGCTTCTGTTGAAATTCGAGCAACTGTGAGGATACACGACATCTCTGTTGGATTTGATGTTAAAATGCAAATGGATAACAATATAACACATTCTACAAGCGTTATGCTTTATCCAACACTGATTTTTGAATATACGGTGAGAAACTAATTAGGATAGCTTTATTTGCTAAGATTAATTGTCGTTGGTTCAAGAGCAACCATAAAGTTCTGGGTTTGCCTTGAATTCGGCAATACAATATTATGCTCTTCTTTCTTCCCAGATATTCTCAGTAAAAATTGACAACCCAGAATTAAGAAGTTGATAGTGGTTTAACTCTCTGCCAAGAAGAGCACTATAAGTTGTCGGTTCTGGTTATTATTACTAACATCTGATAAAACATTATGGGTCTACGCTCTACATTAAAAACAGGCCGACAAATTATTTATAATTATGATAGTTAATAATTTTGTATATTACTATTTGGTTATGGAGCCTGAGCTAATTTACATTAAACAAGAAATTGTTTTAAATCTACCCTGTAATTAGTAAATAATCAATGTTTCAGATATCTAAAGACTTATTTACGGATGAAATAACAGTAAAAGTTGTCAGTAATTTGGAAAGAACAACGAACCTTATGCAATTCATACCAGAGAGTGACATCACAAAAGTTTTCGCACTTGTAGTAAGTTTAAGTCTTCTTTGAAAATTCTTATCATATATAGGTACTAATAGAGCAAGAAACTTGTGGTGATACAGCAAGAAGTAGTAGAACATTGATTAGATGATATTCTACTCAATAAATCAGTGATAAGCTAACATATGCATTTTTAAAGTTTTTTTGTTTGTCACCTAATGAAAAATTGATTGAAATCAAATTTGGATTTGACCGTCGTCTAGTCTTATAAGATTATTTGTTTTTTTTTTCAGTTTCCCTGGAATAGTACCGAAATATTGACTAGTATTAATAGATGGGCGAATGATATTTTCCAACCTATAACTCTTGAACTGGCTACTAAAGAAATAGAATTTCCAAGAATTTGCTATGATTGCCCGACATAATAATATAGTACTTTAATATGATGTTAATTTTACTAATAAAAGAAAATTTACCATGAAATAAATAAAAACGAAAAATAGTGTTTGTTTATTTAAATACTTTTAACCGACGAAAAAAAACGGAGGAGGTTCTCAATTCGACACGTATATTTTTTTTAATGTATGACCACGCGTAACTTTTTACCGAGTTGTCCGATTTTGATAATTCTTTTTTTATTAGAAAGGGCATACTTCCAAGGTGGTCCCATTGTCATCATGTTAGGATCTGATGATGATGTCCTGGGAAAATTGAAGAAACTCTTCTAATTTTGGAGGCACGCTTGCAGCGATTTTGGATTTGTCTCGGTATCGGTAGTTTTTTGGCTACTAGTGCCGTATAATATACTATGAAAGTATAGTATGAGTACGTTACGTGCGATAAGTCACTAAAAAGTAAGAAATAAATTTTTTTAAATAAAAATAGACTAAAAATACATTAAAAAGAAAAAAATAACTGTGTCATTTACTTAGTTGTTTTAATTTACTTAAGCATATCTAGGAGTCGGTGCCAGCCAAGGTAACTTTAAGCCACCTAAAACCCACAAACTGCTTTACTACGTAAAATAAATGTTCCTTAAACTTGGCTGGCACCGACTTCATAGTTATGCTTAGTAACTAAATTAAAGCAACTAAATTACACAGTTATTTTTTACTTTTTAGTGCGTTTTGAGTCGGTTCTATTTTTATTTTTATCCTTCATCGTTTGTAGCTGCAATATTGTTAGTTAAAACAATCAAATCTTATCAAACTGTAAAAATCTTTCATTTATAATTTTTGAAGTGATTCTACAGATAACGCTATCATTATTACCTACTAAATCAATTATTATTTATTATTTGACACCACAACTACGCGTCTATCTTAAAAACAAATGACCATAATTTCAATGTGTTTTTTATTCTATTAAAACATAAATAATGTTAAAAATATTAAGTTGCGCTGTATTTCTTTGTGCAATTTCTGTGCAGTGTCAAGAGTGGAGTAAGTAATTTATTTTTTTAACAACGTATAAAAGTTTGTATGTATATTTGGATTAGAGTTTATTATCTTCTCAGAACAAGTTGAAGTGGAGAATTCAAGAAGATATCGTAACGAGGAACCTATATCAAACGATTAGGTACTATTTTTTAACTATTTTTTCCTGCTCAAGTTAGGTAGGTTAACCTTTTAACATTAAGTTAGTCGAACCATTAGAGGCTAACCTATATTGCTCTAGCGTTTAGCCTATGTGGTTTCGATCAAAAGGGCATGGGTTCGAGTCCTGGGTCGTGTTGTGGAATAATTATTCTAAGAAAAGGAGTCGAGAAGTCAGTAGTATTGCACTCCCGTACCTCGGAGAGCACGTTACGCCAGTATCAAAATTTGATAATGATTGTTAATGATTAATTAATTATCATTATCAAATATACACATTATCTATCTCCCTAAGCCCGCCAATCTGCATTGGAATGGCTTGGTGGGTCTATGCTCTATATCACCATTCCTATAAGGAGAGAGGACTGGCCCTATAATGGGCCTTTAATAGTTATCAACCTATAATGATAATGTGTCTATGTTGGAGCAACGTGGAGGGACTAATTAGATTAGCGATTAGGCAGTGGAAACAAAAAAATATGCTATGGGTATGGTGTGACAGGTACTTATCTATTTTAAATAACAACATGAATGCTCCAGGTCGCCTAGCATGCTTGGTGGGACACGAAGATTATTATGCGAAGATTATGCAAGAAATGTTCACACAAATAGAAAAGGATGTTAGGTGGTGTAATATGCCGATGCTTAACAGACGCCAGACGATAAAGTAAGTTGCGCTTTTTTGGGAAGAAAGTAATTACTATGTTTAAAAAAAAACATTCTGATAATTAATTTTTTTTTGTATTACATATTAGGTAAAGTCAATTACTTTCTTAATTTTGACGTGACAACGTCTTATAATTCGATAGAGCCGGCTGCACGCACGAAAAAACATGACTCATGCGGCGTTACCTCGCTTTGAGGCGTTCCATGTAAGGTTTGAAGTGCAAGCGAGAGCGCGGAACGAGCGACAAAGAAGCACAATCGGCCTTTGCGTTCGGCAGCGTTCGACATCCGTCTATTAAATATAATCATTAATATTAATTTTAAATTAAAAATTAATATATTTATAAATTAATATATTTATTATAAATTTAAAATATAAATTTATAAAATCAAAATCAATTATTTTATTAATTTAAATTAATATTTATAAAAATATACTTAAATTAAAAATATTAATAACCAATTAAATACTACCATTCCATCAGTATTTTCACTCTGTTCCATTCCATCAGTTGTCACGTTCTACTATCGTCAGTAAACCGACTTTACAGACAACCAATTTTTTTATCAAGAACTTTGACGTGTTATGGAAAAAAATGTAATTTAATTTGCTAGTAGGTACATTAAATTACAGTGTATTCAAACCTTACTTTTTACATTACTAGGTACTTTCGTTCCGATTGCTCAAAATTACGTAGATGGTTTTGAAACACTGAAATTAGTATCACGGAACGCTTGGGTAATCTACCATATTTATTAAGTACCTACTGAAAATTAAAAAAAAAATTGAAAAATTAGAAGTACATGCGGTTCCTACAATCCAGGTGTTTTTATTTCTAAACAAGTAATAGATATTATCATAGAATATTTGGTAAATTAAAATAACTTTGATGGTTTACAGCCAACGTCTATACAAATGGCATGCGACTGGCTCAGTTAACTACACGGACAGTTTCGTGGTGTCTATAGAAAAAATTGATGTAACCGAAATAAAAGGAGAAATCACCTCACCCATACTGAACAGCACTCAACCATCGGCACAAATCGTGCGAGGGCAAATCAACCTCAGAGAGATCACCATTGGATCCGATATCATTGTCGAATTAGATGACTCTGGGACACATAGATTCACAGGAGAATATACTCATGAGTTAGTCTCCTTTAGTACATTGGTTGGTATAGATGCTTCACTATCACTACCGGCTATCAATACAAATTATAAACTATGATTATAAAATAAAATACCGCGCCTGTCTGTCTGTACGAATTTTCTATCGTTTTACATCAGAAGACAGAGATCACTCTATCAGGAATCATCCTGAGGAAGGATTTAATATATAATTTGTTAAAGTTTTTATAAATTAACTCAAATGTGATGATAATATTGTGAGAAAGGTCGTATTGCTGGAAGCTTTTATTGAATTCGCTGCTTAACCCATTTGAGAGGCTACTCAAATCAATGGTGGGAATTTTCTTTTTTTTTGGGCTAAAAAAACGTCCATGTTGGCATATATTAACTATATTTCGCTCATTGTCGATTGATTTGTTGATTCCTGATGGAAACAGATAAGTAGGTAGGGAGTCGAATTAGAAGAAGATGATAAGCAAGTATGCACAATTAAATTATCACTATTGCTTTATTGAGGCGTTCAACTTTTAAAAAAGTATTTTGCTACATTGTGTTTTTGCTTTAAATCGGTTTATAAAGTTTAATGATTACAGTATTTTCTTCTGGTAAAATATTAGTAACTGAACAAGGCGAATGCTGTACATTTAATCAAGTATGTCAAGTCAAGTCAAACCCGTGGGAAACATTCACACTAACATTTTACAGTTGTGTACAGAACCGAAACCACGGTCTCAATATTGCATATTGATCGCGCCCCTACTTTCCGCAAAAGTACGATCCTCTGTGTCAATTGTTCGTTGATTTCGATATTTTTAAACCGAATATAATAATTATAAACTATTTATTAAACTGCCAGCAGCTTTCGATCATCTTTCTAATGATTTTAAGCTTTTATTTAGTTTCACCAGTCACGGTGTCGGTAATCAAATCTTGGAAGTTAAATTAGACCTGCTTCCCGGTTTCCGATTGAGCTGAAATTTTGCTTGAATGTATATCTCAAAGGGGAATTGGAAGGTGGCCAAAATAAAGGAACTCCGCAATAAAACAACACAACACCATCGAATTTGGGCTCGATTAATTCCACTTAATAACTAGATAGCTTTGTTCTAAATAGATAATATTGCAAAGAAGCTTACAAAATAAAGTTTTCTTTTTATATTTATACTTGTTATGGTTGACGTAAATAAATAAGATGACATTTCAGATCAGATGGAATCCAAGTACCAAAGAATTGACCACGATGGCAAATATACAGTCAGTGTCATCTGGACATCGCCGCATGGAGTTTAGACCTGCCAGCAATATAACAGAAGTCGTATCTAGAGTTGTAAGACGACAATTTTTTAATTTATTCGCTTTGTATACGAGTCACAAAGCTTTAGGATGCAGGTTCATACCCAACTGCAAAAGAGTACTGCAAGCGAGTCCCCGCCTGCAGCACCATAAAGTATTTTTAACTGACGAAAAAAACGGAGGAGGTTCTCAATTCGACACGTTTTTTTTATGTATGTCCACGTATAACTTTTTACAGAGTTGTTCGATTTTGATAATTCTTTTTTTATTAGAAAGGGCATACTTCCAAGGTGGTCCCATTGTCATCATGTTAGAATTGGATGATGATATCCTGGGGAAATTAAAGGAACTCTTCAAATTTTGGAGGCACGCTTACAGCGATTTCGGTTTTTGTCTCGGTATCGGTAACTTTTTGGCTACTAGTGCCGTATAATATACTATGACAGTATAGTACGAGTACCTTATGTGGCGATAAATCACTAAAAAGTAAGAAATAACTGTGTCATTTAGTTGCTTTAATTTACTTAAGCATATCTAGGAGTCGGTGCAAGCCAAGGTTTCTACTTTAAGGACGTTACCTAGAACCCACAAACTGCTTTACTACGTAAAATAAATGTTCCTTAAACTTGGCTGGCACCGACTTCATAGATATGCTTAAGTTAAATATTAAAGCAACTAATTGACACAGTTAGTTTTTACTTTTTAGTGCGTTTTGAGTCAGTTCTATTTTTTGTTCAAAAAATTTTATATAATATGAACATAATGATCCTTGGCTTTCCCTTATAAGTTCATTACTTCTATGCAGGCGGGTTATTTGTTTTTATAATAATAATTTTTCTATAACTGCCTATAACTGCCTCGTTGGTCTAGTGGTTAGCCAATATGGCTTCGATCACGAGATCCTGGATTCGATTCCTGGGTCGGGTCATGGAATAATTCTGAGCTTTTTCAATCTTCTATGAAATGTTCAGTACATTCCAAGCCCGGAGTTTGGAAGTTGGTGGTGTTACACCCCCGTTCCTCGGAGAGCACGTTAAGCCGTCGGTCCCGGTTACTATCATCAACATCTGATAGTGATCGTTAATAAATGAAACATTATCACACTAAGCCCGCCAACCCGCATTGGAGCAGCGTGGTGGGTGTACGCTCCATATCCCCTCTCTTATAAGGAGGGAGACCTGGCCTATAGTGGGTTAATAGGTTGATAATGATGATGAATTTTTCTATATATTTATATTACAACCATGGCCATGAAAGTTATTTCATGTGATGCAGCGCCACGTCTACTGATTTCGTCTGCTACAAACTCGTACTCTTAAGCTCAACTCAGATTGGATGCGAAGTAACGCGTCAAGTTCGTCAACTACAAGTTGCGTAGATGACTGATATCAAAATACTGGTGTTTTTTTTATTTATGACAACTTAGCCTTTGACTACAATCACACCTGATGGTAAGTGGTAATGCAATCTAGAGAGACGAATATCTTAGCATTCCATTGATTCACCGTGCCAGGTATATCGCGTGGCTGAGAGAAAAACTCCGAACAGAGCCCGAGACTTGTGACACGGGTGTAGGTTTAAAAGAGATCTCTTAGTGACGCGCGTCAACACTCACCTCCTCTGTTCAAGTTATTCTCCCTGCCCAGCCAAATTCGGAAGGACCCTACTAGACCCTACTAGAGAGTTAGGAATTCCTACACACTCCTTTCGGTTCTCGGTCTTTGTCGGTAGGGTAACCTATTTATAAAGCTCCTTAATTTCGACAGAGGGGACTCTGTCGACTTACCCCGCTTCTCTGTTTGGCGTAAAAGGGGATTCAGTTATGTGATTGATCTATATTTTAACGCTAGTTTTCTTTTTCAGTTCCACGCTAGTGATCATTTTGACAGCTTCAACAGGTGGGCTCGAGACATATTTGAACCGCGTTTGCTGCAAATTGCCAAAAACTTTCAGTTTCCCGCTGTACGTTTTGATAACAGATGCTAAAAAATATTTTTGTAACTAAACATTTTATTGATTACAATATTTTATTTTTATTATTCTTTTATCTTCGGGTAACTCATAATTTTTAGTGACATTAGAACCGCGACCAACGGTTTCTCATTTCTTTGGAAATTGTTATAAGGTGTGTTCATTTTTGAGGACTTATCCCAATTCCGGGCAGCTTTTATTTTTTATTTTTACCCAACATTTTTTATTTTTTATTAAACACATGTTCCGAAGTCAAATAAAAGTTTTTGGCTGGTGGTAGGCTCCGGTCATGGGTACTTCCCACCTGCCAACAAAGATGTACCGCAAAGCAGTTTTGCGTTCCGATACGGAAAACTTAGTTAAATTTTAGGTAAAGTTATATTTATTTCATAATAATAAATAAAACGTAAGTAAAATTTTATATAATCAAAACAAGTAGTTCACAATTTATAGCGAGTAAGTTTTATTAAACAAACAATATTCGGTATATTCATAGATATACTTACTTAATTTACTTTATGATAGGTAGTACTTTATTTGGCCATGTCAAGGGGCAACTAAAAGATAAAGGCGATAGACAAGACAAATAAATATCTAACGAGTTATTGTTATAAGAAGTATGTGATATCTATAATAGTATATGAGTTATATTTAAGAGGAAAGTAAGAGGTTTGAAATATTTTTGATCATTATTACCAGCCGATAGATGCACATAAGCATCCTGTTAGGACCTCCAAATCCAGCCTTAGGTCACCCGTATCTAGCGGTGTCCTGCAATCACTTTGATCTTATTCATCCAACTAGTTTGTATGACCAACACTGAGCTTTCCGGTGCGATGTCGCTACACCATGGAAAGCAAACAGCTTCCCTCTCTATCGTTTCCTGAGTAGTCGAACCGAACAACCAGCCATTTTTAAATTAGTTACATTTGTCTCCAAATAGCAGAACAACTCCTAAAACATCAGACATATAAAAAATAAACAGTTTTAAAGTAAAATAAAGGAGATGGTCCATTACAGCTTCACTCATGTACCACATATCTTTAAAATGGAAAAAATACAAGGATTTTATCAAAAATCAAAATTAGTGAACTGAACGAACTAAAAAAAAATTTGGTTAAAAATGAAATTCCTAGTTTTTGAGGTATTAAAAGATGGCGTCTTTCTGATATTAGTCTGTAGGTGATAAAGATGCGGTGACATTGATTTGTCAAACTCAAAATATGTCATTTTTGACAAGTCCTTTCTTCCGTGTTCCGGGCTTTGTTTTTAGCTATAATACATTTTAGACATACACATCTTAACTATAATAAGAACAAAACTCAATATTTTAATCTGATTATTCAGTACTCCGTTAGGTACATATATCTAACCAATAACCATCAAATCAAATGGACCATATGTCAATAAACACTGACAGCAAAAGTCAAAACAACATCAATCCGCCACCATCCACCATCTCATAGACATGGTAGACATTCTCCAGGTGAGAATGTCTACCATGTCCATGTACCATGATAATAAAACTTATCTAAGATCCGCCATGATTATACGTAAAGTGTCGCACTGTTTTAGAGAGAATAAATAATATTTTGCCCAAATAAAAGTGGATTCGGAGATTTGGCTTATCAAAACTAGATTATTAATACAATATGTAGTTTTTTTCAACTTATGTACAGAAAGTGAGTCTAAGCTCCATACAATTTTGGACCATCTCCTTTCCACATATTATTTAAGGAACTGCGCTTTCAACGCTGCCTAAAAAACTTAAAACTTACAAATAAATTATAAGGAATGATTCAAAACAAACATTAACACCCTATACCATGAACCCAACTTAGAACAGCGAGGTAGCCATCTACATCCTACATACCATCTCCTATAAGAAGGGTAGGCTGGCCTTGTAGTGTGCCGCAAACATTGGCAGATAATGGTGAAGTCTACGTTCCGGTCACAAAAACAGCTGTCGGATCCGCTACTATATAAATAAGTATAGGAAGATAACGAAATTAAGTAATTGTATCAGTGCGCGGCTTAGCGTTCAATAGTGGACAAGTCAATAATGTTTCCATTATCATTTATTTTATTGCCATTTATTGTGCTATTACTTTTGTATTATCGATATGTTAAAAACGAAAGTCGGCTATGCAAGATACCAGGACCGAAAACTTTGCCGCTTATTGGAAATTCGTTTCATTTTTTGTTGCCTCCAAGTAAGTAATTAAATAACAATTATTATTTCGTGAGTAGATCTATGAAATGGAGTCTTATCATTATATTAGACATCCGAACAAAGACGACCCAAATATTCGTACCTCTTATACAAATGATTTCTCCGATTTAGGCAGATAAAGATTGACATTAAGTTCTCAAAATATCTATTTAAATTTAATTTCTCAAAACTACGAGTGCTATTATTCTAATATATAAAAATCTCGTGTTACAGTGTTATCGAACTCCTCCGAAATGGCTTGACAAATTTTTATGAAATTTGGTCGTAGGCCCTTTTATACTATTTTTCCCTCTATATTACTTTAAGTTGTTATTAATATATAGCAAAATCTCTTTCATATTTAAAATAAAAAGAAAAATATTTTTATTGCGTATTTCAACAAGAAATAAAAGACTTGTTGAATGTTGGTAACATTTCTACCATAATAAGTATTAACTTATACTAAAAAATACGGCCAAATAATTTTTATTACTGGGAATTAATGCAACAGTCAAATAATTAATTAGCTTCGTTAACTTCGGTGCAAGACCTGCATGGTGGCGGCAATTATACTAACAGAAAGAAGACCTTTATTCTGGATGTTAAGGCGTTCAGATGTACAATTTATTTGTCCTATCGGATAGTCTCCAATATTGGTCATGTACTGATCATTTCGGAGGAAGCAGGGATTTTTATACAGTGCCTCTTAGAAGGGAATGGTAATAGGAATTTCTATTATCGAGCTTAGGGTCTTTGAGCTGGTAGACGTACACAGTACATCCGTCGTTCCGGCACGTAACGTAGGTTTTGACGGTTGTTACATGACATGTCGTCCTATGAAGCTTTTGAAGGTATTAGATTGAAATTAGAAGTAAGGAAACTTTTTCCTATCTACCTATAATCTAAAAATAAATTTTTTTAAATAAAAATAGAACCGACTCAAAACGCACTAAAAAGTAAAAAATAACTGTGTCATTTAGTTGCTTTAAATTACTTAAGCATATCTATGAAGTCGGTGCCAGCCAAGTTTAAGGAACCTTTATTTTACGTAGTAAAGCATTTTGTGGGTTCTAGGTAACGTCCTTAAAGTAGAAACCTTGGCTGGCACCGACTCCTAATTTGATTTTTTTATCGCTATTAAAGCGGGCAAACGAGCATGCGGGTCATCTGATGTTGAGTGATTACCGCCGCCCAAGTACAGGCCTTTGAGGAATTTCTATATTCGCCCCTTAAATACTCCCATGTTGAATTTAAAAAAATGTAATTATAAAAAAAGGAAAACGTTAAAAGAACATGGAACGTTTCAAATTATTTTGTATGCTGAACGAAAAAAATATTAGAACATTGTACAGAGTTCAGTGCGACTAGCCGAACAGTCAAGACGGCAGAAGGAACGTAGGGAGATGTTCCCTACGAGATAGTGCGAGCTTATGGACGTTGAATCTGATCTCGTCCAGTGTAATTTTTTCATATTTGACACTTTATTCACCTTTGTGTACTTAAATGAAGCTGAAAATAAAAATTCCATTTATTTTATTTTTATACAAAGATTAAAAAGCCGTTTCACCTCCTAAGGGGGTGAAAATAATGGAAAATTCAAAAGGACAAGGAACGGGTCCATCTTTCAGGTCGGCGGTTAATTTTTTTGCCTTTTATTTATTCTATACTAATAAATAAAATTGAAGTGTCTGTTTCTAATTTCAAAGCGGTTTTTTATTAAATCTTACTCTACTACGTAGGTACTTATATTAAAAATATTTTTTGACTGTCTTCTTCTCGTCGGCGATCATTCTGGCAACTTGAATTTTGGGCACAGCAGCTCTGAATAGTGACCGGGTGATTTTATTGAACCACTGGTGTAGGTTTGTCAGCCAGGATGTTTTTCTCCTTTTCACGCCCCGTGTCTCCTTGAAGTATATACCCCAGGTACTCCAATTTACTTTGTTTTACAGTATTTAGAATATGCCGCTTTTTATTCATACGTTGCAATACTGTTTCATTTTGTACTTTGTTTCTCCAGGAAATCCTTAACATTCTTCTGTATACGCACATTTCAAATGCTTCTTGCTTCTTTGTTGAAGCTTCCGTGAGCGTCCACGCCTCTGCACCATACAAAAGAATGGAGAAATGCAAGACAAGTACCAAGGTCCAGATTTGTATTCCTGTTACAAAGGCATTACGAGCTTCTTCATCTTGCAAAATGCATTACGAGCTTTTTTTTACACGCTTTTTATTAGCTTCACTTGTATGTCAGTATGTAACTCTCCGTGGGTAATCTGCGCGCCTGCGGCCTTCCTTGGTTCTGGTAGCCGTTTCTCAGGCTCCCTCTCCGAAATTGAACTCTGATTCCCCGTATTTATAATATTTATTATCGACTACAAGTTGGGCCTTGACTGCTATCACACCTGATGTTAAGTGATGATGCAATCTAAGATAGAAACGGGCTAACTTGTTAAGAGTGGGACGAAAATCCACACCCCTTTCGATTGTTCGGTACACGACATCGTACCGGAACGCTAAATCGCATGGCGATACGTCTTTGTCGGTGCGGTCGGCTTGTTCGATACGGCACCGAATTTCGAGACTATGATAACATTCTGTATTTCTGTCATTTTGTCTGTCTTTATGGTCGGTCTTTTTTTCTCTCTGAAACTACCAGCCGGATTGTAATTTTTTTATGTGATAGATTTATGAGGAGAAATATAATTATATATAATCCCACTGGAACCGGTACTATTCGAGTGAAACCAGGGGTTTTGATATCACAATTAGTAATTATATAAATATAATATACTCGTACTCGTTTTGACGACCTTCGTGGCGCAGTGGTATGCGCGGTGGATTTATAAGAAGGAGGTCCTGAGTTCGATTCCCGGCGGGGCAGATTAAGATTTTTCTTAATTTGTCTTGGTCTGGCTGGTGGGAGGCTTTCGCCGTGGCTAGTTACCACCCTACCGACAAAGACGTACCGCCAAACGATTTAGCGTTCCGGTACGATGTCGTGTAGAAACCGATAGGGATGTGGATTTCATCCTACCCCTAACAAGTTAGTCCGCTTCCATCTTAGATTGCATCATCACTTAACATCAGGTGTGATAGCAGTCAAGGGCCAACTTGTAGTCGATAAAAAAAAAAACTTCAATTGTACAACACAATAGACTATTTGGTCTTTTTTGTCAGTATAATTTAGTTATTATTAAAAATGATTGTTCTCCGTTCGCATGAAATTAAGTTTTTTGTATTCTTTTGATTCAAAACTAATAACATACACATACAGGTTACATAGGTCATATAATATTATGTTAGTATAAACTTTTTGTGTAGTAGATACACCAGTAGCCCTTTTCCGTAACTATGTTTTACATAGTTGGTTGACATAATACGTTTTAGATTTCTCTTGTCTAGAATATCGCGTTAGACGAAGAGACATAGAAACAAATTCGTTAATCACACAGTCGAGTTATAAAAACATTCTAACAAGTAAGCCCGCTTCCATCTTAGATTGCATCATGTATTTAGGTATGATAGCAGTCAAGGGCCAACTTGTAGTCGATATAAAAAAAATAACAAAAAAATAAGTGCGTCATTGAGTTGCTTTAATTTATTTAAGCATGTCTATGAAGTCGGTGCCCGCCACCACCCTTACTGCCAGACATAGGGTGGGATTTCACCATGATGTTTGTGTCTTTAAGATGCGTACTCAATTTTTTGCGTCTTCTTTTCTCAAACGCCCTGCTAGGATGTGACAAACCCTTCCCAAGTATGACGTGTTCCCTGATTGTTACAACCTGGGTATCTTTATCTAAAAAAAGATTGAATAGGCATTTTCTAGGTAAATGTGTCCCACCTTAGGGTACCCCACTATACTAAAGCCAAAGTCGATTGAGAATGCTTGTCAACAAACAAATTTAAAATGAAGGTAGAAAAAGCAACACATTTTATGACTAATAAATTTAAAATTATGTTCTGTTATTTTAAAAAATCTTATTTAAAAGATATTGAATATATTAATTAGTTTTAAGCTTACTAATCTAATTTATTGACATGAATTCGTCATTAACAAGTTAATTAAAAAAAATAGGTGTAAACTGACTAGTGATTTCTACCTTCATTTTTAATTTGTTTGTTGACAAGTAAAGCATTCTCAATCAAGTTTGGCTTTAGTATAGTAGTTTATATTTTTGCCATGTTGCGGAAAATTTTAGTGTTCATGCTATAACTTTTTACCCGACTGCGTCAGAAGAAGGGTAATGTTTTTCGGGCGTATGTATGTATGTGGTTTATGTGGGTACATTAGGTGTCGTTGAATTTGTCAGAATTGTGGTAGTGACATAGGCTATATAAATTTTCAAAATGGCGGCTGTAACTGGGGAAAAAAGAGGAGTATGTGTATCTTTTTTTTCTTATCCTACGAACATGGGTATCATATGAAAGGTCGTAAAAAGACCATTTCAAAATGCATATATCATATCATGTTTATATTACTGTTTTAACAAAAATAATGTCAACAAAGTGTGCCGTCTCATTTCTAAACCACAAACTAAAACTAAAAAGTCTCAAAAAAATATTATAATAAAAACTGTAAATCGAAAAACAAGTATCACTCTATCTATATAAAATTTTATATACTTTATGGTGCTGCCGGCGGGGACAAACGTAGTTTTAGTAGATCTTTCTTTGCCAGTAGTAAAAAGTATTGTTTTTCCCCGCCTGCAGCACCATAAAGTATATAAAATTTTATATAGATAGTGATACTTGTTTTTCTCTTTTCAGTTCATTAATTCTAAGTAGTCGGGTTTTTTGTTGTTATAATAATATTTTTTTAATTTATACCGAACCCATATTGCCAGAGCCTGACTCGCGTTTGGAAGGCTTTTAAGCCATCGCGAAAACAATAAACTTAGAACGACATTATTTTTCAAGTTGATCCAAACTGACCTCGAGATAAATATAGTAGTACTACGTAAAATAAATCGAAAGGTTCACTTTTTTGCGGAAACAAAAATCAAACATAATATTATGTTAACGCACGAAAAACTTCCTTTTTATGTTGTGATGTACATAATTATAATATTTTAAATCGACGATTTCCTACACGTGTCAGGGAAAAAAGTATATGACTTAATATGATATAAAAGAATGTATTAATTATTTAATTAATTACACTACCTATCTTGCTGGAACATTCTTTTTATATTACTTAAACCGGTCTAAAGAATCGCATCGGTGCAGCAAACAAAACCGTATATTTCTTTATCTCGTATTATTGTCTTCTAATCTTTGCACTTTATAAGTTTCCCATGCATTTTTATTTACTGATTTTTGTCTGTTGTTTACAATCATCTAATCGTACTTAGGTATTTATACAAATGCTTTCACAAAATACAAATAATTAAAGTATATCCTTTGGTACATCAAAAAACAATTTTTTAAATTCTGTCTGGTTGTAACATTATGGTAAGTTAAAGTCACACTCATGAGAAGTGACATAGGCATTTTGTCTGATATGCCCACGGGAATGGGAACTGTGGTATAAGATATACTAAAATTAAGAAAGGGATGATTAGACGATGAGAGAATGAATAAAAGAAGATTTCCAAAAGAGATTAATGAGGCGAGAGTTAAAGGAAATGTGGGAAGGGAACTTGTATGAAAGTGGAAGAAGCCGTGGTATATGGAAGAATGTAGTCTCTGCCTACCTCTATGGGAATGAGGCGTATCTATATATGTATGTATGTATGTATGTATGTATGTATGTATGTATGTATGTATGTATGTATGTATGTATGTATGTATGTATGTATGTATGTATGTATGTATGTATGTATGTATGTATGTATGTATGTATGTATGTATGTATGTATGTATGTATGTATGTATATATGTATGTGCGGGAACTACCGCGGGCATCCGATATTTATGAATTCCGAGCATTGAACGATGAATGGCAGTGTCAAACAAGTTTCAGTAACATTGTAAAATTATTATAAAATATATTTAATTATACGGATACATTAAATCTACTCGAATATTACACTATTCGAATACACGTTTCGTGGAAAAAAATGTAAACAAAAAAATAATTGTTTTTAATTATGAAGAGTGTTGGAAAACTCTTAATCATTCTGAATTAAAAAAACTTTAATTATCAATAAAATATATTAAATCAGCTCAGGTCATTATATTCATTATTTGTAATAGGTATTATCTATATCTATGTAATCAAGAACAGTCGAGTGTCCAAAGTTCACATAATCAGTCATTTATAACTATTGCTCCCATATTAATGATGAATTAGCATTCCTTAATTATTTGTAAAATAAATTACATACCTAAACGTTTTTGGATTTAAACCCGTTTGCTTAAATACCTTGGCGTCCTTTTCAACATTAGAACGGGTGTCCAAAACTATTCTAGTTGGGTCTTACAAAATTAGGCTTAGAAAGGAGATCAGCAGGATCTGAGAAGGCAAGTATTGATGGCTCACAAAATACTTCAACCTACACTCGTGCCTATAAGTCTGGGACTCTGTTAGGAGTTTTTCTCTCTGCCACACGATGGACCCGGCACCATGGAATGCTAAGATATTTGTCTATTCTTTTGCTCAAAATTATTATTGTTACGTATAGCATAAGAAAGAATGGTCACACCGATTATATAAAACTGTCCTTTCTTTATTCTGCAATTATAAGCAGATGATAGATGATAAAAGTAGCCTAGGTTGCTCTTTGTAGGTGACGGTCGCTCATTAGCTATCTGTAAGTCCCCATCAAAATTGGTCTAGCCTTTTTTGAGATTCGCCGGAGAGGTGGACAGACAGACAGACGGACGAAGACATAATTAAAAAAAAATTTTTTGATATACTTTATTAGTAAAAAGCTGTTATCAAACTAACAGCTTTTTACTAAATGCATAATAAAGTATATACGGTACCTAATTACATCAAAAAATATATTTTTTTTAAATTATGTCTTCGTCCGTCTGCAAATAGACATTTTTTATTTAAGTATTTATTTGTAAAGATTTTAATCGATAATATCTAATAATATCTAATCTATTAATAATAACATAAATTGTGCAATAGCTTTTTATTTTAATTTATTGTTTCAGACAAACTGTTTCTGTTCCTAAGGTCACTTTACAAAATGTACGGTGGTTTAATTAGAATGCACGCTGCAAATGTTTGGTCTGTGGGCCTGTATAACCCAGAAGATATTGAGGTATTGTAAATCTGTCATTATTTTAATTACGGTGTAACTCAGGGAGGACTTGCTTCACCCTTGTTGTTAATCTTATATGGTCTATCATAGACCATATATAACAAAATTAGCCGTAATAAAAATCTGCGTGGTTATTTACATTATATGTTGTAAAATATAAATTTTCATTAAAGCTAAATTATAAATTAAATTACACAGACGGCCCTTCGGATGTTAAATAGAAACCTATAACAGTACAATAATGCACCAAATACAATATAATGTAAGTGTTAAGCATTATGTAAACCATTTTTTACGTGGAGAAATTCTCATGGATACTCGTTTGCCATGGGGGCAAGTAGATTATGTACTCCTACCAACTAAAACCCCACAGTCTAACACCGCGTACCTTGACACTGGACCATGTCATTTCATCGAGACACACCAGCGCTTATTGGTGGCAAAAATGAGAAGGGAATTGGTATTTTTCGATTTCTATCCCAAATAACTACCCACTACTACTCATAAAGTGCTAAAAGGATCTTCTAATAAATATTGATATCTTATTTCAGAAAGTGTTGTCGTCGGTCCGGTACAATGATAAACAGGGGGTCTACAATTTTCTCAAGCCGTGGCTAGGCGAAGGTTTATTAACCAGTAATGGTAAAGTACAAATATTTTTAATTTAAGTCTATTATACTAACAGTAAAACTTATTACCAACGAATTATTACGAGCTAGTAACCTCATCTATTAATATTATATAGGCGAAAGTTTTTATGGAAGGATGGATATTTGTTACTCTTTCAAACAAAAAGTACTGAATGGATTTTGAGTAAACTTCACAATAATATAGCTTACATAATAGAATAATACATAGCCACATTTTATCCCGATTTTCCTACGGGAACTACGCGGGCGAAAGTCGGGTATCCTCTAGGCATAATATATACTTACAATTAAATTGCAGGATCTAAATGGCATCAACGGCGCAAATTGCTGACGCCAGCTTTTCACTTCAATATTTTAAAGAAATATTTCCAAACATTCACCGAACAAACGGAAGTGTTTCTGAAGAAAGTGGAGATGGAGGTCGGTAAGGCGCAGACAAACATACATCCCTTGATAAGCTCTACAACACTGCAAATCACGTGTGGTAGGTTTTCATTTACCTTATAATTTAAATTTTTTATTTTTTATTTATTTATTTATTTATAACAACTTACGTCTAGCTTAACAGGATATTCCCAATACGCTATCGTAGCATATTTATAAACTTATAATATAATAAATATATAGGTACTAAAAACTTACAAAAAACATGACATTTAAATTTAACAATAATCAACTAAACTATCATAACACATACACCACTGAGCAACCTTTGTGAGTTCACTCAAAGTACAGCAAAATAAATCGATCTTCTCAACTACTAAGTTGAGTGTGCGAAGGGCGCGCGTCAACGGAGCCTTGTTCAGCAGGTTGGTGCGTCCGCTCGGTACCGCCAGCAACTGCGGCTTGCGTCTCCGGAACACATATCGGTCCGGGACTCTTAGACCTACTTGTTTTAATACATCCGCATTAAATATTTTGACTCTCATTACTTTAAATACGTATAAAACAAGTGCCAGATCCCTCCTAACCCGCAATTCGGTGTACCCGACCATTCCTAATACAAACAATGTTGGATACATCAACGGATAGTACGGGTACACCCCATATAGCTTCATATATAAAAACCTAATAAATTTATTTTGTACTCGCTCTAGCATGAGAGTATATTTAACCTCATGTGGAGCCCAGATGACTGAGTTACTTTCTAATTGACTTCTAACTAAAGCATTGTAAAGTACTGTAACCGCCTTCATGTTGCAGAATCCTCTAGCAGTGCGGAGCAAGAAACCTAAGTTCTTGTATGCTTTCTTGCAGCACTTTACAATGTAATCACGAAACGATAGCACCGTGTTCAAATCCACCCCCAGGTCCCTAACCTCCGAAACTCTCGATACCGGTACCCCATCGATATTATAATCATAATGAACGGGAAACCGCGCCTTAGTGAAAGAAATCACACTACACTTTGAAGTGTTGAATTGTAGGCGGTTATCCTCACTCCATTCCGTCCGATAACTGCGCACTGACCTGGCTATATATGATTTTCTGGATCGCCGACTCCAATACTTTTGCAGGTGTAGACAGCACCGCTACAGGCCTGTACCCCTCTAACTGTGTTCCTAATCGACCTTTAGGTACTGGGACAACTCGTGTTAATTTCCATGCCTCGGGAAATACTGCATCTTTAAGACACTGGTTAAATATATAAAGCAACGGCTCTGCTAATACTAATCGACAGTCCTTAAATAGGTACGGTGGAATGCCATCCGGTCCCGCGGACATTTTTGGTTTAAGCTGCATAAGTGCCTGTTTAACCTCATTCAGAGACAATCGTTCTACGTGAATTCGCGCCGCTCCGTTTGCTCCACCCGCTGCCGCTATAGCTGCGTCAACATTCAAGTCTGCTCTCCTCGAGCTATATACTGAATGGAAGTAGTGAGCAAACTCGTCAGCGCATTGCTCTGTAGTTAACGGCAAACCGTTCTTTATAATTTTTTGCGGACTCCTACTACCCCTTTTTGATTTTGTGAAATTCCATATATTTATATTTTTTATATTTAAAAAAAGGCTTTTTAAATATTTATTTATTTAATTTAGTTAATTTCAAATATGTATATTACAAATTAAATGGAAATCACAATAAAGCCGAAAAACAAAATCAAAATGAATTTATTTGAAGTAGACTTTGTTTTCAAGCATTTTTAAAACGACAAGTTTGACTGTTTGTACTAACTCTACCATCGAATCGGAAGGCAAATTTTTGCTGAGAAAAGTCGGCAAGAAACTCAGTTAGTAATATTAATTATTCATTACAATAATAATTATGCGTTTTATTTTAACAGAAACAGCCATGGGAACATCAATGAACGAGGAAATCGAATCTGTCATGTCGAAATACATCAACGCCATAGAAATCGTCGGAGAATCCGTGACAATGAGGATGTGCAGAGCCTGGCTGCTGTACGAACCTTTTTTCAATATGTCAGAAATTGGTCGCAAACAAAAAGCGGCTCTAACGGACTTACACACATTTACAAATAAGGTTATAAACGAAAGGAAACAATTTATGATGAACATGAATAACAATGAACCGGAGGACGATGAAAATCTTTCCAAAAAAGGTAGACTGGCGATGCTGGATTTGCTACTCGAAAATGAAAAGTTGGGTAACATTACCATGGAAGGGATTAGAGAAGAGGTTGATACGTTCATGTTTGAGGTATTGTATAAACACTATTTATTGGGTCTGTTTCCTTTTGCTTTAGAATTAAAATATTATTTTAATATTTTATTTTAATGTTTCTTTTTGTAGCTCTTTTTATAACTTGACGTGAGCCTAAGATTCGTCTTTATTTCTCTGTATCACGACTTCATAGAATCGGTGAATTTAAATCTAACATTGTCAAATTTGAGACTGCGTTAAAACTTCCATTAAAAATGTTATTTAATGTAAACAAAACATTAACCTACTGATATCATTTCTTATTTTTTTTATTCCATATTTTTAAGGGCCACGACACAACGGCTACAGCTCTAACATTCCTAATAATGACAATTGCCAACGAAACTGAAGTTCAAGTAAGTTTATACGGACTATTGCCTCTTCTTATTGGCACATACCTATTGATTCGAACACTCAAATCTCCTTTTCAACAATAAAATAAACTGTCAAGATTAATTACCAAGGATTGTAAAGATTTCTTTAAAAATATATTTACGTAGAATCAGACTGCTCTTTTTTTATAAAGATTATTATCACATTAATTTATGCAGGTAAATCAAATTTTACATAAATAAGTTTGATTATGTCTCAAGACATTAACGTAAATTCCGCAAGGAAGAACACAGACTTATTTATTCGGTTACTAATTAAATTCAATTTTTTAGGAAAAGATCTATCAGGAAATGCTAAATATTTTCGGGGATTCCCAGCGTTCAGCTACAATGCACGATCTAAGCGAAATGTCATATTTAGAATGTTGCATTAAGGAATCCTTGCGATTGTACCCCAGCGTCCCGTTTATAGGCCGATATGTCACCGAAGAAGTAAATTTAAGTAAGTTATTTAATATTTTTTTGTTTTCTGTTACTCGCTAAGTACTATTAGTATTTTTTCTGTTTCTCAGTAAGACATTAGATACAATAATAAAAAGGTTTTCGATGATCTTTGTCGACAATAACTCCAGCTCGGGTTAGTTAAAAATTTATATTTTTTAATTAATCACATGTTAACCGAAATAAAAATGATCACGTTTGATGGTAAGTGATGAAGCAATTGAGGATGCAAGCAGGCTCACTTGTTAGAATTAGGATGAAATCTACATCCCTTCTGGTTCAACCAAAGTCACAGGATCTCTGCTTTATAACCCAACCGCACATATATACTGCTGGGCTACGAAGGCTTTTTTATATATTTTTTTATCGACTACAAGTTAGCCCTTGGCTGCTATCACACCTGATGTAAAGTGATGATGCAATCTAAGTTGGAAACGGGCTAACTTGTTAGGAGTTGGTTGAAATCCACACCCCTTTCTACACGACATCGTATCGGAACGCTAAATCGCTTGGCGATACGTCTTTGTCGGTAGGGTGTTAACTAGCCACGGCGAAAGCCTCCCACCAGCCAGACCAAGACAAATTAAAAAAAACCTCAATCTGAACCGCCGGGAATCGAACCCAGGACCTCCGTCTTATGAATCCACCGCGCATACCACTGTCAATATTTTCCACAATGTAGGTAGGATGTTATTTAAGGCATAATAGAAGAATGATTAGAAATGGAGTTTTTTTCTTGCAGGCGGTTATATGGTTCCACCAAACACTAACTACCACATATTCATATATGACTTGCATCGCCGCGCCGATATATACCCAGAACCAGAACGCTTTATTCCTGAAAGGTTCTTGCCAGAGAACTGCGCTAAGAGACATCGATACGCTTATATACCTTTTAGCGCAGGACCGAGGAATTGCATTGGTGGGTATAATATTTTTTAACCACTTAAACATATAATATTTATATTATTACACTAGGTGTTAAGTGAGGTAGGTAAAAGGTACATATAATATTTATTTTATTACACAAAGTGTTAAGTGAGGTAGACCACGCATAACTTTTTCAGAGTTGTCCGATTTTGATAATTCTTTTTTTATTAGAAAGGGCATACTTCCAAGGTGATAACAGTATGATTCGGACCAATATATTCTGGGGAATTGAAGGAACTCCGAATCGTACTGTTATATTTCAATCTTGTTAACATAATTCTGTGTATACAATAATTATTTTAATTTTAAAAATCCATACTAAATTTCCAAACAAATTAAAATTGAAGGTAGAAATCATTAGTCAGTTTACACCTAATTTATTTAACTTACTTGTTAATGTCGAATTCATGACAATAAATTAGTAAGTTTAAAACTAATTAATATATTCAATATCTTTAAATAAGATTTTATAAAAAAACAAAACATAATTTTACACTTCATTTATTTATATAAAATGTGTTAACGACACATAATTATTTCTATATCAAGTACGGATTTAAAAGCTATGGATTTTCTTTACGGAATTTGTATAAATAGGTGCCTAGAGGTTGATCACTAGACACCATTATCAAATTATAATTAACCTAATAATGCTCCCTAATTGACCTAAGTTGAATATATCGAGCTAGGATCTCCCAGTTAACCAGTGAATACCTAGTAACGATATAACTAAAAGCGTAAGCGCAGTGTTGGAATTAATTTAAATTGAATGGAAAGATTATTTATTTTCCTCGCTATTCTCCGTGCCGGGTCGTTAACCCGAATTCAAAATATAAACAAAGTTTTTAACTTTACTGAGTTTGACCTCTACTAAAGCATGTCGTGAGTGAACGTCAATTTTTGGGGTCCCGCACCCAAAAAGTAAAAACCAAAACCCTAACTGTTACTATGACGTCTGCCTGTCTGTTTGTCTGTCATCAGGTCATGAACTGTTCGTTATAGCTAGGCAGTTGAAATTTTTATAGATGTATTTCTGTTGCCGCTATAATAACAAAAAACTATTAAAACAGAACGAAGCAAAAGTTTTTCTCGTGATGCCATTTATGATATTTTTCCGTTTTTTGCTCGATTGGGACGGAACCCTTCATGCGCGATTTTGAATTTTTGAATGTTGAATCGAAGGTCTTTTGAGGTCTATTTTTATATAATCAAAGATTTTTATATTAATAATACAATTTTTAAGAAGCTATAAGTTGGAAAGACATAAGAGGAAGGGTGGATTTTAGGAAGAGGAAAACATTGTATGTACGTATACAATTAATGTTTTTATATTTGTGTTCGCATATCTCCGAAACTACAAGTCGGATTTAAGTAATTCTTTTTGTTAGGGAATATTGAAAGTTACATCAAAATCAGTTCAGTGGTTTTTGAGATAGGTAATTTATTTAAGTATGACCACTTTTAACTTTTCACAAAGTAGTCTGATTTTGATATTTCTTTTTTTATTATTGCACAAATCGCTGCAAGTGTGCCTATAGATAATAATTGAAAAGTTCCTTCGAATCACCAACGATCTCATCATTATGTGCTAAAATGACTATGGGACCATTTTGAAAGTAGAGTACACTTTCAAAATGGTGTTCGTGAAAAAATTCGTGTTCGGTTTGTGCTCGGTTCCTAACTGGGTTTCCTGCGTAAGCGACAAACGCAACACGGTGCTACACGACACGACACAGGTGCACATTGTGTTCCGCTGCAAACGGCTATATATATACGCCGCAAGTAGAATGAGGGAATGTCGGTGTCTTGTTGCGTTCGTTGCTTACAAAGGACATTCGTAAGCGTAGACGCTCGTGAGGTCACTTGCCTATACAGCGGGAAGCAACTTTCTTTTTAACTGACGAAAAAAAACGGAGGAGGTTCTCAATTCGACAAGTATATATATATATAAATATTTATTTATACCACGCATAACTTTTTACAGAGTTGTCCGATTTTGATAGTTCTTCTTTTATTAGAAAGGGCGTACTTCCAAGGTGGTCCCATTGTCATCATGTTAGGACGATACCTGGGGAAATTGAAGGAACTCTTCAAATTTAAGGCTTGGAAGTGCAAGCGATTTCGGTTTTTGACTCGGTATCGGTAGCTTTTTGGCAAAGTGGCATATAATATACTATGACAGTATATTACGAGTACGGCACGTGCGATAAATCATTAAAAAGTTAAAATATATTTTTTTAAAAAAAATAGAATCGACTTAAAAATTAAAAAATATTTATTATTAATTTAATTTACTTAACATATATAAAGTCGTCCAGCCAAGGTTTCTACTTTAATTTGAAACAAACTACTTTACTATAAAATAAATTTTCCTTAAATTTTGGCACCAACTTTAATATCCAATTAAATGCAACAATTCCACAGTTATTTTTTACTTTTTAGTGCGTTTGGAGTCGGTTCTATTTTTTGTTAAAAAATTTTTATAATTTAAGATTATTTTTAGAATGAAATTATAATTTATTTTAATTTCAGGCCAAAAATTTGCGATGCTGGAAATGAAGGCTCTAGTATCGGGTTTGTTGCGAAGGTTTCGTATGGAAGCTATCACCAAACCATCCGACTTGCAATTCAGGACGGATCTAGTATTACGCACTGACAATCAGCCGATCTATGTACGATTTTGTAAAAGAACAAGTTGAAATGTTTTATATTTTGTTATTTTGTATAAGTAGAAATTATTCGGGTGTCTGCTTGGTTGGTTGCTTGGTTGTACGACGTGAAGGCGTAGTGAAGAAGTGTGTGAAACTGAACATGCATTACAATAGCAATATTTTTTTGGTAAACCAATTTATTTTGATGCGCTGAAATTTGATTAGTTTACACACACACACACATTAATACAGTTACTTTACTACATCGAAAGCCACACTATCTTTATTTTTAACCGACGAAAAAAAACGGAGGAGGTTCTCAACACGTATATATTTTTTTTATGTATGACCACGCATATCTTTTTACAGAGTTGTCCGATTTTGATAATTCTTTTTTTATTAGAAAGGGCACACTTCCAAGGTGGTCCCATTGACATCATGTTAGGATCTGATGATGATATCCTGGGGAAATTGAAGGAACTCTTCAAATTTTGGAGGCACGCTTACAGCGATTTCAGTTTTTGTCTCGGTATCGATAGCTTTTTGGCTACTAGTTCCGTATAATATATTATGACAGTATAGTACGAGTACGATACGTAACGATAAATCACTAAAAAGTAAGAAATGAATTTTTTTAAATAAAAATTTACTTAAGCATATCTATGAAGTCGGTACCAGCCAAGTTTAAGGAACCTTTATTTTACGTAGTAAAGCAGTTTGTGGCTTCTAGGTAACGTCCTTAAAGTAGAAACCTTGGCTGGCACCGACTCCTAGATATGCTTAAGTAAATTAAAGCAAGTAAATGACACAGTAATTTTATCTTTTTAGTGCGTTTTGAGTCGGTTCTATTTTTATTTAACAAATTTTATATATTATGCAGTAGGTACAAGTTAGCCCTTGACTCCAATCACACCAGCTGGGTGATGATGCAATCTAAGATGAAATTGGGTTAACTTGTTAGAAGAGGATCAGATCACACCCCAGTCAAATGAAATGCTAAATCGATTGGCGGTACGTCTTTACCGGCAGGAAGCCTCAATTAGATCAATAAAGAAAATCTCACTTTGACCAACCGGGAATCAAACTGAGGACCTCCGTCTTATAATTCCACTGCACATACCGCTGCGCCATGAGGCCGTACAAATCTTCCAAATATAGTATAACTTTAAATGCCTATTAAAAATAATATAAAGTAGCTTTAAGATTTCATTGATTTAATATTTAAAATATTACAAGATTGTATAAGATTAACTTAATGAATTTCATTTTGTTAAATTCTGTTCGTATTTATTTCTATGAAATCATAATAAATATCCATTTTTTTACTGTTGCTTTTTTCCAATATGGTATCTTGTTTGTTCTTCCTTTTCAAGATTGCAGTAGGTAATTATAACTGGTTTAATTATTCTAGAATTTTATCAAAATATTTTCCCAATTCAATTTATTTTAAAATTATTTTACTTCCAATTCATTTTAATGTATTTTTTTTTCTTAGTTTTATAATATACAATTTCCGAGCTTATGTTTTCATATTTTCACTTATTACACTGCCGTTATTTCCGTTTGATGATTTAGCACTTTTCTATTCCATAACATCTGAAAATTGAAAACCTATTACAGTTTGTACCTAATTATTTAGTCTAGACTCTAGACAATTTAGTCTATGTTTACAAGAGCTGTGAGACTATTTTTATAGTGAAAGCGACAAAGGCTACATTAAATTTAATTATTTAAGTTATGTTATAACTGCCTCGTTGGTCTAGTGGTTAGCCTATCTGGCTTTGATCACGACGTTCTGGGTTCGAATCCTGGGTCGGGTAACGGAACAATTCTTAGTTTTTCTTTTTTCTATGAAATTCTCAGTATTCCAAATCCGGAGTTGGGTAATCGGTGGTACTACACACCCGTGCCGCGCAGAGCACGTTAAGCCGTCGGTCCCGGTCACCGTCATCAACATCTGATAATGATCGTTAATAAATAAAACATTATCACCCGCCAACCCGCATTGGAGCAGCGTGGTGGGTGTACGCTCCATATCCCCTCTCCTATAAGGAGGGAGCCCTGGCCCTGTAATCGACCGTTTATAGGCTAATAATGATGATGAATGTTACATATTGTAATAAAAATACCTTGAGAGCTTTCCTGAATTTGGTGGACATTAGGCTGAACAGTATTGGGTTTAAGACGATACTAAACCAACTGTTCACAAGCACAACCTTATAACCGATGCCCCAGAACTGAAAAAGAAATGTTTTCGTTGAATTATCAAGTCATACCTGCAGAGGGAGTCAAGGGGCGGATATTGGGATGGATACCTTACATGTTTTACGGTAATGTGCATTCGTCCTGTATCTCAGTTTATCAGACGGCGTGTCGGAACACCGTGGGTTTTAGTGGGTAAGAGTCCAACATAACCCTACCGCTTCTTCCTTGGCAAGAAGGTATCCATGAGAAAAGAAAAACAAGTATCTACCTTACATATTGTTGAGCACTTCCATCGTATTATGAGCCTTGTATTTAATTGGACATTTAAGCCGCATCGACATTTTTATCAGTCTTTTAAAGACTTACTACTGGGTCAGGTGGCCCTACTTAAAAGATATAGAACTTATACCCATCATGCTGACTGCCTCGCGGGTTACGTGGTTAGTATATGTAGTTTCAGATCACGCGGAGTTTTTTCGGACTATAAAATAATAATACCACAGGATACTGAGAAATTAAAAAAAATATATCAGTAAAATTCAGTGGTGTAAGACCTCGATGCGTCGGAGAGAGCACATACCTGGTCACTATCATCAATACCTGATATACTTTGGTCAATTCGCTAAGGCTCGCCCCACAATTTGTCGCAAGGGGAAACCGAAGGGTGTGGGGAGTACATTTCGAACATCAGTCTCGAGTTGACCACGGCTCGGTGTACACGGGCTATTGTAGGTTGTGTCGCCGCGTGTCATGACCGAACGGAATGATGCTCTACTTAATTTTTTTACCAATATTATATTTCTAATGTCAAAAAAACGTATCGTATGATGATAAACTACATATTTAAATGTGACTTAGCCGGAAGTGATAGTTAATAGTGATGGTTAATGAAACATTATCACCCTATGCCCGCCAACCGCAACTTCATAATTTGTCAGATATTGGTAATGTTGGCGCGCTGAATCGTGGTTTTATACTTATAGCCTAGGGGTTACATCTACATAATTATATCACCTACTAATTTTAATTCGCCATATAGGTGCAGGGATTAATTATTTATGACACCTGTATATATACGTAAAAGTTTCTTACAAATATACCGGTAAACGTACCTTGTCCAATTGCATCAGCAGTGGCGTGTCTCGAGAAAAGATAAGTATGCGAAAAGTAAAGAAAGGCAGCCAGCAGATTAAAAACGATAGCGTCATCGCTACTGAAAACAATACAGTAAGTATTAATGGTAACTGTCACGATGACTATGCATAATTTAATAAAAATTTTTAACAAAAAATAGAACCGACTCAAAACGCACTAAAAAGTAAAAAGAAAATATATATATATATATATATATAAATAGTCGATTAAAGTACGAAGTAAATTAAAGCAACTAAATGACACAGTTATTTTTAAACGACTTAAAAAAAAGGAGTTTCTCAATTCGAGCGTATATAGATATATATTTTTTTTGTTAAAAATTTTATTTCTTACGTTTAGTGATTTATCGCCACGTAACGTACTCGTACTATACTGTCATAGTATATTATATTATACGGCAGTAGTAGCCAAAAAGCTACCGATACCGAGACAAAGACCGAATTCGCTGTAAGCGTGCCTCCAAAATTTCAAGAGTTCCTTCAATTTCCCCAGGATATCATCATCAGATCCTAACATGATGACAATGGGACCACCTTGGAAGTATGCCCTTTCTAATAAATAAAGAATTATCAAAATCGGACAACTCTGCAAAAAGTTGTGCGTGGTCATACATAAAAAAAAATATACGTGTCGAATTGAGAACCCCCTCCGTTTTTTTCGTCGGTTAAAAATATTTTGTTTCGGTATAATCAAATATAAACTGTCATCAATGAAACTATTACAAATATTTAAGAGTCGTTATCTTATTAAAGAAATTGCTACTGTACTTACTGTATATTAAGTACCATAAATATAAATATTTATATAAATATAAGTTAAATATTTAAGTATCATAAATACGAGTATATATGGTTCAGTACACACATTCGCTATATAACCTCAAATTGAGCGTAGCTTGTGTGATGGGTGCTAACACAACTGATGCATATTTCTATATAAATACCTACTACTACTACTTATAATATATAGATAAACATCGACATGCCTATCACACAAACAACTTGTATTAAACTAAATGAAATCAAATAATTAATTTCAAGTAGGCTGTTATACAAGTTCTTTTAAAAACAGCTGAGTCTGTCTGTGCGTAGTGAATAGGTATACCACCGATCCGCAAAGATTTTGCCGAGAAGAGTTGACAAGAAAATCAGGAGCTGCTCTTTTTAAAATTTGATTTGATTGTTACGATTTGAGTTTAATTTACAATCTTAGTTTTCCAAATAAATTTTTTGTAATTTCGAGAATGCGCAAAAAAACAATAATTCATTTTTACACTGCGTATACGTGTATAGCAACGCAGTATAAACATTAACAGCTTAGTTTTTGCTTATCATTAAGCCAGCCAGGTACTTTAAATAAAAGTCTACTAATATATCACTTAATTGAAAGTTGCAATTTTATCGTCTTAATCACTAAATATAGGCTATGCCTAAATTACCTACGTCAGAAAGCCGCATCTTGACTTTTAATTTGTTAAGTACCGAGACATTAGTCCTGTGTTCGGTCCAAGAAATATTCAGCATCCGTCGCCAGCACCACATTTCAAAAGCATCAATCCTGTTCCGATCGGCAGATTTTAGAGTCCATGTCTCTGCTCCATAGAGGAAGATGGAGAAGACAAGTGTGCGAACTAGATGTATTTTTGTCCACTGTGAAATGTTCTTGTCTTTCCATATTTTGGATAGCTGTGACATGGCGCTTTTTGCCATCCCGGCGGATGCGGCGTCGGACTTCAAACTCACAGCTGCCTTTATTACTTATGTTAGAGCCTAGGTAGATAAAGTCTTCAACTATTTCCAGACCTGTAGCTCCGTTGATGTCTAGTTTCCCTGTTCGATCTACAATCATCACCTTTGTCTTTGCCTTATTTACAGCAAGACCCAGTGCGTTGCTAACCACCTCTATTTTTTTTAAAAGAGTCGCCATCTCATCCTCACTGCTTGCTATCAGAGTTGTATCATCAGCGTATCTCAGATTGGTAAGTTTTACACCTCCAATACTGATTCCGCCCTCCCAGTCTGAGAGCACTTTCCGCATGATAAACTCTCCATATATATTAAATAGAACAGGAGACAGTATGCATCCTTAGCGTACTCCTTTTCCAAAATAAAATGGCGCAGAGGTATTGGTGCTGACCCTTACAATTCCAGAGCTGTTTTGATAAAGGTAGGTACCTATTTCATTTTTTTTTCCTATGTCATAAAATGTCAAACAAGCCCCTCCCTCTAACGAGTGACGTAATTTATGGATGGCCCCTTGGATATGGGATATCTTACCTTATGTAAGAGCAAGATCTCTCGGGATTCTAACAATGGTATATCTATACCTACACGTATGTATCATGCGATATAATAACTTGTTATATAAGGACCTATATTATTATGGCAGCAGTATTACTTCTAAAAAAACTACCTCAAAATTAGGTAGGTATAATAATTTGCCTTTTAAAGGTAGTAATATTTACTTAATAAACAAAATTGCTATTCTTGTATACTTGGATTGACAATACGCCGGAAACAAGTAATAGAGCAATTTTGTAATTATGTACAATTTAAAAAAAATGACTTCTTTAAAAGCATTTTTTGTTAATAAAACAAACTTACCAGTCAATTTATTGACTTTACTCCTGTTATCCCTGTGGTTAAATATTTTTCTATTTGAATTCGATTTCTCAGTGTAGTTTACTTTCAAGGCGATCATAGTGTAAACGAATAGTAAGATCGCCAATGGCACTACAAAAGTCACCAAAGCTAAAACTCCGTTAACCACTCTCGATAATGGACTTGGCACTGTAAAACACACCGAAATGTGGTTCGTTCTAATCAGCTCCACTGTAAAAACTTCAGGAGTCGTCTCCAAGATCGCTATTATCCATATTATTGTTATAACCTTTATCACTCTTTTCCATGGTGATCCCTTTAGCATCATCGGGTGCCATACCGCTATGTACCTCTCTATTGCCAACGCAGTCATGACCAAAATACTGTTGTTCCATAAAACGATCACGAAAAAGAAGTGTATTTTGCAAGCGATGTTTCCAAAAATATAATGTTCGGCCAGAAACAAATAAACTTCAAGGAAAATCGCAAACGATACGATTGCATCCGACACAGCAATGTTGAAGATGTAGAAATTGGTAGCGGTGTGCATACTTCTGTCGTTGTAGATGACTACGCACGTCAAAACGTTGCCGATCAAACTTACCACAAAAATCGTTAATAACACCACTGAAATAGTGACTTGCACCCAGAGAGGATCGTGTGCCATCACCTTTTTTAAGAACAGAGTCCATAACATCAAGTTATCCACATTCGAGGTGTTGGTCAAATTCATAACTGGACAGAATTTTGAAAAATGAATTTTATAAAAACATTTACACTGTATCTTCGCGTTCGCCGCGCTGACTTTAGCGTAATGGTCAATGTTTGTCTTCGACGTAACAGCCAGTTTAATCGTGTTTGCAGAATAAACTATTAAATAGATTAAACATCCTGAAAAATTCCACTGTTTGCTTAGCAATTAACTAAAGTGTAGGTAGGTAGATACTAATTTAGTAATTGAATAGGAAAGGGTAGTCAATTAGAAGCCCTTAAGAGATTTTCATAGGTGGCAGGTTATGTGTTAGATTTGATTTCTATTAGATCAGATTATATAAAATAAATTATAATTTTTGAAATTTCAAATGTAATAATTAATCTAGAGCTGTTATAACCATTGAATTACTAAGTACTTTGATGAAGTTTTAATTGTGGCATCCTTGTTTAAATTTAACAATATCTTAGTTACCTAAACATTTACCTACTCGTACGTACCTACTACAAACGGTAGATACTCAACACTGAACTGAGACGTTTTATGTTGTAGTGCCTTACTACCTATGAGTTGAAAATAAATATTATCACGCTAGATCCCTCACAAAGCTTGGATTCTTTAAATTTCTCGTGCTCGAGGTAAATCTAGAATTCTTCGATTGAATTCAGCACACTCGCATTGCTGTTACCAAAGGCGGTTCGACGATTGAAAAGACGGCAAATACTCGATAAAAACCAGATACGAAGGCATGAAGTTTCTCCCGCTGAAGATGATTTAATTTCGCCACAATAAAGCCAAATCATTTTAACCTTTTTCATACCAAATATTATCTAAACTGTAAGTCAAGAATAATTTATTTAATAAGGATTATAGCACGATAAAAAAGTGGTTAAATGTACCAAAAAAAATTTAAATTTTTAAATAAAAAAATGGTTGTTGTGCCTCACTCAAGTCCCATATATGCGCAGTATATATGGGACTTGGGAGGCTTGGTGGGATTTTGGAAGCTTGGACATAATAATTTTGTTTAGGTAGATTAATAAATATTTGATATTTTTTTATTTTATTTTTAGTCATAGCTGTGCATTTTGGAGGTTTTAAAACGGAGCTTTAGAACCGCTAAAATGTAGATAACAACAGCAACACCAACTTTTAAGCATTACGAGTTGATTTCATGTATCTGTCATAACTTTACATTCTCTGTGATATCTGAACTTGACAATGACATTTAAATTCAGTATTTGTCAAAAACAGTTAGTCCGCTTCCGCTGTACAGAAGCTTTTTAATGTTTTTAAAAAAAATATCTTAAAAATTTCACTAAAATATTGTAAATAGTTAGAAATCAATTATTTAAATAATCAAGTTCCGTAAACTTTTTAAATACAATGCTCTGCCTGCCATTGTGACTTCGGGTGTTCGAAAAATGTCTAGTTTATCTTCTGCGTCTAAGAACCACTCTAGAAAACAGAATAGTTCTCGTGAACGGGATAGAAACAAGTCCGTAGCCTCAGAGTCCGGAGGTTCTAGTCAGTGTGACACGCCTCCACTTATTGAAAAGGTAATCTTTTGGAATTTGCTTGAAAAATATAAAACGTAATCCTTTGCAGTTTGCACTCAATAATGTGTAGTCATTGTTGAAAACTTGTATTTGAACCTGCAAAACCTTTTTTTAACATGACCATTCCACAATTAATAATTGCTTTTAACTCTTTAACGCAAAACGTTCACTCAAAAGTTTGCGTTCTAGCGGTTTTGCAGTGTATTAACTATATAGCACATTGTCAGTCTGGGATTTGTCCATAGGCTGAATAGGGACAGCGTCCTAGAGGCAACACACATAAACAATATAAATCTGGCACTGCACAGCACAGATACAAGGCAGCATAGTTTAATAATCTTTCATTAGCTTGCTGAAATAAAGTAATGGTAATAGTTTAGCACAGAACATATAACTTGTTACACCTGAGATTTCCATATTCCACTATCTTGTTACTTTACTGGATGAGACAGAAGGCTATCTGCTTGATGAATATTAAGGTTACTATTGTTACACAAAACATACAATTTGGAAAACCTGAACTCTGACTCTCTAATGGGCTTTATAGCTTTCACTGACTAGACACTAGTGGTGCTGCCCATTTAGACCTAAAGCAGCAGGCTATACAACAAAACTATTTACAATACATAGAAAGTTTCTAAATCTAAAACAAGGCATTCGACACTATAATATTCTAAGATTGGAATAAGAATCCTCATTCTTCTGCATGATTATTGCTTTTTATCATTTTTTTTTATCGACTACAAGTTGGCCCTTGGCTGCTATCACACCTGATATTAAGTGATGATGCAATCTAAGATAAAAGCGGGCTAACTTGTTAGGAGTAGGATGAAATCCACACTCATTCGGTTTCTACACGAAATCCCTTGGTGGTATGTCTTTGTTAGTAGAGTGGTAACTACCCATGGCAACCTACCAGCCAGACCAAGACAAATTAAGAAAAATCTCAATCTGCCCCACCGGGAATCAAACCCAAGACCTCCGTCCTGTAAATCCTCCACCTCCTCATTCTCTATCATACACATCAAGACTTATGAGTGGGTACAACCACAGGCACAGGGCTATTGAATCTTTAATATATCCCCCTAACTTTTATAACTCTGATGAAATATTTCATTTTATTAATACATGCAGGATGGAGCCCCAGCTCAAGGCAAATTTGCAGGCATTGGACCTGACTCAATACTGTGCATGGCCGAGCAGGTCGGAGCTGATCTTAATGCTGAAGCAGCTACCAATCTCGCTGAGGATGTCAGCTATAAACTTAGACAAACTATTAGTGTAAGTATTAGCTTTTAATCTATAATGGACCCCTGGTAATACAACAAATGCTATGAAGAAATGTCAGACTACTGTTTTTGTCGGATTATAGAGTATTGCCTGAAGTACCCTCTTAGTAATGGAGGAAGAATTCATTTTTAGGATGTCCATTATTATTGCCCACCATAGCAGATGCACTTCGACCCTCTTAGATCTTATGTACTTTGTCTGTCTTGGGATATCTAAAGAAACTTAATAATGTGTTGTGTTGTGTAGTCTATAATTACCAATTTAATTATGATTTTAATTTGAGTAGCTAATACATTTTATGTTTGGTTTAATTTATTTATGTTATGATATTGATCTTTGTGTTGCAGACAATTGCGTTACACAGTGAGATGATGAAGAAGTCATGTGTGGATGGGTGGGATGTGAACACAGCGCTCACTTTGTCAGACACTAGTCCTGTTGTTGGTGCTACTGCAGCACTGTACGCACCGGTGGGGGAGGAAAAGATATGTTGTGAAGTGGTAAGAATGAAAATAATAGTATGAGTGGATTGTCTAACCAAAGTCCCTGATAGTGTGAGATGCATATTATTAATAAAAATTTTAATAAGTATTTTAACTTGCACTCTTTAGTATAAGAGAGACAAATATCTTAGCATTCCATGGATTCACCGTGCGGGTGCCGGGTCCATCGCGTGGCTGAGAGAAAATCTCCGAACAGAGCCCGAGACTTGTGACACGGGTGTAGGTTTAAGGATACCCTTAGTGACGGCCGTCAACACTCACCTCCTCTGTTCAAGTTATTCTCCCTGCCCAACCAAATTCGGAAGGACCCTACTAGAGCAGCTTTGGACACTCGTTCCAATATAGAGCTTACTGCACTTCTAGTAAGGCCAAGGTCTTTTAGCAGGTTGTAGAGAGACTTCGCTGGTATACCCCTCGCACCCACTTCTACCGCGTACAAACTAACCACATAGCCATTTTTGGTTAGTTCATTAGTAAGGTCATATATATATATCGTATAGGCTTCAGTTTTAGATTAGCCGAAAAGTTTGAAATGAGAAGGATTAGTAGCTTAGACAAACCATACTGCACTAATGCTTTTGTTCTTAGGGTAATCATAGAGTAAACACCAACTAGGATCTGGCCACATCTGCTTTATGTGGGCCTACCATCAAATAAAGTGAGCATATTTGATTCTGTCTCAATAACTCTATCAGATGTTATGATAGTGATTGACACTAACCATTCTCTCTGAGAATGTTTACATAACAACTTCTAAACACTTCTATTGCTGGATTTTCTAATTGTATTAAGACAGGCTATAATCCAGTGTATACTGAAATGAAGTTTCAGCCTTTTAAAGGCCTATTAAAGGGCTTCTTGTAGAGCCTAGACCTGCCACACTACTCCAATGCGGGTTGGTGGGCCAAACATTACATAGAAGCTGGCTATTGTACAAAGAACTAACATTAGTAACTTACAACCAATTCTTTGTTGCAGGAAACCTTAATCAATGTAGCGGAATATGCAATGACAACACAAAGTTACGTGTACTCCACATTGCCAACTGTGTCAGTGGAATGGATAACTGATGACAGGAGCTTATCAAATAATAACAACATCAGTAGCAGCTTACAGACATATTTTACGAAAATTGCTAGAGGTAATATTAGCCCAATGTAAATTCCTTTTTTGCGGTCCATATTGAAAGGATCAAAATGGAACCCTATTACCAAGATACCATTGTTTGTTTGCCACCAGGTTCTAATAAACTGTATTAGCTGTTTGTTAGAAATTTTCGTATATGTTGATGCTATACATTGACATATTAATATTATGGACTTCTGGTCAGCGCTAAGGTGTCCGAACTAAAAGAGAACTAAAACGTGAAAAAGATTTCTTATCGCATTCAGTCTCATATTAGCTTACTGAGAGAACACACGTCAATAATGTTTTAGAACAACGACTGCATAGAGTTATTTTGTTGTTTAATATTCGAATTTTTTAATTCCTTCATTTTTTATTTGAAAATAATTTTAATTAATAAACTTTTGTTTTTTATGTCATGAATATTAATCAAAGTTTTATCATAATGGTAAAACGGAAGCCTTCGGTCCGTCCGTCGGTCCGTCCTTCACACTCGATTATTTTGATAACTATAAGAATTATCTACAAGAAATTTGTAACAGCGACCTAACTACTACTAGATTTATCCCAGCATATAGGGGTCACTGATACATTTAAAGTTTGCTGTGAATATAATATATAGGTTAAAGATGCCAAAAAAAATCAAAGCTACCTACTCCACACCATTTATGTTGTCCTATTTTCATGAGAAGCTGCCATGTCAAAAAAGGCTGCCATGGCAACCGTCACTCAAAGCTGACATTTACAAAAGTTAGACATTGCAAATTAGACTGTATAACAATAATATAACACATATACAATCTAGTATATATAAAATATCTCGGGACACTTTTGTCGTGAATTTTGCATTACACCCGAAGTCCATAGTACTAACTATTAACATGTCAGTGTCGCTATAACAATAAATACTAGAGACAGAATCAAATAAGTGTATAAGTAGGGCTCCCATACAATACAACAAATTTAATTTTTATCGTTATTAGTATGGAATCCTTTGTCTGACTTTTTTTATCAGTTACAAGTTGGCCCTTGACTGCTATCACACCAGTGATGTTGCAATCTAAGATGGAAGCGGGCTAACTTGATAGAAGTAAGATGAAAATCCACACCCCTTTCGGTTTCTACACGACATCGTACCGGAACGCTCAATCCTTGGCGTGGTAACTAGCCACGGCCAAGCCTCCCACCAGCCAGACCAAGACAAATTAAGAAAATTCTCAATTTTCCCCGCCGGGAATCTAACCGCGACTTCCGTCATTTAAATCCACCGTCAAAACTTCTCCTTAAATAAAAACTTTGACTTTGACGACCTCCTTGGCGCAGTGGTATGCGCGGTGGAATTATAAGACGGAGATCCTGGGTTCGATTCCCGGCGGGGCAGATTGAGATTTTTCTTAATTTGTCTTGGTCTGGCGGCTTTCGCCGTGGCTAGTTACCACCCTGCCGACAAAGATTTAGCGTTCCTGTACGATGCCGTGTAGAAACCAAAAGGGGTGTGGATTTCGTCCTACTCCTAACAAGTTAGACCTCTTCCATCTTAGATTGCATCATCACTTGTGATAGCAGTCAAGGGCAAACTTGTAGTTTATAAAAAAAAAAACTATCACGAAAATATTTTTATTTAGGTACTATTTATTGTTATTCCTGAAGTCACTATGGCTACACAAATGCATCATTCGTGAAAATTTCAGTTGTCTATCTATTACAGTTCATGAGATACAACCTGGTGACAGACAGACAGTGGAGTCTTATTAATAGCGATTTACTTTTTGGGTATGGAATACTGAGAAATGTAAAATTCTCTTTAACCTTGTTAACATTGCCAAGCGGCTAAACATTAAGTGGGAGTGAGTGCAATTACATAGGTAAGGCCTGTGTGCACCAAGATTTCGGTTATCATAACCAACGGTTAACATAACTTTACTATAAATTTACTGTTCACGACAACACGTATTCCGGTTAAGGACGTTAACCGGGCGGTTATATTAACCGAGCTTACGTCCTTAACCGGCGTACGGGTTGTCGTGAACAGTAAATTTTACGTTTAGCTTATGTTAACCGTTGGTTATGATAACCGAAATCTTGGTGCACAGAGGCCTAAGAGAGAGATAGATAATAGTATGAGCAAAGTACTCTCGAGGATCGTTTATTGCCAATTTATACTTATTACGTTTAGGTATTCGTAATTAAAACACTCAAATTAGGAGAGCTATGTAGCTTTTTTGTAAGAAGTGACTGACATTGATTATGTGCCTACCTAAATTTTGTTACTACCTACAATTACTATACTTTATAAGTGTTCAGTATTTCTAAACTAAATACAAACTATGTTATACTGTTTCTGAACGTAAATGTCATTGTCTTGCTCGCACTTCTGCCTTCTCACTCTCTCTCTGAGATGGCGCAATAAAAAGACGTGTCGAAATGTGCTTCGTGAAGTTTTAATGTTTATTCCCTTTAATAATGAACCAGTGACAGTGAAACATAATACAATCATTCGACAAAAGACCAAATAGGTAAAATTCAAAACAATAAAGTTATAAATGGACAACAAGGCTAAAAAAGTATACATTATGATGTAAATAATTATAATTTCCAGCGATTTTAAGTCTAAAGAAGAACATAAGACAGGTAGCAGTGGAGGACCTAGCACGCAACACACGCATCGGCCCAATCATTCCGAATCTCTTCAATCTGGTAGTGTTGGTACTGAACGACGACAACCTGAACGCATTGAATGTGCCAACTAAAAGGCCCTTGCAATCCAATGTGTTGGACATGGTTGATGCGTTATGCTCAAATCCCTGCAGCCTGGACACTAATATACAGCAACAGGTATTATGTTTTTACATGCTTTTTATACTATCAAAAATAACGGAGGAGGAAAACGTATATTATTTTCATTTTTTTGTATGACCACCATGGCTTTTACAGTGTTATCCGTTTTGATAATTCTTTTTTTATTAGAAAGGGCATACATCCGGAGGTCCCATTGTCAGCTTGTTGGATCTGCTGATGATATCCGGGGAAATTGAAGGAACTTTTCAAATTTTGGAGGCACGCTTTATCGATTTGGTTTTTGACTGGTGGGAGCTTTTCGGCCTAGTGTCATAGTATACTATGACAGTATAGTAAGTACGTACTCGTCCTAAAGTCGAAATAAAAATTTTTAACAAAAAATACGATCCGGTCAAAACGATGTAAAAAATAACGTGTAATTTAGTTAATTACCTATAGGAGTGTGGCCAAGGTTTCTACTTTCAAGGTACACAACCTAGAACCCACAAACTGCTTTACTACGTAAAATAAATGTTCCTTAAACTTGCTGGCCCGACTTCATAGATCTGCATCATAAATTACACAGTTATTTTTTACTTTTTAGTGCGTTTTGAGTCGGTTCTATTTTTTATTTACTATCATTATCAGCCTAAAAGTAAAAAGTCTTTGTTTTCATTGTATCAAAGTTATAATTAGTATGTATGGTGTATTTTTTTTACCATTTTCAACCTGAATATCATCATTCAATGCCTATTAAAAAATTCAAAATCGTTTATTTTAAGTAGGCTTATAAGTACATGTAGTGATTCTTACCATCGGCTCTGAAGGCAGCTCCTGCTGAGAAGAGCCAGCAAGAATCTCAACATAATTTTAATGATCACTATTACGTGTTGATGTTGAGTAGATTGTCGTAAATAATATAATATTTTTGTGTTACAGTTTCAAAGGCTGTTTCCAGTGATGGTTTCGAATATATTAGGGAATGGTGTGTTGGCGGAAAAAATGGTCGCTCTCTTAACAAAAATAACACGAACCTGGCCTCAGTTCATCACTGTAGGTTAGTAACAATTTTTTCACTCGTGAAAACATTGCCATTTTATCAATCAATGAAAAAGTAAATTTATTTGTAAATAGAATCATCATAATAAAGTTCCAACTGTTTGCTAAAAGGACAATGCCGATTTTTGTGTAAGAATACTTCTAAACTATTGCACATCAACCAAGCGACAAAAGCAAACAAAACAGTACCTATGAATGCTTAGAATTTCTTGCCACAAAATGTAGCATTGGCACATACAAAATGATACATTTCTTTTTATTTACTTTTAATTCACACTCAACTCAAATTTTTGTTTTCACAAAATTCTTTGTGTTTAGGGCTGATGAGAACTTAACATATAGATAAAGGCTCTCATTAGGAGTACCTTATATACAGAAGTAGAAAGTAATAAAATACAGGATAAATATGACAGGTTAGAAAAAATATTGAACAAAACAGAACATGAAATAGTATAAAGTAAATCATCCAAAGACAACATAATAAATGAAGCAAAAAATCTCATACTAAAACGAAAAATCTTTTTTCAAGAAAAACCAAAAAACAGGAAAGAAATCACAAATGTTAGCAAGAAAATTAATGAAAGTATTAGGAAACATAGACAAACATCATGACTCGAAAGAATTTTATTACACATAGAAAATACAGGTGGCGTCAAAAAAGCTTTTAAAGAATTAGAAGAATATACTACCTAGATTCCGAAAATAAAAGACCAGAAATGAAATACAAACAAAACAAAAAGAATTGATATACTAAAATCAGCAACGAAGTTTTATCACGATTTATATAGTGACTAAAGCCATCGTGGACCAGTATATGTGCAATTAGAAAACTCGGACGACGATGATGAAATACTGGGGTTATTTCATCATCGTCGTCTGAGTCTTCTAATGGCAAATGAAGTTATCAAGGCTATAAACTCGCAGAAAAACGGCAAATCTCCTGGGGAAGACGGTATTTCAAACGAACTTATAAAAAGCACATCACATATTATTCTTCACTATCTTTTGAACTTGTTTAACGAAATTTTAGAAAAAGAAGAAATACCATCCCAATGGGCATCTTCAACTATTACTTTATTGTATAAGAAAGAAAATAAAGATAATATCAGTAACTATAGACCTATTAGTCTGATTTCTAACCTTTACAAGATATTTTCAAAAATACTACTTGATCGAATAACTAAAATATTAGACGAAAACCAACCTAAGGAAACAGGCAGGATTTCGTAGTGGATTTTCAACAATAGATCATATACATACTATTAAACAAGTCATAGAAAAATGCAACGAATATAATATTACATATTACCTTGTTTTTGTTGATTACAACAAAGCATTTGATACGTTAAAACATGAAAAAATTCTGGAATCGTTACTTAATCAGGGTGTGCAGAAAAAATATATTCGTTTAGTGAAGAATATTTATAAAAATATGACAGCAAAAGTACGAACTGAAAGAATGGGTGAAAAGTTTGGGATCAAAAATGGTGTAAGACAAGGAGACCCATTATCTCATAAACTTTTTTCAGCAACTCTCGAACATATATTCAGAAACCTAGACAGGACAGAATACGGAATTAAAGTTAACGGGGTATTGCTTAATCACCTCAGATTTGCTGATGACCTCATACTCATAACAAATAACCCTAATCATTTACAAGAAATGCTAGACCAACTGGTTGCAGAAAGTCTTAAAGTAGGATTACGTATGAATTCATTAAAGACAAAACTTATGACAAACCATACTAAGCAACCTATAAAAGTTAACGGGACAGACATTGAATATGTTGATGAGTATACCTATCTCGGCCAAATAATTTCTCCTCAATATCTTACCTCAAAAGAAATAAAGAACAGGATTAATAAAACTTGGGGAAAGTATTGGTCGCTAAAGGAAAATACTAAAAACCCAGCAATACCCATGAAACTAAAAACTCAAACATTCAACTCGTGTATTCTCCCTTGTTTGACGTACGGTTGTCAGACATGGGCCCTAACACAAGAACACTACACAAAATTAGAAACATGTCAGCATAATATTGAAAGAAGTATGTTAAGTGTAAGGAGAAAGGATAAGATGAATCTCAAATTAATCAGAGAAAAAACAAATATTACGGATGTAACTCACACAATTAAAAAATTAAAATAGAGGTGGGCTGGCCATTTGATGCGAAATAAAAAGCCAAACTGGGCTAAGGACATAACTGAGTGGTGCCCTAGAGACAATAAAAGAAGACGCGGCAGACCATTTAGAAGATGGGAAGATAATCTGAACATTACAGCGGGAAAACTTTGGCAGCGAAATGTTCATGATCGCAAAGTATGGAAGGTCTTGAGGGAGGCCTATGCTAAAAAGCAAGACAATTTACCGGTGTCGTAACAGACTATGTATATAATTAAATTTTTTAAATCTAAACTTATGTAAATTGTTGAAATAAAGGCTATTATTATTATTATTAGGAGTCTGGTGATGAAGATGATGGACAGTTGAAGGAACTCTTCAACAGTTTACAGTAGCTACCTTGTGATTGGTCTTGATTAATTTGTATTGATGACAACTTTACATATAGATAAAGGCTGTCATTAGGGGTCTGGTGATGAAGATGATGGACAGTTGAAGGAACTCCTCAACAGTTTACACTATCTTGTGATTGGTCTTGATTAATTTGTATTGATGACAACTTTACATATAGATAAAGGCTGTCATTAGGGGTCTGGTGATGAAGATGATGGACAGTTGAAGGAACTCCTCAACAGTTTACAGTAGCTACCTTGTGATTGGTCTTGATTAATTTGTATTGATGACAACTTTACATACAGATAAAGGCTGTCATTAGGGGTCTGGTGATGAAGATGATGGACAGTTGAAGGAACTCCTCAACAGTTTACACTACCTTGTGATTGGTCTTGATTAATTTGTATTGATGACAACTTTACATATAGATAAAGGCTGTCATTAGGGGTCTGGTGATGAAGATGATGGACAGTTGAAGGAACTCCTCAACAGTTTACAGTAGCTACCTTGTGATTGGTCTTGATTAATTTGTATTGATGACAACTTTACGTACAGATAAAGGTTAGGGGTCTGGTGATGAAGATGATGGACAGTTGAAGGAACTCCTCAACAGTTTACACTACCTTGTGATTGGTCTTGATTAATTTGTATTGATGACAACTTTACATATAGATAAAGGCTGTCATTAGGGGTCTGGTGATGAAGATGATGGACAGTTGAAGGAACTCCTCAACAGTTTACAGAAGCTACCTTGTGATTGGTCTTGATTAATTTGTATTGATGACAACTTTACATATAGATAAAGGCTGTCATTAGGGGTCTGGTATACTTAGCATTATATGTAAATAAATAAATTAAGTTTGATCTGTTGTAGGTAAAGGTATCCTGTTCGACTACCTATCGCAAGGCACCAAGGAACGTCTATCCCCGCCTATGATGCGTTGTTTGACTGCGCTAGGACGGTGCGCGCTAGTGGAGTGCCTGGGAGATAGTCTGGACTATATAGACGACTATATACACAACTCCAGGCGAGGCAACGCTGCGGAGTTGAGGCAGACTATACTTGTGAGTTTTTATGTCGTTATATTATCTATACTGAGTATTACAACAAGAACGAGTGGCCAATGATACAACAGCTCTAGCAGTCCATGAGAATCCAGCGCAAGCTAGCTTCAAACCAGCTCAGATAACATCTCTGAATGGCTAGAATACTGGAGATTCAAAGCGAATGAAAGTAAAGTAAATAAATATTATAGGACAATTATACACACATCGCTATATAGCCCCATAGTAAGCGTAGGTAGCTTGTGTTATGGGTGCTATGATAACTGATGAATATTTTATATATATTATACATAAATACTAATAATAATATATAAAGAAGCTAAGGAAGTATGCAAGGACCGTGGCAAATGGAGGGATATGGTCTCTGCCTACCCCTATGGGAACAAGGCGTGATGTTATGTATGTATGTATGTATATATAAATAAACACCCAGACATAGGAAAATATCCATGCTCATCACAAACATTTTTCAGACGTGGGGATCAAACCCACAGCCTAGGACGCAGAAGCAGGGTCACTACCCACTGCGCCACTCGGCTGTAAATAAGTAGAGATCACTTTTACCATAAGACACTGACACTGACCTCCCGATCCTGATGATGACACTGACCTTCAGTTAAGGTAAACAAAGAGTTGAAATTTAAAAGACTTGAAAGGAAAGCTCGTGCAGACCTTTAATAAACAAAAGGAAATATCACCAAGTCAATTATTATACAATTATCAATTATACCTATTATTTACGGACGGCCGAGTGGCGCAGTGGATAGTGACCCTGCTTCTGCGTCCTAGGCTGTGGGTTCGATTCCCACATCTGGGTGTTTATCTATATACCATGAGTATTTATGTATAATATATATAAAATATTCATCAGTTATCATAGCACCCATAACACAAGCTACCCACGCTTACTTTGGGGCTATATAGCGATGTGTGTAATTGTCCTATAATATTTATTTATTATTTATTATTATTTATTTATCAAAGTTTTTCAAAATTTATCCTCATTTTTGGCCGATTAACATAAAACCTCAAAAAATTATACTTAAACCTTCCTCGGGAATCATTCTATCAATCGGTGAAAACCGTTTTGTCTTAGAGTTTACGCGAACAGACCGACATACGCGGCGCGAGACTGTTTTATAATACGTAAGGAAGTAACATAGTTTAATATGAACATTTGAACATAAAAATACCTTCGGCTATAGGAATCAACTTTTGAAGCTATAAGCCTTTCAGTAGCTAGGGCTCAAAAAGGGTTGACGACGAATAAAAGACCAATTAACTTCGTTAAAGCACGCTCAAGTACAAATTCCACCAGCAAGCCTTATTCAATTCTAGGCTCTGCTCCTGATTGGACTATATTAATGGACACGTATGAAAAGCACTATAAAATCCCGGAAGACTTAGCTATTTCGACATCTAGACCGGACATATTTCTTTTTTCGAAACAAATCAAACGTATAGTACTTGTTGAGCTTACAGTGCCGTGGGAAACAAACATCCCTAAAGACCATGTATTCAAAGTGAATAAATATTATGACCTTACTAATGAACCAACCAAAAATGGCTATGTGGTTAGTTTATACGCGGTAGAAGTGGGTGCGAGGGGTATACCAGCGAAGTCTCTCTACAACCTGCTAAAAGACCTTGGCCTTACTAGAAGTGCAGTAAGCTCCATATTGGAACGAGTGTCCAAAGCTGCTCTAGCAGGGTCCTTCCGAATTTGGCTGGGCAGGGAGAATAACTTGAACAGAGGAGGTGAGTGTTGACGCGCGTCACTAAGGGTACCCTTAAACCTACACCCGTGTCACAAGTCTCGGGCTCTGTTCGCAGTTTTTCTCTCAGCCAAGAGATGGACCCGGCACCCGCACGGTGAATCCATGGAATGCTAAGATATTCGTCTCTTAAAATTCATATTTTCATTTAGAATTCATATATATGTGTTCCATTTTCAAGAAAACAATCTTGTAACCTCCTTCAGGCTTGAAATCTCCTTTAAGACTCAAATCCAATTTGTACTCTAAATATTTTTTTTTAATTTTAGGATGCATCCACGTGTCTCCTAAGATCTGAGCCGACTACTTTTTTGGAAGATTATGTGATGACAGATTACAGCATGTACGAAATGTTAGGGGATTCTGTTCTGCCTAGGAGAACAATATTTCCAATAAAAGGTATGTATATTCCGTGTACATAGAAATAAACTTGTAAAACGATTTTATATAAATAAAATGCCAAAAAAGCTCAGTGGGCCAGATGCAGGCTTCGACATTGGTTAGTTACCAACCTACTTTAAGAAGGAGGTCCTGGGTTCGATTTCCATTTGGGCGGAATATGATTTTCTATATTGGTTCAGAACTGGATCGTGGCAGACCTTAGCCGTGGCTGGCTAAGACCCTCCCAACAAAGATGTACCGCCAAGCTATGAAGTGTTTCGGTACGATGTCGTGTAGGAACAAAAAGAGTGTTGATTTTATCCTACTCCCAACAAGTTAGCTCGCTACCATTTAATATTGTATCATCACTTGCTATCAAGTGTGATTGCAGTCAGACCAATTCAGAAAATCTCAATTGGTCTTACCGGAAATGAAACCCACGACTGCGGCCTTATCCTTTTTTTTTTTATCGACTACAAGTTGGCCCTTGACTGCTATCACACCTGATGATAAGTGATGATGCAATCTATGATGGAAGCGGGCTAACTTGTTAGGAGTACGATGAAACCCACACTCCTATCGGTTTCTACACCACATCGTACCGGAACGCTAAGTCGCATGGCGGTACGTCTTTGTCGGTAGGGTGGTAACTAGCCACGGCGAAAGCCTCCCACCAGCCAGACCAAGACAAATTAAGAAAAATCTCAATCTGCCCCACCGGGAATCGAACCCAGGACCTCCGTCTTATGAATCCACCACGCATACCACTGCGCCACGAAGGTCGTCAAAAGAAGGAGCCCTATGGGCCGGTAATAGGCTGATAATGACGATTGTTTCAGAATCAACAACAAGTGACACGAACGCATCAGAGAAGACATCGGACGATGAGTTCGCGTACTTACCACACAGAGCCGTTCTGAAGCGGCCCAAAGTGAGACTCATACCGCACAGAACAACCGCCACCAGCATACACAGAGACTCTGTGTTCCAAACAACCAAGTTCACGTTGAAAAAGAAACTAATCTCTCTAAGAATAAAAAACTGCAGAACAAGAGATGTTTGCAAAAGAAATCATGATAGAACTTTATCTAGTGTGCCGCCGAGCAGAATAAACGGTGTTGTTATAGCCAGTGGAGTGTTGAATAGATTTAGATATAGAATAAGTAAATCTAATGATTTTCCAATATTTGGAGCCTTAATGCTGTGAAACTATTGTTATGTGCAGTTATTTTTCTGTGTATATACAACATTAGGACCACATTAATAATTCATACATTTTTTTTTATATACATAAAAATAAAACACCTCGCCATATTGCGGAAGAAAAATTATATATATATAGTTCGTTTGCATTTAGGATTCTTCTTCTTTTATTTTTGTCTTTTAGTAGTGCCAAATTAACACTATATATTACGCAAATGTCGAGTTTTTTAAGAAGAGGCACACTGGAGATTGACCAGTCAAGAGTTATAAAAAATTTTAAAGAATAAAAACCCGGTTTCAAAGTTTTCTTTACCTGCACTAGAAAAATTAGTATACATAAAGTTGTTAGTATGAGAATAAACTAAATATCTTGTACACAACACAGAGACGGACACAATATGGTACATTTTACATATATACTTATATTATAGTTTTAATTTATTAGCTTTAAAAAATTTACATAAATATAGTACACACTCAACATTTAGTGGGCGGGGAATATTGGGGGGTAGGATATCATGGAGGTTGAGAGAAAGTTTGGGGCAGGAAAGAAGAATGTGTGCAATTGATCCCTCATCCAGCCCACATTCACATAAAGAACTGTCTCGTATTCTCATTTTCCTCAGGTGAACTGGAGTACCAATCAAATTACAGGAAACAACCGTTGCGTTCGAAGCTATATCTTAATTGGTCACTGTGAACTTGGCCTTGAAATTTGAAAAGGTTTGATTGGTTATGCGGTGGGGCTTGGCTGGCGCTCACTGCATTCTGAACGCGAATGAACCATAATTTCTTCCAATATTGTAATCTCGATTCTACAGGCCACATTTGGCTTGGGTCATTTAACGTCTCTAGATACGTGCAGATTTAATCGTGAACCGAAAAGAACATGATTTTTGAGACAAATCGGTACAAAACTGTTACAACTACTAAAAATAAAAATATATTTATTCATATAAAAAATATATTATATATTTATTTATGGTCGAAGTCTCATCATATAGTGCACAATTATTACCGTTGTGTTGGGGCGAAAGAGTGGGCGATATATTTGACTGCGCGCTATTGCACGACACTTCGACTATAAATAACCAATCGATGGGACGTGTTTCTCGTTTTGCTTTGCGTTAGAGCTTTACATTAGGGCTATGATACGACTTCTGTGGTAAAGGCGTCGTCCATTAGCGCTTTAAGCAAAAAGCTCTCTTTCGCCTGTCTCGCCGCTATCTCTTACACGAGATATGTTTTCGGTCGTATCACAGCGCTACTGGAGAACAGATCGTATGCAAAAAAATCATGATCGCCCCATAGCAAATTCAAAATATCATACGAAATCAAATTCATTATTTTCCTGTAGGCTGTTACACAAGCAACTTTGAAAAGTCAGTCTGTCAGTGTGTAGTGACTCTACCACCAGTTCGGGACGCAGATTCTGCCGAGAACAGCGAGCAAGAAACTCAGCATTTGCTCTTTTAATAACACTGACCCTAACAGATACCTTAAACTGATAATAATAAATAACGCTCTTATGGACATTTTGGTTATTCCTTCCCAGAATTTAACAATCTATGAAAGCGTTGTACTAATTAGAGGAAGTTTAAAAATTAGACAATAGGTAGGTAAACGACCGCGGCTTCGCCCGCGAGAAATTCTGTTTTGTGATCATTCGACAAAAAGTAGCTTGTGTCCTTTCTCATGCTCTAGACTATCTCTGTACTAAATTTCATTTAAATCGGTTTAGTTGTTTTAGCGTGACAGCAAAACAGGCAACAGAGTTACTTTCGCCTTATCTTTTGCCTTGAATTTCTATACTAATATTATAAATATAATATTAGTATAGAAATTCAAGGCAAAAGATGGGGTTAAGTAATACGTATAAATCGATATCAAAGGCATAACGCAGAAAATGCATATGCATTGTTTTTTTTTTTTTTTTTTTATGTGAGGAGGAAAAAATCCCTTCGGATTTCTGCATGTCAGCAGGGTATGTCCGACTTGCACGGACTAAAACGACCTCCTCCGGACTCCATGGTTGGCACGGAACCGCACTACATTTCTATTCTACTACATAGCCACTATATTCCATCTCCTCCCTTCTTCGCATTATGTCTCGCAGCATCTTGGCATATGTTTGCCACTCTTCCTCGCTGCTTAACATTCTCGGTATCAGGTTTTCAGAGTTAACATCGCTGTTTTTACCCTGTGCCTCCACTCTCAGATCCGTGCAAGCCGGACACTCGAATATCGCATGCCTCGGAGTGTCGTCCTCCCCGCAAAAGTAGCATTTCTCTATCGGAACTTTCCCAATTGCGAAGAGATACGTGTTGAACACCCCGTGGCCGCTTAGCGCTTGCGTGAGCCACGGTCCACCTCTCCGAACTTTCTATTTATCCACAGTTTTAAGTCTTTAATTAATTCTCTCGTCCACGTTCCCTTGCCTATGCCCAACCATTTGTTTTTCCATTCATTTAAGGTTTCGTCCCGCAATGCTGTTGGCTTCAATTCTTTGTTTCTGAATAGAAGGGCACGTTCTCTGACCATTTTATCTATGGGGACTAATCCTGCAATCACGAGCACTGCGTCGGTCGAGATTGTTCGATATGCCCCACAAATACCAATCGCCAGTCGCCTTTGTACCGATGTAAGTTTTTTCCGGTAGAGCTCAACCATCATCGCACTCTCATAGATGGGCGCTGCGTAGAGGATGATGGAGTGGGCCACCGATGCCAGCACCCTTCTTTTACTTGCTCTAGGGCCGCCTTTGGTTGGCATTAGCCTATACAGTGCCTCCGTCATATTCTGCGCTTTCTGTGCTGTCTCCTCTATATGTTTTTTGTAATTAAGGTTTTTGTCCAGCCATACTCCTAGATATTTAATGGACTCTCTTGGCGTTATTATGACATCCTCAATTACAAATTTGATGGGATCTAATTTTCGTCTCCCGCTGAAAACTATGGCCTCGGTCTTTTCGGGAGCTAAACACAACCGTTTACTTTGCATCCACCTATTTATTAGCTTAAGTGCTGTGTTTACCTTCACCATGAGCGCTATCTCTGTTTTCGCTATAGCCACTAGTGCCAGATCATCGGCAAAGCCTACTAGTTGGACTCCCTCCTCTTGATTTATCTGCATTGTGGATCACATGATCCTCAACTTAAAGGCGAAGGCTACGCGGATAAAGTAGTCATGATGCTTATGGAAGACTACCTAGACTGGGAAGTCACTCTATACAGACAACTTTTATACTAGTGTGAGACTAGCTTAAAAGTTGTTGCAAAGACGATAACGTATACACCTTATAGTTCGTTCTCGTTAAGAACGCAGTGGGTCATCATTGTTCGCCGTCCTCGCCCGGCCCATAACCAATCCAATCGGCCGTCGTGTTCGAAGCTATGGCTTCAAGTGATCACTGTGAACTCGACCTTGTACTTTGAAAATATTTCATTGGTTAGGGGGCGTGCCTGCCGGCGCCCACTGCATTCTTAAGGCTTAAGGCGAACGAACTATAGAGCCAATAGATTTAGAAATCCAATCATCTCTAGTGCCTAAATCGATAGTGAAACATTTTACACGAGATTAATGCACATGGCGTATGCATACATACATACACATAAACATCACGCCTTGTTCCCATAGGGGTAGGCAGAGACCACATTTCTCCATTTGCCACGGTCCTTGCATACCTCCTTAGCTTCTTCCACTCATTAATCCTTTCATACAAGTTCGCTCTTGACCTGGCCATTATTTAAAATGTCCTGAATTTGGTCCAAGAACATTCGCCTAGGTCTTCCCCTTCCAACATTTCCATTCACCCTCGCCTTGTAAATCTCTTTTGTTAATCTTCTTTCATCCATTCTCTCTACATCTCCAAACCATCTAAGCATCCCTTTCTCAATTTTAGTCACTACATCTTCTTTTCCATCACACTTATCTCTTATCACACATTTTTTAACTCTGTCACACAGTTTTAACCCGCACATACTTCTCAATGCTCTCCGCATTTATTTTACTTTTATGCTTCTTCTTTCATACCCAACTTTCACTACCATACATAAGTGTGGGCACCATCACACCTCTATGCACAGCCAGTCTTGTCTTTTGGGACACTTTCTGTCTGTTCATAAATGCATACAGAGCACCATTCACCAAGTTCCCAGCATTTACTCTTCTTTTAATATCACTCTCACGCGTTTCATCTTTCGTAAATTTACTACACAGGTATACAATCTCTTTTACTTCTTCCACTTTTTCTCCATCTATCACAATATTACAATCTGTCACATATTCATCTCTTTCAAAAACCATTACTTTCGTTTTCGTAACATTCACTTTCATTCCTTTCCTTTTCAGAGCTACATTCATAATAGTTACCATTTTCTGTAACTCATTAGCAGACGATGCAAGTACTACTTGGTCGTCGGCATAGAGAAGACATTTGATGAGTAACTCTTTCATTCTTGAACCAAATACACTTTCTTTCAAATCTGTTAAACAGTTGTCCATGAATAAGTTAAACAGCCATGGCGACGCTACACATCCCTGTCGTACCCAATTTTTTTTTTTTTTTTATCGACTACAAGTTGACCCTTGACTGCTATCACACCTGATGTTAAGTGATGATGCAGTCTAAGATGGAAGCGGGTTAACTTGTTAGGAGTGGGACGAAAATCCACACCCCTTTCGGTTTCTACACGACATCGTACCGGAACGCTAAATCGCTTGGCGATACGTCTTTGTCGGTAGGGTGGTAACTAGCCACGGCGATAGCCTCCCACCAGCCAGACCAAGACAAATTAAGAAAAATCTCAATCTGCCTCGCCGGGAATCGAACCCGGGACCTCCGTCATATATATCCACCGCGCATACCACTGCGCCACGGAGGTCGTCTAAATTTAATTATAGTAGGTACGTATGCGTCACCAATTATAGAGACAAACGGAATCTAGTGACGATTTCGACCAAACATCACTCATATTTCGATGATTTCTAAAATCTACGAAATATGAGTGATGTTTGGTCGAAAACTAATAGTTTTTGTTGATCTGACCATGCCTATTTAGTCAACATGGTCAGATTAACGAAAACCATTAGTTATTTCAGAAAAGATCAAATGCTGTCATATTATCCATCTTATAATAAATCCACCAGAGGTATAAAAAATCATATTTTCACATTCAATATAAAAACAATCAAACTGCACGTCAATCAGTCGCCATGATAGTGGAAATGAGCTGTTACTATACATATTACTTCATTAACTCTTAAAAATGACGGTTAAGCTTAAACTTGTGTTAACGATAATTATATAAAAATTACAAATAGTAGATCAAATAAATAAAAAGTATTGTAAATGCATGGAATTTTTATACATCGCCTATCAAAATCATAAATTAGTAGTAAGTTTTTACATAAATTATATTGTTGGAACGTATTTATGTGGTTCTACTGTGAGTATTATAATTTATTATTTGCATACTTTGTTTTTTTTTTCCCGACTGCGTCAGAAGGAGGGTTATGTTTTTCGAGCGTATGTATGTATGTATGTCCATTTCTTCGGCACGCGCTACAGCCTAAATGGCTGAATGGATTTTGACATGTGAGGTGTCGCTGAATTTGAAAAAAATGTGGTAGTGACATAGGCTTTATAAATTTTCAAAATGGCGGCTGTAAATGGGGGAAAAAAGGGGGGATGTGTGTATTTTTTTCTCTTATCTTAGCAATATGGGTTTCAATTGAAAGGTCGTAAAAAGACCATTTCAAAAATATAAATATCATATCATGTTCATTTAAAGTGTACCGTCTCATTTCTATACCATAAACTAAAACTAAAAATTCTCAAATAAAATTATTATTATAAAAACAAAAAACCCGACTGCTTAGAAGTTATGAACTGAAAAGAGAAAAACAAGGATCACTTTATCTGTATAAAATTCTAAATACTTTATGGTGCTGCAGGCGGGGACAAACGTAGTTTTGGTAGATATTTCTTTCCCCGCAGGTTAAAGTATTTCGTCCCTGTTTGCAGCAACATTTAAAGTATTTACAATTTTATACCTACAGATATAGTGATCCTTGTTTTTCTCTTTTCAGTTCATAACTTCTGAGCAGTCGGGTTTTTATGTTTTTATAATAATAATAATTTTATTTTACACCTAGAGGACACCTGATTCAAATTCAAATTCGTTTATTTCAAGTAGGCTTATTACAAGTACTTTTGAAACGTCAAATTGGACTATTTATAGTGACTCTACCACCGGCTCGGAAGGCAGGCCCTGTTGAGAAGAGCCGGCAAGAAACTCAACAGTTGCTCTTTTTATAATATTATCAATTTTACAATATTGAGTGCGTTGTTACATAAAGTTATTTATTTCACTTCCTGTGAGAAGTTGAAAGCGGATCCAATTGCCTTTGAACATCTTTGTTATTTAAAAATTCATCGATAGTAAAATAACCCTGACTCTGTAAGTGAGTTTTAATACATTGTTTAAACTTATGCAATGGCAGATCTAAAACTGTATCGGGCATCTTGTTGTAGAAGAGTACACCCAATCCTACGAAAAACTTTTGTACTTTTCGGAGGCGATAAGCTGATATGACTAACTTATGTCCATTTCTAGGAAGGACCTAAGTGACTTTTCTCCTGCGTGTACCTAAATGACTTTTTAAAAAGATAGAACGGGTATAACAAAATATCATTAAAGATATCATATTGTTTTGTTATATCCCAAAGAGCGTTATCTATAATATCTGTCAACATCGTTGAGTTTTTCCGAAACTGTTTGCAATTAATGTAATTTTTTAGCCAGCTTACAAAAAATCCTTCCTCAAGTTTCAGGCAATGAAAAGCTATACCGACACAGCAACACTTAAGCTACTTAACAATAGATGGCGTTGTTATGTCATTTGTATATAAATATAATTAAAAAAAATACTGAACAAAGCTCGGTCAACCAGGTACTGATAATTATGTGGTAATAAACAAAACAGAACATTATTATTATCATACAGTTAAATCAGGTACGCCATACAGGTGAGCTATCTCATTCAAAAATCAGCTTAACGACATATTTCTTGTCTTCGACATAGTAAGACTGCCTTGAACACGGGATTTAACCCTGGGTCGGGTTGTAAATTAAATGTGAGCCGTAGGTCCCGGTCACTATCATCAACATCTGATAATATTGTTAATTAAGCATTATCACCTACCCTAAGTTTAGAGCCGTAACCAGCAATTTATGCTCTCTATGCCAGCGTGCGTAACTGCGCCCTACAGACTTGTAACTGACTCTAAATAAGGTATTGTTTGTATATGGTCTGGTCATTTCTGCGCCCTGTGCCAGCGTGCGTAACTGTGCCCTACAGACTTGTAACTGTCTCTGAATAAGGTATTGTTTGTATATGGTCTGGTCATTTCTGCGCCCTGTGCCAGCGTGCGTAACTGCGCCCTACAGACTTGTAACTGACTCTAAATAAGGTATTGTTTGTATATGGTCTGGTCATTTCTGCGCCCTGTGCCAGCGTGCGTAACTGTGCCCTACAGACTTGTAACTGTCTCTGAATAAGGTATTGTTTGTATATGGTCTGGTCATTTCTGCGCCCTGTGCCAGCGTGCGTAACTGCGCCCTACAGACTTGTAACTGACTCTAAATAAGGTATTGTTTGTATATGGTCTGGTCATTTCTGCGCCCTGTGCCAGCGTGCGTAACTGTGCCCTACAGACTTGTAACTGTCTCTGAATAAGGTATTGTTTGTATATGGTCTGGTCATTTCTGCGCCCTGTGCCAGCGTGCGTAACTGCGCCCTACAGACTTGTAACTGACTCTAAATAAGGTATTGTTTGTATATGGTCTGGTCATTTCTGCGCCCTGTGCCAGCGTGCGTAACTGTGCCCTACAGACTTGTAACTGTCTCTGAATAAGGTATTGTTTGTATATGGTCTGGTCATTTCTGCGCCCTGTGCCAGCGTGCGTAACTGCGCCCTACAGACTTGTAACTGACTCTGAATAAGGTATTGTTTGTATATGGTCTGGTCATTTCTGCGCCCTGTGCCAGCGTGCGTAACTGCGCCCTACAGACTTGTAACTGACTCTGAATAAGGTATTGTTTGTATATGGTCTGGTCATTTCTGCGCCCTGTGCCAGCGTGCGTAACTGCGCCCTACAGACTTGTAACTGACTCTGAATAAGGTATTGTTTGTATATGGTCTGGTCATTTCTGCGCCCTGTGCCAGCGTGCGTAACTGCGCCCTACAGACTTGTAACTGACTCTAAATAAGGTATTGTTTGTATATGGTCTGGTCATTTCTGCGCCCTGTGCCAGCGTGCGTAACTGTGCCCTACAGACTTGTAACTGTCTCTGAATAAGGTATTGTTTGTATATGGTCTGGTCATTTCTGCGCCCTGTGCCAGCGTGCGAAACTGCGCCCTACAGACTTGTAACTGACTCTAAATAAGGTATTGTTTGTATATGGTCTGGTCATTTCTGCGCCCCTCCAGGGTCTGGAGCCTGTGCCTGGGCACCTCTGGCTGGTGACAGCGCTGCCTAAATCCGCCATCTCTTACTGGAACAGCGTGGTGGGTCTACGCTTCATATCCCCTCTCCAACTAGGAGGAAGGCCTGGCTATGTAGTAGTGGGATAGGTAGGTTAATAGGTTGACAATGACGTATGATGGTTCGAGGTACCTCACGAAAGCCGCTACCTACTCTGACTGGTAACGGTGGTAAATAAATGCATCGGACTTATTAATTCCAACCTTGACACAATGAAATCGAAGATGTTTTTATAAGCCCGGGCGACAGGCGCCGGCGGTGGCGCCTTGCCTTATCGCGTAATGTATTGAATATCAATTTACCATACGAATTTGAATAATAATGAGAATACGTATTCCTTTGCCTCGTTGGTCCAGTGGTGTCTATGTGGTTTCGATCACGAGGTCCTGGGTTGGAATGGTTCGTGGAAAGATTTTTTTTTATTAATTACAAGTTAAGCTTTATGATTGATGATGCAATACGATATTGACACAGGCTAAGTTGTTCGGAGTAGGATGTAATCCAAACCCCTTTCGGTTTCTATACGACATTGTACCGGAATAAAATTTTTTAACAAAAAATAGAACCGACTTAAAACGCACTAAAAAGTAAAAAATAACTGTGTCTTTTAGTTGCTTTAATTTACTTAAGCATATCTATGAAGTCGGTGCCAGCCAAGTTTAAGGAACATATATTTTACGTAGTAAAGCAGTTTGTGGGTTCTAGGTAACGTCCTTAAAGTAGAAACCTTGGCTGGCATCGACTCCTAGATATGCTTATGTAAATTAAAGCAACTAAATGACACAGTTATTTTTTACTTGTTAGTGCGTTTTGAGTCGGTTCTATTTTTTGTTAAAAAATTTTATTTCTTACTTTTTAGTGATTTATCGCCACGTAACGTACTCGTACTATACTGTCATAGAATATTATACGGCACTAGTAGCCAAAAAGCTACCGATACCGAGACAAAAACCGAAATCGCTGTAAGCGTGCTTCCAAAATTTGAAGAGTTCCTTCAATTTCCCCAGGATATCATCATCGGATCCTAACATGATGACAATAGGACCACCTTGGAAATATGCCCTTTCTAATAAAAACAGAATTATCAAAATCGGACAACTCTGTAAAAAGTTATGCGTGGTCATACATAAAAAAAAAAAAATATACGTGTCGAATTGAGAACCTCCTCCGTTTTTTTTTCGTCGGTTAAAAAGAAAAAGTAAAGATACGAAAAAACACCTGCCTGCGGAGAATACACCATACTTCAGTCACATTGCCAGGAAAAAAGCAAGATGGGGGAAAGTGGACGAGCCAAATAAAATATGTTATAGCCGCTGATGATAAATATCGAACCAGGAGATTCTGTGCTCTGATTCATTTTTCCAAATGCGGTTTATTTAATTTTTTTTTAATTACAACGGAGAATTTCTAACAATTAGACCGTTGCGAATTATAAGCTATGTATTTATAACAATAGATTCACATTTTTGGTATGCACGTCTGCCCACAGTTTCCTACGTCTATGAATATATGGCGCCGCAGAAAACAATCACGTCTACACGTGCCGGCGTGGCCGAAACAGGCGCAATATCATGGATAGGTAATTCTTACATTTTTATTCACTACAACTTAGCCCTTGACTTCAATCACTTTCACGTAAGTGTTGTTGTGATCTAATTTGCTAGGAGTAGGATGATAATCCACACCTCTTTCGGTTTCTAGACGACATAGTAACAACACGTTGAATCGCTTGGTTGGTGGCTACTATACGGAGCCTCCCACTAGCCTATCTTCACCGAACCTCGAATTTCCGCCTTTTAAAATATTGCTGAGCCATATTACCGAAAAGTCGAAAGTGCCCTGATCAAGCAATGCTTATAAAACACTACTATAAATTTATAAACAAAAAAGAAGAACTTCCTCACATTACACGCTGATTCAAGAATTACCGCCCCCTGTATCCGATCCTTGATCCATCGACCAAGCGAAAGCTCATTAAGATGTTCATCGAAGCTTTTCGCTATAATACCATTGACTGGAACGACTATAGGAACAAAAATCGTCGACTAGTAGATATTATTATTACATTGTCTATTGGCTGATGGCCTACCTACATAGTCTAGTACTATGTCGCGCGTCTATTGGCTACCTACTATATTTCCTCCTACTTAATTATCATACTTATGTTGGTACCTGCTACATACATAATAACGAGAGTAGGTAGGTACCTCCCTGTTATTCATTTTAATCTAGAAATATGTAGTTATGCTATAGTTAGTTGCAGATAGTTTTTTCCACTTCATGTCAAGTGGAATCCACATATCCTATAACACAAAGTGTTTACCGTTTTACGTCTGTCCTGACAAACGATGTCATGATGACGACGAAGGAGTGGACGATAGTTGATCGTGACATCCAATATGTGGACACCAACATTTGAAAATACAAGCTACGAGATAATGGGAACACGCCCTTAATATAAACTTTTGTTTGGTTTAGTGTTCTTCGGGTCAAGTAACTCAGCCAACATCTCAACTACATTCTGAGATATTTTATTGAATATAAAGAATAGAAATGGTTTGAAATGAAATCTCAATATTTAACAGCCTGACTGACCTTGGACACGAACGATCACGTGAAGCTACATCTATACTAATATTATAAAGAGGTAAAGTTTCTACATAAAGTTCTGTTGGAGCTAATCTTCGGGACTACTGATCCGATTTTAAAAATTCTTTCACCAGTAGGATGCTACGTTATCAGTGAGTGTCATAGGCTATATTTTATATTTGTATGGTATATATTACTCGAGTTATCACAGTTTTTGTTGCGCGAGTCGGACCGTGAAATTTATTAAATCGGTTTTCTGCGCGTACGCTGCGTTAACTATTGGATATAATTGAAAACATTGTATAACTTTATGCATATAAAGTTCTACAAAAAAGTCTGCGATAGCATATATCAGTCTTTTATATTTTGGCAAATATATAACTTTTAGTGTTTTAAAAAATCATTTAATTCATATGCTTAAGTTTAAATTGAGGGGGGCAGCGGGGAAAGAGCACACTTTATATGAAAGTCTGTCTTTAAAATTAAAAGGGTACCTCAGAGGTTTTCACGCGGACGAAGTCGCGGGCGACTGCTAGTAGGTTATACACTGGGTTATCGAGGCAGTTTTACAATGTGAAGGAGCGAGCTCAAAAACATGAAGGCACGACAAGCAAAAATACATACCCCAGGCGGGTACCAGATGGTAGCACTGGCGCTGAAGAATCCAGTCCTCTGGAGGCTTTTGCTGAAAGGGGCTGCCGTATTTGGGTTGCGGCAATATTTTGCACGAGTGTAACACACCATTCGCGAGATTGGCCTACTATAACGCTGCATATCTGTCTTTTTGTTTGTTTCCACTACTTTCTTTAACTAGAATTCGGATTGTAAACATTCTTTTTGTATAATATGATAGCCAGACTCATGAAGTGAAATGAAGGGCTTATTGAAATCCTGATATTTTCACGGGGACGGAAAGTAAGCGGGTGAAACTGAAGGTATCCGCTCGTATAAATAAAAAAATAAACAAAATATCTTCCAATTACAAATTAGTTTGGCGTGGGTATAGCATCATTCGGTCTGTGCGATATGCTGACAGAAAGACAATTATAATATGACCTCATTGTTGACTGATGAGCAGATTGTTATGGTAAACAGCCTAATTTATTCATTAGGTAGAGCGTACAAGGTAAACCAAATAAGTAAGTTTCCGAATTCATTATTTCGGTAACTTGTTATGTTTGTTCGCTTATACGAACTTTGTAAGAAAATTATGTAATCTCTAGATTTTTAAATCTAAAATCCGAATACAGAGACCCAAATCAAAGGAGATTGGCGAGAGTGGTCTCATAATTTTAAAGCTTCATTCAGATACCAGATTGTGCTAATTAAAACTGCAACTTTATATCATACTTGTATAAAGAAATTGGGATTTGTTAAAGATGGGGATCACAAGAAAAAAAAATTATAATTGACTGAAAATTAGTCGTCTGCAGTAACCGGAACATTTCTCTGGTAGAAGTTAGCACAAGACAGTAGCTCCAGGGTTACCGACTTAGTGGATTTCTTAGTAAATCTGGTAGTTTTAAGTCAAAACTTTATTTTAGAAGAGATGTTTATTTATATCTACTTAATTAGTGTAGCTTGTCTTGTCCGGGCTAATAAACTAGTAAAAAAATATCACGTAAGTTTTCTAATTATTTTAAAACGTATAACTATGTATTAGTTTTAAAAGTGTATTATAACAGTTACCTACTAGTTATAAAATTATATGTAAAATACTATCTATTTACAATTATTATTCTCATTATATATTTTATTACTGTGTAAATTGAACATTTTGATTTTTTTGGTATGACCTAATTATTCAAATAATTATTATAGAATCGGCTTTATTTTTTTGTTAAATATATATAGCTTGGCAAAAAAGTCGTGAAACGGTAGTAAAACATATGCTCACTGGCAACACTCCTTTTGCGGGTTGTCAACCATGTCAAGTCGGTAGATGTGACTTGGTTTCATTTCTTAAAATCGATAATCGTTGTTCATGTTATTTTTAATGTTATTGTGTTTTTGTGGCGATATTGTGCTCAAAAAGTACAGAACTTTAATCCACAGCTTGGTTAGAGAGATCATTTACAAAGTATTTAAGAGATGTTTGGCAGAAATCTAATCCAGAAAAATTTTGTCCGATTTGAACGAAGTTTACAAAAGAACTGCTGAAATTACTGGTAAAATGTGGTTTAAATAAAGTAATCGTATATGTGAGTGACTTAATTAACAATAGATACAATAACCCTCTCATAGTATGCTTGTTTGCATATAAATCTAGATTCCGGAACTAAGGTTATGTTTATAAAATGCATTTGCGAAATAGCGCGTTTGTATAATTTTGATACTTTTTTGTTGATATTGCATAAATCAGAAAAAAAATGTGCAGATTATATGATTTCGCTTATGTAACAACGGTAGGTAATAAACCTGTATATACTTAAGTAAATATCCTTTTTTAGGTAAATTCGTCAGTACGAATTGCTCTGAAAGGACAGAGAAATAAAGGTGTTTTCTCCACACCAGGAAAACACAGAACTGGGCGACCTATGAAAGAATTGGACGATTGGACCCGTAATGAAAATAGAGAGTGATTATTACCAAAGGGGACAATCTCTGTATAATCTCTGTATATTGCCAAAATAATTATAAACACTGCAAGATGAAATCAGTAGTGACACATCCGAAGATAGCCAGCAGTTGATAGCAGCCGATAGATAGCAGCAGCAACTGGAGCGGCTCGAGCCAAGACGTAGCTGAAGACTTATCTGGCGTGGAATATTTAGACGGAAGCATTTTTGATTCTGACTAAATATGTATAATTGTATGAATACAAATTTTCTAATTAAAATACATTACCATCCTTTCAGAAGTTTCATTAATTATTTTCCTATCCTACTATTTTGGAAGTGTGTCGGTGAAATCGTAATTAAAAGTTGTATTTAAATCAAAGTATCAAAACCGTTATTGTCGTACTACATAGGGTGTCAAGCTATAACATGATATTTTGAGTTCATGTGGTGCTAGGCTATTGATTAATTAAGTGACATTTAAAAATGAACTTATCTGTTATTTTTAATATACTTATTTTGACTTAGTAGACTTTATTTTTTGACAGACAAATGTTGGCAGCACTATTGTCATTGTGTTTAAAACTAAGTCATATTTATAAATAATATTGTTTGATGTTGATTGTTAATCATTTTCGGGTTTTAATGTTACATATTGCGTTGAATTAATATACTCCAAGTGATTTAAACGTTGAAAGTAATTGCCATTTTTGTGATTTGCTCTTAACGATTTAGCTATATACAGGATTTACTGATTATTTTGCTTTATGACCCTGACAACTGCTTTTGCCTTTGGACATCGGGTTTCCAGCAATTTGGACTTTGTTAACTATTAAAATGCGTTGTTTTAATTTAAACTGCCTCAATGAACTGTAGTGATTATTAGTATTAAACATCATCATTTCTATATAGTAGGAAGGAAAACAGGCAAAAACCTAGTTATGTGAAGGCACATAAGCTCACCACTGGAACAACAGGGTAGTTTAATAAAACAAATTAAAATCTCTTGATATGCCCTACAGCTTTAATATTATTTATTCTGTAAGAAGTTCAACATTAAAATATTGTTTCAGTTAACATCTGTGTTACTTGTTATTTACGAGCATAGAGAGACGTTCTATCTCCAATAGAAGATCAGGTATTCCTGTGCCCTCTACAAGCCAGGGAGTTAATATAACTCCAAATTAACACAGAGGAAGTCGTAGAAGTTCAGACTAATTATTCTACTACTGAAGGCCCACTAGTAGAATCTTTTTGACAAATTGTGATGCCTACATTGAGCAACAAAATAAATGAGCCTTCATTATGTCAATACTGTTTTATTTATCTATTCCTGTAATTTTTTTTATAATTTTCAGTGGATCTATACAATTAGTCTTATATCTATGTAGATCTCTTTTTTATACGAAATAAGCTTGCGCTTGATCACAACCTCTATTGATGGTATGTGTAGATATTGTGGTCTAAGATGAAACGCACTCGCTTAGAAAATGCCTATTCAGTCTTGTTTTTAGGATACCCAAGTTGTAAAAATATTTTACAACAATATTTTAAAAACAAAATTTTACTGCAATGAATTAGTAGTTTGTAACTTCAGAAAAACGAAACGCTAGGAAACTTGTATTTAAGGGATTTACTGTCTCCTTTTTACTGTCACCCTTTTGGCTAAGATTTTTACTTAGGCTTATTTAAATATAAAGTAATTTTTCTGTTAATATCTTCCATCTCACATTTAATATGCAGAAGTTATGCATAGTAAACTATTACCTACCTATATCAAAATGCCAGCATAGCGATATATTGGCGAAAAAAAAAACTGTGGTATAACTACTTCAATCTTGTGCCGCATGTTCATTTTAATATCTAGTTAATATTTACGAGTATATGTTTAGCATATTCCTACATATTTAATATCCTGATACAATTAAACAGTAACTCCTTCTAGCAGCTCATTTTTGATTAATAAATATTTGAGGTTATAAGATAAAAACTTTCATATCTCTTTTCTCCCAACTTTTCAAACTTACTTACCATTTGCTTTTTTCTTAGTTACGTTATGTTCTACAACTGCTAATAAGTTTCTATTTTGAATGCTACCGTTTTCTTCGGGTCCAAAAGTACATACAATCTCGCCATTCTCCTTTGAGGAGGAGAAGTTTAGTCTCACTTTGAAAGTTTGCAAGAATTTGTCAATATTGATAAGTTGATTCGAGACATGATGATGGTGATGAACTAGGTACCTACTTATATTTGATTTGCGTTTGAATTTTCGGGCGCAAAATATTTATTTTATTTTGCATTGTAGTTGCTAACAGATAAATCTAATATATAAAATTTCCCGGTCACAATGTTAGTTTCCGTACTCCTCCGAACCGGCTTTACCGATTTTCACCAAATTTTGTATGCGTATTCATCAGGTCTGAGAATCGGCTACTATCTAATTTTCATCTAAATTTTTTTTTAATTTTTAATGCAAAACAACGTTTGCCGGGTCAACTAGTTACCTTATATAATTATGGCTTTACCGTGCGCGTACCAGGTTCCACCGTGTGGCAGAGAGAAAACATCAAGCCGTGTCCGGAACTTGTGACGCGGATGTGAATTTCAAAATAATCTCCTTTTGACATTTAATTTTAATGCTCCGTTTTTTTTGCTCTAGCTGCCCTGCTTTTGGTAGAATCTACGATTCTGCTATATCACATCTTTTATACCTATTACCTACTTAGAGAAAACGTCTTGAACCCAAATATAAACTAACTAGCTAGCCTTATTGTTAGCCCTTTTATTTACAAGTAACTTTTGACGTGAAAACGTCTTATAATTCGATAGAGCCGGCTGCACACACGGAAAAACATGACTCATGCGGCGTTACCTCGCTTTGAGGCGTTCCATGTAAGGCTTGAAGTGCAAGCGAGAGCGCAGAACGAACGACAAAAAAGCACAATCGGCCTTTGCGTTCGGCAGTGTTCGACATCCGTCTATTAAATATAATTATTAAATATATTAATTTTAAATTAAAAATTAATATATTTATTATAAATTTAAAATATAAATTTATAAAATCAAAATCAATTATTTTATTAATTTAAATTAATATTTATAAAAATATACTTAAATTAAAAATTTTAATAACCAATTAAATGCTACCATTTAAGACGTTGTCACGTTCAACTATCGTCAGTAAACCGACTTTACAGACAACCAATTTTTTATTAAATGATGTGTGTGAAAAGCCTTAACTTACTTAGGTTTAAGTTCATCTATAGGTAGATAAGTATTGAATTCAGCGCGTCTGTCGAGTGGGATTACCCATTCACAACTGTCGGAGAGGCGTGACAGTGATCTCATTGTTGGCAGATGCTCGAGTTATGGAAAACGGCCCAAATTATTCATCAAGGTAAGTAATCACTTAATGAGTCCTTGTGATGACACGCTACTTGTGTGAATGGGTCTTTAGCAATGTTTTTACTATCTTAATGGCGCAGTGTGTTTATATTTATAACAGATATTTTGAGACTTTAAAGTTTCATAGGGTACCTAGGTAAGTAGATATTAGCGGATTTTAGAGCCTAGCCTGATAGATTCAATATCGTATCAGTCACTCGTAGTGGAGGACAGTTTAATGTAAGCCTGGACTTTCTTTTTAACCGACGAAAAAAAACGGAGGAGGTTCTTAATTCGACACGTATATATATTTTTTTTTATGTATGACCACGCATAACTTTTTACAGAGTTGTTCGCTTTAGATAATTCTTTTTTTATTAGAAAAGGTATATTTCCAAGGTGGTCCCATTGTCATCATGTTAGGATCTGATGATAATAACCTGGGGAAATTGAAGGAACTCTTCAAATGTTGGAGGCACGCTTACAGCGATTTCGGTTTCTGTCTCGGTATCGGTAGCTTTTTGGCCACTAGTGCCGTATAATATACCTACTATGACAGTATAGTACGAGTACGTTACGTGGCGATAAATCACTAAAAAGTAAGAAATAAAAATAGAACCGACTTCTTTAATTTACTTAAGCTTAAGTAAATTAAAGCAACTAAATGACACAGTTATTTTTTACTTTTTAGTGCGTTTTGAAACGGTTCTATTTTTATTTCAAAATTTTTATACATGACGATGTCCTCGTGGATACCTATACCTACTTGCAAAGGAAAGCCGAGAAATAGGTTAGGTCAGACTCCGCCAACTGAAAGCTTTACCGATTTTTCAAAGCATAGCCTGGAAACTGTGCCTTAAAAACATCGTTCCTATTCAATACTCTAAAATGCAGGCTTTCTTCTATGAGGACTGTAGAACCCTAACGTCTTGAAGGCGCATCTGAATTATATAATGCGTAAGTTGAACTCAACTTGTGGAGTTACTATACTTAACTAGTTTCTTATTATAAGACCTTAATTTCAAATTCAAATTCAAAATCGTTTATTTCAAATAGGCTTATTACAAGCACTTTTGAAACGTCAAATTGGATTATTTGTAGTGACTCTACCACCGGTTCGGAAGGCAGGCCCTGTTGAGAAGAGCCGGCAAGAAACTCAACAGTTGCTCTTTTTATAATATTATCAATTTTACAATATTAAGTTTGTTGTTACATAAAGTTATTTATTTTGACTTCCTGTGTGAAGTTGAAAGCCGATCCAATTGCCTTTGAACATCTTTGTCGTTTAAAAATTCATCAATAGTATAATAACCCTGACTCAGTAAGTGAGTTTTAATACATTGTTTAAACTTATGCAATGGCAGATCCAAAACTGAATTGGACATCTTGTTGTAGAAGAGTACACCCAATCCTACGAAATATTTTTGTACTTTTCGGAGGCGATAAGCTGATATGACTAACTTATGTTCATGTTCATTTAAGTACTTCAATTGAGCTTAAAAAAGTAATTAGAAGCCAAGTCAGTCCTGTTAATGTCTACGTCACAAACTTCTGTAAATAGTACAAATAGGAATAGGATTCCTATGAGTCAAGTGTCTATAAATACCGTCAATAAATAGGTTGTGTGAAATACGTTTTGTATTGGCATACGAGTAAATATGCGTATATGTGCATACTTGTTCTATAGGCCATGCGTCATCCAAGCCGCAAAGCGTTTAATACGGTTTCGCGCGTCTGGGTTGTCTGTTATGCAACAGTAAGCTACGCAATTGCCTCTATGGTCCAGTGGTTGCCTTGCGGGGCTCCGTCTTATGTCGTCCTGCTTTCGATAATTAAATAATAAGTTTTCTATTTTCCATGATTTTGTTCAATAATATTTCTTAGCACGGCGTTGGAAAATTGGTAACGAACTCCGTGCCTCGAACGGCCTCAGCCGCCGTCGAACCTGGTTCGGTTGCTGAGTTTCTAGCCGGCTATTTTTAGTATAAACTACCTTCTGAAACGGTGGTAGAGACATTACTCACTCTTAAACTTGATATTTATCACATTCTTTTATAAAGGACTACTTAGATACCTTTTTTTTATCGACTACAAGTTTGACTGCTATCACACCTGATGTTGAGTGATGATGCAATCTAAGATGGAAGCGGGCTAATTTGTTAGAAGTAGGATGAATCACACCCCTTTCGGTTTCTACACATCGTACCGGAACGCTAAATCGCTTGGCGGTACGTCTTTGTCGGTAGGGTGGTAACTAGCCACGGCGAAAGCCTCCCACCAGCCAGACCAAGACAAATTAAGAAAAATCTCAATCTGCCCTGCCGGAAATCGAACCTAGGACCTCCGTCTTATAAATCCACCGCGCATACCACTGCGCCACGGAGGTCGTCGAAAATATCAAACTGAATTTTTAAAAAATCAATTTCAAATTCAAAGCTCGATTATTTCACGTAGACTTTGTTTGCCAGCGCTCTTTAAACGTCAATTTACTATCACCGGTTCGGAAGGCAGATTCCCACAGAGAATAGCCGGCAAGTATTTAATTTCATTTGTTTATAATTTGTATAGCCTTGCTTTAGTTCCTCTCGCATTATCCCGACCAGATCGCAACACTCGCGAATGGAGATGATATTTGCGGTTGGGGTAAAAATAGAGAAAGCCGTGCGAACTGCATCGGGAATGCAATCTTCGTGAACTACCCATTGTTTTTGACGTCTAGTATATAGGTACATAATACAAAATACATCTGTTTTAGATATAGTTATGAATGGAGATGGTATTGAGGACAAGAATTGAAATTGGTTTATAAATAAATAGTTTATGCCCTAAAAGTGTCCTATATCAACGTCCAATAAAGAACCAGCTTTCTTATAGGGGAGCGGAGACACCTCGGCGCTCTAATACGGGTTGGCAAGCTTACTAGTAATAATAATGTTAGTAATATATTTGACAGCATAAAAAATACCTAATATTGCCGGTATTGCTAGTGCTCTTCGAGGCACACGGAGACTTCACCAACTTTCTAACTCCGCTTTTTACTAAGAATTTTTTAGAAGAAGGTCTGAGGGACAAACGATTCGTTAAGGGCGTCTCCTGTGGGACTTGGACCTTTAAACTTCAGGCTAAAAGTCTAACCTAGACCATGCTAACTATAGCCGCATGCTAACCACTGAAGAAAGGTATTTATACGGTGTGGAAGAAATATTCCGCAGCGTGAGATATGAGAAGACAGACGGTTCGATTAATGCAAATAGCTTTTCAAAATAATCTTCATTGACATTTCAGTGTCGGGGGTAGAAGCGAGTTCGTAATAATAAACGTCTACGCTTAGAGTTGCCAAGTCGCCAAAACTAATTGCTGGACAGACCAGGCATTATGACCGTATGTTTAGTTGAAAAACATTAGCCTCCTTTTGTCGAAGACGGGTAAAAAAGCCGGTCCCCTACATTTTTGACATTTTTTTGTCGAATTACCTACGACAGTATTTGGTATAAAAATCAAGGTTTTCGGATTATAACCATAATCTTGTTAAATTTTATCAAAATGGAATGACTAGTTGACTCATTGGTCTAGTTGTTAGCCTATATACATAGGTTGATTCGTGAAGTAATTCTTTCTTCTAAGAAACTTTCAGTAAATTTTAAGCCCGAAGTAGTGAAGTTGGTGTTTCTACATCCCCGTGTCTCGGAGAGCACGTTAACCCATCGATTTTGTTCACTATCATAAAAAAGTGATACTCTGTTAGTGATTGTTAATGAATTAAACATCATCACCCTAAGCCCGCCAACCCGCATTCGAGAAGCGTGGTGAGCCTACGCTTCATATGCATACTCCTACGAGGAGGGAGGGCTGGTACCTGGCCGTTAATAGGCTGACGATGTAATTATTACATTACAAAAGCTAGACAAGTCCAACACTGTTTATTTTAATTGGACACGCAATCAGAAAGCCTTTGTCCGGCTTAATCCGGACGCGTGGCAACGCTATACGCTCAACGCTCAAATCAAATAAACGTTTTACGCGAAAACAATGATGTTTATCGTCTAATAGTTTGTGTACATTTCGCATGCAGCCGGCGGGCGCCGCTTCACCCACGAGGCTTGGCGCCTAGGAAACATTGCCACGACACACGGAAGGAAATTACAGGCGTTTATGTCGCGTACGTGTTTTTATAGTTATTTTGACTTGACTACAATGATACGTTTCTTTACTACTACGAATTTAGTACCTGCCTATAACAGGAAAGTATTGAACAGTGTATAATTTTACCCCTTACGTCTATGTGTATAGCTAAGTGGCGGCATTTGGACCAATGTGTAGAGTTTGTGAAGTTAATCCACATAGATTTAGGGCCTGTAGAGTTAGCTTGATTTATATGGCGTCTGATAACTTTTTGACAGTGCGAGTCATATGTTCTCGTCTTGGCAACATTTTATACCTATGTTATTGGTGGTATAAACGTTTTACGCGAAAGTAGTGATATTTTTCGTCTTACAGTTAGTATATATTTCATGTGCAGCCGGCGGGCGCCACTTCACCCACGAAGCTTGGCGCCTAGGAAACATTGCCAGTACATACAAAAGGAAATTACAAGCGTTAATGTCGCGTACGTGCTTTTTTATTCATTTGGATTAACCACAATGAGACGTTCAGATTAACCTTCAGGTATATCACCAATAATTTTAATGTAAATAATAGTAATGTAAACAATTAGTTTTTAGATAATGTAAGGGATAGTATTTTAATAACAGTATACCTACCTTTCAAGTTTGCGTGCTAACTTCGTCATTTGTAATCTTCCATTACCCAGAAGCACATTAATAAGTGCCAACATATTTAAATTTAGAAAAAAAATAACATAAAATTAATTTTGTAAGTAAAAAAATATTACAATTGATCTATATTCTAGTCAACAATGTCTGCTACTGAGAATGTTTTATTTTTAAAATTATTTGTTCATGATCGCTATGGGGAGCTGCAAATGCGCTTGATTGGGCTTTACTTGTTTAATCCACGTCTGCCACATATAGTTTAATCTTCAGTTATACAATTTCACCATCAGTAATGCGCAATTTAGTCACCAAACAAAATAAAAACTTGCGATTAATATTGCAAGTCAATATAAAGTAAACAAAACGTATCGTTTACAAACAGCTTTTCCATCTCTATGTTTAGAGAGACCGATACTTACGTAATATTGTACGTTAATAATATTGGTGTTAATTTATTATGTAAATATTTCGCACAAATCTTAACTGTAAGAGTTAATTTCTTTTCGCTTTTGTTAGAATTCATCTGACTGATTAATTGTTCTAATGCTTTTACTTCGTTTCATCCGAAGTCAGTTTAGTGTTGATGGAAGTTTAAAAAAATCCGACCATCTCTTCCATAACATGCGATAATTCGTCAAAAATAGATAACATATGAAGTTCAGTAAACAAGTTAACGTATTTGATATATAAATAAATAAATATCACAATAATTATCTATTGTAATGATTTTGTTGTTACGGAATTTTATACCTACAAAAAAAACATTTTAAAATGTTATTCTGTAGGTTGTGTTTATATGTTGTGGCCATATTATGTATCAACTTTAATGACACTCGACGGTGAGCTATTCATATTAGGTACATATATGTCTCTATATATAAAAAGATTTTATAGATGGAGAGGGACTGAGACAGATTTGATACGTACATTGTAGTGTCATTATCTACATTAAATAAATAAATATTATAGAACAATTACACACATCGCTATATAGTCCCAAAGTAAGCGTAGGTAGCCTGTGTTATGTGTACTATGATAACTGATGAATATTTTTATATATATTATACATAAATACTTATAATATATAGATAAACACCCAGACACTGGAAAACATATCATGCTCATCACACAAACATTTTTCCAGATGTGGGAATCGAACCCACAGCCCAGGACGCAGAAGCAGGGTTACTACCCATTGCGCTACTCGGCCGTCTAATTACATTATTGCCCTACAGGTCATTTAAACCGGAACAAGCCAATGCTGCTTAGCGGAAGATACAATGTGGTAGTACTTCCCCCGACTCTGTCACAAAAAGCTCTACTACTCTTGCACTGTAACGTATAATAGTTGCTTTGTAAGATAACACTAATTATCCCCAACGTTAGCACAAGGCGCCTGACTTGCATTCCATTTACATAATATCGAACAAAACGCGACTACATACTGCTGGCGCCACTCGTAAAACAATATATTTACGAGTATCCATTTAAACCTATTACTATTGTCTCATTTCATTAAAACCACTGATTAAGAGAACATGACTTGTTCTACAAGCGGTTCACGCACTGTCGCGCGTAAACGCAGCTGTTATTTGTTAATGACATTTGCTCAAATGATATTCTAGCTCATTTTTAACCGGCGAAAAAAAACGAAGGAGGTTCTCAATTCGACACGTATATATATACTTTTTTTTTATGTATGACTTTATACGCATAACTTTATACAGAATTGTCCGATTTTGATCATTCTTTTTTTTTAGAAAGGGCACACTTTCAAGGTGGTCCCATTGTCATCATGTTAGGATCTGATGATGATATCCTGGGGAAATTGAAGGAAGTCTTAAAATTTTAGAGGCTGTAAGCGTTTACAGCGATTTTGGTTTTTGTCTCGGTATCGGTAGCTTTTTGGCTACTAGTGCCGTATAATATACTATGACAGTATAGTACGAGTACGTTACATGGCGATAAGTCACTAAAAAGTAAGAAATAAAATTTTTTGAACCGACTCAAAACATATTTTGTTAATTTTTTTTTATTATAGCACTTTTGAAACTTCAAGATTGTGTAGTCAACTGTTACTATGAAGACTGACTGTTATCAAACAAACTCTGTCTCTGTGTCAGTCAGTACTTATTCTTATAAAATAAATGTTACAAATCTTTTTAGTTTTTATTAATTTTAACATATCCCGGCTTTTGTGAAGAAAGAAAAATCGATTGTATTAATGTATTTTCCTTCTAAATTGACTCTCAAGTACGTCTCTATCTATCTCTGTTTAACGTGATGATAAAGGTAAAGAAAAATAGAAACAAAGTCAAAACTCACACTGTTGAGAGATTGATACATCGATAAATTATATCGCTACTAATTTAATTATTTAAAAACATCTTAAAAATCAAAGTAGGTACTATATTCATGTTGTAGCATCATAATCTTCAAAATAAGCCTAAATATTCTATGGATATTTTCCGACTCCATTATATAATATGTAAAAAATATTGCATTATTTAGATGTTAAAAGATTCAATTTAGCTTAAGTGGTTCTAATTTAGCTTTCAGGATTTGGCCTGCTCAATATAAATATTTATAATAGGATACTGAGGAAGTAAAAAAGATTTTAAAATATTACAATCTTCATAAATGATTAATGATTTATTACAAATCATCAAATACGTAGGTATATTTACTTTGTCAAACTAAAAATGTTTTGACACGACATTTTCTTTAATCTAGGAATATTAAAGTGCTGAACCTTTGTTATTATATGTACATGATAAAACTTTCAGATTAAAAAAGTGACAATAAGATTCACGGCGAGTGACACGTCGTTTAAATATCAATATCTAAATACATAGAAATTGGTAGTGCCGCTGCGACAAGTCTTCTGCTGTTGTCGTCTGTGGTCGACTACAAACGTCGTATTATACGTCAATTTATCGTGCGTTCGAAAATATTCAGTGCGTATGTTAAAATCACAGTCGTACACAGCATGTCATATTAACGTTTCGCTTTGCATCGGCGAATCGCAAATCGCAATATTTTGGCCTTGAGTCAGAATTGAACCGATACCACGGTGAAGCTAATGGGTGATTATAATTTAATAGATGTGCATTCAAATTGTAGATGTATTGCTATCTTTATTGATAAGTGACAGAGGTTCTAACCGGAACACGTGTCTATGCTGATGCATTCAAACAACGACACCATGATTGCCCCTTGAAGCACGGGGCTTTAACACCATCAACTGTACGATATCTGCACGGCTCAGCATATTAACGGCCAACACAGCCATGCCTCCCTTCTCACAAGAGAGGACATATGGAGCTTATACCCACCACGATACGCACAATGCGGCTTAGGATGATAATGTTTAATGCGTTGACGATCACTATCAGATGTTGATGATAGTGATTTGTAATAAAAATAATCATGTTTTTATGTATCACTAGAGGACGACCGCGGTTTCCCGTTCGTGGGACTTTCGGGATAGAATGTGTTATTTTGATATGTAATCTATATTATTGTGAAGTTTCATCAATATTTATTCAGCACTTTTTTGTAAAGCGTTACAAACATCCATTCATCCATACCTACATATCTACAAACATTCGCCGTCGTAATATCAGTAAGGATTTTACTTCGTCACGTCGAAAATATTCTTTACACAAAAAGGGTCATAATGTTTTACGGTTATATAGTAAGTGTGTGTATGTGTGTGTGTGTGTAATATTCATGTGAGTGTTATTTTATTTTAATGCATTCGCTCTGCGTTTACAGCTGTCTCGAGGAAATCGTTACGGTAAGAGGATTGATAACATTTTACGAACGAAGGTACCTTACGTACGTTTTAGGGTTATTAGGCTGAAATCTTTTAGAATACTTTGTATTTCGATTTAGAAATGTAGGTTTTTAGTTGAATGTTATACTTTGCTGTAAAAATTGTAGGCTTGATGGTTTGCGGAACGTAGGTACCTATCGACATTGTTAGTAGGCCGAAATCTTTTAGAATACTTGCTTTGTTTTTTGACTCGTACCTCAATGTATGTATAATTTTTTTTTATTGACTAAAAGTTGGCCCTTGACTGCTATCATACCTGATGTTAAGTGATGATGCAATCTGAGATGGAAGCGGGCTAACTTGTTAGGAGTAGGATGAAAATCTACATCCCTATCGGTTTCTATACGACATCGGACACACACACGATATCGCTTGGCGGTACGTGTTTGTCGGTAGGGTGGTAACTAGCCACGGCGAAAGCCTCCTAGACCGAGACAAATTAAGAAAAATCTCAATCTGCCCCGCCGAGAATCGAACCCAGGACCTCCGCCTAATATTTCCACCGTGCTTACCACTGCGCTACCGAGGTCATCAAAAAATTGCAGGTACGTCATACTTTTAATGATGAATGCAATCCGAAGAACTTCTTCGTTGGCCCAGTAGTTAGCCTATGTGGCCTCGGACCATTTTTACCCGACTGCGTCAGAAGGAGGGTTATGTATGTATGTATGTATGTATGTATGTATGTATGTATGTATGTATGTATGTATGTATGTCATTTCTACAGCCTAAACGACTGAACGGGTTTTGACAGGTGAGGTGTCGTTGAATTTGTCGACATGACATGACATAGGCTATATAAATTTTCAAAATGGTGGCTGTAAATGGGGGAAAAAAGGGGGGATGTGTGTATTTCTTTCTCTTATCTCAGCAATATGGGTATCAAATGAAAGGTCGTAAAAAGACAATTTCAAAAATATAAATATCATATCATGTTTATATTGCTGTTTTAACAAAAAATGGCAAAAAGTGTACCGTATCATTTCTATACCATAAACTAAAACAAAAAAGTCTCAAAAAAAATTATTATTATAAAAACAAAAAACCAAACAAACAAACGTAGTTTTGGTAGACCTTTCTTTCCCCGCAGAAAATAAAGTATTTTGTCCCCGCTTGCATCACCATAAAGTATTTAAAATTTTATATAGATATAGCGATCCTCGTTTTTCCCTTTTCAGTTTATAACTTCTATGTAGTCTGGTTTTTTGTTTTTACAATAATAATTTTTCTTACTTCTCTTCTTCATTCGAAAGTGGAAGTACTTCCGTAAAACGTTGTTATAGGGCAACTCTATGAGTAGGTAGGTAGATATATCTCGCGTGAAACAGAAACGATACCTTGCGACTCCTTGACCTGTCTGTATCAGTATTCATTCATCTGTTTCGTTCTCATTTCTGTTTCGATCATACAGATATATTATACATACTTCACTCTGCCTTCTTATGAAGCTTATATCTATACTAAAGCCAAACTCGATTGAGAATGCTTGTCAACAAACAAATTAAAAATGAAGGTAGAAATCACTAGTCATTTTACACCTATTTTTTTAATTAACTAGTTAATGACGAATTCATGGCAATAAATTAGATTAGTAAGCTTATAACTAATTAATATATTCAATATCTTTTAAACATTTTTTAAAATAACAAAACATAATTTTAAATTTATTAGCCATAAAATGTGTAGCATTTCCTACCTCCATTTTAAATTTGTTTGTTGACAAGCGTTTGGCTTTAGTATAGTTCCTACATTTTCTTGGCGGCTCTTCTCATGAGAACCTGCCTTCTAAGCCAGTGTTAGAGACGCCACAAATAACCTAACAGTACGTTTCAAAGGTAAACTTTGTAAACTAAGCTTGCGCTAAAGGCCTCATAAGGTCACTAAGAGCAACATTTTAACAATAGGTTTGTTAACATATTGGTGGTGCTTAGGCTACTGTTAAATTTCGATTTTCCTTGTGGTTTTCCGGGATTAATCATTCAAGTGAGATTAATGATATTTAACAAGGGGAAATACGTGGACGTAATTCATCATTGTTAGCGATTATAGGTATTCAATATATGATCATGGTTAAAAGTAACGATTTATTTTATTAAGCGGCAATTAATTGAAGATCAATAGATCTCGTCATAATTTCCTAGTATTTTAAACTAGGTATAACTACTTCAAACACGTTCCTAATAATTGCTCCATAAATGTTTCATGAGTATAACGATCATTACTAGATTAGATTAGACGGTAGGATGCAAAATGAATATAACATTGATAAAGTGTAACCCAAAATTAATTTATTCTGTGAGAAATGCAAGTCGAGTGAGTACCGACAGTGCGAGTCTCGACGTCATCTCTATCTCTCTCTAACTCGATATTATTGATAGAGATATAGAGACGAAGTAGAGGCTTTAACAGTCGATTTTCATTAAAAAATCTTTAAAAAAAAACGTTGGAAATAATGCCGTGGTGATAGATATAGCCGCGAATTAAAAATGACAAAAACATTCAGCCAGGTTTCTTTTTGTTATCACCATTTCAATTTCAATCTTGTTAAGCCCTTTCACATATATACTTAGATATTTGTTAGATAACTAACATTGATATTACATTTGTATAAAAAAATTAGTTACAGTAAATTACAAAGATTTGTCCGACTGCATTCTGTAGGATTGTAAGTTATTTAAGACTAGCAGTCGCCCGCGACTTCGTCCGCGTGAGTACTCTTAGGTACCCTTCCAATTTTAAAGATAGACTTTCATATAAAGAGTGCTCATTCCCCGCTCCCCCTCTCAATTTAATTTTTTTATATTTTCCCGTGAAGCAATATCCTCCGTCCCGTCCCGTGTACTAAAGCTCTAAATTTTTGTAAAACATTGTACTATATTACAGTACATTAACATTAACAATATATATTTATGGCAAGCTGATGTATATAGCTTTTAATAGTCTATTTCACTTTTGAGTCTAGCTTTCATAGTAAACAAAATAATTTACAACCCGACATGCAGATCTCGAGATTAGCAAATAAATTGAAAGAAAAGTTCAAAGATCGAATTAACTCTTAACAAATGCATTAATTTTGACCAAATTTGATTACCATAAAAAAGGTTCTAGTGAGAATCTTAAAAGACAGACATATACTGTTGTGGACATTTTTTAGATCATTTCAAGAGAAATAATTCTTTCATACATATATTTTTGGTATCTTGAACGTTTTCGCAACGCACGCAACGGAAGCCCTCAAGATGAATAATTTTCCCCGTTTGTTTCACATTTTTCATTATTTCTTCGCTCCTAATAGTTGCAGCGTGATGATATATTATAGCCTAAAGCCTTCCTCGATAAATGGCCTATTCAACACAAAAATATTTTTTCAATTCAAACCAGCAGTTCCTGAGATTAGCGCGTTCAAACAAACAAACAAACAAACTCTTCAGCTTTATAATATTAGTATAGATTCCTTATGTGAATGTATGTGAACTAATGTCATGGGCGCATTGACCTTCATTCATTGTGTCGACGAGTGGATTTTTTATGCTACAAACTGTCACTGAGAACTTTAATATCTACTAAGTATTCCTTATGATTCATAATTTACTAAAATACGGATTTTCAAATATTAAAAAGTTTGTGCTAATTAGGCACATACTCCAATAGTTTAATCTTTACAGGCAAGCGATATGCGTGTGAATTTTATCCTACATCTAGCAAGTAAACACGCTTCTGTCTTAGATTGAATCTTCACTTGCCATCAGGTGTGATTGTTCTGGGGGGGTAACTTGTAGCTTGAATAAAATTAATACATTATCATAAGTAAGGACATAGAAACGAAAAAATCAAAATTTGAATCATTTTCGAAAAACTGGTAATTTTTTGCTTACGAGTGATAGGGACAGAAATAATACTCGTCCGCTTTCTAAAATGGGTCCTTTGTTTATGTTTATTCTTATAAAACCTGGGCTGCACTTTAAATTTTAGTTTATAATGTTAAACAAGAACAGCTCGACAAGTTCCTCTGTCTTTCATTTAGTAACTTTGGAGTTTGCACTATGGTCGAGTGAAGGTGACGTAATTATTTAGACGTCGGCATCTTCAAAGTGTGTCGCGTGACATGATTATTGCACTGACTAATGTGGGGAATATGCTCGTAACTTACAAGTCACAAGATCGTCACTCTCTTAGACTGATCCTATATTACTTCTTGCGTCAAATGCAGCGATTCACTAAATTTTTAGACTCCCAAAAATGGAAGGAGTCTATTTTTGTTTTATATTTAGGTGTTTGCTCAACTGATTCAACTTTAGGTATCTCACGCGCTTACCGCTTATCCGTAAAATAAGTAGAATTATATACTTATTCCAAAAATGGAGGAGAGAGACGTATATCTTAGCATTCCATGGAATCACCGTGCGGGTGCCGGGTCCATCGTGTGGCTGATAGAAAAACTCCGAACAGAGCCCGAGACTTGTGACTCGGGTGTAGGTTCAAGGGTACCCTTAGTGACGCGCGTCAACACTCACCTCCTCTGTTCAAGTTATTCTCCCTGCCCAGCCAAATTCGGAAGGACCCTACTAGAGCAGCTTTGGACATTCGTTCCAATATGGAGCTTACTGCACTTCTAGTAAAGCCAAGGTCTTTTAGCAGGTTGTAGAGAGACTTCGCTGGTACACCCCTCGCACCCACTTCTACCGCGTATAAACTAACCACATAGCCATTTTTGGTTAGTTCATTAGTAAGGTCATAATATTTATTCACTTTGAATACATGGTCTTTACGGATGTTTGTTTCCCACGGCACTGTAAGCTCAACAAGTACTATACGTTTGATTTGTTTGGAAAAAAGAAATATGTCCGGTCTAGATGTCGTAATAGCTAAGTCTTCCGGGATTTTGTAGTGCTTTTCAAACGTGTTCAGTAATATAGTCCAATCAGGAGCAGAGGCCAGAATTGAATAAGGCTTGCTGGTGGAATTTATACTTGAGCCTGCTTTAACGAAGTTAGTTTGTCTTTTATTTGTCGTCAACCCTTTTTGGGCTCTAGCTACTAAAAGGCTTATAGCTTCACGTATGATTTCTAGTACGAAGTACGAAGTGAAGAAGCGGGCTAATTTGTCAAGAGTAGGATGAAATCCACACCCCTTTCGGTTTCTACACGACATCGTACCGGAACGCTAAATCGCTTGGCGGTACGTCTTTGTCTCTAATTCTACTTCACTGACTGTTATATTTTCATGATAGTCATATTTGATAATCAAATATTTTGTACAAGAACGCCGACTTTCTGTTGGTGATTCATGAACGTAAAGTGAAATACTAAATATAAAAAAGACATATATATAAAAGACATAGACGTATATATATATATATATTTATATATATATATTTATATATATATATATATTTATATATATATATATATATATATATATATATATATTTATTTATTTAGAAAAAATTTTTATTTAGAACGTAGGCTGCAAGAAGGACAAAAGATTTTAGACATCAGACGAATGATCACAGAGTCGAGTGATTGGATGAAGTATGGACTCTAAGAGGAAATTAACACGAATAGTTTAATTATTCCACTGACTTTTTCACAAGAACATTATATAAAATTTGACAAAAACTTATTCTTCTTTAAGAAAAACTAGATATTTTTCACCGTCCATCGTGATCGTGTTCCATGCTGTAAATTAGTGCGACCAGGACAATCCAGTAGCCTTTATCTTCACGCTAAATATTATCTGTCCGTAGTTAGAACTTCTACCAGTCTCCCTACCAGTGCAGTAAGTATGCGACGACTTTAACAATGCATACGTATACTCGCATACAAATATAGAGCTTTATTGTGATTAATTCCGTAATTGTGTGTGACGTGACCTCACGATAATTGTCCAGCATGATTGTTGCGGTTGTGGAATTTAATTGCTATTTATTTGTGGCTGTGTAATTAATACGAATAACAGCGTGATTTATATTCAGCCGTTTTGTGAAAAAGATTTTATCGGTAGCAATATTATAATTCTGTACGCAACTGTATAACAGAAAGACGAAGATGACAATCATCTTCGTCTTTCTGTTGGGTTGCCCAGAGAAATTGATCTTAAGATGAATTTCTCTGCTTTGGCCACACAAGAATAGAAAGGAACCCCTCGACTGCGTGGAATTGAAATAAAAAAAAAAGTTGAGAGGTGTCAGGGACGAGAACTTGACTGTACTGTTCACCAAACACGAGGGCGACCAGAGATGCGAGATAAGATACAGCGCGGGCGCCCCCCAAAACACGCACACACATCAAAGGCGGCGGCAAGATTTTTTCAAAAAGTGTCGTGACAACTTTTCGTTCGAATTTCTCCACGCTCAAGGCCCGCGATAAAAGCTATGCAATAGCTTAAAAACATTAAAAAAATGATGACTAAGTTACTCCATATAACAATAACATTATCTGTTAATAATTTTTTTTTCAACTTTAATAACATTAGCTGACAGTGACAATCCCATAAAAATCGCTTTAGTTGTAATAGATATTAGCAAAATTTATAAAATATATTTCTTATTATAAAGTATATTTTTTCTTGACGCTGGGAGATGCATTTATGTCGGTCGGAGGCTGCGCATACAGAACTGCGCAGTCTCCGCCCGGGTATATATTATGTGGGACTCGCTGGCTGTAATAGCCCAAATACCCGCTAAAACCCAGCGGAGCCGCCAGCGCCTTTGTTTGGACATCAAAGGAACGGGAAACATTCACTTTGACGCCCGGCGCACCCATCGGTGCGCTCAGTGCTGTCTACAGGGGAGGCAAGAGTCCCCTGCCGCCCGTTCTTCTTCTGCGGAGCGGGTGAGCATCGGCCACCTGCTCTCTCTCTCGTTATTTGCATTTTATTACCTGCCATGTTTTCTTTCATACGCATTTAGTGAAAAGTTGTGACTTTTAAATTACAATTAAGTACCAATATATTTTATATATGTAAATTTATACCTATAAGATGCTTAACATGCCTATGCTATTTGGCATTTTCCGTCGGCATTAAATGACCTATCTGCGGTTCTTGCAACTTTCATTGCATTAGTAGAGCTTACAGAGAAAAATAAATACTTCATTTTTTTATACTAACATTGTCGGTTGATTTTATCTCAATATGTGGTTTTATTAGACTGCACTTGAAAATTATCTGACTCATGGAATAGTTTGTAAGTTAGTCAGTGTCTGTGTTAATTCTTATGTAGGACTTTGAAACCATTTCAATTGCTATTCTTGATTCTCATGTTAAATGTTTCAATTGAATACTTTAGTTCATTTTAATAAAAACTGGATTTCGATAACGAGGTCCTGGTTACGAATCCTGGGTTGTGTTGAGGATTAATTCTAAGTATTACTTTCTATTAACAAATTTTCAGTACTTATATAATTTCTAAGCTGGAGTCGGGTTGGTGGTCTAACATTTCCGTTAGCCTGTTAAGTTAACTTTAGGGAGAACGTTAAGTTTTTGGACTCGGTTACTTTTATGAACATCTGATCTGATCGTTAAATAGGTAATCGTAATCAAAATTTGGCTGCTGGGAGGCTTTTGCCGTGGCTAGTTACCACCCTACCGACAAAGTACCGCCAAGCGATTTAGCGTTCCGGTACGATGTCGTGCAGAAACCGATAGGGGTGTGGATTTCATCCTACTCCTAACAAGTTAGCCCGCTTCCATCTTAGATTGCATCATCACTTAACATCAGGTGTGATAGCAGTCAAGGGCCAACTTGTAGTCGATAAAAAAAAATCACCCTAAACCCACCAAGCCGTATTGCAACAGCTCCATGTCCTCTATTTTAATAATTTTTTTGTGTCCTTCTATCGGCCTGTTTGTCTGACAGTCCATCTGTTTGTGCCGGCTCATGAGAAGTAACATAGGCTAATTCATATCTTGATATTAACTTCTTACGATAATCGAAATAACGCGGGTGAAAACGCGGTCTGTTAGTCTTATATAAAAACAGCCAATCCAGTTACATGATGTCAAAATGAAATGTAATTGGATCAACTATCCTAATCGGAAGTTGTAGGAGTCGTTATATAGGTAAATATGCATACATGATTCCGCCCTTCATTGGTTCTTATTCATTTGATCTCAATCACGGGTGGTTGTTGCAATGACGTAAGCAATTTAACGTTATACTTGATTGACCTTCAAATGATCAATTTGTAATAGGATTCAAAAGGGCTGCTGTTACCATTTGCTTCCTAACCCGTCCGGGTAACGCAGACTTGAGACTTGATACTTACATTTTAAACTAAATTATTTAAGTACTGTCGAGGGTAGAAACTTCTTACACTTATGTATTTTAAAAATAGTTTAAAAATAAATAGAGCTTATGAATTGGGCCAATATATTAACTGAAATTGAATAGACGACGATTAATTGACAGCTTACTAAAAAGTCCATGTATTTCATTTATTATTATTGACGTGACAACGTCTTATAATTCGATAGAGCCGGCTGCACGCACGAAAAAACATGACGTCATGCGTCGTTACCTCGCTTTGAGGCGTTCCATGTAAGGCTTGAAGTGCAAGCGAGAGCGCGGAACGAGCGACAAAGAAGCACAATCGGCCTTTGCGTTCGGCAGCGTTCGACATCCGTCTATTAATTAAATATAATTCCGTCTATTAATTAAAATTAAATATAATTATTAAATATATTAATTTTAAATTAAAAATTAATATATTTATAAATTAATTATAAATTTAAAATAAAATTTATGTATTTCTTTTATTATTATTTATTCTATTTATTAACAAAACTATGCTCCATTTTTTTAATGCTTCAGATATTATTTCTTCAGTGTTTACTTATTAAGTAATACATGTGTATTAAAAAAATTACTTTTGCTCAGCAGTTTCACCCGTATATAGGCCGTTGCTGTAGAAGTATCGAGAAATCCGCTTTTAATAAGCATCAAATATCGCTAAATGAGTATTTAACCATGCTAAATTTCAAGACAATCGAGAACAGTGTTAGAGATCTCGTGATATAGATTAGACACTTTTATAAGCTTTCTGATAAGTGCCAGTGTTTTCAGACAGTCTTGTCGCACGTGTACACTGATTTAATATTAAGTTGTAGTGAGTTGCTGTCATCGAGAGATTACAAAGCAGATAAATGACAATGAGATCATGTACACATTTATTACGATTTATCCCTATTAGATTGTTGTTTTTTATGCTTAAACTGTGAACCAGTTTGGTAGAAAAAGGTTATACAAAAAAACCTATAGGCAGATATCTAAGAATAACTTCCGTACAACTTTACATGTGTTTTAGAATTAGAATAAATTTCATACTAAAAGAGTTTGTGACATCAGTGAGGTTATTCCTGACGCCAGAGTGTCCAAAGTTCAAAACCAGCCTGAACTTCCAATCTAAAAATTTTATTGGGTAGGTAAGTACCTTCTTTTCACTGCGTATTCATATTTGATTTCACCATTGTGTGTGCGAAAGAAAATCTTTAACTAAGGTTTTGTATAAATTGGATGAATGTTAAAGTTGTTGAATCATGCCGAGTGGGAGATTTACTGGGGCAAATATATATTATCTACATATATACAATTGTTGTGTCTAGTACCTATACGATGTACTGGCGTGCTGCTCGTCGTTTCAATACCTAGATCCAGGCTTTCCTCCTTATCAATAATAGGATATGGAACACTGTTCCAATTTCTGTTGATAATTTTTGAATCATGTAACTATCCTAATTTTTCACATGGCTGAAACACCAGGCCTTATCAGATGATAAACAGCCGATAGATAAACAACAGATAGATATCCTATGCTGGACATTAGCTTGTTGTAAGGAGTCTCAAACGCCATGGTCTTCAGCCGTCTGCAGCTCCCTGCAAACTGTTTGATGTCGCCGCTCCGCCTGGTAAGGGGTCAACAAAAAGGGGTGCTTTCCGGTACGGGGTCGCCATTTCAACATCTTCCATCGGAGCTTCAAACTACATGAGACACCAGATATTTAATGATTATGAAGTTAAGAAGCAATATTATAATTAATATTTTTAAGCTATTGCATAGCTTCTATCGCAGGCCTTGAGCGTGGAGAACGAATCCAGAAATTCCGTAACGAAAAATCCTCACACCCCCTGAATATCAAAAACATAATATCAAAATCACAATTTCGGCAACGATGTCATCGGGGAACGTAGCCTAGCGGTAAGGCGCTCTAAGTGCCCGGATTGCCAGAGAGACGCGGGTTTGAATCCCGTCGGTTCCGTAGTTTTATTTCCAGCGTGATATTTCAAAAAGTCATTAGTAATGGGTAAACATAAGTTGATAAAAAATGCTATGCTATAGCTTTACCGCGGCAGTCTCCGAGTGCCACACGTCTTTTTTGTTTTCATATTGTTATATTTTAAAACGTTACAATAATGAATAAATCTTCATGAATATTTCTATTATTAGGTCATCGTAGAGCAGAAAAAGCCTTTAACATAATATAAAAAGCTCAATTAATATTATTGTCGGAGTATTTAATTAGTATGGTTTATTTCACACGGACCGGTGGCAAAATATAATGCGGACTTGTCATCCATTCGGTGATAGAGTAGGGTTGCTACTATTGAGTATTTATTAATATTTTTCTTGATATAGAAGATCAAACACCGTAACCAAAAATCAAAATCATCATCATCGTCATCATCCTACCAGCCTATTAACGACCCAATACAGGGCCAGGCCTCCCTCCTTATAGGAGAGGGGATATGGAGCGTACACCCACCACGCTGCTCCAATGCGTGTTGGCGGACTTAGGGTGATAATGTTTCATTTATTAACGATCACTATCAGATGTTGATGATAGTGACCGGGACCGACGGCTTAACGTGCTCTCCGAGGCACGGGGGTGTAAAACCGCCAACTTCCAGAATCCGGGCTTGGTATGTACTGAACATTTCATAGGAGAATGAAAAAGCTCAGAATTATTCCGTGACCCGACCCAGGAATCGAACCCAGGAGCTCGTGATCGAAGCCACATAGGCTAACCAGTAGACCTACGAAGCAGTCTAGGCATCAAAATAGGTTACAAGTAATCTTTCAAAATTCATTTATTACAATTACGCTAAGATTACAAGTATGTACATATTTAAAAAGTCATCTGTTTGAAGTGACTGTACCACCGGTTCGGAAGGCTTTAATTTCCTGAGAAGAGCCGACAAGAAACTTTAAAGTTGCTCATTTTTATAAATCAACATTAAGTACTATAGTAAAGATACGATTATTTTTAATTACAGTTTCTTTTAGTTCGTATGTCATTGGATCAGTTGGAAACTGATCGAACTCTTGTTGTCTGTGGCGCTCATGCGAGCTTGCTGTGCAAGTTGTCGACCATTTGACGGTGTATTATTGTAACGATCTATCCGTTGATCGATCACTATCATGTTATCATGAATAGATTATATTAACCGGAATTGACTTTTCTCAGTCTATAACTTATTTCATATACAAGTTGTAAGTAGGTAATAAAATAAAACTAAGAGATTTTCAATTTACTATTTTATTAAATAATAATTAAATATAACTAAAATTAATAATTTAATAAATAAAAATTAGAAGCTAGTAAATTAAGTAATCCTGTTCCTATAGGTTAATAATAGTAACAATACTTTTTTATGTATTGGTCCTACATATACAACAAAATAAGGACTTAAAACTTCTTAACCAAAACATCTTACTTGGAACATGAAGAAAATGGCGTACGTAACAACCCAAATCTTCTCAGTCAAAAGGCGTCCTACTGGATAAAAGCCTTTTGAACCTACAAACTGACGTAATACTAAGCTGCAGTGGACAACATGCACAATAAACTAAACTTTCTTTATAGTTATTTTATTGTTAATTTTAGATAAGTAGTTTGTACATAAATTGTTTTAGAATATTTATTAAACAGGTGTAATTTCAATGATTGTAACCAGTTTCACGATTCTTAAATAAAAAAATATATAAAAAAAATGTACTTTTCATAATATTGATATATAATTGTGGCGCCCTTAGTCAAGAACATTGAACAAATTAATTTCTAAGAACCCCGTATATGTGTGAAATCGCGTATACTCCAATAGCAATTCTCCTAACCTAAGAGTAAAGGCCCAGGTATCAAAGGTGAATGTACATACTCGTGAGAGGCATTTGGAAGAAGAGGAACAATCACGATGATACTCCGAGATGCTCCGAGCTATTATGGTTAGAAGTGAGGAGAGCGAGCTTTCAAAAAAGAATGAAAGAGAGCAATAAGATTTAGAAAGTCACCATGACGAAGTGCCAGGCGGTTTAGCGCTGACCGGGCAGCTAACGAAAAAAAATACGTAAGCTCTATGAGTTTTTGTATACGTTCTCTGACAACCCTGCTAAAAGTGTTTTTGCTTTCATTTTATATCGGCAGCCAAAAAAAAGCTTGCGAAAAAACGTGCTCTCTTTGATATTAAGCACGTGGTAACTTCACTGTGCTGTAACGAGTGTAGGAAAAAACATTATTATGATGTCATTGCCGAAAACGTGCAGAGAGTGTGATCTAACACTTAATCTATCTGTTTACATGTATTCGTTCTCAATCTATGTATTTATTTCAGTAAAAGTGAAGGTTTAAACCTGATACTGACGGACATTTATAGGTATCGAATTAATCTATACAAATAATAAAATTGTAGTGTCAATAATGAAGTGAATGCATATGAATATGTACATACATAACTATTTCAGTCAATTTCTTACTTTTCTAGAGCGAGTGATGATGAAAGGTATGTCACCTTTAGTTCCGAATTTTTGATCTAGTATCTAGGTACCTAAGTGCTGCACACCAGGGGTAGGGCGCTAGTCACGTCCATAGATAAGCCAGCAATGGCTGCCACATTTGTATAGCAACGACACAAACTGTGATCGACAGCAGTGCTCGCACAATCACAAACAAAGACTGTGCTGTTTGCGTGTCAGGGACTGTCCGTTTTTGTAAAATATACGGTAATTTTCTTGTCCGGTAGCGTGGCAGAGTTTTTAATAATAAATGATCTATTTTATCAAAGAGCAAGCGCACTTCATGGTAGTTTCCAAATCATTGGTTTCTTCGGCTATATTCGTGACGTCACGAACAAGTTTTTCGTCTCGAGTCTTCTTGCTGTCCAGTATGTTGTTACACTTAATGCAAGGCAGTATCTTGTCTCCGAACATATTATAGACCTGAATTGAAATGACAATTATTATTATTATCTCAAACTACCATTTAGGTACTTAGAAAATAAAATTAATATCTTAAAATCAGCAACAAACAAGGTTTGTACTAGTAAATCTGAGTATAAAATTAAGAGTACATATTGCTATGCGATTATAAATATGTGATGCGATATTTTCTTTAGCTTTTTTTGAAACAAGAAATTCCTAAAAATATTTTCACGGCACTTGATACAAAATAATAATGTTAAATGTTACAGGCAAGAGTGCTATGAATTGTTTATAGTGAAATCGTACAAAATAAAATCTGGGAGAGTGGAATAATTTTCCTCTGGTTAGGGGCAGGGGGGCGGAGCCTGATAAAGGGATTATCCCGTGTAAAGTGGGATGCATGGTCACATTAGTGAAAGATCTAAGCTTTAAGTCTCCCTATTGCAAGCTTATATATAACCTGTAGTGAGATGTTACAAGCTGTTATGATGGCAATAATGATGATGATGATGGTGTTAGTGAATCACCGTACCAGGTCATCGACAGCGTACTCGGTGAACTTTTCAGTAGGTATCTCTTGGATTTGCACACGTAGCTGAAGACGTTTGGGGTCAATCAAGGTGTGGGAGCCTCCGCACCAGCGGTGACAAATATGCCTGCACAAAAACCATTTATCATCTGTTCTTATTAGTGCAAAGAGAGATCTGTGACAGTTTACTCGTAGTGTTATAATGAGTAAGATTTTATGATTTGAAAAAAATATTGTTTATGTTGGCAGCATTGTAGACTATAGACAATATAGTGGCCTCATTTGCTGTATTGTTGGTACCGCGGTTAAACTATAGATAATAGACTAGGGGCGGTACTCGTCGGGCGTTAGGCTATAAAATATGCCCCTATGGATAATTCTGGTCATTCACGTTAGTGTCCAAGTCTTGTGAAGTCATAATGTTTGACTATTGCTAGAATCTGTGCTTGTAATGTTTAATTAAGTAATTACTGTAATAATGTTTCATTTTGATCATATTTGATGTCTTTATAAATAAATTGTTATTAAGTTTGTCTTTTGGTGTTTTAAGTTGTATTCCCTTCTGGCTGTTTGTTAACATCAGAAGTGGTATGGATCTTAATGCCCACAAAAAGGTAACAGAAATTAAAAAAAAAAATTTTGTTTAAACAGAAATTAAAATGATTATCAAAATGAAATCTTATAAAAGTAGTGATTCGGGATTGAAGTGTAATTTTGCGTACGTCTGGGTTCTTATGGGCGAGCCTCTGACACACGTTGCCGCAAACATCGTGGTTTACTGCAGCTGAGTACTCATGTGGCGGAAAGTAACGAGGAGTTGTGAGTAACGGAAGATAATCGGAGAAAGTTGTGAGTAAGACAGTGGCTACGATGGTTGGTAAGAAAAAGAAAGACATTGTGTTTGACGGTATTATTGTGTGAAGTTGCATATTTTGTTTTATTACTAGTCGATTTGCTATTAAGAGTAACCTGTTTGAGTTATTGCAATAAGAAAAGATTATTACGTGAAACTATTTACGAATGAGGGTAGTTGAAGAACAAAGAACGAGTTAACAATAAACGGTCATAACGAAATTACGAGAATTTGTTTCGACACAATTACGAATACCTTTGTTGCTATGCTGGTTTGTTTGAAAAAAAAAAAAAGTTTGTGTACTTATCAAATGAAAGACTTTGTCTCGCTTATGAGTAGTACCATTTTTAGAATAAATTAGTGTTCAATGTCTAATTAAGCAATCTAAAATTAAAATGTATCGGTTAAGAAGTACCTATTGCTCTATAGTGTGGCGTTTGTGTGATGTTTTCTAACATAGATTTTTAAAGGTTACAGAATGGTGGCTTTGTCGCATGCTGTTGATGATACTACGTGACAAAATGATGATGAGCTGATGACAAAATGATGAGCTGTGGACATCAGTTGGCTGGCTGTGTGAGAATATTGTGAGAAAAGAAATTCGGTAAAGTTGACCAGGATTAGTAAGAAAAATAGTTTTATTATTAAACGAAAAGTAAAAAGTTATTAGTAAAAGTATCTATTATAAGTTGCAAAGTAAAATAAAACGTTAAGTTGAGGTCAGGGCTGACCGAGCTATAACGATCTAAGTTATTAATTTTGAAAGTACCCACCTGTGTAAAAAAAAAAAGTTTCTATCTTTATTTTTCGGAATTGGAAGTAAATAAGTGAAAAGTAATTATCTTTGTATTTTCTGGTATAAATCTAGTAGTAAACCATAATTATGTAGATGTAGCGAGCTGTAATAAAATAATAGAATGTTAGTTGAAACGGAATATTGGTCTAAGAATATACGAGTAATTTGCAGAAACACAAAACGACATTTAAGCTTGAAGGCATCTTAGTATGATTAAGTGAGATACATGCTCTTTAAGTACAAGATGTCTTCACCAACTTGGTCAGCTTAAGTGAGATACATGCTCTTTAAGTGAGAGTGGTTTACAACTATGGCGAATCCGGAATCCTAAGTGTGGCTATGACCCTTTAGGGAAGGGTGGTCATGTTGTAAGAGCTTCTTTGTCGTAAAGAATTTAAGTGAAAATGGTCTACAATAATGGCGAATCTGGAATCCTAAGTGTGGCTATGTTCCCTTTAGGTGTCGGGTGGTCATGTTGTAGGAGTCGAGTTTGAGATCATGTAAGAGATTGTCGTAAGAGAGTAAAAACGAAAGGACAATATTCCGTTGACAACTTTGTAGCAATAAATAATCTGGTATTTTAAGAGTCTCTGATGGTTAAAGTATTAAGTCTAAAGTTTAGAGTATAAAAATATCAAGTAAAGTAAATATCAAGTAAATAAATAAAGTCGATTGTCGAATATTCCTCTAAAAACTACGCAAAATTTACAAAACATTGACTCAGGAGCGTCTAATCTGTATATATCTGTGTATATGTGTGTTGTAATCTGTATTGTTTCTAAACAGTGACTTTATCTCGACTCGTGGGGTGCCCGGGGCAGGCACCGTGCAGCATGGCCGTGTTGGCAACACTGCGTTGCTGACAGCTGTTTGCATCCGCGGTGTTGGCGCACCTCTAGCCGCGTGCACCACGCTCCTTGAACGATTGTCTTCATGCATGTGGTGGCTTGGTTAACCACTTATTTTCAATACTATTGATTACTTTTACTATTTTTGTTATCCTTATTAAAATATCAAGTATGCTCTATTCGTTATAGGGCGATACTAGATTCTATTGGTCTCTATTAGACTTCATGGACCTCTATCGTGCTCTTTTAGTCTTTTATCTCTACGGACAACTATTGGACTGTATCAAATTGTTTTTATTATTTTGAGACCCCTCGCAGATAAAACCTGTAAGAATGTTTTTAAAATGATTCAGTTGTCTGATGTAAGAGTTAATTGAAGGAACTGCTGTGATGACAGGATGCAAGAGTTGGAAGATAAAATTTAGAATGTTGAATTTGCCTTCTAATATATTGTTCTTCACAGATGACGGTGACGATGATGAATGTGCATTGCACTTCCTCAATGCAGGTGTCAGACACTACGAGCTCTACAGGCCTCTATAGTAGAGGCTAATGGTGCGGCTCCAGGTGCAGTCGTCAGTGACTGGTGTCGCTGGTCCCAGTCACGTCTCCGGAGATGCCTGGGTCGAGGGCGACCCAATATCAGGAGGGCCGTGTTGGCAGCATTGTAGACTATAGACAATATAGTGGCCTCATTTGCTGTATTGTTGGTACCGCGGTTAAACTATAGATAATAGACTAGGGGCGGTACTCGTCGGGCGTTAGGCTATAAAATATGCCCCTATGGATAATTCTGGTCATTCACGTTAGTGTCCAAGTCTTGTGAAGTCATAATGTTTGACTATTGCTAGAATCTGTGCTTGTAATGTTTAATTAAGTAATTACTGTAATAATGTTTCATTTTGATCATATTTGATGTCTTTATAAATAAATTGTTATTAAGTTTGTCTTTTGGTGTTTTAAGTTGTATTCCCTTCTGGCTGTTTGTTAACATTTAAAATATGTAATGCAAGTAAATTCTTAGAGAGACCGAGAAAAAGCTACTTATCGGTAGCCTTTGTCTCTGCTGTCCTGTAAGCCTATTAATTCACTTTGGCCACCTTATAAACAAGTGCGATGTGGGAGTAGACAGTAGGTATTTAAGGAGTGGATTATGAATTTTCTCAAAGGCCGGCAACGCATTAGCAGTGCCTCTGGTGTTGCAAATGTTTTTGGGCAGCGGTAATCGCTTAACATCTTATGCGGGTCGCATGCTCACTTTCAAATCTATAAAAAAATACCATCAAATCAATAAAGAAAATAGCGTCATCACAATGTCAAATTAGTATAAGAGCTAATTAGTATCTTTCGTTTCTATATGCTAAAGATAGTGAATAGGCTAGCTGGTGTTCTTTATAATATATTGTTGTCAGCATTGCGAACCATAGACTATAGAGGTGCCGGTGTTGTGTTGTTGTGGTAGACTGTAGCAAAAACTGGCGGTTACAGGCGGTTACAGGCGGTTATATAAACGAAGCGCTAATGGTGAAGTGATTATTATTTTGTGTGTTATCTTTGTGTGCAGTGCCAGTTAATTTTGTTAAAAGTTAAAGTGTAATAAAATGTAAATGCTCGTTAAGTACATTGTATGATTACCGTCAGATTGTTTCATTTTGATTTGATTTAAGGAAGTTTTGTAATAAACACGTGTTGATGTTATGATTAATGTTCTTTTTCTGCTTGTGCCTTTTGACCCCTTCTGATGATGTTTCTAATAATACATACACAGTATATTCATGGCCAGGCAGACCTACTAACCGATTTTCAGACGGCCCAGGTCTCATCCACTTGGAGATCCAAGGTTCCATGGTTTGGGGAACACTGACGGGAGGTTGCAGGGGTGGAAGTCGCGGTGGTAGGCCAAACGTGACGTCAATAGGCTTCATATGTGCCGGCTCGCCGCACACACCGCATGTGGCATCCTCTGCCAACTTGCGAGTTTTCATTGCTATCTATAATATTTAAAAACATCATCACTATCAACTTAGTATATCAGCTCAAAGAGACGAACATTAGATGGATTAACCATACGGGTGCCGCGGGGGGGTCCAGAGAGAAAATCTCCAAACAGAAGTCCGAGATCTATCATACAGATGCAGGCTTTGTGAACGGTTGACACCCACCTTATGAACAATTAAAATTTTGTAGAAGGCATAGTTTATAAGCACTCTTGAAAAATTAAAATTTTCTATTTTTAGTTACTCTTCTCCCTTACCCCTTTCTCTCTCCCTCTTATATCTCTCCCCTGAATATCATCTAGTTTTCAATTTATATATAGGTATTTTTTTACTTACATATATGGATACATAAGTACCTATACGAAAACCATATATGTATGTATGTATGTGTGCATGTATATTTCATGTAGGACATAGGTATTTTATATGTAAGTAGATTTTTATTTCAGATAGTTAGATACAGTTTTCCTTTATTTTTGAGATGTTATTGGTGAATAAAAAAATAAGTATCACCTCAGGATCCCCAACAATGCCAGTAAGAACCCTGATCTTATGGTTCAAGTCCTGCAACTGATGCTGCACAGCATCCCGTTCCAAGAGTAATTCATAAAAATCTAACTTTTTTTTATTCCTTTTCTTTAAGCCTTCAATAACTGCCTGTAACAAAATTGAATCAAAAAAATATTCTAAAGGAGTCTACGGCAAATACAACAGGCTAGGAAAGCTAGGAGAAATTTAACTCAGAATAAATACAATTATGTCATTCAAGATGGGATGTTTTTTTTCATCCAAGCCTTCCTTGTAAAAAAGGAATGTGGAGCTTAGATTCACCACACTGCTTAACTGCAGTTTGGCGGGCTTAGGATGACAATGTTTAATTCATTAACGATCACTATCAGATGTTGATGATAGTAACCGGGACCAACGGCTTAATGTGCTCACTGCACAGGCACGGGTAAAATATCAACTTCCAGACTTCGAAATAAGAATTTCACTGAATTTTTTTTTTATCGGCTACAAGTTGGCCCTTGACTGCTATCACACCTGATGTTAAGTGATGATGCAGTCTAAGATGGCAGCGGGCTAACTTGTTAAGAGTGGGACGAAAATCCACATCCCTTTCGGTCTCTACACGACTTCGTACCGGAACGCTAAATCGCTTGGCGATACGTCTTTGTCGGTAACTAGCCACGGCGAAAGCCTCTCACCAGCCAGACCAAGACAAATTAAGAAAAATCTCAATATGCCCCGCCGGGAATCGAACCCAGGACCTCCGTCTTATTAATCAACCGCGCATAACACTGCGCCACGGAGGTCGTCAAAAATTAAAAAATGAAATTTTAGAATAAAGAAAAATGCAGAATTATTCCACAACACGACCCTAGGATTCGAACCCAGGACATTGGATTGCTTTTTATATCCGTGGCAATTACACAATCAGAATAAAATTACCTCCCATAAAGAAACACTACGTTGAAATCTCTCATAACACTGGGTAATACGGTTTTTGAAGTCAGTTCGGGTGGCCGCGAAGTCCTTCCCTCTCACGATACCTGTCAGTTGTGACGACTCAACCTGCAAAGGTAAAGGTTACGCGGGAAATAAACAATTGCTCCATTCTAAGCAATATTCATTGTGACGTCACAAATACATGAATTGATTTCCTGCAATAATCGTACCTGTATACACAGATGTTGCTACATTGTATTAAAGCAATATGAAGCAATTTAGAATAACTAGTCAATAGTAACTGCTAGTTTTGAGATTTCTCGGTAATTCATGTCGGAGACTAAATGCTAGCTTTATTGCACACTTTAAGACGGAAAAGAATAATAGAAGAATTTAAAGATGCACAATAGGCAGCCTTTTCGCTAGCAGGCAATACTTCCAGGTAACCTAAACAAGAAGCTACTGCGAGTAAATAAACGGAAGACAAAAGTGTGTGATGTGCTGAGAAACAGTTTTGCTAACATTTCCCGGTGAAATGAACCATCATAGTTCAGTTTCAGTTTGTGTTATTGTGGTAGTTCTACAATACATACATGTAAAGAAAGTATGTTACCTTAGATGTTAGACCATTCAGAACTTCTTCGTGTTCTGCCTTTTCTTCTTCAAAAATCTTTATAAAATCCAACAGGCTCTATATACAAAAACATTCAATTATCATTATTATTATTTCTTGCCATTTCCCTAATCAAATTTTATTTTAATTCTATTCAATTGATCTTCTGAATTATTGTATTATTGCATTTCTGCGGAATGCTATAAATTTGTGTTGTTGTTATTATTGAATTGAAAGTCCCTGTTAGTTACTTACATACAAGTCTGCATTTAGCTGCACATTTGTTGCCTCGAGCGACTCATGCTCAAGCTGGATGGTTTCAATCTGGATCATCATATCGTCACAATCATCAGTCATCGCCATTATGGCTATATTACAAAAAACATTCTTATTAAGTTCTGATCATTTACTTGTCTCAAAGCTAAGCTATATTTCATTCAATTTTTTTGTAATATAATGACATTACCTGCCATTTCAGCATTGTTTTTCACATTATTTAATTGATCAATCCCAGTTGTGATTGTTTGATGAAATTCCTCAATTTCGTCTTCAAAATTTTTCATCTGAGACAGAAAACATTTTGAAACATGCATTTTCATTTATAAAGCTGACAAAGTATGAAACAAGCTAACGTAACCTAAATTGACAAAAATATTATGACACTTGAAAAATTCTTAAAATTTTATTAAAGATATAAAAAGGTGCAGATAGTGGAAAATTAATTATAAAGTACTAGGGCACGCTTGCGATTTCACTTGCGTAGTTCTTGTTCCCGTGAGAATTTCGGAATATAATGAGGCTTATATGTTACTCTAATATGTAAGCTCTTGTTTTTGTTAAGTTTCATCAAAATCCTTTCAGTAGTTTTTGGCTGAAAGAGTAACAAACATCCATCCATCCAAACTTACAAACTTTCGCCTTTATAGTAAGAATGTAAGATGAAGTAGTGGACAAGCCTAATGTATTTGTAAAAACTGTTCTAGTTATCTTACAAAATATGTTGCTTGGAACAGATGCAAGATACAAAATTGTTAAATAGTAAATTATAACGTTACCTGAGTCTCAAGTTCAAAACCAAAACCGCTTAAATAGCACTCCTCTATCAAAGAATGCAGAGACGTCATACGAGTGTCTAAGTTCAACGCCACGTTTATACTTTTAGCTACACATAAAATATAATTTAAAATACTTTAACAATTAATAAATTAATTAAAAAGGGGTAATCAGTTATTATTATCATTATCAATGTAGAAACCTAAAGGGGCGTGGATTTTCATTTCTAAGAAGTTAGCCCGCTTCCATCTTAGATTGTATCATCACTTAACATCAGGTGTGATAGCAGTCAAGGGCCAACTTGTAGTTGATAAAAAAAAATCATATACAGTGGATGGACATCCACTGTTGGACACTGCTTGATATAGGGTCCATCAGTGGACGTCCAGTCGTCCTTCCTTTTTTTGGGACCTCTAAATCCGTTATCCTTCACCTCCGAATACATATAAAAATCAAACGTCAACATCAGTCTCATTACAGTCCCATTGGTGGGCACAGGCTAACTAAAAGAAATTTTGTGAGTTCAAGTCACCTGCATCTTTGACGATATTTTGAACTTTCTCTACTACTGCATTGATACAGCCCATTCTTTTGTGTAGATCTTTTATAATATCATCTTTTAGGTCGTCTATGGCCTTTCTGAAATATTTACTACCTTTTAACAAACACAAACGTTAGAACATTATGTTCTGGATTTTCTTTAATGTAATTGTGAATTATGCAGGATAGAAAAGAAGAAAAGTTTCAAAATTAATTAATAAAACACACAAAAATAAATAATTACACACTTTAAGTCCTTGAATGTCACACAAGGAAGCGCTTTAGATTCTTCTTCTTTCTTTTCCGCCAAAAGTTCAGATTCTTCTGCCTGGTAATACATGTTCTATTTAACTACAGAAAGACACTTACAGAAGATATTTGACATTAGACAAATTGTAGAAGCTATTAATACTTTACTACTAATACTTAAGCAGAGATACTCCGAGCATTGCTCTCTCCATCGCCCCCTGAGTAATTCAGAACCGTCTTGTGAGGCCCGCAGGTACGGACCAAGTCAAAGATCCGTACCTACCTAGGTCAACACTGGTAACACGCACTGTTTGTAACAACTTTAAATAATGAAATCTTAAGTGTGACTATTGAGCATAGTTTTACTAATCATTGAACCCAGCCCTAATTATAATAAGTTTTCTTTATACTTTAATTGAATTTACCTCTTTAACAGGAGGTGGAAGTATAGTTTCAATTTTATCATCTACGTCCACTTTGGCCAGTTGTGTTAGCTTTTCCAACATCTTGGCTATAGATTCTTCTAATAACTGAATTCGCTCGTTCAACTGTCATCACATAATTTATTAATTCTTCTCCCATTGTCTTGTGGTTAGCTTAAGAGGCTTCGATCACAAATTTTGAATCGTAGGTCGTCGTGGAATAATTTCAAGGTTTATATTATTCTAAGAAACCTTCAGTAACTTCTAATCCAGAGGCAAAATTAGGGGTGTGTTATCACCGTGCCTCGGAGAGTACGTTAAACTGTGGGTTCCGATCACTATCATCAACATCAGCCCGCTAATTTGCATTGGCGCAGAGTGGTCTAAGCACTGAATTCCTCCTGGCTCTATAGTGGGCCGATTATAATGATGGTTAGGTTTGGTCCTCATTCAAAGGAGGGCGGAATTTTAAGTTTGGAATCAGTGTGTTAGCTTGTATTGCAAATGAATAACTACTCTGAATCAAAGTATTGTATCTAGTATCATAACCTGACGACTACATTGGTGCAAGTAAAACAAATTATCTTTTTCCAAGTCACTCACCAGGTTCATATCCTCAGGTTGTTGTAGTAGCTTCGGAGCTATAGCACTGTTCAATTCCTCTACTGATGATTGTAAGAGATCAAACCGTGATCTTCTTACAAAATCGATACCACTCGAATATCGTGATGCTACAAAAGTTATATAATAAATAGTAGGCATATGCAGATAAGTAAGTACAAGGTGGTATTCTATTACAGTTTCAAGTAATTGCGAGTGGTCTTATACTACAGTCATTTGGTAGTTTTGACTTGAAAGATTTTGACGGGAATTTTGAAAATTGGTAATTTTATGGATTTTTACGCGTTCATTCTAAATTTCAACTTAGCTACTTCGTATCGTAAAAATGCCATTAAATATTGGTTTTGAACGATTTTCATTTTCCAACTTTTTGTAATTTTTGAATTTTTAAATTATTTTTTTCTAACAAGATACACCTGTATAGAGAGGTAGAGAAGAAATAGAAACTCAGATTAGAATCGATTAGCACTACAGTGATACTTACGCGATTGAGTAGTTAATTCATTTTAAACTAAAAAAAATGGTTACAGCATTAACTTTTACATTTAATTATTCAATATTACGAGTACGTAGGTCAGAATAGAATTTTTGAAAAATGAAATAAAAATACAGCACAAAATTAAGTTAGAAGTTCTCACAAACAAAAAATATTTTTCATTATTAATTTGTTTTTCTGTAAAAGAAAGTTCAGTAATAAACAGGCTTGAAATAATTATTACTAGAGTGATAAAAAATTACATATCCTACTTGAACTCATTTTTTCCTCTTCCTTATAAGGCTTTTTGTCTATTTTGTGATGCTTTTTTCTGACTGCACTCTTAAGATCAATAACTTTTATTTCAACCTTTTGTTGCAGAATACGCTGTTGTTTTGCTAAAATCTGAAGGATCTTCTCTAAGACCTTAAAGTCTACTATATTAGCCTAATGAAAATTTAACAAAGATTAATATCTTTCAAATTATATCCTTTCCAATAGTATAGTAAATTTACTCTAAAATTCACTGTTTTCTACTACATAAATTTATTAAATTTTAAGACAAAGTGAATAGGCATATTCTAAGCAAGCATGCCTTAACTAATATTGCTTTTCACGAGGCATGTTTGCAATTAATCGCTTTTATCCATCTAGCATCATTAAGCATGGAAAAGAAGCATTGTATAATTATATGTTTTAAGCAAATGTATAATATAGAATGTATGTATAGTATAGTCAGTTGTTTTAACTTGTAGTACAAATAATTGCCAATATTGGGAAGCGTATTTTAGAAGAAAAAACGAATTGCCTTACTTCTGGAGGCCCCATTGCTCTGGCAATCAGCTCTTCAATTGTGACAAGAACCGATGTGTCACTTCTACGACCTTCTTTTATACTGTTGAGCATTTTCCTTCAGTATTTATTTTCCAATATATATATTAGTTATATCTTAAGTACAAAAATCAATACAATATTGCTGTATTAGGGAAACGTTCCTAGACAGTCAGTTTTTCAGAAATAATTGTGATTATAGCTTATTGCTAATCTATCATTTGATTTCTGCTATTAAATATGTCAAAAGTGTTTACTTTTTCTTCCAAACTGTAACGTTTAGAAGAGACATAGGTCTTATACGCCATACAAACTCTGTTGTACAGTGTTTACAATAACATACTATTATCTGTTTGTGTTTTTCCGTAAACCTCTTTACAAAAGTAGAACAAAACAGTGTGTCGAGTGTGAGCTTTCACCAAAACAATATTGCTTTATTTCCAGTAGTAGCCTGGCAAGGTGGTGATATTACACCATCATCGGCGCCCGTCATCATAAGTAACATGTGAGATATAGTTACAGAGTCAAAAATTATTGTTGTAGGTTGTAGAGCCAACCTGCTTTAGAGCAGAGTGATGGGTCTAAGCTCTACAACCAAATCACACTTTTTACACAAAATATAAATAAGAGTAGTCTTCTAAACATATTCTCGGTCTACTCTCACTATGAAATTTAAAGTGACGGCTAACCATGGACGCGGCAAAATCTTACACTAGGCATACTGGAACTGACAATCATCCATTTGAGTTTTCTCTCGATTCTGCTAGCGGGCGCTGCTTCAATTCCATATAAAATTAGCCTTTACTATTTTCGATATCGACGCGGTAAAATCTTACACTTGACACTCTGAACATTAGTGCCCCAGTTCAATAGGCGGATAGATTGTTCGGTTTGGCTGCATTTTTGTTTGTTTGATTGTGATATTTATATAATCTAGCTTCATCCCGTTAAACTGTACTGTAAGTTAAAGCTTTCTATTAGTTCTCTTATAAATAATGACAAAAGTAGTAGGTTCCTAAAATGAGCTGAAAATACTGAATATTTTTTCTAACTGTAGCCAAGACTTGGAAGTAATCCAGCATAGCTCCATTATGCACTAACATGTAATACGAAGGCGCAATAGCATAAAGCTTACCATAGGTGTGAATATTTGATTGCGGTAAATTGAAAACCTGCCGTCAATTAATAAAAGATTAGGTACAAATAGGATGTCTATAAAAGGTGAAGTTATAAATATTTAATAACAAATAGCTGTATGTAACAATTAATTACAATTTGTTACGGACGTGTCACAACATTTTACGACCTATCCGACGACACGAGTGTTGCATTTTAAGAAGCTTCGACTTTGATTGCTGTTTAATATTTTTTTAATGATTGTGTATTTGTTGTAAACCTAGACTATGAGCTCTTGGACAATACAATACCATCATATCTGTAAGAAAATTTAAAACTTTGGCTTTGTGCTCTGTCCTACAAACTGAATGAGTTAATGTGTTATTCGATGCAGGAGTTAGTATATGTATGTATAAGTAGGTACATAACTAGCTGACATTCTCGATTTCGTGTTCGTAAAAATTATTGTTGAAAAAATTTTTTAACAAAAAATAGAACCGACTCAAAACGCACTAAAAAGTAAAAAATAACTGTGTCAATAAATGTTCCTTAAACTTGGCTGGCACCGACTTCATAGATATGCTTAAGTAAATTAAAGCAACTAATTGACACAGTTATTTTTTACTTTTTAGTGCGTTTTGAGTCGGTTCTATTTTTTGTTAAAAATTTTTATTTTTTACTTTTTAGTGATCGCCACGTAACGTACTCGTACTATACTGTCATAGTATATTATACGGCACTAGTAGCCAAAAAGCTACCGATATCGAGACAAAAACCGAAATCGCTGTAAGCGTGCCTCCAAAATTTGAAGAGTTCCTTCAATTTCCCCAGGTTATCATCATCCGATCCTTAAATGATGACAATGGGACACCCTTGGAAGTATGCCCTTTCTAATAAAAAAAGAATTATCAAAATCGGATAATTCTGTAAAAAGTTATGCGTGGTCATACATATAAAAAAAAATATACGTGTCGAATTGAGAACCTCCTCCGTTTTTTTTCGTCGGTTAAAAAGGAGATGGCCCACCACCACTATATTGTTTGCCCTAGGAAAAATTAAATGTTAATGCGTCTCAATTAAACTTTTACTTTTGGGTTGGTAATCCTATATAATTAACCGACGAAAAAAACGGAGGAGGTTCTCAATTCGACACGTATATTTGTTTTTTTTTTTTTTTTTTTATGTATGACCACGCATAACTTTTTACAGTGTTGTCCGATTTTGATAATTTTTTTTTATTAGAAAGGGCATACATCCAAGGTGGTCCCATTGTCCAAGTGGTTATTTAATAATAAATAGTATATCTGGCCCTAGATAGAGGGGTTATTGCATAATCAGTACCATAACAACTTACTAATATACCTGCCTAAAACGTTATTTTAGTAAAAAATATTGTTATAGGTAATTTAATGAACACAAAGTGAAATAATTGTTTTGTTATGTCATACTTAGTGTTATCTTAACTACCGAAAACAAAATGTTATGAAGAAAAGTAATTTCTTCATACATTTTGTATGCAACTGTCGATATCAACTACGACTCTATAGGAATTAAAAATAATACCTTTTTTAGGATTATTTTAAAACCCCGCTAGTTCTAATATTTCTATTTATATATTTAAAAATTATAATTATAAACATTGACATATTAATACTATGGACTTCGGGTCAGCGATAAAAAGTGTCCGAACCAAAAGTAAGCCAAAACGCGAAATGATTTCCAATCGCAATTTAGTCTCATATTAGCTGACTGACAGAATACACGTCAATAATGCCGTAATGTGTTATAAAAAACTTGTAAGAACTACCCGAGTAAGGTGAGAAAAGAAGACGGTGTACCATATTTTCAGTAAGTAAATATTTACTGATGATTTTAAAGTATTATTTTGCTCAGAAACATGCTATTTTATTAAAATTTTAATAAACTATAGAAACGAATTGCATAACCAACCAAAATGAACAAAAGTATCTATCTGTCCTTTTCCCATACGCTACCCGCGTATAGGATAGAAGGAGTACAATATGTTTATCTAATTAACCACATTTAGTTCGGATCTGCCGTGAGCAATAGAATGTTTTAGAACAACGACTGCATAGAGTTATTTTGTTAACATTTGAATTATTTAACTACTTAATTTTTTTATGAAAATAATTTAATTATTTTCAATTCAAAATTTTTTATTTTTTATGACAACTTTTATTTTTTATGTCATGAATATTAATCAAATAACTTTTACCATAATGGTATATTCATTTGATAACTATAAGAATTATCTACATGAAATTAGGAACAGATATTTAAAAAAATTTTTAACAAAAAATAGAACCGACTCAAAACGCACTAAAAAGTAAAAAATAACTGTGTCATTTAGTTGCTTTAATTTACTTAAGCATATCTATGAAGTCGGTGCCAGCCAAGTCTAAGGAACATTTATTTTACGTAGTAAAGCAGTTTGTGGGTTCTAGGTAACGTCCTTGAAAGTAGAAACCTTGGCTGGCACCGACTCCTAGATATGCTTAAGTGAATTAAAGCAACTAAATGACACAGTTATTTTTTACTTTTTAGTGCGTTTTGAGTCGGTTCTATTTTTTGTTAAAAATTTTTATTTCTTACTTTTTAGTGATTTATCGTCTCGTAGCGTACTCGTACTATACTGTCATAGTATATTATATGGCACTAGTAGCCAAAAAACTACCGATACCGAGTCAAAAACCGAAATCGCTGTAAGCGTGCCTCCAAAATTTGAAGAGTTCCTTAAATTTCCCCAAGATATCATCAACAGATCCTAACATGAGGACAATGGTACCACCTTGGATGTATGCCCTTTCTAATAAAAAAAGAATTATCAAAATCGGACAACACTGTAAAAAGCTATGCGTGGTCATACATATAAAAAAAAAAAAAATATACGTGTCGAAATGAGAACCTCCTCCGTTTTTTTTCGTCGGTTAAAAAAGCGATCTAACGTCATTGAAGTAAAAAAATATATTTTCAGTTTAATTAAAAAGAGGAAAATATCGAGAACTTAAAATTTCAAAGTGTCGTGTGTCATGTCGAGTGGCATATCATTTTGTACATTAGTGGATTTGGTTTGTAATTAATTATCATTATAACTAATTATTATTTTATACAAGATAATTACAACAATTATTATTTGGTACAAGATTTATCCCAGCATAAAGAGGTCAGGGATATGTAAATATAAATTAAAATTTGCTGTAAATATAATATATAAATATCAGATGCCAAAAAAATTTGAAAGCTACCGACTCCACACCATTTATATTGTCCTATTTTCACGAGAAGCTGTCATGTCAAAAAAAGGCTGCCATGGTAACCGTCAATCGAAGCTGATTACTTATTGCATGCAATTAGACCGTTGCGAATTAGACTGTATAACAATACGATAAGACATACATTACAATGTTATTTTGTTTATAAAAACATAAATACATCCTAGTGTGTATAAAATATCTTGGGACACTTTTGACGTAAATTTTGCATTAGACCCGAAGTCCATAGTATTAATATGTCAATGATTATAAAGCTATTTTATTTCGTTAAGTATCTAGGTGTTTTTCATTTTAAACCACCCTGGGGCAGTTTTGGGACATCTACTTTGCAACAGCACCAAAAAATAAAATTGTTGCGTGACAATTTTTTTTTGTTTATATATTTTTTATATATGTTCACGTATAACTTCGTTGAACCGATTTTGATGATTCTTTTGTTATTGGAAAGGAAATAGGACGAGATTGGTACCGTAATAAACAAGAAATCAGGATCTGATGATAGAACCCTGAAGAAATCGAGGAGAACTTTTAAAGAATTGTAGGGACGACTAGAGCGTTTGTTAATTATTCAATTAAGTATTTTTAAAGCACTACAATTTTATGAAGGTTTGGAGTTGATCTGATGATGAAGTCGAAATATGAGGGAACTTGGCAACGATTTACAACACTAACCTTATTAGAAGATAGAATGGGCATAGTAGTCTATGCTTATAAGATTGATACAGGTCATAGAGATTTTATAGGACATCTTTTTAAAGCTTTAACAAATAAACACAATCTTACCATACATTGTTTTGTTATATCTCAAATATATATTGTATATATCTCAAGGAGTTGTGTTTTAGATGAAAGCTTCGAGTGGGCTTTAGTTATTCAGACTGTTATCGTCACATTTGAACCAATTTATTCATCGGGACACACTCTTACTAGCGCGGTGGAAATTGCACGGAATCGGTTCAGTAAACTTTGAGATTTTTGCGAACAGACAGATAAACGTAGCGGAAGACTTGTGTTATAATAATAATTTATAAACTGATATGGGTGGTATACATAATCCCATTTATAGTAGGAATTTGTTGTTTAAAGTCAAGGATCCTTATACAAAAATTCTTTTTATAGTAGGAATTTGGACAAGGTTCCTTAATTATCTATCGGACATCTGCATTTTTTAATGTTAGGATAACATTATCTAAAGGAAAATATTTTTATGTACGTTAATATTAATCTGCGACATAACAAAGTATGACTTCATAGGATAAAAAAGCAGTCCTGTAAGTGTTAAGTTTTGAATTAATTAGCATTTAATTTTATTTCAACAAATAATGCGGTTTTTGATTAAGGTATGTAATCATACTCTATTTCTTTTTCTATTTTTTTTTTTGAAAAGTTTTGGTCCATAATTGAAAAGTTACAGGCGCTCGGCAGAGCAGCCAAGGCGCCCTTGTCAGCTACATCAATTTACACCGAACGCTTATATTTGTTCAAGTATTTGGTATTTGTGAGTTTTCAACAAAAATTTTAATTTTTTTTTAAAAACCAAGCAATTCTCCTCTATAAACTGTATTATACAAAGTATGTAAGTTTATTTTAATATATTCATTTGTATAATAAATGTTTTGTATTAACATGTAAATATTTCAATTTACGTTTATTATAATTATACACTTTGTATACCTCATATTTTTCTAATACTCGCAATTAGTCCATATTTTTTGTATTCAATTATGAATTATGATTTTTAAGTCTTAATTAATAATTTAAGAGGATCTTAATACTTCATCTGCTTAGATGGAGAGGAATTTTGACCATGGAAAAACATAAATACTTCTTTTAGAGAAGGGCATTAAGAACATTACACAACATGTAATTTTTGTTTAAAATGAAAAATGTTCCTTTAAAAAAACCGGCGCCGGAGTGACAGAATAACTTTTATAACTCGACTGTGTTATTTTTTTTTATCGGTTACAAGTTGGGCCTTGACTGCTATCGCACCTGATGTTAAGTGATGATGCAATCTAAGATGGAAGCGAGCTAACTTGTTAGGAGTAGGATGAAATCTACACCCCTTTCGGATTCTAAACGACGTCATACCGGAACGCTAAATCAACATATGGAATATCAACATATATAATAATAAAAAGAAACATAGTCACAGTATAGGGGGTCTGGATTGGTCTTTTCCCTACAGGGTCTGCGCCCGGAGCCTAAACACCGCTTGCACTACACTAGTTGAGGCACTGATGTTGTGCTAGTAGTAGAAAGTACTACTATAAGAAATTGACTCACTATATGACCACAGCTCATGTTATTAATATACCTACCTTGTTATAAAAATTACCTCATCACTGTTAACTTGCTGTCATCGTTACGATAATAATAATGACCTCGTTATCGTGTCTACAAGTTGAATGACAAGAGAAAAACTTCCCATCGGAACAACTGCGAAGGTCTGCCTTGTTGGTCTAGTGACCTTTGTGCCATCGATCACGAGGTCCTGAGTTTGAATCATGGATCGGGTACGAAATAATTCTGACTTTTCATTCTTCTATAAAGTTTCAGTACATTCCAAGCCCGGAGTTCGTGGTGTTACACCCCGTGGCTCGGAGGCACGTTAAGCCGTCGGTCCCGGTCACAGTCATCAACATCTGATAGTGATCGTGGATAAAAGAAAAATTATCACCCTAAGCCCGCCAACCCGCATTGGAGCAATTTGGTGGGTCTGCGCTCCATATCCCCTCTCCTATAAGCAGGGAGGCCTGGCCCTGTAGTGGGCTGTGAATAGACTTACTATGATGTTAATGAGGACAAAATGGTTAAACTACTTTTTAAAACAAAAATTAAGTATCTACCTACAGCCTTAAAACTAATATGCAACTATACGTTACACCTGCACTCGACTTCGCAAATAGCGCGATTCTAATTAGATATGTGATACCTACAAGTAAGTTCATAATGTATTTAATCGGTAATAACTCAATATAATGCGAAATAAATTCAATAAGGCCGTAATAATGATTCCTGTTCCTATATAGGTATAGACAGATAAATCCGTCTTTCTTGATACCTCCGAGTATACAATATATGTATAATTGTATACTATTGATATCTATTTTATAGTTTTACTGTACATTGCACTCTATTTAAAAATAATAGACAAGAAAAACTAACTTTTAAGATTTTTGTAAAGGAGTTCTCTAATTTTTTTTATCGACTACAAGTTGGCCCTTGACTGCTATCACACCTTTATTAAGTTATGATGCAATCTAAGATGGAAGCGGGCTAACTTGTGAGGAGTAGGATGAAATTCACACCCCTTCGGTTTCTACACGACATCGTACCGGAACGCTAAATCGCTTGGCGGTACGTCTTTGTCGATAGGGTGGTAACGGCGAAAGCCTCCCAGCAGCCAGACCAAAACAAATTAAGAAAAATCTCAATCTGCTCCGCTGGGAATCGAACCCAGGACCTCCATCTTATAAATTCACCTCGCATCCACTGCGCCACGGAGGTCGTCAAATAAAAAGATATCGAAACTAAATCGTCAGTTACTCAACCCAAATATGATTAATGTTACTTTCCTGTTCCACAGGACGATCTTTGGTGGTATTGACTTGGTAACTTAGGGCGGCTCAAGTTATAATGGTTATTGCTAGTTTATTGATAGCATGTAAGCAAGGAGAGTTAATATAGATGGATCACGTCCAAGCTATAACACACTTAGCGACTATTTCAGTCTATTCTATATTAGTCACAATATTGCCGTTTCCGACGGGTAAGCCAGCTCGATCCGTCAGACGTCCAGTGTAGAAGTAATACATGATAGTCGATAATCGAATATAAACACGGTGAGTCAACGGACGGTCTATTGATGTAGTGCGCTTACAGCTTCGGATGTTGATTGACTGGCGCGTCTCCTTTGTACCACGGTTTATCGTATTGATTAGTGTATTCAAACATTGTCATCACCATTTATTATCTGCCTATAGAAATGGCTTACAACACTGCTAAAGGAAGCGATATTTTTAGGTTTCTTTTTAACTTAATAATTACAGGCCTTTGGGACATTAGACAATTAGGCTATTTGACATTGAAAAACGAATATTTTCTTAAAACTAATATTAGAAAACCGCCTTAAATATTTTGTATTCATATATAGATGACGCAATAAAACAGCGTCACACCGTTTACACGCAGCTTGTAAAATTAATAATTAATCTTACGTATTATTTGAATATTTTTAAATTATTTCTATATTGCTTGTCTATATGATATAAATAGTATGTATCAATTAGTCCTATAAACATACTAAATTGATAAGTAGGAGATCACAATGCTTGAAAATCGAGATCATTCTTAGTGTAAAGTTTGTTTTTTTAAACTTTTATATTTAATTTTTCTTCATTACTAATGTATAAATAAAATTATTAAAATAAATTATCGTATTGAACGACATTGGAAACGTGCTTGGATCAGACGTCATTCGGCGCAGTGAAATTTGGCAGAAGAGCGCTGTTATCAGAGAGCTCGCCCGATTTACTGACACTAATCTGCCTTTCAGAGTTTCTTCCCTGCTCACTGTTCTCCGAGAACCGCAATAAAAAATATGCTAAAAAAGTTATATCAATTTTCAGTTACACAGTTTAATTTACAATATAAAACGTATGTCATTCTCGTATTTATTTCAATCAAGACTGATAACACTATAAATGACTTTAAAATTTCGCAACTTCGGGCCAGGAAACTCTAAGAACTTTTAATGTGAATTTCTCGAGAGAAAGAAAAACTAATTTTTTCAAGCCTAAATTTGTTCCTCTTAATGTTTAATATCCTCTTTATTCCACATTAGCTAAATAATGGATAAGAAAGCAATTGATATGTATTAACATCTATTAAGAGTTCACGAGGGTAACAACTACGCCAAGAGCCACACTTAAGTAAGTGTATCACGTAGGTAGGTAGGTAGGTAGGTATCACCAATGCCGCCATATTCCTAACTCTGTCTGTCTGAATCTGCGCAGCTTTGTCAGGGCATGTGGAACTCGCACGTTGAACTAACCAACCAACCAACCAAACTATCACTAAAACCCACCGAGGCCGCCTGCGTCCTATTTAAGATCTTAAAGGATCGCAAAAATAGACACGCCCTGACGCCCATACGTTTTACTGTTGTTACCAACCTGGATCTCGTAATCCTTAGTCAGCTAACGAACCAATAAGACAAGTACTAAAATACAAAAAGCATTGCCAATATAAAGTCGCGTCTGCAATTCTCATAAAAGTATATTTACAAACAAATCAGCTATGAGTTTTGTGCTATTTTATCTGTCTCTAGCTGAACTTCAATTGCTGTTCCAATTTTGTGTGTCTGGCGAGTCTCCAAAAAGGTTTTTGACCTTGGAGTGCAAGGTTTAAATTTCAGATTATTGATATCTCAATAAAATTAACACTATGCACATTATTATAAAATATTAGCTGACGCCCGCGACTTCGTTAGCGTGACAGTTGGTGTATATTTGAACTCCTGTTCCACCCCTTCAAGAGGTGAGATTTGAAAAATTCTCCTTCATCATATTCATTGTGCCTTTCAGCGCAATCCGTAGTGGTTTGAGTGGCGCGTTGATAGGTCAGTAGATATTATACAGATTAGCTGGCACTCGCGATTTTATACACGCGAAAAGAAATATTATCAGCTATGGACGTTTACTGCTGGATACTGAAACCCTATAAGGTCAAACAAACTTCTTTTCAAATTCCCTGCAACCCTTCCACTCATTGTGGTGGTCGATCGACACGCCTTACGATGTAAGATCGCCATTCCAGCATCTTGTGACCTAACGTCTGTCGGCTTTTGGAAGCATCGCTTTAGCTATACCAAACCTTGAGTTAGTTAGGTGATTTCAGTCCGTCTGCGAATCTCGACATTCCAGTCCACTGCATCGCCCGTTGACTGATACTGAACCTTCTTATTTGGCCCAAGTCAAGTTTCTTACCAAGCCTCTGGTCCGTATGTCATATCTGTGAATACGTATCTACTGTTCGAACACTGTACAACGTATAGAAGACGCGAAGTTTCAAGAACACTGCCCAATTCAAGTCAGGGTAATTCGGTAAAACGTACGTTTATAATATTAGTAGCATGACAAATGTTTGTATACTTAAACTGTTGCATGAATTGTACGAATCAATTAGTTACTGCGTTCTATGCTAATGTTTGTAGAGGCACGATTTAATTTAGCCGTTGCACGTAATAGTTGGCGAGACGTAAACTGTTATTAAAATATTACCATAATCTTTACTCGCATACATAATAGCACGTTTCGTTCTACATTTGTTGCCATAATGTCATAGAAAAATTTATGATCATGACGGCTGTGCGGCCATAAATAATGGTTACATTGATTATTTAAATAAATAATTATTAATAAAACCTTAAGAACACGAGTACATATAATATGGTATGTTACTTAATTATGTAGGTACCTACCTGTTCATTAAACCTATGATTATCATCTAATGAATATGATAAAAAACAATCAAAAATCTAGTAAAGGTGTAGAGTCCGCTAGACATTCAGTGCACAAAAATAAAAAAAAATAAAACACTTAGTCACTTGATGGATGCAATGCAGATTAAAACGGTTTTGATAACCTAGAGAATGGTTATGATAACTCATATAAAAATACGCCTTGGCTTACCCTTCAATAAAGCAAAAAACCTACAGAAAGACAAACAGGCCAAAATTGTAACCTGAGCCTTTCGTGTTGACTTGAGTTTCCTAACTATGGAAGATGCCACCCCAATAAAACTTAACAATTTCTTACTTGATTACAGCTCAAACCCAACATTGCACAGTTATAACAACAAAAATATAACCACGTCAGAGAGGAGAAACTTTAAATGAAAATATGTCTTCATATAAATAGAAAACCTCGATTATGTCATGGAAAAAAAGAAGGAAAACATTGTCATGGTACATGTAAACATTGTATTAATTTATGAAATTCATAAATCACTTGCGTTTAATACGAAGGAAGTCCTACACGCCAATACATCACTCTAATAGAGAAACATTCCATATAGTTGAAGAGACAGTGGTTGGTATAAGTAATGTTTACGTACCTACAGTACAACACGTACGGTATGATTTTGCTAATAATAAATCAATATTATAGGACAATTACACACATCGCTATTTAGCCCCAAAGTAAGCTTAGTTAGCTTGTGTTATGGGTACTATGATAACTGATGAATATTTTTATATATATTACACATAAATACTTATAATATATAGATATACACCCAGACACTGGAAAACATCCATGCTCATCACACAAACATTTTCCAGATGTGGGAATCGAACCCACATCCTAGGACGCAGAAGCAGGGTCACTACCCACTGCGCCACGAAGGCCGTCAAAAGCTAAGCCTTTCTTCTTATGATTTTACTAACTCACTTACTTTACAAAAGCGTTGTGTTCACCTAAATATTTAGTAGTATAAATAATTGAATAGGTATGTGAGATAGATAGATTGTCGTTTCGATGAATTTTAATTAATGTTTTTGAAATGTTATCAATACACATACGTTTACACACGTCTCATTCCCATAGGGATTTGCAGAAATCACGGCCTTCCACTGGCCACGAACCTTGCATATCTCTCTTCCTCCAATTTAATGAAACTTTTCATACAAGCACGTCGGTTTTCTTCTACTCAATATCTCAGAAGGGAAGGCATTAAAATTACAGATATGTTAAGATTTCAAGATTATTATTTTTAACTATACGAACTACGTGGTTTCACTCGCGAAGTTCTCATTCCCTTGAGAATTTGGGTATAATATGACCGGTGTTATTCTGATCCATAAGCTATTTTATTGTATTGAAATTCATCAAAATCCATTCAGTAGTTTTGGCGTGAAAGAATATTAAACATCTATCCATACCAGCCCGTACACGTCCACTGTTTGACATAGGCCTTTTTAGGGACTTCCAAACACAACGGTCCCGAGCCGCCTGTTGCCAGCAGCTCCCTGCGACACGTTTGAAGTCGTCAGTCCACCTGGTTGGGGGTCGACCAACGCTGCGCTTTCCGGTGTGGGGTCGCCAATCTACCACCTTGGGCCCCCAACGTCCATCAGCTGTTCGAACTACGTGCCCCGCCCATTGCCACTTCAGTTCTGCGACTCGCTGAGCTATGTCGGTTACTGTGGTTCTTCTGCGGATCCCTCATTTTTGATTCTATCACGCAGAGATACTCCGAGCATTGCTCTTTCAATCGCCCGCTGAGTGACTCTGAGCCATAGGTATGTTTAATTAAATTTTGTTTGTGTTTAAGCACTTCTGCTAATCTGAACACAGCTCTTAGTCTACACTATGCACATTACTTGAGTTAAGACGTAATGCTATCATTTGTTATGCTAAAGCAGCATAAGTAGGTACGTTAAAAGTGGCTTAATGACACTCGAATGCTACGCCGACTACACAAATTACAGGTGTAGGTAAAACGGGTATTGTTTATAATAAATTAATGATATGTAATAACGTAGGAGATAATTATTTTAAATACTTTACCTGTAACTTGTATGATCTCATCTAGAGTTATAAATTTTTAAGTTGTGCTTTAATTCTGTTATTTTGCCGTCTCGAGTGTAAGACCTGAAAAACTTTTTAATTGACCTTAGATCATGTAGATATTCACTCATTATACTCTTGACAATACGCACATTTATATTTGTTTATCGTATAAATAATAATAAAAAGTAGGAGAGGGGGAGTGTAGACCAAGTTGAACCACAAAGCTGCTCAAATGTTGGTTGGTAGGCGTAGTATGACAATGAACTATCAGATGTTGATAATAGTGACCGGGAACACCAACTTCCCTACTCTGGGCTTTACTGAAAATTTCTTAGAAGATAGAAAACACATCCCGATACAGGATGCGACCCCGGGACTTCGTGATAGGATCCACATAGACTAACTACTACCAACCGACCAACGAAGGAGTCGTTACCCATTGTAATAGAGCAAGAGCCTGCGACGGCCAGACCTTCATTATTTTATAAAAGTTGAAATTTTCTCTGTACATGTCTCCTATACACCTTTACTACCTGTTACCTGCCCAAGTAACCACAACCCAAACTCCATAGTCGCTGGTCGTTCTTACCTGTATAGGAGACATGTACATAGAAAATTTCAACTTTTATAAAATAATGAAGGTCTGGCCGTCGAAGGCTCTTGGGCCATAAGTACTGTCAGCATATTGGGATAACCAACGTCATTGGCTTATGGTCACGGTGCGATAGTTTTAATTATTTCCAAACTAAGCACCGCAGGACCATTAGTTCATCACACGTTTATAGTACAATATACAATTAATACTGACGTCACTGTACTATTTCGGTGTTGTTTGCAAGTTCAACTGCGTCAGATGTAATCGCTTTTACACTGGTTTGGTACACGACTGTTATGGGGAAGGAAGTGGAAATTAAAGGGATGGTTATGTCATTTGGATACCTACCGCAGAGGTTGATTCACTGTTAAGTTCTGTCGTCATCATCATCATACTCATAATCAGTCTATTTTTAACAGTCAGCACCATGTTTTAGGAGTTCACATTTACCACGCTGCACCAATGTTGGCGGGCTTAGTATTTTCATCTGTAACAATTACTATCAGTGAATGTTATTGATAATGAACGAGAGTGACAGATTAATGCCCTCCCGAAAGATACTGGACCACCAACTGAAATCAACTGAAAGAACTGGGCTCGAAACCCGGAATCTCATTATCTATAGATACTTAAATAAGTCCAGCATTGGACCAATAATGCAGTTGATCCTTTGAAATATTTTCCATTGAAATAATTTTTAGTAGTAGTAAGCTCTTTATAATTGAGCTAGTTTGGTCAAATATTTTTGCCGGGGTCCACAGTATTTTGGTTTAGAGGTTATGGTTATCATTGAAATTAAAACTATTTTTCAGGTTTAGGGGGTAGAGCAGGATAATGTAGCATAGAACATGTTGGTAGTTTAAGGTTTAAAGGGTCGTTGCTTCTTCCCTGAACTAAATGTAAAATTTGCAATATGTAAAAAGTATTCGATTTTATGTATTCCTATCAGTTGCTTATAACTTGATTGCAAAACGTGATAGCGTCTTTAAGATTTGCACTGTTTTGTTAAACATTCAAATGAGGATTAGCGGACGCATACTAAGTATGAACCTATACTTACGCAAAATAAGTTAAGGTCACAAAAAGACTGATGATACTTATTTATTCTGTGACTGCAATCTAACATAATGGATGATCTGAATTAGATTACTTTCGCCACCTTGCAGACTTGTTTTATAGGTAAAACTTTGTGGTACTGCGTTATCAAACATTTTCAAAAGAATCGTGCTGAATTCTGATACTTCTGGCTTTGTTTATCTTTTTTCTGTTTATCTAAATACAAATCCGGGAATTTCCACAACAAAATCTTTCTCATTATCTTTCTAATTCCCAATTTGTTATCACTCGATACAATTTCTTTGTTCCGCTATATAGATTAGACGCGACGTCCATTTCTTGGTATTAACCCAACTTGACCCGAGCTTAATTACTTATCGTCGATCAATTATAACTGTCGGTAGTTGTGACATGACGTTTCTGGACGGGGTTATGGAACTTAGTTATGTAAACGTTTTATTTGTTTTAGGTACCATGTTTACAATATTTTGTTACCAATAATTTTCTTATCTACTTTCATCGTTATCCGTCTATTAGCCTATAGACTCAATTAAGTGCCAGGATTTCCTTTGTAGGAGTGGGGATATAGAGCTTAGACCCACCATGTTGGTCTAATACGTATAGTCGGGTTACATTATAATGTGAGTATGTAATGACTTAAATTAATAGATTTCTTATAGAAATCTAAAATTAACCAAAAAAAAAAGATAAAAAAAAACATATGTACAGCTGAACATGGACTTCTTTTTTTTGGAAATCGATCCAGCTGAAAATCAGCGCTACATGGTCTTTTGGATTATGTAACAAATGCTGAGCTGGGTCCATTTTTAACCGACGAAAAAAAACGGAGGAGGTTCTCAATTCGACACGTATGTATATTTTTTTTTATATGTATGACTTTTTACAGAGTTGTCCGATTTTGATACTTCTTTTTTTATTAGAAAGGGCATACTTCCAAGGTGGTCCCATTGTCACCATGTTAGGATCTGATGATGATATCCTGGGGAAATTAAAGGAACTCTTCGAATTTTGGAGACACGCTTACAGCGATTTCAGTTTTTGTCTCGTTATCGGTAGCTCTTTGGCTAGTAGTGCCGTATAATATACTATGGCAGTATAGTACGAGTACGTTACGTGGCGATAAATCACTAAAAAGTAATAAATAATGGTGTCATTTACTTGGTTTAATTTACTTAAGCATATCTAGGAGTCGGTGCCAGCCATTTTTTACTTTTTAGTGCGTTTTGAGTCGGTTCTATTTTTTGTTAAAATTTTTTATCTAGGTTATGCTACACATCGCAGGGGTACCGGTAAAATTGTGATGTGTGGCATAATTTATAAATAAAGATATTTTTTTTTTATTTTTATTTAAAACAGCTTTATAAAAAATGCAAGTTTTAAGAATCTACTAGGCGTCCTGGAGTTAAATCGAAGCATTAAAAATGCGAATCCATTTTAGTACGAGCTACGGATCTCTAAAGATAAACAAATTGCGAATTAAGACCAAGTGGCGTACAAAATCGGAACGCGTATTCCGTGTCTATCACAGTACATTTTAATTGCCATTTTGTTCACACGTTTCTAAAAATACACAACGATTGCTTCAACTACGCTGAATCGCCTTTGCCTCTTTTATTGCCTAACTGACCTCAAGTCTAGACTAGTCTGTTACGCACAGTGCAATATAATTTTTCCGCCCATTATTTTAAGCGCCTCGAAGGTGTGAACCTATCTAGGATACGTTGTAAAAATAATAAAATTATCTACGGTCAGTGGTTTGATTTTCCGTGTGGAGCGAACTTAATTAATATTGACGCCAGTGAATTAGTCTGCATAAGGTTTTTGAAGTGAAACTTCTTTATCGGGGTTGGAAAAAAATTTAGTGTAACATTTTTTCGTTACGCGTCACATTTTTCCGTTACGCGCCATCTTTGACTTATGGAAGTGATGTGATAAATATATATATCACGCCACTTCCATAAGTAGTATATATGTTATATTGAAGTGATCAGCAAAATCAAAGGGTTTATTTTAATTCCAATTCCAGTGAATTTCTAAAAAAACGTAAGTAATTACGACATCAATGATAGTAATAATTCTATTACAATTAATGAAATTCAATAATAATCTTTGTAGTAATAAGCTAAAATGAAATAATTGTAGAATTTGTATTTATGTCTATGATAATAAAAACCTTTTATTAAACTTTATTTAACCAATTTCTGTAAAGTTGCATATAGTAAATTATTTTTTGAAAAATAACGTCATAAAAAAGTTTCACTTCTTACGAGTGTACGCTAGTACATGCACACATTTTTATTTAAATGAAAAACAAATTAAAAGAAGAATTGTCTCCGTAGAGGGAATCCTATATCTATCGTCAGCTCTTTTAACTACCGTCAGTTAAAAAAAAAATATTGTGCTCTTTTTGCGTGATCGAGTAACAAACTAAAAAACACATAATATTCATTTAATATTTGACAGCCTCTGCGGCGCAGTGGTTCAATTCCTGGTAGGGCCGATTGAGATTTTCTGAGTTGGTCAAACTCTGGCCAATGACAACCGATTTAGCGTTCCGATACGATGTCGCGTAGAGGGGAAACCGAATGGGTGTGAATATAATTCTACTCAATGCAACAGATGTGATTGCTACCAAGGTCTAACTTGTAATAGGAGTGGGTGTACTCTTCTACAACAAAGTGCCCAATTCAGTTTTAGATCTGCCATTGCATAAGTTTAAACAATGTATTAAAACTCACTTACTGAGTCAGGGTTATTATACTATCGATGAATTTTTAAATGACAAAGATGTTCAAAGGCAATTGGATAGGCTTTCAACTTCACACAGGAAGTAAAATAAATAACTTTATGTAACAACACACTTAATATTGTAAAATTGATAATATTATAAAAAGAGCAACTGTTATTTCTTGCCGGCTCTTCTCAACAGGGCCTGCCTTCCGAGCCGGTGGTAGAGTCACTACAAATAGTCCAATTTGACGTTTCAAAAGTGCTTGTAATAAGCCTACTTGAAATAAACGATTTTGAATTGAATTGAATTTTGAAAGAAAATTTTGAAAAAGAAAAAAAAAGAATTTTGAAAATTGAAAGAAAAAATATCGTTTATTATTAATACTACTAAGTATATGTTACAATTTACTAACTATAAATATTGTCCAAGGAAAATAGTATGTTTCGTAAGTACTTATTTGTTGAAAAATTCAAGTCTCCAAAAACATATTTACTAACTCACTAAAAAGAATTCTAAACTTACAACAACATAAATTTAATCCCAGATTCCCAACGTAAAATATTAAAGTTTGTATTAAAATCGAAAATAGTAATAAATTCAGATTAAGGATTGTAATGGTAGGTGATATTAGTATAAAACCCGGCGCCATTGATGCCTCTGCAACATCCGACCTTACAGGTAACAAAAAATCAAGCAAATTTATTAATACGCCATTTCTTAGAAGTGTTTAAGCGGTTGCAGCGCGAATTTATTTTGAAAATGAAAAAAAGGTCAGCATTAATCGTTTCACAACGAATGGGTACTGCGACGATTAAATACATGAAATCGTTCAAGTAGATTGCCAATTGGAAGAGTCAATATAAATAGACCGATTTTAAGCTAAATTAATTAATTAAGCAAAAAAACTTTTTTATTAAATTAAGTGATAGGCAGGAGCGAACTGATAGTAGATATCTCAGGGACGCGGATTAAATCCAAGAACTTTTGTATATGAGTCTTGCCGCAGAATATGTAATTGTGCAAGATTCTTCTCAATAAGTAAAATTAATTATCATGGTACGAGTATAAGAGACTGCCTCGTTGGTCTAGTGGTTAGCCTATCTTGCTTGGCTTCGATCACGAGGTCCTGGGTTCGAATCCTGGGTCGGGTCACAGAATAATTCTGAGTTTTTCATTCTTCTATGAAATTCTCAATACATTCCAAGCCCGGAGTCGGGAAGTTGGTGGTGTTATACCCCCGTGCCTCGGAGAGCACGTTAAGCCGTCGGTCCCGGTCACTGTCATCAACATCTGATGGTGATCGTTAATAAATGAAACATTATCACTCTAAGCTGGCCAACCCGCATTGGAGCAGCGTGGTGGGTGTACGCTCCATATCCCCTCTCCTATAAGGAGGGAGGCCTGGCCCTGTAGTGGGCAGCTATTAGGCTGATAATGATGATGATATTGATGATGAGTATAAGAACTAAATAATGTGAAAACGAGACGAAATAATTGACAAACCAGATTGCATAAAAATCAATAACATAGAAATTTAAAGTTCCATACAATTTGGTAAGTTTCTCTATTTGGTAAATTGTAGTAATTATAAATAATTTTTCATATTGTATATTGCAACAGTACCCATCAGTTGTGAAAAGGAGTATAAGCTATTTTTTGTCAATCCCATCACGTCCGATTTAATTGTTCGTCTCGTAAAGGGACCAAAAGTGCGGTTAATCTCATAATGAAATTCGAAGCGTGGCGAGCTATTCGACGCATGCTATTCAAAAATGGACGTTTTTATTTGTATCCCGTGTGAATAATAAAAGGATTTTATGTCATAAGTTGTTAGGGCCGTCCATTTGATTTATATGTCTGCTCGCATTAAATACTTGTTGGGACCCGGCGTTACCTTATGCGCCGGGCATTCCTTAATTTTTTCTACCACATATGACGGGCATTTTGTGGTTGATTATGTACACTTGATTAAGTTGTGCTCAGCCTAATTTGTAAAAAATAACTTATGGAGTTTCTCGAGATGAAAGCGGACTGTAATTCGCGAGGACTAAGGTTCAATTCCTAGTCTTGTTGCCAGTAGCGGCGAAAAATAAGTAATAAGTGTTCTCACCATCACACGCTGATTACTTATTGTACGGTACAGTACATTTACTATCACTGGATTGCTCTGGACGATCTGGGGGGTTTTCTTCTCAATAAATCATCATCTCTTCAAGAACGCCGTTTATTCTTCTATTGGCACCACTTCTATTTACATTGTTGGGTGGTCGACTGGGAACGGTGTCGCTACCGGCACGGTGCCCCATATTTATACCAATTAATTCGGGCCCTCTAATTGATACATAATTATTTCCAATTAGAGAGCCCAAATAATAACCAATCAATCTTATTTTCTATCTCTATCTAATGTCTGCCCTCTCTCTCTCTACTAAAACGGGCTTTCTGATTGGTCGATGTTAGAGCGAGAGGGTATATATAGCTATTCTTTATTTAACAAATTGGTAACGCGAGGCGTATTTACAATATTTGTACTATTGCGAGACCTAAATTTTAACGATTATATATTACAATTTTTAGTAACTATTATTTATGCTATCAGAACACACTACGAATGTCTTTTATTTCACACTACTAATGTCTTGTGTGTGTTATTATCACACACACATATTAACACACACTATTTAAACAGTTCATGAAGCACTATCCCGCACACTTATACTAGCTTGTTATCTAGATTGCCAGGAAGAAATCTCCTGTTGACGATAAAGCCGCCTATTGTGCATCTTTGAATTAATGTATCTAATTATTTCGTACCTTTCTTGTCTTGGTGTGGGCAAAAAAGTATATTTTTATTTTAGTAGGAATCTGTCTTCCGAACCGGTGGTAAAGTCAGTACAATCAGACAACCTTGCCGTTTCAAAAGTATTTGTGGATTTGATTATATTGGTGATTCAAGTGACCATTAATTAGGTACATACTTATTAGGTGCATGTGCGGAGAAAAACGTTCTTTCTCGTACTCTCTCGCCTTATAAGTAATCATCAATATCAGCCTATTAACGACCTACTACATGGCCAGGCCTCCCTCCTTATAGGAGAGGGGATATGGAGCGTAGACCCACCACGCTGCTCCAATGCGGGTTGGCGGGCTTAGGGTGATAATGTTTCATTCATAAGTAATAATACGTACTTATGTAAGTGAATATGACGCGCGATTTAATTGCGCACAGTGAATCACATCTGTTCTATGCGATTAGTTAAAACGTGGCCTAGATTTGAGGCTTGCTTCTAACAATAAAATCTTTTAAATATATCATCTCATCGTTGTAGAATTAAAAGAATTGTAGAATTAATCAGGCTATACTAAAGCCAAACTCGATTGAGAATGCTTGTTAACAAACAAATTTAAAATGAAAGTAGAAAATGGAACACATTTTATGCCTAATAAATTAAAAATTATGTTTTGTTATCTTAAAAAATCTTATTTAAAAGATATTGAATATATTAATTAGTTTTAAGCTTACTTATCTAATATATTCTCATGAATTCGTCATTAACTATTTAATTTAAAAAAATAGGCGTCAAATGACTAGTGATTTCTACCTTCATTTTTAATTTGTTAGTTGACAAGCCTTCTCAATCGAGTTTGGCCTTAGTATAGATACTATTTCATTACTGAGTATAGATTACAAAATTTAGCAATTAAACATTATTTTAATTCCATTCAAGTCGACAAATTCTGAGGATGATCCGGTTTCAGAGTGAAACGTACTTAGAGGGTTTTCTATCAGATCTGGTTGACTTTGGTAATGGGATAATTTCCTCCAAAAACGGTCGAACAGGCAATTCCCGTTCAAAACCTTCCTTCCTTTCTTCAAACCTTGTTTCCTTCCTCACCTTTCGTTATTACAATATGTTTTACTTGGGCATAATATAAACCAAATCGAACTTATTCATATAATTATAGACCTTGGTCCAATCGTTTTCGATATTTAGCAATTCAAACGAATAGTTCAATTTTCTATTTAAGGTGCAAGCTGGAAACCAAGCCGTGGACGTCTCATTTATCAAGACAATGCATAAATTCATGTCAGGCAGGTTTATCAACATTATGTCATTGGAGGTAAATTTTTGTCAAGCGGTAGATATTTTTACCCGACTGCGTCAGAAGGAGGGTTATGTTTTTCGAGCGTATGTATGTACCTACATGTGGTAAGAAATGGACATACATACATACTGTATGTATGTATGTATTTCCATTTCTTACCACACGCACGGTGTATTGTGTTGTGTTGTGTATTGTGTTGTGTGTTGTTAGCACGCACTTACCATTCGGCACGCGCTACAGCCTAAAGGACTGAACGGATTTTGACATGTGAGGTGTCGTTGAATTTGTTAAAATTGTGGTAGTGACATAGGCTATATAAATTTTTTACAATGGTGGCTGTAAATGGGGGAAAAAAGGGGGGATGTGTGTATTTCTTTCTCTTATCTTAGCAATATGGGTATCAAATGAAAGGTCGTATAAAGATCATTTCAAAAATATAAATATTATATCATGTTTATATTGCCGTTTTAACAAAAAATAGCAAAAAGTGTACCGTATCATTTCTATACCATAAACTAAAACAAAAAAGTCTCAAATAAAATTATTATTATAAAAACAAAAAGACCCGACTGCATAGAAGTTATGAACTGAAAAGAGAAAAACAAGGATCACTATATCTATATAAAAATTTAAATACTTTATGGTGCTGCAGGCGGGGACAAACGTAGTTTTGGTAGATCTTTCTTTCCCCGCAGAAAATAAAGTATTTTGTCCCCGTTAGCATCACCATAAAGTATTTAAAATTTTATATAGATATAGTGATCCTTGTTTGTCCCTTTTGAGTTCATAACTTCTATGCAGTCGGGTTTTTTGTTTTTATAATAATAATTTTATTAGACAACTTAAAACAAGGATTCACGTAGAAAATGTCATGAAAGAGTTAATGAGTTAGGTGTGTAAATTTAGTTTTGTTCTCCACTAGATCTGACAACTTTTTACATTCATTTAACACCTACTTAACATTTTAATGGACTACAAGTTAACCCTTGACTGTAATAAAACCTGGTACTCATAGTTGAGTGATGATACAATCATAGATGAAAGTGGGCTAAAACGTCAGACGTACGATGAAAGCCATTCTCATTTCGGTTTCTACACGACATCGTACCGGAACACTTAACTAGTCGTGGTACGTCTTGTCGGCAGCGTGGTAACTTTTTCTTTTTATCGACTACAAGTTAGCCCTTGACTGCTATCACGCCTGATGTTAAGTGATGATGCAGTCTAAGATGGAAGCGGGCTAACTTGTTAGGAGTGGGACGAAAATCCACATCCCTTTTGGTTTCTACACGATATCGTACCGGAATGCTAAATCGCTTGGCGATACGTCTTTGTCTGTAGGGTGGTAACTAGCCACGGCGAAAGTCTTCCCACCAGCCAGACTAAGACAAATTAAGAAAAATCTCAATCTGCCCCGCCGGAAATCGAACCCAGGACCTTCGTCTTATAAATCCACCGCGCATACCACTGCGCCACGGAAGTCGTCATCTCAATCTTTTTTTTTTTTTCTCTAGGAGGAGAAAATCCTCATGGACATCCTCACGGATAGTGCCGGACTCCTACCGGATAAAAAACCCCCCTATCACTTCGGCACTGGTGTACCTGCCGTTTTAGCCTACCACCAGTGCCCTTGTCTGTATCACCCTTTCCTTGTCCTTTCATCCTTCTACTTTATTTTCATTATGCTTTCTAAATACATTTTAATCACTTCCCAGTTCTCCTTCGTCTCTATCATTAAGGTGCTCAGGTTCTGAACTTTAATCTGATTCCCCAGCTGAACACTTAGCAATTCTCGCTCTCCTTCGAATTTTGAGCAGTGAAATATCCTGTGCTCCGCATCATCCTCATCTGAGCAGTACATGCATATTGCGGAATCTATTTTTTTAATGCGTTTTAGGTACTGCATAAATATCCCGTGGCCTGTGAGGCACTGGGTAATCCAAAATGTTACGACCCCGTGCTTCCTGTTCACCCACTCATCTCAATCTGCGCCGCAGGTAATCGAACCCAGGACCTCCGTCTTATAAATCCACCGCGCATACCACTGCGCCACGGAGGTCGTCATCTCAATCTGCGCCGCAGGGAATCGAACCCAGGACCTTCGTCTTATAAATCCACCGCGCATACCACTGCACCACGGAGGTCGTCAACTAGCCGAAGCCTCCCACCAGCCAGAATTGGATTATTTAACAAAATCACAATAAGCTCAGCCGAGAATTGAACTCATGGCTTAAAGCCTCCCCGCTTACCGCTGCGCCATGGAAGCCATCAGTATGTAAAGACATGAAAATGTTTCTGATGGGTTCTATCTAACTTTTTATTGATCTCTAAAACCACTATTGAAATAAATAATTTTATGGTAACATAATAAAACATCGTTTCATTTCCTTAAATCACGTTGTATTTTATTATAAGCGAATGATACAATGGCGGACGTACAATAGTCGAGGCTGTACACACAAATTGGAAGTGCATTGTGGTATAATTATACGGAATTCAGAGTTAATAACAGCGGCTCCAGGTTGACGATTTGTTTTTTTGGGGCGCGGCATTATGCGGGCCCCGCGCTGGCGCCGGCTGAACGTGGAACTTTGATCAAAGCGATTGGACGCGATTAAACGCGGTGATATAGGTGCCGTGTCGGTAGGTAGGTACGTAGGTAACGTTTACAACGAAACGACGATTGACTTTGTTTTACACCTATTACCTAATATTATTCGTGTAAACGTTCTTGTAAATCATTTGCCTATTATTTATTTTTTCAACATAAAAGGTAATCGATACTGTTTGATGTATCTATGCACAGCTCAAACCTGTGAACGGATTGCATTGTAATTTGGCACACATAACTATTACCTACAATAGGCATGCGCTAAGTAAAAATTTTCACCCCCAGAATGGAGGTTCTATTCTATCTATATCTTCTTAATTAGCCTAGAATTGGCTAGCTGGCTCAGGTAGCATCAAGTGTGATAGCGTTCAAAGGCTAACCTGTAGTAAATAAAAAAAAAGACGTGTGGCACTCAGAGACTGCCGCGGTAAAGCTATTGCAGAGCATTCTTTATCAACTTATGTTTACCTACCGACGTCATCGGGACCGTGGCCTAGCGGTAAGGCGCTCTAAGTGCCCGGATTGCCAGAGAGGCGCGGGTTCGAATCCCGTCGGTTCCGCAATTATTTTTTTAAGCGTGATATTGCAAAAAGACATTAATTTAAAAATAAATGATTTTTTGAAATATCACGCTTCAAAAAAAAATTGCGGAACCGACGGGATTCAAACCCGCGTCTCTCTGGCAATCTGGGCACTTAGAGCGCCTTACCGCTAAGCCACGTGCCCCGATGACGTCGTGGCCGAAATTGTGCTTTTGATATTATGTTTTTGATACTCAGGGGGTGTTAGGTTTTTCGTTACGGAATTTTTGTATTCGGTCTCCACGCTAAAGGCCCGCGATAAAAGCTATGCAATAGCTTAATAAACAACATATTACTGGAGTAGTGGAAATGGGTCTCCTGTTAGGACTTCCAATCAACGTGGTTTTAAGTCGCCTGCATCAAGCGGCTCCCTGCGACCCATTTGATGTCTATCATGTGGGAAGTTGAACAATATAGCGCTTACTGCTGCGGAATCACCAACCCAACGCCTTGAGACCATCGATTTTTTAAACTATATGTATGTGCACCGTCCAATGCCATTTCAGGTTCACATTGAGCTACAGAGAAAGCGGGTCGGTGGTTTGATACTATAAAATAATAAATATTAAAATAATAAATAAGAAGTTATGTACGCTTGTATATGCAGCCATATAAAATATAATTAGGTATACATAAATTATACTTATGAATTTTTACATTAAAATGGGAAGGGAGTTACGCGTGCGGAGCTCAGAAGGCAAATTGTTCCACAAAATCTAGGGAGTCGAACCCAGAACTTCTCTATTATGCACCAAAGTATTAGCCACTGCGCCAGAGCTTATTACATTATTTGATCGATAAAGCTTTAAAATATCTTAAATACCACATATTATATTATCTGTGCACTAATTCTTAGAACGGTCGGTCTCTGTGTACTTTGTTAAGAAATTTTATTATACGTAGGTAGTGCTGGCCCACGGAACGAATTATCTACAGAGTGTTCCGAAATCGATATTTTGTGAAGCCTTTAATTTCATTCTAATTGAGTACCTAAAGTTATCAAATAATAAACGATTGCCGTAACATTAAACATTCATAGTGAACTTAACTAAAACTGAATGAACCTCGAACGTAAATAATAACAGTTGAATACTATGTAGGCAACATAAATATATCATTTTCAATATAGGGCGACGAAAACTATTAAAAACAAAAATATTCACACAATAATAATGACTATAGGCAAAATTTCGTCGAGATTTTCCTTATTTCCTGTTTTATGCCTTTAATTATCAGAATTAAAAATTAACGATTTATTACTTTAATATCTCATTTTAACACAAGTCATCTGAGTCTATTAAAGTAAAATGCAGACATCTTTGGCTTATCAGATCTTCAAACCGAAAAGCCATAAAATCCGTCAGATTTCGAAACACTTCATTGTGATTATTTCACTTCTTTAGAAGCTGATAGAATGCCAAAAGACACACAGGACACAGCACAAACACAAATAATACAAACTAATAAGATCCTTTCTTTTACGTGCGGGTACACCCTATAGATAACGTAGGTGATGTAGACGGCACGTCGCTAAGGGTCGCTTTGACGGTTTTTTTAACAGATCGTGGACAAAACCGCCATGAATGGAAGCCTGATGAATGAAATTCCAATGTCGCTTAAGCGCCTCGGAAAAAATAGGCGATTGAATGAACTTCCTCTGCCTTTGGAATGTGTTGCGTTATGCCTCAGAAGGTTGTTGTTGTTTTTTTTAAATGGACACAGGAATTTTAGGAATATTTAGTTTATCGACTTAGGCCTATGTGCACCAAGACTTCGGTTACAGTAACCGATGTTTAAATAAGCTAACAGTCGTTTAAAATAACAGTGCGTTAAACTATATAAATTTTATATTTTAGTATACTTTACTTTTGATTTACTATAAAATTTACAACGGTAATAATGTATAACAACGTAGATAATAATTAAAGTAATTATATTCTTTGTTATACACTTAATAAATTACCATACATTCATCGTAAAACGGAATAAACAACAAATTGTGACTACGTGTTCAAATGAATTATTTAACTACAAATTTTTTCTTATGCTTCAATGGTGACATTTATATTTGGTTAAGAAATAATTTCACCAATCGTTCATTAAAACGTTCGGTTAACAAACCGAAGTTCGAATGAGAGTGATGAAAAGAAAAAACGCTTCTTGTTTGAATTATTATTAATCGGCCAGTTACATAACCGATGTCTAAAGGAATGTCTATGCACACTACCCTTAGTTGGTACTAACGAATTTTTACGAATGGGAACATGGGTATTTTTTATATTTTGACTAAATTTTAAATATGGCTGCTCTGAACATTTTGGTGTTTTTCTATTATGATTATTTATAATTTGTTATTTGTCAATAATTATGATATTTGGCTCAGTCAATTATCAAAATTTTAAATTTTATCTAGGAATCTCTGGTCTCGATAAACATTGCAGCATAGCAAAATACATATTTAATAGTGTAACGCAATACTACATTAAACTGTAAGTACCAAGTTTACCTTTGTTCGGTATTTCTTTTTTGGGAAATTATACGTTTTTTTAAAATGAAACCTAGCCAGAAACTTACTATATAAGTATCTGGTATAAAGTACCAGAAGGTATCTCATTATTTTTCTTCTGTTCTATTTAAAGTAAGTAGGTAGGTAATAATATTTTGAAATACTTCGGTAGCACGAAAGTATTTTTTATTCTCACACAACCAACAATCCAGCTAAGTATTTATATATAGATAAGTATCTCTCATACCAATAAAGGGCAATAAAAATAAGTGATGCTAATTAAATCAAGTTCGATGCAAAAAAACGAACGCTTTAATAAAGTATAATCGTAAAGCAATAACTTAGATCAATAATAACTTGCTATATATTTATTTATGCATGCCTGTGTGAATGTTACATAAAGGCGGTAAAGATTAAAGAACTGTTTATGTTCTCTTCAAACGTGAATTTGTTTATTGAGAAGTATCCTTAAAGTCTGAGGAAAATTGCAAACCTTGAGAAAAGATGATTTTTTTATTGATTATAAGTTAGCCCTTGACTGCCATCACTCCTGTGGGGCAAGTGCGAGTTTTTTACCGAGCGGCTGTGTAAAAACGTTCTCACTCGTAACGTCAAATTATATAAAAAAAGCGTGTTACGGACAGGAGCTACATGCCCCACGCGGCGTCAGCGATGACTAACTGTGATTGGTCGCCCGCTGACGCCCCCTACTCCCCGCACGCCCCTCAGCCCCCGCGACCGCCCCTCTCCCGCTCGGCACACTTGATCCCAGTGCCGGGCGGGAGAATTGCATAAATACCGGCTCCCGAGCTACCGCAAATCACTTCCGTTAGAACTCCCGTGCGATCAAGAACCCTAGCGTGAAGTAACAAGAACCTGAACCAGCAAGATCCCTCAAGAACCCCGAACCCCTGAACTTGCGCTACGAACCTCAAGAACTCAAGATCTCAAGAACTCTAGCGACAAGTACGAAGAAGAACACTGAACCCTGAAGATCCCCAAGAACCAAGAACCCCTGAACATCGTCACAATTCTTGTGAATTGTGATTATTGAACAATAAATACAGTCCACTAGATCGACGGAGGGTTATTATTAAATCCCTCCCCAACATCTTTGGTCCTTCGAGCCGGATCTCTGGATCAAGAACTGAACACATCCGCTTCAAGACTCCCAACACGTCAAGATGATGCGAACTAGGAGTCAAGACTTTCAGATCGAAGGTGAACAGGACGAAGCTGAGCTGCAAGAACCGATCCCTCGCACGCTGAACCCCGCTCGTCCTGGGCAGATTCGGTTTGTGGAACCTCTTGGCTCTGCAAGTGCCGTATCTCGACAAGAAGCTGGAGCTCGAAGCTCGGGTGTAGATCAAGCACATCAGACACATCCGCCGTCGCCGGCGCGACCAACGCTCTCGCAAAGATCCACGGCGAGCACGGCGACGCGCAGAAAACGAGCGGAATATGAGGCGGCAGAACGTATTGCCGCTATAAGAATTCGGCAGCTTCAAATTCAAGAGGATCTCTTACAAAAAAAGCTGGAAGCAGAACTCGCTGCTTTAGACGATGAAGACCAAGGCAGCACGCGTGGTCCTGAAGAACTCATTAACATGAATGTCCGCACTAGGGCTTGGCTGCAACACGCGGGACCTACACGAGGGGAGCGATCTTCCCATATTTCTCCTGTGCGTGATGCTGGATCACCTCGCGCTGCTGCAACTCCTCTCCGCACAGCCGAACGGAGTGAACCCGGATACAAGCAAGCAGAGATCGATTTGTCGATTCAGAACTTGAGCATCTCTCGAGTTACGTCAAAGATCCCCAACGTGATACAAGAAGACGAACCAACGCCTATGCATTTGGCTATGAAAATGCGGCAACTTCACCGCAGCACCGCTGTTCATTACGAAGAGCAAGATTCTGCACGAGGGGAGCGGTCCGTTTATTTTCCTCCTACGCGTGACACTAGACCGCTTCACTTTAGTACAACTATTATTCGATGTCCCGAACAAGACGAGCCTCGACACGGCAAAGCAGAGTTTACTTCGTCGGGTCAGAAGTCGAGTATCTCTCGAGTTTTATCGAAGATCCCCGACGTGACACAAGTAGATGACGAATTAACTCCTACGCATTTGGGGACCGAGCCTCAGATCAACGCATCAATCACGAAAGAACCAGATGGTGTGCCATCTGATAAGCTCCACAAGTTGTTCTACCGTGATCGAAAGTCAAGTGAGAACTTTCAAAACAAGTTACAACGCATTCGTGTTGTACTGCGCACTCGACGAGCCTGGCGTCGGCGGACACACGACTGGCTCCCGACGTGCTTACCCCGCTGCCAACGAGCCACGATCTATCGGCACCGCAAGAACTTGATGAAGAACCGCAGCTGTATCAACAGACCAAGGAGCTCGCTGTCCTACCCATGGAAAAGGAAGCTTCGCGGTAGCTTCGCTGAGGGGAGCGATGTTACGGACAGGAGCTACATGCCCCACGCGGCGTCAGCGATGACTAACTGTGATTGGTCGCCCGCTGACGCCCCCTACTCCCCGCACGCCCCTCAGCCCCCGCGACCGCCCCTCTCCCGCTCGGCACACTTGATCCCAGTGCCGGGCGGGAGAATTGCATAAATACCGGCTCCCGAGCTACCGCAAATCACTTCCGTTAGAACTCCCGTGCGATCAAGAACCCTAGCGTGAAGTAACAAGAACCTGAACCAGCAAGATCCCTCAAGAACCCCGAACCCCTGAACTTGCGCTACGAACCTCAAGAACTCAAGATCTCAAGAACTCTAGCGACAAGTACGAAGAAGAACACTGAACCCTGAAGATCCCCAAGAACCAAGAACCCCTGAACATCGTCACAATTCTTGTGAATTGTGATTATTGAACAATAAATACAGTCCACTAGATCGACGGAGGGTTATTATTAAATCCCTCCCCAACAAAGCGTTTACTCTCACTATAACTAGATGGCGGTACTCCTATTCCATATTAAATCTGCCTTTACTTTTTTTATATCGACGCGGTAAAATCTTACACTAGGCACACTAGTAAGTGATGATGCAATCTAAGATGGAGGCGGACTAACTTGATAGTAGGTACTAGGATAACATCCACATCCCTTTCGTTTTCTACACGACAACGTATTGGAACGCTAAATCGCTTGTACGTCTTTGTCGGTAACTGCCACGGCCGAGGCTTTACAAAAAATCTTAATCGGCTCTGCCGGGAATCCTCCTCCTCTTCTCCATACATCCACTGCGAACACCACTGGGAGAAATCGCCTGTTGGCGATAAGGCCGCCTATTAAGCAACTGTAAATTCTTGTATGTTTCGTATCTTTCCTATCTTGGGGTGTGCAATAAAGTAGAAGAAGAAGAAGAAGAAAATCTTTATTGCACACATAATACATAGACAATCACACAGTAAAAATAAAAATAAAATAACAAACATGAATGCATGCAAAGGCGGCCTTATTGCTTGGAGCAATCTCTTACAGGCAACCCTTGATGATAGGAATTATGCAAGTGAAAGCGGAAATGGTGCAAGACAGAATAAATCATTCAGATAAATAATATATATTCACACAATACATATATATACACATATACATATACACTCCATACACATATATATATATATATATATATATATATATACATACATACATACATATATTATACTAAATACTTAACGATAGATAGAATTTCTTGAGACGATGCTTAAATATAGGCAGAGAACTACTTTGTCGAATCTCTGACGGCAAATTGTTCCACATCACTGTCGACATCGAAGTAAATGATTGACTGTAAAACTTTGATCTACAGACTGGAAGCAACAAACGATTATCGTGGCGAGAGCGAAGATTAAGCTGGTCTACGTCAGAAATGAAGCGAAAACGGCTTTTGAGATAAGGAGGATAGGAAGAATTATAAATGATAGAATATAAGAGACAGAGAAGGCGATAGTTACGGCGCAATCTAATTGGCAACCATTTAAGCTGAGCTCGATATTCGGACACATGGTCAAACTTTCGCAGGCCAAAAATAAATCTAATACATAAATTTTGAAGGCGTTTGAGTTTATTTAGTTGAGCTTCTGTTAGATCAGGGTAACTTGAGTCTGCGTAGTCAATTATTGGCAACAGAAGTGACTCTGCGAGACAGATTTTGGTTTTTATTGGAAGAAAGTTTTTGTATCGATTTAACGACCTAACCAGCGCAAAAACTTTACGGCTCACCTCACCCACTTGAGGCGACCAGGACAATGAGTCGTCTATAAAGAGACCCAGATTTTTAACACATTTGCTAAAAGGTAAATTTACGGAGTTAAAACAAACTGCTGGTAGGGTACTAGAGTTCACCTTGGCCAGCAGTTGGCGGCTGCCTATTAATATCACCTGCGATTTGGAAGGGTTTACACATAAGCCATATGACTGACTCCATGTATAAATCCGTTGCAAATCGGCATTCATCTCACAAATACCGCTAGGAACGCTAGCCATCGGGACAGCAATATAGACTTGAAGGTCATCTGCATAGAGGTGAAACGAGGAGGAAAGATGTGAAGCGACAGAGTTAATAAAGACAGCAAATAGGAGAGGAGAGAGAACACCACCTTGAGGGACACCAGCAATGAGCGAGGCATAAGAGGAAAGTTTATTGTTACTAAGAACACACTGCTGGCGTCCATTAAGGTAGCTATATAACCACTGAAGGGTAACCTGAGATAAGTTAAGGGATTTTAGAAGAGCTAGAAGAATATCAAAATCAACAGTATTAAAGGCATTGCTGAAGTCTAATAGGACAAGGACAGTGAGAAGTTGTTTGTCCATGTTGGAACGCAAGGTATCACACACTTCAACGAGGGCTGTTACAGTGCTATGCCCACGTCTGAAACCAGATTGGTAAGGACTCAGTAAGGAGTTTTTGCTAAGGTATAAGCTAAGTTGGTGGTGTACAATACGTTCCAAGACTTTAGACAAGAAGGGAAGAATAGAGATAGGCCTATATTGAGAGAAGGAAGTGGGATTTTTAATCTTAGGTATAGGAATAATGTGAGCTTTACGCCATAGAGATGGAAATTCACCAGACGATAAGGAAAAGTTGTAAATATGGGATAAAATTGGTAAAACATTATTAAGTATTAGCAAAATCATTTTTCTATTGATACCATCGCACCCAGTAGCATCAGATTTAATTGCCAGGATATGTTTTTTGATATCAGAGGGGGAGACAGGACTGAAATCAAATTGGGGACAGTTAAGGGGAGCTATCGTACTCAGGTGGGTCAATGTATTACGCTTAGTTTGCAAATCCATTGGAGCTATGTTGGTAAAATGGCAATTAAGGGCATCAATGTCTAAATCCCAAGAGATATCTGAGCGTTGCCGACCAATACCGAGAGTCTCAAGGAATCTCCATACCTCTGAACTAGCTTTGTTCTCAACAGAAGCATGGATATAGCTCCGTTGAGCATCCCTGCATACTTTATTGCAGCGGTTACGGAGAAGTTTATATTTCAAGAGATTAGCTTCAAAGTAGGTATATTTTCATTTCATTTAATTTCACTACGCCACAGAGGCCGTCAAAATCACTTATAATCGAGGTTGTCTTAAATAATGTTGAGACCTATGGGCATAGAAGAAAGTTTTGGCTGTTTTGGAAAGTAAAGAAAGCGAATTCTACTATCATTTTTCACTATGATCAAGTTTCATACAATTATATCATTTTCAACCGTAAAGAATACTGAAAAAGATTAGTATTATATTGATTATTTAACTATGCTCGACTTTATGAGAATATATGTGTGAAAATATCAGTTGTTCGGAGCCATGTTACTGTAATTTCATCGGAACGTTTTCAGACCAGAATACATAAATATTGCTTGGCGCCTTAAATAGGCATAAATCAAAGAGAATAGATGAATTGTATTGGTAATGGTAATTACTGCTTGTTGTTCCAGTGTTTGAATCCTGGATCAGTCTATAAAGTATTGAGCTTTTATTCATCATCATCATCATCATCATCATCATTACCAGCCTGTAGACGTCCACTGTTGGACATAGGCCTTTTTAGGGACTTCCAAACACAACGATCCCGAGCCGCCTGTTGCCAGCGGCTCCCTGCGACACGTTTAATGTCGTCAGTCCACCTGATTGGGGGTCGACCAACGCTGCGCTTTCCGGTGCGGGGTCGCCAATCTACCACCTTGGGCCCCCAACGTCCATCAGCTGTTCGAGCTACGTGCCCCGCCCATTGCCACTTCAGTTCTGCGACTCGCTGAGCTATGTCGGTTACTTTGGTTCTTCGCGGATCTCCTCATTTCTGATTCGATCACGCAGAGATACTCCGAGCATTGCTCTTTCCATCGCCCGCTGAGTGACTCTGAGCCTTCTTATGAAGCCCGCAGCTTTTATTACTTCAATCAAATTATCAGCTCAATGTTGGGATGGTGTTACATAATGTTGTCTCAAAACGTGTGTAAAAATGTTAAGCTGTCGATCCTCGTCATTATCATTAACATACTCGTTACTATGATAGCGATCGTTACAAGATTTAAAGCTTAATATCATCCAAGCCCGCCAATTGATTAATCCAAGCCGCAGGGTGCAGTATTAAAACAGCGTGGTGCCCCTCTCCTCTCCCAAAAAGGGGGGCCTATACTGTTAAAATGCGCTGATAATAATAATGATATTGCCACAGGAAACGAATGACCCATCCCCATTTTAAAACAACTGTTTTGCTAACAGTCTGAGATTCCTCTAACTATTACAACCAAACCTCTCCAATATATAATATCTATACAAAATTCTCAAGTCAATTACCACGTAGCACGTACCCATTATATCACGTAAACGTCTATACCTATGATGGTTAGTTAAAAACTCGATTGTATTCACCCACACAGCGCCTACGTTTCGCAGAAGGCTTCGGATGGCCCATACAGTTTCTATGGTCTTTGTGGGAAGCACAAATGGGCGGAAACGTGTAGATTTGGAGAATGAAGTCTGGTGTTTGCACCATCTGCCGCGGCGCCTGTGAGGGACGTCGCTTTTGCGCCGGCGCCTGGCGATAGGTGAGAAAATATCTCCGACTTCCCTGTCACAGATGAGTTTGTGCTCAGATGTTTATGTGAATTGTACCTATTTAATGTGTGCCTCTGTGAGGCAAACTCATACTCACCGACGAGGGTTCTTTTTTGAAGGAGGGAGGCTGGTTTGTGTGTGTGTTTTTTTATGATAAATGACTGTTATCAACTATTTTTCGACCTTAAAGGACTCATTTATTTTACAGAAAATAAAATAAAAATAATTTGTAAATTATACTCAAAATTTTTACTAATTATTATTGTATCTTACTATCATTATTTTAAAAAGCAATTTCTGAGATTTTGTATCCGACTCTTTACAGTACTTTCCTTCGGTAAAAGAGTCACAACAAACAGACAAACTTGAGAAGACATCTAAGTAAATAGTATCAATACTATATACCCAAAAAAAAAAATGTGAAATGCACTTTTCATTTGTTTTTATAAAGTCGTCAGATGGTTGTCCACTTGACAACTTTTAAAACCGAACCTAAACGTTGCTCCAAACTTTTACTTTTTATTTTCACTACCTACGATAGTTAAGTCAAAAATTTTGAATGTAATCTTTTTGTTATTAGGAGATTATAGAAATCACATTGCTTGCAAACAAGCTATCTTATCACAGTAAACAATAGAGGGGCTTACAAGTATTACATTTTGTATCTAAACGGATAATCCAAAACACGTGTGCAAAGTGTCGCGTCTGCGATTAAAGCTTATAGTAACGGTTCTATGGCGGAGGCGCGGTGCGTGACTCATCTCGGCTCGTTCATTGAGCACTGGTCCATTGAGAGGCGCTCACGCTCATTACAGCTCCGCCGGCCGGGCCTGCGCACACGCATACAGCGTCGCTCGCGAACGGACCACTACACCGACGCACTGCCTACGTTATGTTGCCTCTCATCTCCCGATACAATGTAAGTTAATAAACCTACGACTTCCTATCCAAACTTAGCCTGCAGCGTATATATTACTCGTGGTATTAATACGTATTTATTTACTTACAAGTGTTTTACTCTATTACAGATGGAGAGCTTTTCAAAATCGTGCATCTGGCTTGTTGCAGCGGCACTTTTGGCCGCGTGCGGCGTGAGTGCTGGCGTCGGAAGTAAAAGGCCGTTTACGCCTACCGATTCGATATTAGATATCATCGATACGGAGCAAGTTGAAAAAATGCTCGCAGCGAGACGACGAGCCGAAGAAGCGACGGCGTCACCGACCTCCTACCTGCAGAGAAACGAGCTCGGCGAGGGTAGCTCCGAAACGATGGTCGTCTCCGCACCCGACCAGGAAGACGTCACCGACATGCCCAAAGGGGCAGCCTTCAGAAACATCCTCAAGTCCTCGAAGAACGCATTGATCGTGACTAAAAAGGAATATCTTAAAGAAGACTGGTGTAAAACGGAGAAGTTGATACAAAAAATCCGCGAACCCGGATGTTTACAGGCGACAGTGATAAACAATTTTTGTTACGGACAGTGCAACTCGTTTTATATTCCGAAAGGTCCGCGGCGTCGCGAAGGAAATGACGAACGGCCTCCGCCGGCGTTTAAATCGTGCTCGTTTTGCAAACCGAAAAAGTTCACCTGGATCACTGTTACCCTTCGGTGTCCCGGACAGAACCCGCCGTTCAGGCGCAAGCGGCTACAGAAGATCAAGCAGTGCAAGTGTCTTCCGGTGGGCGTGAACTGATACCAGCTCGCGACAGACCCTCCTCATAGAGGCGGATAATCCGTCCAGCTCAATCGGAGAATCGCATCCGAAGTATGTGCTGAGCGCGCAAGGGGTAGAAGCTGAAAAAGGGAAGAACACTGAACACTGAAGAATGCAATCATAAAGTGTGACGTAAGGCGGTTTGTAATGACATTGTTACCTGATGTTTTGATTAGTAATTGTGGCCTGCTTATCGGGGCGAGTACGGAGCGGACTGTTGGACATTATTCGGATCGCGTGCTCACATACGTCAATAGAGATGACGTAATGTGATGCAGTGTAATAACTTGTTATAGAGCTGCTTCTACTGCAAGCTGTGAAGCAAAAGCTTTAATTGTCTGTAGTGATATTGATTAGTCGGTTGACGTTAGGAAACCAGTGGCAGGTGACCTTGCAATCGTTTAAGGATTATTTAGTACAAACTTTCCGTTGGAAAAATCTGTGCTCGTTGCGTAATAATAATTAACGGAAAATAAAGTGTTTGCTCTGCAGTTAATGAAGGATCTACACGTTTTCTATCGCAACAGAATAAGTGTGATATTAGTAGTAGAATAACAATCACAGGTGATTGCACTGAACGAACGCAAGTTTATGTTATTTATTTTAATATAATTTAACCATAATATTATATATAGTAGTATGTAGAGACCAGAATACGCTTATATGTCATAATTTAATGATAATTCTTAATACATGTAGGAGATACAGAGTAAATGTAATTACTTAGTATGTGTTAAAGATAATTCAAATAATAATGATCTCTGTTTGCTCTCCAGTCTTCGCATTTGTGTGTTTAATAACAATTTACGTTATATGTTCTGTTGCACGATGTTTGACAAGTGTAAAACATATCTTGTTAGAGATATCGCTGTACAAACTCCATAACGTACCTACTGTTACGAGTCTTTCACCTCAGAATACTTGAGGCTTTTGAAAGTACTCAAAAACATTTTTGTTTTGGCATTGATTCATCCGGAAGGTAGTTTAAAATAAACTAATTATTTAACGACAGCTTCAAAATTGCATACAATTTTTTTGTCTGTAATAACTACGAGGTTTTGGTACTGATTTTTCAGCTTCAATTTTGTAAATCTTAGTTTATTTGTGTATGTGTATGTCTATAATGACAAAATATAGAGGATTACTATCATGATCTGAAATTACGATCTTTTAAAATAGGACAATATCCCAGAAGGAAAATAACAGTTACAACATTTTATTATAACTATAACTGTTTGTTACTTATTTATGTAGTTTACCTACCGTATTATATACTTACTATGTAGTAAATAAAGATATTGCACATAATTCAATTATTCATTAAGAGTATCTGCACGTACAAGACTTGAATAACATTTAATATCCACGACCTATGACTTTTTACTAAGACCTGTTGAAACAGTAGTTATATTTTTTTTTAGTCTTATTGGATAGTGTTTACCTACACTTTTGGGATTATTTATATTTAAAAATAAACATAATATCAAAAATTGCAGAACCGACGGAATTCGAACCCGCGTTTCTCTGGCAATCCGGTCACTTAAAGCACCTTACTGCTAGGTCACGATCCCAATGTCGTCGATACCGAAATTGTTGAATATGTTTTTGATATTTTTGTTATTATGTTTATTCTTAAATATAAGTAGTTATATTTTCATATTAATGTTGATATTTTTGGAAAAACTTTCATAAAATGTTACACGTCTTTATGTATTGTCCTAGATTTTCAGCATTTGTATAATATTTTTCTTGTTCATTTTAGTGATTTTAATTTTTATTGTATTGATTGTTATTTGAAAAATGCCGATACGTATACGATGTGGCTTAAGACCCAGTTTTACATTGAGAGAAAGAATATCTTCATTTTCTTGTATATTTTAACATGATGAAAATTTAAATTGTCTTACGTGGGAAGTCGATGTTTAGCCATACAAAGATCTAATACCAACAACATGATGCAAAACTGTGTTTGTAAGTTCTCTTGCCACTATGTGAACATTATAAAATGTATAAGGAAATGTTACGTATTAAATAATTTAACAAAACGCATAATAAAGATGGCCAAGTTTGAAACTGTAATAAACGTCTTTAGGTGTCTGTACATTTTACCACAAACGTCTATTAAAGATGTAGGCGTGTTTATGTAATGTTGATAATAAACGAGATAATTTGATCATAGCACTTCGTCATTTATTTTCTCACCTCTTATTATTTAGTAAAATATATTGAAGGTTTGATAAAAGTTATAAGGATGATATGATAGAAAACAATTGAATTGGATATACCTAGTGACTAATTTTTAACCGACGAAAAAAAACGGTGGAGGTTCTCAATTCGACACGTATATATTTTTTTTTATTTATGACCACGCATAACTTTTTACAGAGTTGTCCGATTTTGATAATTCTTTTTTTTATTAGAATTAAAGGGCATTCATCTGTCAGGATCTGATGATGATATCCTGGGGAAATTGAAGGAACTCTTAAAATTTTGGAGGCACGCTTACAGCGATTTCGGTTTTTGTCTCGGTATCGGTAGCTTTTTGGCTACTAGTGCTGTATATTATACTATGACAGTATAGCACGAGTATGATACGTGGCGATAAATCACTAAAAAGTAAGAAATAAAATTTTTTAAATATAAATATAACCGATTTAAAACGCACTAAAATGTAAAAAATAACTGTGTAAGTAAAAGTAAATTAAAGCAACTAAATGACACAGATATTTTTTACTTTTTAGTGCGTTTTGAGTCGGTTATATTTTTATTTAAAAATTTTGTGTTAAAGTTTAGGTCATTTTCAGTTGAATTTTTATTGTGCTTGAACACTAAACCAATTAACTGTTATTGATTCCCTTATATTATTGGGCAAATTCGTATAGCAATTCATGATTCAATGAACTAATTTGAGCGGATATTGAAATTCAGGAAGACTTGTTAATTAATACCTAATTTGAAATTATAATTACAGTAGTAACTGCTGGTGAATATTTCAATAGAGAAAAGTTCCACCGTAGTACCGTTTCCCTATAATGTATGTGCAATATAGTTTTCAAGACACTGCACAATAAATTGCAGAAAAGTTGAAGAGTTGACGCAAATACAGCGTCCGATTTTTACAGCGTCTCAATTTTGATTTTATGTTCAACTAGAGGATGTCCGCGGGTTTATCAAAATAGTTCTCGTTTGTGTTATTTGTGTTATTCTGATAGGTAAGCTATATTTATGTAAAGATTAATCAAAATCCATTCAGTAGTTTTTGCATGAGAGAGTAACAAAAATCCATCCATACATACATACATACAAATTTTTGGCATTTACGAATTATAATATTAGTAAGTATGAATTATTACACTGGAAAAACGGTTGTGCAAAAAGAATTAAAGAACTTTTTATACTATACAGGCTTGCGTTTGCCGTACAGAAAACAACCGATAGTTTCTTTTTTATATAAAAAGCTCGTGCCTGACCACGACACCCGATATGTTTTATTATAAATTAAATCGATTAATTAAAATTCTATGCATTTTTCTATTATCATAGCTGATGATGTCATTGTCATGATGCAGTATAACACAGAACAGATTCTACCGTACAATTATATTATGTACTCAGCACCTGTACTGTGAAATGTGAATATTTATTACTATGACGCAATTCTATCAAACAGTTCACCAATATAATTATTATTCAAGTTCCGTTGCAATACACCAATCCGTTGTCACTATCAATTATATTTCTTTTAGCTGGTATTATGTCATCGGTGTTCTGTGGAGGACATAGTTAAAGTTTAACAGGATTCACAGATTTTTAGATAAAGACATCCTTGACTCAAGGATAACTTAACTGTACAGGACCTTGAGTATATACATATACTATAGTAGTAATTTTTGGCTTAACTCAGAATGGAAGCGAAGCGACGCGTTAAGATTTGTCAAACACAAATTATAATATTCATGTCTATTTTCAATCCATTAAAGAACAAAGCATTTGAAATGTGGGTATACAGGAGGTTCTCAATTCGACAAGTATATATTTTTTTTGTATGTATGACTACGCATTACTTTTTTTTTTAATTCTTTTTATTCATTTTGATAATTCTGTTTTTATTAGAAAGGGCACACTTCCAAGGTGGTCCCATTGTCATCATGTTAGAATCTGATGATGATATCCTGGGGAAATTGAAGGAACTCTTCAAATTTTGGAGGCACGCTTACAGCGATTTCGGTTTTTGTCTCGGTATCGGTAGCATTTTGGCTACTAGTGCCATATAATATACTATGACAGTATAGGACGTACAGTTACGTGGCGATAAATCACTAAAAAGTATGAAATAAATTTTTTTAACAAAAAATAGAACCGATTCAAGACGCACTAAAAAGTAAAAAATAACTGTCTCATTTAGTTGCTTTAATTTACTTTTTAGTGCGTTTTGAGTCGGTTCTATTTTTTGTTAATAATATTTATTAGTTAATATAGCAAATTCCAACAGCGTTTTCCAAAAGGAAACGTCTTCATGGATTAGGTTTGAATTTTTTTACTATTATCAGCAGTTTTTGTATAGAATAGAACTTAGAAAATTCGGCAAAGATATTGCATCTTACAATTTGTACTGTGTTTGGTCCTAAGTATTCGAGTCATCACAATTTTATCACTGTACAATGTTGTACGCAAAGATGAAAGGTACAAGTTGTGTTTGGATAATTAAGAATCGTTTGCATCTCGGCTATCAACAAGCACGTCGAGACTTATAGTCTAAGAGCTAACGTACCTTTTGTAAGTAGAACCTACCTAACGGAATTTATTGTGAAGTATTGAAAGATTCTTTTTACTACTTAGTACCTACTTTTGCTCAAAAACGTTGACATTTATCGTTCCACAGCCAAATTAAAATGACATCCGATTTGACGGCCTTCGTGGCGCAGTGGTATGCACGGTGGATTCATAAGACGGAGGTCCTGGGTTCGATTCCCGGTAGGGCAGATTGAGATTATTCTTAATTTGTCTTTTTATTTTGCCGATACGATGTCGTGTAGAAACCGATAGGGGTGTGGATTACATCCTACTCCTAACAAGTTAGCCCGCTTCCGTCTTAGATTGCATCATCACTTTACATCAGGTATGATAGTAGTCACGGGCCAACTTGTAGTCGATAAAAAAACAAAAACATATCAAGCTCTGAATAAATAAAGGGCTAAAGTAATTTTATTTTATTAGTTTTTGTCTGTTACGAGTAGGTACATAAAGCGATAAAGGCTTAATTCTAAGTTCTGTTACTTAGTTAAGTTTTGTTTTGTGTTAAGTTTATTTTGCATTTGATTTCAATTACGTTGCAAGTTGCGTCTGTCGCCTACTGAATGAATCAATTAAAGCAAATGAAACAAAGGCTTACGAATTTTTAAGCTCATATTACTGAATTATTTTATTTCTGGCAATCATGAAATCGAAAAAAAAAAGTAGACTGTAACACGTGGGGCTAAAAACCTATTAACCCAAAACTCGGTCTCTGTTTAGCGCCCTCAAATTCGGCTCGAGATTAATAATTTTAATAAAAAAATACTTCATGTATAATGGGTCTGTATAACAATTACAACAATTGTAGCCCCTTATATAACAATTTACTATTTTATAGTAATTATTGACTGACAAGGCAGATGGCCCACCTGATTCTAAGATGGTGCATACAATCAACTAACAAACCTTCGTACGGAAACTCAGCAATGCACTTTGGCAGCAGAAATAAGCATTGCGTTAGCATTTCCCTGGCCGAACTATGTATTCGCTATTATAAACTCTACTAGTTACTTTCTTATAGAAGGTATACCTGACTAGAAAATCCTCTACTATTAAAAAAATATTACATTAGTCTTGTCCTGGTTTCGAGTCCTGGGTCGAGTTATAAAATAGATCTGAGATTTGACGACCTCCGTGGCGCCGTGGTATGCGCGGTGGATTTATGAGATGGAGGTCCTGGGTTCGATTCCCGGCGGGGCAGATTGAGATTTTTCTTAATTTGTCTTGGTCTGGCTGGTGGGACTCTTTCGCCCTACCGACAAAGACGTACCGCCAAGCGATTTAGCGTTCCGGTACGATGTCGTGTAGAAACCGAAAGGAAGGATTTCGTCCTACTCTTAACAAGTTATCCCGCTTTCATCTTAGATTGCATCGTTACTTAACATCAGGTGTGATAGCAGTCAAGGGCCAACTTGTAGTCGATAAAAAAAAATCCTATTTTAAAGAAATTTTCAATAAGATGTATGCCTGGAGTCGAGAAGATGCCGGTGTTACACCCCCGTGTCTCGGAGACCACGTTAATCCGTCAGTACCGATCCCGATCATAATCATCTGATAGACATCGGATAGTGCTCGTTATGAAGTAAAAGATATCGCCCTACTTCCACCAACCCGCAGTTGAGCAGCATGGTGGATCTACGCTCCATATCTCGTCTCCTATAATTAGGAAGGCCTGGCTGTAATAATGACGATGACATGAAATATTGGTAGTAGTAAAGAGCCACACTGCTTGGAGTATAAGGCCGCCTACTCGCTAGCGATTGTTTTCAACGTGGGTGTAACTTTAAACACACAGGTACGTAAATTATCTGCAAGCGTTCTGTATACGTAAAGCAATACTCCCACTTTTACTACAAGATGCATGTTGAACATATTAATTTACTAGCGGATGCTCGCGACTTCCTCGTCGGTTTAGTGGCTACAGATCATGTGAGGTTATGAGTTCGAGTTTTTGGGAGTAGAGCTGTTCATCATCATCATCAGTATGTATCCGTCCATTGCTGGATATAGGCTTTTCCGAGAGCGTGGCACACACACGATCCGCTGCCTTTCTTATCCAGCCACTTCCTTCAACCTTTTTGAAGACGTGGAGGCAGTTCTGCATTTGGTACGTGGTCTCCAGTCCAGAACACTCCGGTCCCAGCGCCCCTTTGTGCTGAAACTTATATAGAACTATTTACAGTAGTTTTTTCGTATCCATAAATGCCCAGTGACAGCTCTGATTTTAAGGTGGTAAATTCCCCTGACTCGGTGGGCAATTATAATTATCGCTTTAAATAAATCACCTCCTCTTCTGCCAAGCGGGTTGCAAGGACCCGTTGGATGCAGGCGGCTCATGCTTCAGGTGTCCATCGACTGATGATTATGATAACACTTCATTATAACCTTAACAGTTAGGGTTTTAAATTAGTGCCTTATTTATCATGTAACCTAATCGGCACTTAAATCTACCTAACGAGATACAGTAAAAGTTTACATTCAAGAGTTTTGATTGTTACTGTCGATATGAACTAGTAACAAGTAAGGCCGCCTACACAATAGCGTTTACCTCGCGTGGGCGTCGCTCCGGTATACAGGTTCAACTGTTGCGTATGATTTTAAATTATTTTGTATTGACCAATACGTTTGGTTTTCTTTTTTTAGATGACAAGTTGACGATGCATCTCAAGTTTGAAGTAGCTTCGTTTCTATCATATTGATTACCTAATTTTTTAACTTGGTTGGTCTAGTGGTTAGCTGGTGTAGCTTGGGTTCGTAGGTTAGAGGCCTGGGTCGGGCTATAAATTTCAACACTTTATTATCTTTGGAAGTCGGTATTTTTCGGTCGGTTTGCTGATATTAGGCCGCGGCCGTGACTAGTTACTGCCCTACCGAAAAAAACGTATCGCCAAGCAACTTAGCGTTCTGGTGCGACGTCGTGTAGAAACCGAAGAGGTGAGGATATTCGCCTACTCCTGACAAGTTAGCTTTCTTCACTCTCAGATTGCATCATTACTTACCATCAGGTGTGATTGCAGTCAAGAGCTTACTTGTTATGAATAAAGTTATTTTTTTGGTAACTTTTTCAGTTGCTAAAAAAAATTAAAAAAAAAAGTTCGGTTCACTGATACACTTATGTTGCAAGCTCGCTGCAGCTTTAATTGTGAACAGTTTTCTTATAAGTCCGTGTGCGAGAAGCGCGCGAAACTTTACAAGGTAGTTTTCACCGGCAGTGGAGCGAGGAGCGCGACAAGCTCGACAAGCTCGACCTGACTGCGTCTGAGTTAGGTATGTTATCAATGACAAATTTTACCGACCAGACCAACCCATTTGACCAGGGACAATTTGGATAGTAATTTGATTTATTATTTTTGCTTTTTTACATTATATTATAACAAATACCTTTGTTTCAGGACTTCCAACACGAACAAGAAGAGAGTTGTATGCACTATCATCACCCTAAACCGAGGAAATCAAAGAGATCCAATTTCACAAGTACTGTTTTATTTATTTTGATGCCTTTTATACAAAAACTTTTGAAAAGTCTAGTCTATCAATGAGTCCCTCGACCTGTCTGGAAATTAAGAGAGAGAGAGAAACAGATACTCTTTGCATTATAGCTCTTATGTTAATTTGAAATTTAATTAATTTCAAATCTTTACAAAATTATATTCTCAGTCTCGATTAAGATCAACGTCACTGCAGCGATTGTCGCCGTCGCGCGCATCTGCGTCGCGCATGTCCGTGTCGCGCTCGTCGGGCAGCGTGTCGGGCTCGGAAGAGGAAACGTGCAAACCCAAGAAATCAAAGAAGAAGCACCGCAAACACTCTCCACTGCCGGTAAGTTCTAACTCTTATTATAGTATAGGTATTTATATATTAACCTATTTGGATTTGATGAGTGGTCAAATTATGTATGTGTTCAAGGATTTCATATAAAATAAAACTACATTTTACACCGAATAGAGGCTTTATTTGAATAGAAATTTGATTCGTAGTATCCATTGCAACCTCATGTACCTATCATTTTACGACCCTAAAATTCATTTCCTAATTATGTTACAATCACTTCGTGAAATAAAATATGAATTCTTGAAGCAGCCTTTGTATATTTTTTATATTTATTAACTCTGAAATCGCTTAAAAATAAAGTAATGATTAAATTGTATATTTCGGTGTTCCCAGTGTTGTATTCGTTTATAAGACGTGGATTGTTATTAACAGACGATATAGATCTAGTAGCAGGTTCGATTCTCGGCCAGAACTGCTACAAGTAATTGCAGACACATGTATTTCGAGTTCATTAAATGTTTCTTGTCTATAATTCTTTAAAAACCGAAAGTAAAGAATATTACTAAAAATATAAAAAACCGTACTGCATATTAAGTTGTACGATTAAAAAATATATAAATTATAATTGAATTAACATTTTCTGATAATGGTGAATAATATAGAATGATATTTTATAAATTCAAATGAAAACTGTTATAAATTCATAATATAAAGAGGCTGCTTCAATTACAATAATTACGATATTATTAATAAATCAATGGAACAAAAATATATCCAACAATAAACATTTCTAATTATAGCATGAGTGCACTCAAGACGTGCATGGATGAGATGAGTTTGACTCAATAAATAGATAGATATCGCTAATGAAAATTAAAATTATTTTAACATTCAATACAATACAAGTCGGCTTAGCTGTTAACTCACCTGTTGTTAAATGACAATTCAGTGAAAATCGCAATTCCGAAAGTTACGCCAGACTATTATCAAACATGATCTAAGTTGGGAATAGAACCCTAAACAAATTGCTAGTGTTCGCAAAATAAGATTATCTATAAATAATAATAGAACAAAATAACCCATTATGTTATAATGCAATATTATATTATTATTTGTCCTCTATTATTCTACTACAATCCCGCTTATACTGAGACGTGTCATTAACGTTAACATGATGATCATAAGATCTTAAAAATCTTTATTATTAATAAAAGTGGGATTATAATAGAATAAGTGATTGTTGTATGGTGATTATAACATTATAATAACATGAATATGAATTTGAACTCTTGTTGGTAACTTTTGGTGTTATATAATAAAATAAATGACAAAAATTCTTTAAACATAACCAAAAGAAAGCTTCGCAAACGAAGACTTGTATGAATAATACTAGACTTTTAAACATGGGCGGCTTTTCTGTAAATTTGTAACGAAACTCAAAATGTAATAGATGGCATCGTTCCCGCCAAGGCATGTTACAAACCGTACTAAAACGTATTTCGACAGAGAAATAAAGGTTCGCTTCTCGTCGGTTCCGCAATTTTTGATTTTATCTTATCAATATTTTCGAAATTCAGAAATTATCATCCAGTGTGACCCCACTATGTAAAAAAAATATGATAATTATATAGTTGAACCATCAAAACAAAATAAAACAAATGAATCATTATTGAAAATCTGACAACTTTTTGCTTTACTATATATGAGGACAGAGTTAATACTCGCCCCCTTCACTTATTGGGGGTTTGTTTAAGTTTATTCTTTTGATGCCTGAGCTAGGCTTTAGTATACTTTGTCTAGTAGACAGTCATACAAGTCTCAGTTCACAAATTATATATTTATCTTACGTCCATTATAATAATCTTAAGCAATATACAAAGCTTTCGACTATATCATCATATTGCATCTACACCACGTAGGTACGTTTAAACCTTTCGCGTCTTAATACTAAACTACTGTCTTTTGTTCACTTCCCCCAGTTTTAGCTTACAACTATATACTAGTACTCATGAACATTATAACTTTGCACTGAACTTCAAATATTATATGTACAAGAATTGCTTATAGCATTTTCCTGAATAAAGTTAATGAGACAAACGTATAGAAGATTGCATTATTAGTAATATATTTTTAACTTACTATAATTAGCATACTTTTTTATTTTATACATATTTTTATAATATTTGCCTACATTATAATAATTTTTACATTTCTAATTTTTTTTCAAAAGACTGCATGTTCACTTTTATATTTATACAATTCAATTAGACGTAAATAATTATAATTATTATAATATAATTAATTATGTTATTTGTCATTATACTTCTGGTAATTATGAGTGGCATGAACCTGTTCCACTTTAATTGTACACATTTTTATTTATATTTCAATTAGCTTAGACTTAGTGAATTGTTAAGCACAGGATTTTTTTCAGATTTATAATATATTTTTACTTAAGATGTCTATAGTCAATGCTACATTGCCAGATACTGTCTAAAAATCTGCAGGAATTTATCATTTTTATTTATCTTTTTATATTCTTTGACCAATTCTGATACTGCTATATCTCTTTTACTTTTACTTTCTTTGTCTCGTTTAATGAGAATATTTTCATAACATCGCAGCTTATATCGGGAGATGAATGTTTAAGCAATGCCTATTTAAAATAACACTGTCATCATTAGAACATAGGCAAAGCTGATTTGTGTGGAAATAATACCAAAATTTTATACGAACGTGTAATTTTTGTTAATTAAAAAGAAAAGAAGAAAAATATTACTTACTCGTTTTATGTCTTGTAATCCTAATGTCAAAAATGAAATGATAAAAATAATGGGAATTGTAGGCTTAACATGATCTCATACTACGTCACTTGACTAAATATAGTTATTTTCAGATACATATTTTATCGATGACATTTATTTAGAGCTTGATTGCGATCTTTATTTTAAACTATTGCATAGCTTCTATCGCAGGCCTTGAGCGTCCAGAAATTCCGTAACGAAAAAACCGAACAACCCCCACTCCGACTTGCACAGCGGTGATACTTTTTAGTTTTTTACTCTATCGATAAATACCATTACTTTTGATGACTTTTTGAAATATCACGCTTGTAAAATAAATACTGCATAAATAAAATAAATATATAATTGCATAAGTTGATAAAAAATGCTATGCAATAGCTTTACCGTGGCAGTCTCCGAGTGCCACACGTCTTTTTTTTATTGTATTATTTGTTTTTGTGGCACGACGGTGAGATTCTCATGGTGGTACATTATTGCCAGTATGGAGGTAACTAATCGCAACCGAAGCCTCTCTAGACTAAATTAAAGCCAGCTCAGAAAGTGACAACTTTCTAAACTGGCTCGACCCGGGAATCGAACCCAGGACCGCATTGCTTATCAGTTTACTAACAAACTACACTCTGCGTCGATCTGCTTTACATCCATATAATATTAAATTTCGGAAAAAAAAACATTCATTCACTCCAGAAACAATAATAACGATCTATGTCTTAATCTTCCATAACCAGTTCTGAAATACCAATTCAGTCTAGTCCTAGTATAGACATGCTGCCTGCTGATTGTTAATTATAGAAATTTCATGCTAATTGCTAATATAATTATGTTGGTATAGAAAATATTTACGAATAATGTGTAATTATTTTGTTTCAGTTTCTTGGGAACACGATTCCAGTTTGAAAATTTTATAGTCCTCGGTTAGGTTGCCTTGCAGAGATTATTTTAACGATAAGGCAGGTTGTTGTGTATTTATAATATTTTAAAAATTTTGATTAATATATAGTTATATATTTGAAAATACGTTCTTGTAGGTTAGTACTATAGAAATCAGGCGCTCTGGATTTTACCACTTGTTGTTTCTTTGGTATATATTATTTATTTTGTATTATTTATGTTTAATTTGCACATATTATTATTATATGGACAAGAATTGGTCATTAATTATAATCTGTTCATATTTTAAATTAATTTACTAGATTTTCTTGGAACACGAGTGACTATTGGAAAATACAAATATTCTTTAAATGTTTGTTGTATTTTGTCTGGGTTTTTTATTTACAGATTTGTGTTATTATTTTGAAATTCTTTACTTGAATAATTAGAATCGAATGTTTGTGGCAGCATGGCAGTTTGAAAGGTTTAAAAAAAATTATATAGATTTTCAATAATTTGTTTAATTGTTAATTTTGTCCTAAAAATTTTGATGTTCCGTTTAGTTAGGTAGGTTGAAAGGATTAAATAAATACATACACAAAAGAAAGCATATAAATATTTCAACATATTTCTGCGCGAGGCGTTATGTGTGCGTGCACGTGTTTTAATACAGTTTTAATTTGTGTGACAGTTACGCTTTACAAGCAATACGAGTCACGCACACTAAACACCTACCTGTACGTATACAAGGTTTACCAACACATAGCACCGCGCGCAAAAATGAGTTGAAATATCTGTAATACAATAACATAAATGTGGTTTGTAATATTAAATCAATGTTGGTTTTGCTTTGCCATAGCGACAACCTTTGCATTACTGTTCTTTGTATCTTTTGTTATGCAATTAATTAAGTTGGTCCTGTAAACAATTTATTAATTCAAAATGTCACTGTTTATACGTTAAGAAATGTACCAACTGAGGACTATAAAGATGTGTGATCTAGTTAGTATTTGTGTGCAGTTTTTGTATGGATAGTTTACTGATAGATCCATGGATGGATGGATAGATTACTTATAGATAAACAGAAACAAGGTGTCTCAGGAAACCTTGCTTCTGTTTCTCTATAAGTAGCGAAATTGTTATGACAAATTCAGTTAGTACGACCTTTTTATGTTTTAATTGTCTCAATATTTGCGAAATTCTTTAATATTATTTGGATATTTAGAATGTATTTTTTTCAATTATTTATTTACAATTTTATTTCATTTTTGGCAATGTTTACGAGAGCAAGAAAATATATGACCAATTTTGAATTAAAAAAAAAGAGATCTAATCGGTAATTTATAAAAATGATGTTATATATTAGGTACAAGTATAGATACTATCTATTTATCATAAGTGTGCGTTTATGATGTCGAGTATTTTCGTATTATATATACATTTTTATCAATATCAACGATCCTACAATTTCCAAGGTTTCTTGAATTTGTTTTAAGGTAAAAGTTTTGTTGTTCAATTAAAAGATTGTGTTTATGTTAGATACATTTAGACCGACTGCTGAAGGAAGATATTATATAGTTATGTATTATCATATTCTTGCATGCTTTATAATTTTTTTATAGCCTTTGAAGTCCGTGCACACAGAAAAAGTTCACGCGTTCCGTGATCTGCGTTCTGCTTTCTATGTAATGTAATATTACCTACATAAAACTTAGCCTACATAATATTATTTATTAAATATTATTCTTATATCTATAATCTCATCCCTCTGACCCCTTACACCTTGAGTTCAATTTTTATTTACATCCATTCAGCGTCCCTAGTCCACATTACGACATATTCCTGCTATTTTAGCTGTTATGAAATATGCAGAAGTTAAAATTTAATAGTAATAAATATGTTAAACGAACATAAACAATTCAATGGTTATTAAAGAACCTGTACTTAGTATCAATTAGAAAAAAAGTGAATTTTAAAATTAAGTCATCAAACTATATGCAACGTCCAAAAGTCTTTCAAAAACCAGAATGTGCAAAGTCTGGTCTAATCAAAGACTATCTTTTTGCTTTAAAAAACTGTAACGAAAAAAGTTCATTTTAATATGCTTAGTTCGTATTAGGTCATGAGGGTATGACGTTTTCCACAAGTCTCCTGTTTTGTATTTTAATGACAGATGGTGACTCGCCATTCAATACACGGTATCGTTTCATAAGTGATACTTTAATAGCGGTACCGTGTTTTGACCAGCTAAAGGGTGCAGTGTTGTGTATTGTTACAGCTTTAGTTTCGCTTCACAGCGTTACGGCGACTGGCACATGAGGTGAGCCCTTGTGATATACTAGTTAATGAGCCCTTATTTACTAGTATATTACAATCTACAACGCGCGCCAGACACCGTCCCGTCCGCTGTGTGTGAGCCCTTACTGCTAAAGCTGTTTACTAACAGCGAGATTTGTTGGCTTGAAACAAAACATATTCATTGTACGCTCCACCTAAGCACCTCATTGAGCTGCCCACCTTGCCACGTACAACTCATATGTGTTATATAGCCGACAAATCTCATTGGCAGGAATCAGCATCACACAACACCCTGGGAGCCGATGGCCTGATCTTGCGAGCTCCGCTCCGAACTGGCTGTTTAGGGCAAGCCCGGAGACTGGGGCACTCTTCCCGGGCCCCATGGAGCTCGGGTCCGTGGCGTTGCCACTCACCAACAGCTTCGCTACTAGCCACCGAAAACACATCTGCCACAAGTCTCCTGTATTGTATTTTAATGACAGATGGTGACTCGCCACTCAGTGCACGGTACAGCTCTACAAGATATACTTCAATAGCGGTACCTTGTTTTGACCAGCTAAAGGGTGCAGTGTTGGGTATTGTTACAGCTTTAGTTTCGCTGCACAGCGTTACGGCGACTGACACGACATAAGGTGAGCCCTTGTGATATACTAGTTAACGAGCCCTTATTTACTAGTATATTACAATTTACAACGCGCACCAGACATCGTCCCGTCTGCTGTGCGTGAGCCCTTACTGCTAAAGCTGTTTACTAACTGCGACATTTCTTGGCTTGAAACAGTGCATATAAATTGTTGTACAAATAAAGTAAATAAATCTGCTTAATCTGTATGGGGTCATGAGAGTAAGACATCTGCCACAGGTCTTTATTCTGTATTGATATGGCAGATGGTGACTCGCCGTTCAACGCTCGGTACTGCTCTATAAGAGATATAGTAAAAACGGTACCGTGGATTGATCAGCTAATGGGTGCAGTGTGGTGTTTTGTCACTGCTGTAAAGGTTTCGCCGCATAACCGACAAGACGGCGCTTCTCAACACTGGCACGACGTGAGCCCTTGATGGTAAAGGTACTAGTTAACATATAACGTCATACTAGAACGTCCTATTTTAACTAGTATATTACAATCTACAACGTGCGCCAGACACCGTCCCGTCCGCTGTGTATGAGCCCTTACTGCTAAAGCTATTTACTAACAGCGAGATTTGTTGGCTTGAAACAAAGCATATTCATTGTACGCTCCACCAAAGCACCTCATTGAGCTGCCCACCTTGCCACGTACAACTCATATGTGTTATATAGCCGACAAATCTCATTGGCAGGAATCAGTTCCACACGACACTCTGGGAGCTGATGGCCTGCTCTTGCGAGCTCCGCTCCGAGCCGGCTGGTTAGGGCAAGCTCGGAGACTGGGGCGCTCTCCCTGGGCCCCATGGAGCGCTCGGGTCCGTGGTGTCGCCACTCACCAACAGCTTCGCCACTAGCTGCCCTGCGGGACTTTAACTTTAGTTCTGGCTAAAAAGTAAAAATCTAATTAACAAATGGTTGATCTGTTTCAGGTTTTGAGGGCAAGACATCAGCCACAAGTCTCCTGTTTTGTATTTTAATGACAGATGGTGACTCGCCACTCAATGCACGGTACCGCTCTACAAGATATACTTTAATAGCAGTACCGTGTTTTGACCAGCTAAAGGGTGCAGTATTGTGTATTGTTACAGCTTTAGTTTTGCTTCACAGCGTTACGGCGACTGGCACGACATGAGGTGAGCCCTTGTGATATACTAGTTAACGAGCCCTTATTTACTAGTATATTACAATCTATAACGCGCGCCAGACACCGTCCCGTCCGCTGTGTATGAGCCCTTACTGCTAAAGCTATTTACTAACAGCGAGATTTGTTGGCTTGAAACAAAGCATATTTATTGTACGCTCCACCAAAGCACCTCATTGAGCTGCCCACCTTGCCACGTACAACTCATATGTGTTATATAGCCGACAAATCTCATTGGCAGCAATCAGCATCACACAACACCCTGGGAGCCGATGGCCTGATCTTGCGAGCTCCGCTCCGAGCTGGCTGTTTAGGGCAAGCCCGGAGACTGGGGCACTCTCCCCGGGCCCCACAGAACTCGGGTCCGTGGCGTTGCCACTCACCAACAGCCTTGCCACTAGCCACTGATAACACATCTGTCGCGAGTCTCCTGTTTTGTATTTTAATGACAGATGGTGACTCGCCACTCAATGCACGGTACCGCTCTACAAGATATACTTTAATAGCAGTACCGTGTTTTGACCAGCTAAAGGGTGCAGTATTGTGTATTGTTACAGCTTTAGTTTTGCTTCACAGCGTTACGGCGACTGGCACGACATGAGGTGAGCCCTTGTGATATACTAGTTAACGAGCCCTTATACTAGTATACTACAATCTACAACGCGCGCCAGACACCGTCCCGTCCGTTGTGTGTTAGCCCTTACTGCTAAAGCTGTTTACTAACAGCGAGATTTGTTGGCTTGAAACAAAACATATTCATTGTACGCTCCACCTAAGCACCTCATTGAGCTGCCCACCTTGCCACGTACAACTCATATGTGTTATATAGCCGACAAATCTCATTGGCGGCAATCAGTTTCACACGACATTTGGGAGCTGATGGCCTGCTCTTGCGAGCTCCGCTCCGAGCCGGCTGGTTAGGGCAAGCTCGGAGACTGGGGCGCTCTCCCTGGGCCCCATGGAGCTCTCGGATCCGTGGTGTCGCCACTCACCAACAGCTTCGCCACTAGCTGCCCTGCGGGACTTTAACTTTAGTTCTGGTTAAAAAGTAAAAACGCTTGATCTGTTTCGGGTTTTGAGGGTAAGACATCAGCCACAAGTCTCTTGTTTTGTATTTTAATAACAGATGGTGACTTGCCACTCAATGCACGGTACCGTTCTATAAGTGATACTTTAATAACTGTACCGTGTTTTGACCACCTAAATGGTGTAGTGTTGTGTATTGTTACAGCTTTAGTTTCGCTTCACAGCGTTACGGCGACTGGCACGACATGAGGTGAGCCCTTGTGATATACTAGTTAACGAGCCCTTATTTACTAGTATATTACAATCTACAACGTGCGCCAGACACCGTCCCGTCCGCTGTGTGTGAGCCCTTACTGCTAAAGCTATTTACTAACAGCGAGATTTGTTGGCTTGAAACAAAACATATTCATTGTACGCCCCACCAAAGCACCTCATTGAGCTGCCCACCTTGCCACGTACAACTCATATGTGTTATATAGCCGACAAATCTCATTGGCAGCAATCAGCATCACACAACACCCTGGGAGCCGATGGCCTGATCTTGCGAGCTCCGCTCCGAGCTGGCTGCTTAGGGCAAGCCCGGAGATTGAGGCACTCTCTCCGGGCCCTATGGAGCTCGGGTCCGTGGCGTTGCCACTCACCAACAGCTTCGCCATTAGCTGCCCTACGGGACTTTATCTTTCGTTCTGGTTAAAAAGTAAAAACGCTTGATCTGTTTCGGGTTTTGAGGGTAAGACATCAGCCACAAGTCTCTTGTTTTGTATTTTAATAACAGATGGTGACTTGCCACTCAATGCACGGTACCGCTCAACAAGATATACTTCAATAGCGGTACCGTGTTTTGACCAGCTAAAGGGTGTAGTGTTGTGTATTGATACAGCTTTAGTTTCGCTTCACAGCGTTACGGCGACTGGCACGACATGAGGTGAGCCCTTGTGATATACTAGTTAACGAGCCCTTATTTACTAGTATATTACAATCTACAACGCGCGCCAGACACCGTCCCGTCCGCTGTGTGTGAGCCCTTACTGCTAAAGCTATTTACTAACAGCGAGATTTGTTGGCTTGAAACAAAACATATTCATTGTACGCTCCACCAAAGCACCTCATTGAGCTGCCCACCTTGCCACGTACAACTCATATGTGTTATATAGCCGACAAATCTCATTGGCAGCAATCAGCATCACACAACACCCTGGGAGCCGATGACCTGATCTTGCGAGCTCCGCTCCGAGCTGGCTGCTTAGGGCAAGCCCGGAGATTGAGGCACTCTCTCCGGGCCCTATGGAGCTCGGGTCCGTGGCGTTGCCACTCACCAACAGCTTCGCCATTAGCTGCCCTACGGGTCTTTATCTTTCGTTCTGGTTAAAAAGTAAAAACGCTTGATCTGTTTCGGGTTTTGAGGGTAAGACATCAGTCACAAGTCTCTTGTTTTGTATTTTAATAACAGATGGTGACTTGCCACTCAATGCACGGTACCGTTCTATGAGTGATACTTAAATAACTGTACCGTGTTTTGACCAGCTAAAGGGTGCAGTGTTGTGTATTGTTACAGCTTTAGTTTCGCTGCACAGCGTTACGGCGACTGGCACGACATGAGGTGAGCCCTTGTGATATACTAGTTAATGAGCCCTTATTTACTAGTATATTACAATCTACAACGTGCGCCAGACACCGTCCCGTCCGCTGTGTGTGAGCCCTTACTGCTAAAGCTATTTACTAACAGCGAGATTTGTTGGCTTGAAACAAAACATATTCATTGTACGCTCCACCAAAGCACCTCATTGAGCTGCCCACCTTGCCACGTACAACTCATATGTGTTATATAGCCGACAAATCTCATTGGCAGCAATCAGCATCACACAACACCCTGGGAGCCGATGACCTGATCTTGCGAGCTCCGCTCCGAGCTGGCTGCTTAGGGCAAGCCCGGAGATTGAGGCAATCTCTCCGGGCCCTATGGAGCTCGGGTCCGTGGCGTTGCCACTCACCAACAGCTTCGCCATTAGCTGCCCTACGGGTCTTTATCTTTCGTTCTGGTTAAAAAGTAAAAACGCTTGATCTGTTTCGGGTTTTGAGGGTAAGACATCAGTCACAAGTCTCTTGTTTTGTATTTTAATAACAGATGGTGACTTGCCACTCAATGCACGGTACCGTTCTATGAGTGATACTTAAATAACTGTACCGTGTTTTGACCAGCTAAAGGGTGCAGTGTTGTGTATTGTTACAGCTTTAGTTTCGCTGCACAGCGTTACGGCGACTGGCACGACATGAGGTGAGCCCTTGTGATATACTAGTTAATGAGCCCTTATTTACTAGTATATTACAATCTACAACGTGCGCCAGACACCGTCCCGTCCGCTGTGTGTGAGCCCTTACTGCTAAAGCTATTTACTAACAGCGAGATTTGTTGGCTTGAAACAAAACATATTCATTGTACGCCCCACCAAAGCACCTCATTGAGCTGCCCACCTTGCCACGTACAACTCATATGTGTTATATAGCCGACAAATCTCATTGGCAGCAATCAGCATCACACAACACCCTGGGAGCCGATGGCCTGATCTTGCGAGCTCCGCTCCGAGCTGGCTGCTTAGGGCAAGCCCGGAGATTGAGGCACTCTCTCCGGGCCCTATGGAGCTCGGGTCCGTGGCGTTGCCACTCACCAACAGCTTCGCCATTAGCTGCCCTACGGGACTTTATCTTTCGTTCTGGTTAAAAATTAAAAACGCTTGATCTGTTTCGGGTTTTGAGGGTAAGACATCAGCCACAAGTCTCTTGTTTTGTATTTTAATAACAGATGGTGACTTGCCACTCAATGCACGGTACCGTTCTATAAGTGATACTTTAATAACTGTACCGTGTTTTGACCAGCTAAAGGGTGTAGTGTTGTGTATTGTTACAGCTTTAGTTTCGCTTCACAGCGTTACGGGGACTGGCACGACATGAGGTGAGCCCTTGTGATATACTAGTTAACGAGCCTTTATTTACTAGTATATTACAATCTACAACGCGCGCCAGACACCGTCCCGTCCGCTGTGTGTGAGCCCTTACTGCTAAAGCTATTTACTAACAGCGAGATTTGTTGGCTTAAAACAAAACATATTCATTGTACGCCCCACCAAAGCACCTCATTGAGCTGCCCACCTTGCCACGTACAACTCATATGTGTTATATAGCCGACAAATCTCATTGGCAGCAATCAGCATCACACAACACCCTGGGAGCCGATGGCCTGATCTTGCGAGCTCCGCTCCGAGCTGGCTGCTTAGGGCAAGCCCGGAGATTGAGGCACTCTCTCCGGGCCCTATGGAGCTCGGGTCCGTGGCGTTGCCACTCACCAACAGCTTCGCCATTAGCTGCCCTACGGGACTTTATCTTTCGTTCTGGTTAAAAATTAAAAACGCTTGATTTGTTTCGGGTTTTGAGGGTAAGACATCAGCCACAAGTCTCTTGTTTTGTATTTTAATAACAGATGGTGACTTGCCACTCAATGCACGGTACCGCTCAACAAGATATACTTCAATAGCGGTACCGTGTTTTGACCAGCTAAAGGGTGTAGTGTTGTGTATTGATACAGCTTTAGTTTCGCTTCACAGCGTTACGGCGACTGGCACGACATGAGGTGAGCCCTTGTGATATACTAGTTAATGAGCCCTTATTTACTAGTATATTACAATCTACAACGTGCGCCAGACACCGTCCCGTCCGCTGTGTATGAGCCCTTACTGCTAAAGCTATTTACTAACAGCGAGATTTGTTGGCTTGAAACAAAACATATTCATTGTACGCCCCACCAAAGCACCTCATTGAGCTGCCCACCTTGCCACGTACAACTCATATGTGTTATATAGCCGACAAATCTCATTGGCGGCAATCAGTTTCACACGACACCCGGGAGCTGATGGCCTGCTCTTGCGAGCTCCGCTCCGAGCCGGCTGGTTAGGGAAGCTCGGAGACTGGGGCGCTCTCCCTGGGCCCCATGAAGCGCTCGGATCCACGGTGTCGCCACTCACCAACAGCTTCGCCACTAGCTGCCCTGCGGGACTTTAACTTTAGTTCTGGTTAAAAAGTAAAAATCTAATTAACAAACGCTTGATATTTTTCGGATTTTGAGGGTAAGACATCAGCCACAAGTCTCCTGTTTTGTATTTTAATGACAGATGGTGACTCGCCACTCAATGCACGGTACCGCTCTACAAGATATACTTCAATAGCGGTACCGTGTTTTGACCAGCTAAAGGGTGCAGTATTGTGTATTGTTACAGCTTTAGTTTCACTGCACAGCGTTACGGCGACTGGCACAACATGAGTTGAGCCCTTATGATATACTAGTTAACGAGCCCTTATTTACTAGTATATTACAATCTACAACGCGCGCCAGAGACCGTCCCGTCTGCTGTGCGTGAGCCCTTACTGCTAAAGCTGTTTACTAACTGCGACATTTCTTGGCTTGAAACAGAGCATATAAATTGTTGTACAAATAAAGTAAATAAATCTGCTTAATCTGTATGGGGTCATGAGAGTAAGACATCTGCCACAGGTCTTTATTCTGTATTGATATGGCAGATGGTGACTCGCCGTTCAACGCTCGGTACTGCTCTATAAGAGATTTAGTAAAAACAGTACCGTGGATTGACCAGCTAATGGGTGCAGTGTGGTGTTTTGTCACTGCTGTAAAGGTTTCGCCGCATAACCGACAAGACGGCGCTTCTCAACACTGGCACGACGTGAGCCCTTGATGGTAAAGGTACTAGTTAACATATCACGTCATACCAGAACGTCCTATTTTAACTAGTATATAACAATCTACAAATCGCGCCAGATACCGTCCCGTCCGCTGTGTTTAAACCTTTAGAGCTAAAGTTGTTTCCTAACAACGAGATTTGTTGGCTTGAAACAGCATATTAACTGTACGTACCATCGACGCACTGTGAGCCGCCCACCGTTAACGAACGTGCCACGCACGGCTAACATGTTGTCATATAGCCTACAAATCTCATTATGAGCAAACAGCCCCACACGGCACCCTGGGAGCTGATGGTCTGCTCTTGCGAGCTCCATTCCGAGCAGGCCGGTTAGAGCTAGCTCGGAGTCTGGGGCATTCTCTCCTAGCCCCATGGAGCACTCGGGTCCGTGGTGTCGCCACTCACCAACAGCTTCGCCACTAGCTGCCCTGCGGGTTCTCTACTTTTTTATCGCAATGAGATCTAACGTAGATGTCGTTGTTTTTTTCCTCTCCCTTCAAAAACAGATGTTCTGTTATCTCTAGTATATACTTGAAGGCTGTCTCTGCTCTTTTGATGAATACTGTATTGGTTGGTAATCACTTCGGTTGTGTTTTCTTAATCACAGGAGTGAATATTTAATGGACAATTTTACTCCGCTTATTAACAATGCTGTACTTATAAAATTTACCATAAAGCAAGACGCCGACATAATATCCATAACCATAGCAGCATATATCGTTGCGAACAGTTCGCAAGTGTTAATATTGTTAGTTAGAATCGGTAAAAATTCACCAACAGCTAATGATTTCATCTGTGTCAATTATGTCACTATTATTAAATACCTACTATGTCGACCTTGCACTATATGTACCACATTTTGCTGCGTTGCATAATTATCCATAAGATAGCGAGATGGAGGGTTACTCAAGGATTTCATTTTAAATTATTTTTTTCCCTTACATTATAATAGATATATATCTATTAACATAAATATAGGTAATGCGATGATATCCAAAACAATATTACTCTTTAATTTTATACATCTGTCAATATTAATATTAGCTACTGCAGTTTTTATTATCTCATTACAAAGGGTTTGTACTTACTGGACTTAATGGAAATAAAAATTGAACTTTTCGCCCAAAGGTTTTCTCTGCAATCTTCTTTCTACTTTATTTTACGTATGATTGCCATATCTACGTATATATGTACATACAATCATGTCGTTCTAAGTTTTGTTTTTGTTTTATTTATCAGTGTAGTTTTATTTGTATGTACAAATATAGTTAAATGAACAAACAGATGATCCACTTGATCTTAACTGTAAAATTAATTCTTATACTATATTATATTAGTACTTCTCTGTTTATAAAAAGCTCTACTAATCAAAAGTGGCATTATTTTTTTTAAACAATCATGATTACATTTTCAACGTTATGTAATAGAATTTACATTAAAACATGAAAAAATAAAAAAAAAATACAATAGTAGATAGATTTTTAAATTCAATTCAGTTTATAAACCAAATCAAAGAATTGCTGCGTATGACCAGATAATTAAATAATTGTATAACATATACAATGGTGATAATAAAAATAATATTACTATACTAAACTTTGTTAGTAGTATTACTACAATGTAAAATATTTAATACCCAATGAACCCAATAATAACTCAGGGATCTATGTTAAATTAAAATATTCCAGAGAGCTCGTCAAAATACATCAAAGACATTTAAACAGGCAGGTATGCATCCTATAGTAAGAAGCCTTTTTAAGAATATATTTTTTTTATCGACTACAAGTTGGCCCTTGAGTGCTATCACACCTGATGTTAAGTGATGATGCAGTCTAAGATGGAAGCGGGTTAACTTGTTAGGAGTGGGACGAAAATCCACACCCCTTTCGGTTTCTACACGACATCGTACCGGAACGCTAGCCACAGCGAAAGCCTCCCACCAGCCAGAATCAGTTAAAAAAATAAGTTGTGTACTGAAGCCATATTATATTAATAGAGCCCTTCATATGTGACTTGTACAAAAATATATATTTTTTTTTACATTTTTTCTTTTTTTTATGTAAAATATTTACATTTATATGTTATTTGACTTGACTTAACTAATAATAACGTTATTTAATCTAAAATACAAATAGTCTTAAAATTTAGGAAGTACTTAAATAACGAGGGATGAAAGACATACTTACAAAAATACAGCCCTTATTTGAATTTAAAATTTAAAACTCAAATTGATGGCCGTTAACTGTGGCCATTGTAAGGTGTTTTCAGATTGAAAGTATTTAAGATGCGTTTTTAGTTGTTCGGAAGATGCGTGCGAGTGTATTCCAAATCGATGATTTCTGTTTTAATATAAGACCCACAACGTATATTTTGAGAGAACAACAGTAGTAAAAGTAGACATTTTCATAAGAAATTATCTTAAGGCAGTCAACAGCCAGCTCTAAATTCCTACAAAATACAAATTAAAATTTTCGTTTACTTAGAACAGGTTCTAATTAAAATAATTTTGAAATCGCATTTAATTAAATTTTTTATTATAATTATTTTTACAAGAGAAAGTAGACGTTTGCTCTTCACTTAGCCTTTAAAAATAGGCTAAAAAAGTGATTAAGGAATTTATCATTGTTATTACAGACCTAGAAAGTCTGATCCATGCACAATTAGATACTATGAACACTTAAAAAATCTCAAGACATTGTTCACTGTTTCTACGTAGAATTTAAAAGTACTTACCATTTGAATGTGATGTGATTGTTTTAAGAATCAAGTGAGCAAAACCGACCGTGCACGCACCAAAAATACATCCAATCTAAAACACCTTTAGGCAACACTTTTAACATTTCGTTATCATGCGAAACCTACACCAAATATTTATAAAGGGTATACTTAACAAATTAGGTTACGTAAATTAATATGCAGGTTAATCAGTGGTAAAATATGAGACAATTTTCTTTTAATTTTACATTATTCAAAATTTAATTTACATGAATAGAGTCAATAACTGAATTTATTTGTACATACATTGCACCAAATTTAAGTAAATCAAAGTTTATCTAATAATAATATGTACCTAACATATTTAAAATTATATCAAATACATAAGAAACAAGTTTATTTACAACTGACATTGTATTTTTCTTAAATAGCAGCTTTTAAATGTTAAATAGGAATTAGGTTAAAATAATTATCTGCTTTGGTCGATATCACCAATCACCACATTTGAGAATATTTTTTTTTAGTTCGTATTATAAAAAAAATAGTGTGATCAAGGAGGATTTATTTGTAGTTTTTATTTGTGCGTGTTTACCATTTTCTTTTAACCACACCTATTCGGTAATCATGATAACTGTTCTTCAAAATACTATAAGAGATATACTTTTGGTCGTTCAACCCTCGCAAATTAAAAAAATCTTTGGTTTTCTAGCTTTTGATCATGCAGTGCAATATACATTACCTTAAATACAGTACAGCTATAGCTTTTTTCTTTGTTTTTCTTTTTTATATAAATGCTACTGCTATTTACATGCTACTTCCACTTTTATGTTGTTCAATAGTTAGTTATATTTCCTATTTTTTTCATATTTACATACTACTTTGATATGACAAGTTTTGTTTCATTTTATACAATTATTATGTAAAATTAATTGGGATTTCTGTTAACACCATTTAATGTATTTTTGCGATTAATGATAGATTTCGTAAATTTCTTGTTCCCGCGGGAATTTCGGGATAACATGTTGGTATATTTGTTATTCTGATATGGAAGCTATATTATTGTTAAGTTTTATCAAAATTCATTCAGTAGTTTTTGCATGAAAGAAAAAGTTAACAAACAACCATCCATACATTTTTTTTTATTATCTACAAGTTGGCCCTTGACTGCTATCACACCTGATGTTAAGTGATGATGCAATCTAAGATGAAAGCGGGCTAAATTGTTAGGAGTAGGATGAAATCCACACCCCTTTCGGTTTCTACACGACATCGTACCGGAACGCTAAATCGCTTGGCGGTACGTCTTTGTCGGTAGGGTGGTCACTAGCCACGGCGAAACACCAGCCAGACCAAGACAAATTAAGAAAAATCTCAATCTGCCCCGCCGGGAATCGAACCCAGGACCTCCGTCTTATAAATCCCCCGCGCATACCACTGCGCCACGGAGGTCGTCAAAAGTACATAAAAAAAAAATTATTTATTACGGACGGTCTTCTAGTATCTTTTCTGTTACTATATTCTAGCATTCCATGTTTAATTAAAGGAAATTAACATCTTACCCAAGACTTTGTTTAGTCTACCTGTGAAAGCCACATGAAAATCTCTTTAGTGTTTAGCGTCAGGGATAATCATCATCATCATCATCATCCAACTTAACTGGGTACAAAATGTAATTCTCTTCCATTCATCTGTCATGCTACACTCATCACTTTAACACACATATCATCACTTAAGTACTCCAATCTTCTCTTCATTGTGCTTCCGCTTCTGTTGCTTCCATATGGTTCAAAATTCAACATTTTTTTTGTAATGTGATTTCCATCAGTTTGCATCACATGCCCATTGTCTAGTCATTTATATGTTTGGTATTCTGCTCTTCTTTTACAACCTCAATTACATTTCTGGTTATTCAAATTAAAGGCACCCACGGATGTTCGATTACTACTTGATAGAAATAGTATAGATGTCTACAGAAACTCCAACCAATTTAATATTAATAATACTCTAAGTTCTAATTATATTAATTAATCCTAATTAATTTATTTGTGGTAATTGTAGAGGTATTGTGGTTTTTAATCGGACACTAAGTTTCCCGTACTGCGGTGAATGCGATGGAAAGTTGCATAGAGTAACCATGTCTGTCGTATTTTTTTTTTATTTTCTGATATAGGCTAGCGTTCATAGACAGTAAATAGAAGACTGTGTGGGTGTCGTAAATCAAAAGTAGTATCGCTCCGTCCAGCGGAGTGAGACTTTATTAATCTATGACTGAATCATTTTAAACAAAGTTAGGTATATAACTGACCGCAAACGACAGCAGCGTACGACGTGTCGCAGCGACACTTCTATTTCCATGTATTAGTAGGTACCAGGTTGTCCGCCATCTTATTTTGTCCAAAACCAGTAGTTTCACTGCGATTCGGTCTACGGTCGGCTACGAACTCGCATTTTAACTTGCAATTAATTTTGTGCTTTTTTTATTATTTTGTGGTGGAAATCTATGAAATGTTAATTGATAATTTAATAATCAAACTTGTTAAGAGTGTCGTACCTAAAAAAACTTTACGCTTGATGACACCGAATATCGAATCGCCTGGTCTCATTTCTTTACAGAGTCCATCCATAAGTGGTTCTCTTTTTATGAGGGAATGATATGCTTTCTGTCTGTCCATTTACTTCCCTTTATACGCTAGTGTTTTAGTGCAGTTATTACCACGATTACGTCATGAAGCGGATGGGGCTGGATGTCAATGTTGTGATGTACCAGGTAGTTGTTAGGCTTTTAACACGTTACACTGAAAGTCGTGCCAAGCGTAATGACATGGTATGGCGTGTTCTGTATTAAAGTGAACCAGAACTCTACTTCGCGCCAGCGTCACTTTTCCGTACCGCCCCGACCGCTGTGTGACGAAATATTTTTTTTTTTCATCGACTACAAGTTGGCCTTTGACTGCTATCACACTTTTTTTTTATCGACTACAAGTTGGGTCTAGACTGCTATCACACCTGATGTTAAATGATGATGCAGTCTAAGATGGAAGCGGGCTAACTTATAAGAAGTGGGACGAAAATCCACACCCCTTTCGGTTTCTACACGACATCGTACCGGAACGCTAAATCGCTTGGCGGTACGTCTTTGTCCGTAGGGTGGTAACTAGCCACAGCGAAAGCCTCCCACCAGACAGACCAAGACAAATTAAGAAAAATCTCAATCTGCCCCGCCGGGAATCGAACCTAGGACCTCCGTCTTATAAATCCGCCACGCATACCACTGCGCCACGGAGGTCGTCAAAACACCTGATCTTAAGTGATTATGCAATCTAAGATGGAAGCGGGCTATCTTGTTCGGAGTAGGATGAAATCCACACCCCTATCGGTTTCTACACGACATCGTACCGGAACGCTAAATCGCTTGGCGGTGCGTCTTTGTCGGGTGGCAACTAGCCACGGCGAAAGCCTCCCACCAGCCAAATATGACACATACAAACGCAGTTACCCTTTGCAACTCCGGTGGTAGTATAATATGTTACAATGTCAAAGTATTAACACTTTGACTAAATTTAATTACGTCTATTTTAGGCTCAGTTTAGTATATAACCTAATACATACATAAACACATAATATGTACAGACTACTGTTTATATGGCTTACCCCACCTCGCAATCGTAATTATTATATACACACTACTGTATAGGCCATCATAAGCGAACTACACACGTCAAGTGTGATTTGAACCTCAAAATAATTTTAAGCATATACAATTTCATAAACCCCTAGAATACTAAATTGTCCTGCGACTAACGCTGTTGCCAAATTGTCGTAAATACGCAATAGAAATATAAAGGATATAAATAAGAAAATAAAAAATATTTATTATAAAATGAAAAATATATATTTTTTTGTGAATTTGGAATACATGTTCATGTTATCCATCCTAGATATTGCTTTTTGCCAATGAATCAATAGCAGCTTGTGGCATACTTTGGGTAACTTAAATTAGGAAAGGAAGAGAAATTTTGCTGTCGCAATTTTTACTATAAGAACTTTAGTAATCTAGGGTTAATGAAACAGGGTCTTAATTGAAGCTAAAATCGAAAAAAAATTGAGGTATTTAATTAGACATTATATACCTAATACTTAATAAGTGAATTAAAATGAATAATTGATCTTCTATTTGCGTATTTTTTACATTATATTATTTTCTCTATAATATTTACAGCTACTGTATTCCGGTTTAAGTACTTTGCGTTTCAGACGATTGTATTATATTTACAGATTTTATTTATATTATATAGATAATATTTTACAGTCTACTCATATTACATCAAATATTTGTCAACGTATATGTCAGCCACCGACGCCACCGTGGTAATTAATCATTAATATATTACAATTATAATAAGATACGCTTTGCGTTACTACAACTAATGCCAAGCTTGGATGAGGTAATTATTAACAAGTAAATTATGTACACCTTGTTATGTTTGTACCAAGCTTGGTTGATGCTTTCTCTATGCAATACGTCCGATCTTTCGATATCAATTTACACCTTAATATTAATATATGTCTATTTAAAAACTAAACTACCATTTGAATTATACAGAAAATAGCACTTTAAATTAAAAATTTGTTTGTTGTGTATATTTAGTAAATTATTAAAAAAATAAACCAAAATACTTGGACTTTGCTCAAAAGATTACCGCGATGCAGAAGCGAAACCAGTTATTCATGCGCCCTGTGCCAGCCTGCGTAACTGCGCCCTAGAGACTTGCAACTGACTCTAAATAAGGTATTTTTCTCCTACAGGGTCCTGGTGCCTGGGCACCGCTGACACTGCCCTAGTTAGGGCACTGCATGATGTGTGAATGTGTAATTTCAGTCCGTGGTCTTAGCGAAAAGCTTAAGAAAATTTCGCTTTCGCTGTTGGATCAAGGTCGGATACAGAAGGAAGTAATCCTTGAGGCGGCGCGTATTGTGAAAGTTTCTAACTGGGCTTTCAAAAGCCTGCGGATTTTCTTCAAATATTTTTAAAGTTGTTTATCTATATTTTTTATAATAATTAATTTAAATGGTGATAAAATTCTACTTTTATTCATCAATGAAAAACAACTTGTCTTCCTTTTACATTATACAAATTCAGGATTTAAAAAAATAAAAATCCATTATACAAAAGATGACTTTACCAAGTTGAATTGTTAAACTAAAAATTTAGTCCAAAAACATAAGAAAATGTAAAATTTTATTTAACTGTGCTGTAGATTGCTCCTATCTTGTTATTGTTAATAAGACAGTATTATACTCAATTAACTTTGTTAGCGTTTCAATACAAAAAAAACCGTAACTTTACTAAATGTCGAGCGGCTTTTAACAAAATATATTAACTATTATTATTATTATCTGGGCCTTATTCTTATTTCTTACTCAGTTCAATCTAGGAACTAGGTGACTCTGATATTTATACTGTAAAGCTTTATTTACATTGGCGCATAGTCGAAGCGAAGCGGAGCGACACGTTTTATTAACCGACTGCCAAGGAGGGTTATGTGTTTTATGTACGAGTATGTATGTATGTATGTGTGTAATATTCGTTGTCTCACCTCATATTTTCGAAACCACTGAACGGATTTAATTAGGATATTGTAAGATTTCTTTTGATAAACCGAGTGTTTTGGTGGTAAGGAGACATTAACCAAAAAATAAAAAAAGAACAAAAAAAATCACGCAATATGAAGTAAAATAATAATGTAACATTATTTAGTTTATGGATTTTTTAATAAATGTTTTTTATAATTATATAATTTTGTATATTAATTAATATTGCAATATAATAAAAAAGTAAATATAAGTAAATGAGATAAATCGTAACTAAGAAAAATAAAATTCAAAATTATGAATTTTAAAAAATTTAACCTGAAAGCGTACTCAAAATAATTGAATATAAATAAACAAGTTCAGTCCAGAAGTGTAGAAAGTATTGTACTGCAACAGTTGAGGCCCATTCAATAATATAATATGTAGGTACATATAAATACTTTATTTAGTCTAGATATTTATTATTGAATGGTTTCAACATACTACACCGTATAAAACTTCACGTCGATTACGCGCCAGTGTGAATAGACCATAACTATTTATAGCAGGAATAAGGTGGAAGAAAATAAAAAAAATAATGCAATTTCTTAGATAAAATGTACAGTTTGGTTGCACATATTATAGCGATAAAGCTAATATTCGATTTATACCGCATAATAAATTGTTTAATTTTTTACATTCTTCCAGAAAAAAATCATGCTATAATTTAAATTAAAAAATTACGCGAGAATTAATTATAGAAAGTGCCACCAGAAGTGGCATTCGTTTTGAATGACAGATTATGTGATAGCGGTGTTTTATGCTCGTCATTTTTAATTAACTCACCTTGAAAATTATACCGTAAATATTCCCTTATTAGATATTTTTTTGCAAGGTTGAATAGTTAAGTACGATATCGGGAAACAATTATGAATACTAAATAATATAATTATGTATATACGTACATATAAGATTTATCATAATGTAGATATGTTATAAACAATAATTATTATTAATATAAATAAAATATTAATACTAGGTATATTAATATTTTAAGAAATATTTACAGGCTACTATTTGTTCTTCTCGCGCACGCTCGTTTAGTTAAATTATACACATTTCGCTTAGTTGAGGATTATAATACAATATTATATTATAAAACTATTCTAATGATTTACATAATTATTCTCTGAGAAAAATATAGAATTTCGGTATTAAAATGTCAATTAATATTGACATGGTGATATGGATTGTTCTAAAATGATTTTAATAATGCACTTCGCCTACAATCGTCTCTCTTCGGATGTTTCTGCTGTTGCCTATTTATACGGAGCTGCTACCACCCGAATATGTAATGTTATTACGCGATATTTATAATATATTGTTAGGGGCAGCGTAGGTTATTAACAGCTCTCTATATTTACTCCGTTTTTGTTCTCACATTCTGCTTCTGTAGGGGTACAAACGCGCTTCTAGCAACTAAAGAATGGCTGAATAAATGTTAATTTTTCCAACAAAACACGAGAATTCCCAAAGCGCATAACTTAAATCTTAGAACTTTACGAGTACGCAATTATTGTAAAAAAAAAATAATAATAGACTGAAAATGACTGACGTATAACAACGCAAGCAAGTACCTAAATAATGCATAGGGATTCCCTTTACTTTATTCCTTTGCACAGTAGGTTAAATTTTTTAAATATAAAAATTAAAGTAATAGAATTCATTTTACGTTTATTATATATTTTAAATATTGATGAAATTTCTATACTTTTCGCAAAGGCATTTTATTATAATTAGAAACAAGTATTATAATATATTATATTATAACTAATATTTATTTATCCTAAAAATTATATACAAGCTACTGAGTTTGACTAGCATGATCTTTTTACTTTTTCAGAATTATATTTACAGTTTATATCACCTTAACTGATTATACATTTTACTCGTAGTTAAATCCATTTACGAGACACCAAGACCTTATAACTACATATAACGAATATTGAAAAATAATAAAAATTATATACAAGCTACTGAGTTTCTATGATGGTCTCTTAAATCTGTTTAAATTTATTTTTACAATTTATATTAACTTACCGATATATGTACCTAAATTTTTTAATTTCCTATTCTAAAAATTATATACAAGCTACACAGTTCAAAAGTGCCTCTTTATGTTTTCAATTTTATATTTACAGTTATTACTCACTTATCGATTATAAATTAGTATATATTATTATAGATTATTATTTTTTATAGAAAGAATAATAATTAATTATTCTAAATATTATATACAAGCTACTGTTTGACTAGCATGACTTTCGTTACCTTTTCATAGTTATATTTACACTTTTTTTACTTTAATCTGTTATAATTATATAACTACGTACCTATTATATAGAAAGAATTATTCTAAAAGTTATATACAAGCTACCTTGAACTTTTGTGTGATTTTATCATTTGACTAGATCCACTTTACATGCCATTTTAGAATAAAATTTGCCGTTTTTATTAACTTAATTGATTATTTTGTTAATGTTAGAATCCATTTTTGGTTACATCGTGTTTTTCCTAGTTAAAACTAGTTTTTACAAAACATCTTGGTGAAAACTAAAGATAATTTGTGATCTAAATTGGTTTTCACTTTCTTAAAACGCTAGGGGTAGGGCAGACAAGGCTGCTTGGAATCTAATTGCTTAGATTTGTTTTATGGCAAAAAGCAATTTTTATGGCAAGTATTTAAAGTGGCTACACTAGTAGACTCGCTTTCTTCCTTTAGTCAGCTTCCTATACTCGATGTTTGTTTCGCTACAGATATCGCCGCCTTGCTTCGCTCGCCAGGTCACCCCTCGGTCCACCCGGCCACGTATGAGTAGGTTTGCTTTAATCCTTTTTCGCGAGCTTCTAACTTCACAATTTACAAAAACACTATGGGTAGGATAGACAAGTCGGCGTGGAGTCGGGCATACTCAAATTTTGAATTAACTAAATTATACTATGCATAATTATTTCGCCTTGGTTTCTAGTTTTCACCAAAAGGCCTTTCGTAAAAACTAGTTTTTAAGGAAAAATGCATTATAATATTAACATAAATAGAAAGAATTATAATTTTAAAAGGATTGGATGACAAAGTACTACTATTTCTACATTCGACCATATTTTAACACAATTATTCCGATATTCAGTAGAGCACGCCGAACAATTTATTATATTAGATATAATTTACCAAATGAAGCTTACTTTGAAAATACGTTACGGGTACTACTTGTAGTTCTCAAAAGCTTATTACTCGTGGTTTAACATCCCCTCTTTTATTTTAACTATAATGACTGTTATAGTCATAGTCATTATGATTAAAAAAGGGTACTACATTTTTTTTACTTTTGAATTTTTTTTATTTTTTTTACTTTTCTTTTTTTTATGAAAAACTAACTAGGTCACATGATTTTAAGTGATTGCAACGCCTATGAACATTCGTAACACCAGAGGTACCTCCTATGCCTTGGCGACTTTTTAAGGATTTTTTTATCCGCCCTTTAAATGCCCCAAAATGTTATTCCACAAATTGCATGTGTGAGGCATTAATAACCTGATAAAGCGGGACAGCACCATGTATACAGGTGGTAAAAAAATTTGGCAGCGGATGGCAATACCAGGTAGAAGTGTGGTGCAAGCCAAGAAAGTAAACCGTGGGATGACTTCAAACGGCTCTTCAGAATACTTCAGAATACAGAAAATCGATAGAGCACACAAAGAGCACTAATGCCCATTCGTTGCTCCAAAGACTCCAAGTTAAAAGCCAACTAGAAATTGCTAACATGACGAGCTGCCCGCTTTTGCACCCGGTCATATAAAGGAGCTAATATTGTGATGCTCCGTGCCAAAGGTTGTGAACACCATATAAAGATGCATTTACGCTTTGCAGGAGTCCGTGTTCGGGCAAAAAGTATCTGCTGGCCCTCTTAGGCACCTTCAGGGCTCACAGCTGTCTTTCTGAAACCGGATTTTACGGACACAGGTTCAATCCAAGAGTCCCATCAATTGCTTCTCTGATACTGCTACCTAAGAAGTACATCAACAACCAGGGATTTATGACATTCCTTGAGATAGAAAGAAAGGCGACTGCAATCGATACTACGCATTTGACTAGAACTTTACACTTACTCATATTTATAGATTGTTAACTATATTCTACTACTACTATATTAACTATATTCAACTACTACTATATTAACTATATTCAACTACTACTATATTAACTATATTCAATATACATAGGTAAGTTTCTATAGTAATATTGTCATTCTATTTCGGTAACGTGTGTGTGACACGAGTATATTTACACTTAATAGTACTTATCTTAACTAATATGTACAGACTACTGTTTTAGACCATTGTATATTTGTCGTTTAAGTGAAGACCGAATTATACATTTTTAAATTTTTCCTTTTTACTCGTCAACAAGTTCATAAACGTGAAAAATAGAGATAAAGGTCCTTAAAATATGAGCGATGGCTCATTCGATTCGGAATCAGCTCTAGAAAAAGTTTATTAATTTGTTAATTATGATTTTTTATAACTACTTAAAAATTAAAGATTTGTAATTTTTCAATAGTTATAAAAAGTCATAATTAACAAATTAATAAACTTTTATGAAAATTTACCGCAGGATCTTATAAAGTACATATATCAAAACGGTTCCACGAAGTTTAAAATTTTTAGGCCAATTATTTATACCTTTCATTCTATTGTATACAGGCGGTAAAGAAAAATTTTGCAGCGGATGGCAATACCAGGTAGGAGTGTGATGCAAGCCAGGAATGTGAACCGTGGGATGACGTCAAACAGCTCTTCAGAATACTTCAGAATACAGAATACAGAAAATCGAAAGAGCACACAAAGAACACTAATGCCCATTCGTTGCTCCAAAGACTCCAAGTTAAAAGCCAACTAGAAATTGCTAACATGACGAGCTGCCCGCTTTTGTATCCGGTCATATAAAGGAGCTAATATTGTGATGCTCCGTGCCAAAGGTGTGAACACCATGTAAAGATGCATTTATGCTTTGCAGGAGTCCGTGTTCGGGCAAAAAGTATCTGCTGGCCCTCTTAGGCACCTTCAAGGCTCACAGCTGTCTCTCTGAAACTGGATTTTACGGGCACAGGTTCAATCTAAGAGTCCCATCAATTGCTTCTCTGATACTGCTACCTAAGAAGTACATCAACAACCAGGGATTTATGACATTCCTTCAGATAGAAAGGAAGGCGACTGCAATCGAAACTACACATTTGACTAGAACTTTACACTCACTCATATTTACAGATTGTTAACTATATTCTACTACTACTATATTAACTATATTCAACTACTACTTTATTAACTATATTCAATATATACAAAGGTAAGTTTCTATAGTAATATTGTCATTCTATTGTGGTAACGTGTGTGTGACACGAGTATATTTACACTTAATAGTACTTATCTTAACTAATGTGTACAGGCTACTGTTTAAGACCATTGTATATTTGTCGTTTAAAAGAAGAACGAATTTAAATTTTACATTTTTTAATTTTTCCTTTTATATTGTGGATGTCACATACGAGTATTGTAGATTTGCGTAAAATTTTAATTTGTCACTATTGAAGTAAATTAACGTAGTCGGTTTATTCAAAGTTTATTTGTAACATTCAAGCCCAATTCTAACGGTCTCTTTTAAGTTTTAAAACAAATAAATTATATGACAAAACTGGTAAATTGTAAAGAAAAGGTATTAAGAATTAATGAAACCCAGTAATCAGGATTATAAATCATTATAAGTATATCTAATTTATTTTTAATATTAGGAATTTATTTTAATTAAGATACTCATTTTTTATAGATATAAATAGGTACTAAGGAAGACTTTTGGGAATATACTTCGATTCATAATAATTAATATTTAGGTATTTTGTAAACAGAAAAAAAAATTCGATTGAGTTAATTATGTTTACAAAAATGCACCATAGAAGTATTTGTAATTTATAGTTTAGTCATTTGATTATAGAAAATGCAGCGTGGCTCTCTAAGAATTAAAATATTTACGATTTATGGGGCTTTATAGGGTTTTTACTAGGGTTCACTGAAGAAAAAGGAAGTAAGGATCATTATACACATTACTTTCTCTAAATTTCCTTTTTAGGAGCATGTTGTGAACTTTATGCTATATAACCTATACTAGTTCAGTCTGGTAAGGATTCTGTAATTAAAATTAGATTAAAGGTGCATTTCATTTACAATATTTGTTGTAAATGGTCCTCCTTGGTCCAGTAGTTGATCAATGTGGCAACAGATCACGATTTCCTGAATTCGATTGCTGGATCGTGCTTAGACATATTGGAATTTTCTTTCTTTTAAGAAATTTGCAGAAAAATTCTAAGCGAGGACAAAACCCAAAGGCAGCTTGTAGGTAATCGTAATGTTATACTCTCTTAAGACATCTGTTTCGGTTATTTTTACATCTGAATAAAATTTAATACATTTTCACCTCAAGCCCGACAACTGACATTGGAGCAACATAGTGCGTCTAAGCTACGTAGGATGGGGAGCTCCGTCTACTACAGGGCCATTTTAATGGTCTGTTAAAATAGGTTCATAACGATTGTGATGAGATTTCCCCTTTCCATTGCAACTAAGTGAAAAATTCTTGTTGCAATCTATTTGTTCCATTTATGTATTGATAATTAAAAAAATATGCGCCAATTAGTCATAGTAACATGTATATGTTCGAATATTTTTTCCGTAAACATCATTTTTCTTAGAAATTATAACCTTGCTGTTAAGTCACTTTGGTTAAAAATTTTGTCTTATCATAATAAAGGCAATGTGGCTAAATAACATAGCTACCCGTTCAAAAAAAAATAATTAAAAACAACAAAAATTTAAAAAAACTTTAACCAGAATCACATGTAAGACCAAAAACACCAGTACAACCAGTTTAGACTTCGGACCTATGTTTTGTGTTCAAGTGCAAGGCTGGACCATGAATTTTTACTTTCTTGAAAAAAAATAGAAATAGCAGTCCGAAGTAGAGAAGTTGATGGTGTTTCATCCCCCTGCCACGGAGAGTACGTTAAGCCGTCTCGGTCTTCACCATAAACATCCTGATAGAGATCACCTCAAATTACAATAACCCTTATAAAATAATATAACATTCATCCCGCCTTTTAAATTTACTCCAATTGCACAATCCTATAGGAAGAAAATCCTAACCTTATAGTTTACTTGCTTTTTGGATTAAGGATTGGGTATAAATGCAATGGTTCGAAATGTGGCTTGTGAAATAGTTCTGAGCTTTTCTTTCTTAAAAGTCTTTTAGGAAATTGGTGGTATTACATACCCCGTGCTTCGGAGTGCAAGTTAAGTCGACAGTCCCAGTCACTGCCATCAAAATCTAATAGAGTTGAGAGAATGAATTAAACATTATCACCTTTAACCCACAAACCTTCATTGGAGCAGGGTGGTGGGTCTACGCTTCACATCCTTCACCTGCAAAGGGCGAGGCCTGAACTTGTAGTGGGCTGTTAATGGGCTGGCAATACAAAGATAAATTATACAATAAATGCGTATTGTGAAGAGGCTTGTCACTTTGAAGCTTTGACGGGGATGTTTGGACAGTCAAAGGCCCGCGTACAGCGAGAAAAGAATAAATAAAAATCTAATAAATTTATTTTGAACAGGTAGCTATATATAATTTCAAATAGATAATAATATAAATATATTCAATCTTAATGGGGTATGGTGAGGTAAATTGTGTTTTACTGCTTCTTAAATCTATATGATTAATACTATTTTATTATTTTTTACACTTCTATATTTTATAGTCTTAATTCCTACACTCGTTTTTTTTGGATTTTACGGTTTTTATACTTTAGGTATACATATTTACAATATCAACCTATTAATAATATTTATATATATTCCTACCTAAACCTAATACGGAATGCTTTTTTTCTTTTTTGTTGGCTGCTACTATTTTCACATTCTGGCCTTTCTTCTTCAACTGTCAATATATTGGTTTTTAATTATTTTTTATAGATATAATCACAAATAAAATTATGATGATGAAATTGATGAAAAAAACAAGTCATAAAAATTTCAATATTTTTTGATTAGGGATTTTTTATTATTAATTATTATTTTCTCAAGAGGTCGATAGTTAAATTAATATCGTATAAAAATCTTATGGGCTTGTAGATACAAATCTTTCAGTTTTGTTTAATTGTGTATGTTGATTAAGTTAAAATGTATTAGTAAATGTTTATTACAGATAATGTTTCAGGTATTCATCGGCACTAATGTTAATTAATGTATTATATAACCTTATGTGTACATCGAGTCCTTCGTCTTTATGTAGAAATTTACATGATTACTTCTAACTTATTGCCTACATCTAGATCAACATTTTTTTCAAATATAGAACCTCAAACGGAAACTTATCGGAAAACCTAACTTAGATTAAAATTTATAATTGATTAAAAGGCGAGTGAATTGTTGTAAGGAACTGGTTGTTTAGTTCAATTAGCATTTTTTAATAATATTGTGTAATGGTTATAATATATAAAACCTGGCTGAATGTTCTGCTTGTCGATTCCTGAAAAAATACATCGTACGAACATCTCGCTTACATCTCGTCTATTGTGTCACTTTCTGTTCGAGTGTCAGTTTAATATGGCAAAATGTCTTACAATGTTACATCCGCTTCGCAACCGTGGTACATCGGCTTCAAAACTGACGTTCTCTTCAAGAATAGACATACAGATCTCTTCCCAGAGCTTTAAGCTTACGACCTTAAATCACCTTCACTTTAAAATAATGTAAAATTAAATAATTTATTTAATGACGGCTCAAAATAATTTTATAGATTTAAATTAATAAAAGCATATTTAAATAATTTTGTTAAATACATTAATCTTAGTGACTAGTATATTTACATTGTTGAGAGGTATTTTGATTTTAATTTATATTATTTTGTTAATACTAATACGACAGTTGATTCGACCAATTATAATTTGCCCGAAGGTCATACTTATCTGTTCTTTTTTTGTGTTTTTCGTACGTTTTTCTATAAAAATATTTTCTTTTTGCTAAATGGTAATTAGATTATTTATATTATAATCAAGTATGTTTATTTACATTTTCTAAAAGAGCTATTAATTTAGTAAATGCAAGTAACCAAAATTAACGGGCTAAACAATTAGAGAAATGTCTTATAGAAACAAAATAAAATTTATTTAAATTAAAATTTGTATTTGTTATCTTTTTAATATAACGCAAAATAAGGCTTAAAATCAACAAAGGTATTTAAAATTTTGTATTTATTATGCCGATGATATACTTTTTACTGTAATAAAATACATACAGAAATAAACATAGTATGTTATTTTATTTGTTGTTGGATGATAGTAATTGTGAACTAAATCATAGATTTATCTTGGCTTTTAGTAGGTATGTGTGCTTGTAAAATTATATAAATATTTTAAATAGCTATATCAGATTTAGGAGTCAATGTTTAATAAATAATAATGCGTAATATAACCTAGTATTTATTATTAAGCCTTTACAAGACTTGCGAGAAATTCAAAATTGTTAAAGAACATTTTAAGATAGTAAAATAACTTTTATAATGGATTTTTATAATAAATACGCGAATAAAATTTTCCAAGTCTACTTTTTAATTTAAAAAAAACGCACTCGCAATTTTAAGTATCGAAATTTTAAATTATAATTATTAACAGAAACAGACCTGGTTAGTAGGTATTGTCGGAATATGACCGACCAATTTGTTTTTTTAGTTCGATTTACGTCGTGTTGCTGATTGCTGAAAAAGAGCCCCTCACGGAGTCGAAATTAATCGGGAATAGCTCCGACATTAACCACGTAAGCTTAGCTGTTTTCCAATTCAATATTACGCATTCGTAAATTGATGAAATGAGTTGTATTAAGCTAAGTATAACCAACTAATATAAAAATAATCACTTCAAGTGATTCCATTTAAAGATCTTAAGTCAAAATACCACCTTTTTTGTATGCACATACATGAGGTTGCAATAGATTAGAAAAAAGTTTACACAAATATATTCCTATCATCTGTGAGATAGTTCAATAAAATCTAAATCTTAAAGTATGCTGTACTACTAATAAGATAACATTGAAAAGTCGTGTACGTCCATTCCCTTTTTGGCGGCGATAGGCAGACGCTCGCCTAGTAGGTACGGGTTTTCCACCTAGAATTGCAATTTTCGTGTTAAAATAGAAACATGAAAAATATTGAAACATGCAACCTACCTTGCTCTTCTGTAACCTCCAGCGTAGATATCATACTAACATAAAATATTTCGACAACGTTACATTTTTGAAGGCGGTTAAAATTATATCAGTATCATGATTTTTGTCAGGATTTCTTAATTCCTGATGGTCGTTCGCAATCATCTTGCCCAAATTGATTTGTCGCACGTTTCTGAACAATGACCTAAGATGTTAGGTTTTTTCTTTAATATTTAGAAAACATGTTTAAAAATAATGACGATATTATTTTGAATGTAAACTTCTAATCTTATTTACCAAAAGTAAAAATATCTTTGTTTTGGGTTTATTATGTGGCAGGAAATTCAAGTTAATTTTGAGTAGAGTTTTATTATTTAAACGTATCCAATGCCACCATTACAAGTGGGCATGGTTTGTTCAATTATTAGGATAAGTTACCTTAAGTTTTTATTGTATTCTTTCGCAATAATAATCGTTATGAAACTAAGATATTTGGATATGTAGAATTATGTAATACTAACATCATTCTTGTACTTTTTAGCGACAAGATTCTTGTGGTGATCGGGGAAACGCATGTCGAGATCTGAAGAAGGATCCGGAGGGCAGCTGAACATATGCTCTCCATCGCACATGCAGCGCTGCGACAGCTGGTATTCGCGGCTGAACGCGGCCGTATTCTCAAAATCACTGATACAACCTTGTTCTTCTGTAAGTTAAAACGTTGATCAATCCGAGAATGGTGAGACCCTGCTGCTGTGTACACTCGCAATCTTGCGTACTGCGCAGACTCGGTAAAAAATATCACATCAAACGTAATTCAAAAAAATTAGGCTTAACTCAGACTGACGCAACTGCTAAGCGACGTGTCGTGTCTTATTTTTTGCCTAGGTGAAAGAGATGAATATGCATCTCTTTTTCACATCACTGAAGTACAAAATTGTATTATACAAAATTGGAATCAAGAGTCGACTCATTTCATATTTGTATAAACAATAATATTACAATTTGTAGTTCAAAAATTTACAGCGACGCGTCGCTTCTTATCTGAGTTAAGCCTAAGTCTTCTAGTACTAGTAGTACGAGAACATACAGTTCAATCAATAGATTGTTGAAATTTCTTTTTATATACTTTGTTGATTTTTGTTGTTTGTTGTTGTTAAGTTTTTAGGCTTTGTTTCACTTTAATACTTACCTAGCTTTAATATTGAAGACTTCGATCAAAAGTAAGCGTATATACCTTAAAATATATTCTGAAAACTTTGATCAAAGCTGAGCTACTGACTAATATTAAGATAAGGTCCTTACCAGTATACCCGACTGGGCAAGGGTTGGGTGGGTTACAGTAAGCGGGGAGGACTGCATCGGTTTTAACTTCCTGCCTGTTGAACAGCGAACCGGAAGGAGGCTGCAAGAGTTGCTCCCCTTCACCCGCTCCGCCGGTTACGTACTGATGACCCCACAGGGAACTGTGAACGTAGACGCATCGTTACCATTTTGATGTCAAACGTCTATTGGATTGATTCGAATATCGTGAAGAAAAATGGTTATTATATATATGACGGCGCCTGCGTCATCGTACGCGACTAGAAAGAAGTCTGTGAACTGCACGTGCACCAGTTACGCCCTCTTGCGGCTGCGCATCGTTTGATACCCCCACTCACCCCACTACTTGAGTCATTCTAAGTTGTATAAAAGGAGAGGATCTACAACAGGTGGGCAGTCTAGGTTCTGGCGTGGTGCAGACGTTGTACTTTGCTTATCGCTTAACCTAGACAACTCAGATAATTAATTTGTGCAAACGAATTTATTATTACTCTCAGCTTGAGTCGCGGTGTCTTGGGGGTTACATTAATTAACACGAGACGTTACGCATCATTGTAATACCATAATTTGCCAGTAGTAATTCACTGTTAATTAAGTTGCTGTTAATTATTCTTTCAGTTATCTATTTGTGGTTTAGTTATAATTACTCTAAATACAAAGGATTACCCTATTATTTTATTCACTATTTTATATTTATCGACATATATACATATAATAAATGGCTATTATTGTTGCACCATCTATGTTTATCAATTTGAAATTTACAATGAATGGTAACTTTATGTGCCATCTATTTAGATGTTCTAACTCTAAGTACAAAGGCACAATTTTATTTTATTTTATTTAATTTTTATTATTATAGCAAATATAGCGTAGCTTCCGTTCATGTAGAATTATGGATACAAATAAGCCTTTATTACTTATACATGAGTCAGTGAGTCATATAGTAAAAATATTTTTTAACCGACCAGTAATTTTAGAGATTAACCATAACCAACAGACAGGCAGACAAAAAGTTAAATAAATATATTTTTTACTTTCATCATATAAAAATTGTTCAAAGCTCATTACAAACACTTCGGTTTTATATATTTGTATAGATAGTCCCGGGAACGCCTTTTTTCAATATAGTAGTAGTTAACCGAATAAAGGAGGACCCACATGATGTTTAGAGGAAGGCATCGTAGACAAAATTTCCCGGGGTATGTAAAAACAACTCGCAAATAGGAGCTGCGTTGTGTCTATAAACCTGAAGATCATGTGCTTGCATAGAAGAAGAAGAAGAAGAAGCACTTTATTGCACATAATAATAGATATAACAGATACATTAAAAAAGAAAGGATTAAAATAAACATGCAAAGGCGGCTTTATGCTAGAAGCAATCTCTTACAGGCAACCTATTGAAACATCGTAAGCGGGGTGGTGCAATGAGAAGAAATTACTTAAATTTATTATAAATATAATAATAATAAAAAAAAATAACTAAATAAACTACATAAAAAAGTAAACATTATGTACAAATGTATATAAACAATATATACAATATACATAAAAGAAAAATCATATAATTATTTTCTATTTAACGACAAATAGTAGCTTTCAAGCGAGACTTAAAAATGGGCAGCGAATTACTCGCGCGGACCTCGGATGGCAGATTGTTCCACAGCTTAATAGATTTGGAAGTGAAAGAGTTACTGTAAAATTTCGAATTAGAGAAAGGTAATATTAATCGATTCTCATTACGGGAAAGGAGATTGTGAGAATCAACATTGCGAATGAAACGGAAACGGTCCTTCAGATAAGAAGAAAAGAAAAGAAAGGATTATAAAGGATAGAATATAAGAAGCAAAGTAGGCGGATGATAGTGCTTAAATCAGAAATCGTACTCTTTAGATCATAGCAAAGCAAGAGAGACAAAGGTGTATGATGTTCATACTTCCTGGGAGATAAATATTATAAAAAAACCTAATTTCATATTTTATTTACAAGAAAATGAGATTTACTTGCAGGAGCGATCGATCTACTTCTGTTTGTTAGTACGTTGGATAAAATAATGTTTATTTTATTGGTCTTAACTTGCCATAAGCTTCTATAAGCAACTCGGTTAGTACAGCTTCAAGTGATTTTGTATAGGCTTAAATTAATTCTTTCACTCAAAGGGCCCCGTAGGACGATAGCTAGTGGGCCGATTATTGACACTGCCTCGTTAAAACCCACACTGAGATGCTTAATTATTTTAAGTGCTTGACTTTTATGTAGATAACTTTAGAAAACATTTCAATATTCTAAGTAGTTGATATTTACTGGACTCATTTATAAAGTTTCATTTTGTTTAGGTGTTTATTTATTTTTGCAAATATTACAACATTTTTTACAAATGAACTTAGGTAAGATATACGGTGCCATAAGGTGTAGCTTGCCTTAGCGGATGCACTTCGACTTTTTTAAATTTGTCATAGGTAAAAAGATTAACTACTAAGTGCCGTGCTTATATCAGCCACCTACTAGCATTGCTGCTTTCCATTAAAGACAATTGGATGTTGAGTAAAGTGTTTAACTGAAGATTGTTGAAGTGACAATGAGATAAGATAATCTATGGAATGGTTGCATTTAATCTATTAAAATTTTTAATTTAAGTATATATTTATAAATATTAATTTAAATTAATAAGATAATTGATTTTGATTTTATAGAGTTATATTCTAAATTTATAATAAATATATTAATTTTTAATTTAAAATTCATATATGTAATAATTATATTTAATCGTCGGTGTCATACGCAACACTGCCGATGACGAAGGGGATTGTGCTTCCTTGTTCCGTCGCCGCGCTCTGCTTATTCCGGAACGCCTTCTGGAAAACAAGCAAGAGAACGCCGGCTGAGGTACTCTTGGTCGCGGAGGCTGGGGCTGGGGTTGCCGTCGATTAACGAATCGTAGTCTAACTGCTCGTGCTCCTCCAACTCTTTAGTGCCATGGCCATATCGCGACCTCTCGCAATTTGCGCAATCAAGGTACGTTGACTGGTTGTTTAACCCTCCATTCACTATACCACCTATAAGCAATACTTTGTTACATATAATCTGTAAGATTGGATCGGTAATATCTTTGATTTTGGCGGCTGATCTTACTGTGTTCTATAAGCTCTTAAAATTTAATTGTCGCCATCGCATCGTTGTCCTCGTTGTCATCGTCGCCGTCATCGTCGCTGTCAAACGTCAACACTGACGATGAGGATGGGGACGGTGACGTCCCTTGTTCCGTCAAGTGTGCAGCGCATCTGCTTATTCCGTTAAGGTTTCTGGTAAAACTAAGTATTATCAGAACTGCTGTTCTACATGTATTCTTTGTCGAACGGAGGCTGGGGCAAAAGGTTGCCGTCAAAACGAAATCGTAGACTAACTGTGTCATCCAGCTCTTTATTGACCCAGGCCATCAATGAGCGGTGCCTCTCGTTCAAGGAACTTGATTTACGTAGTGACTGGGGGTTGTTGAACCCTTGGCCCATTCGCTCGACAACCTCACGAAGCAAAGCTTCTGTTAATATAGGATCCTGTAAGGAATGGTCTGTTTAACATCTTTGATTTTTGGCCGCTGATCTTACTGTGTTCAATATGTGACTTATAATTATTCTCTTAGACATCCTACTGCATAGTGCCGGACTCTTATCGGCTAAAATACACCTCCTACCTTTACAGTATTGAAAAACATAAATCACTGTCCGTGTGCCTCCAAAATTTACGAGTTTGCATTTATACTCACAGATCCTAACATGAGGACAATGGAACCATCTTTGTCTGTCTTTTCTATTATCCTAGTTATACTTTCTAGGCATTTATTTATTGTCTACCAGTTCTCAAAAGGTTGTATCTACTAACTGTATACATTTCTCAGATATAAAATTGTTGAATGTTATACATCTTAGGAATTTCACAGATAATTATATATCTTAGGAATTCCATAGATGATTTTGCACTTATATAGGTAAAATTTCTTGGGGAAAAGGGCAATTCAATTTCTTTTAAACAGAGTAGCTCTCATAGGTACCTACTTAGTGATAGGCAGATATTTTTATGCTCATTATGTTTTGGTTAGTTGTGTTAGCTAACAATATTGAATGGGTTAGCTAACATACCTACAATATGCTGTAGGTACAGCATATCCAATATTGCCTTGTAGATTAATAACTATTAATATTGTTCTTGTTATCTTTTGTTACCCAATCGTCAAACTTGTGGGATGGATTTCAATGAAACTGATACAATGATAAATTACAAAAAAATTATGTCATAAATGTTAGCTGTTACGGAACTGGTGTGTTACATTAATACATCTGTATTTGATTATCGATACCTACCTAAACAGTACCTTTAGTCTACTGAGACGCTACTTAACATTCTTTGTAATATGTGGTGTAACACCACCAAACTCCCGACTCCGGGCTTACAACTGATTTTTCTTAGAAGAAAGAAAAACTTAGAACTATTCCACTACCTTGGATCTTGTGATAAAAACCACATAGACTAACTGCAAGATCAACAAGGCAGACGAACATCTACTTAGTGCTCCATTATTTCAGTAAATGTATCCGGATTTGTTTAAACATTCTTATCTTGTTAAAACATAAAAGTTAAACCCTTATTAAAAAAAAGGTTACACTAAAAACATATTTTCTTAAAATGTAGAGAATATAATAATTTAATATTGTAGTTTTTAAAGAATATAATACTAACCTTTACCCCAATAGAACCATGGGGGATAAAGCCCATCACCCCGACGAGGCTTATGGCCATAACCAAAAGTCCGTGGAGGCCCATTGCAGATCTAGTGAAAAATAACACAAATTTAATTAAATTTCAGTTCTCTAATAATTCATTTGAAAATTTAACTAGTTTTAAGCTGTGTGATATAAGATTGCTGCTATTGTGCCTTAGTTTGCGTTTGTATGTATGTGTGTGTTTGTGTAAAAAAAAACTTTTGTCTACCAAAGCTACCACCTGAATGTTGGCAGTTTTGTTAGAAAACGGTGAACATTGTAGAGATTATTAGGCAATGCGAGTTCGAAACATCCTCCATAACATTATGGTTACAACAATAAAACTACATGGAGGATATTTTGAATTGAATGGCAACAATTTTACAAGCTTTTATATTGTTTTACTTGTCCTGGTCTTTATAATGAATTATTTCATGTTAAATTTGAATACGACACAACCCAATAGACTTTGGGCTTGCTTGATTCGTATTGACCAAATACTTTGTACCTGTATGGTAAATAGGGTTTGATGTAGGAGCCATATTAATTATACCATAAAATAATACATTCCCGTTGAATTTGGGTTCATTTGATTAGTCTTGATAAAGATAAATAGATAGATAACCTTGCAAAAAATGCTTGAAAAAAAGTGATTCTTTTTTTATTTACGTTTTCAATTCAACATGTAAATAAAAATTAATAAAAATCCGTCGATGAAATTCCATTTTCGAAAGTGAAACATGAGCTACAAAATTAGCAAGTTGATTTTAAAATGCACTTGCCAATTGAAAAGTTCTTAATTTGCAATGTGCACTGGTTTATTATTATGACCGGGCCAATTACAATTTTTATTAATGGAACTAATCGCAGACATTTGTCATAATAAAATATCAACCGACGACCGAATATATGAATATACGTGTGACAAAAAACAATGCTTCGCGATTATTCATTGTAAGCATAGAAACATGACCAATTGTTCAATGTTTTTGTTGAGATTTTTTATTATCGCTTAGCATTTTATTAGCGTACAATGATGCAAATCAATCAAGCGATACAAGTTACATGACATAACTATATTGTGAGATGTTTTTCTATATAAAAACTATCAAGTTTCAAGTGGGAGTCTGACTGGAGCCGCGAATGACACGTACAAAATCTTTTCAAATTAATTAGCTGTGAAAATGTTAGAGACAATGTTTGTGGGATTAAATAAAATAAATGAAATGCTAAAACCATAAATAAAATGAATTATTTAAATTTTAGAAGTTTAATTTTAACTTAATTGTGGAACCAACTTCCTGCTGCGCAGATTTCCACACAGCTATAATATGGGGTACTAAAGGGGTGTATAAGAAAATCTCTCAAAGACGTTTCAAAAGTACCAGTAAAGGCCTGCTTAAAAGAAATTATTTTGATTGTTAAAAATGGAATACTATTGGTCTTTTTCAGTTAAGACAAAAAATCCATCTATTTCTAATTATTTCGTTTAATTTTTTTTTTTATTATCAACTACAAATTGGCCTTTGACTGCTATCAGACCTGATGTTAAGTGATGATGCAATCTAAGATGGAAGCGGGCTAACTTGTTAGGAGAAGGATGAAATTCCACACCCCCTTTCGGTTTCTACACGACATCGTACCGGAACGCTAAATCGCTTGGCGGTACTTCTTTGTCGGCACCACGGCCAGACCAAGATAAATTAAGAAAAATCTCAATCTGCCCCGCCGGGAATCGAACCCAAGACTTCCGTCTTATAAATCCACCGCGCATAAAAGTTTCCTTTCGTTTAAAATATACGCTTCTAATATATATAAATACCTAATATTTATATAGTTATATAAATAGATTATATTTGTTATCGGCCTATTATAACAGCCCACATCAGGGCCAAATTTATTTTCTTATACGAGCGGGAATATGAAGCTTGGAACAAGGTTGGCTGGCTAAAAAATATCACATTTATAAACAGGTGTTATTTTACACTGCCGAATATATTCTCTAAATAATGCTCACAAACACTGAATACGGATCTCTAATTTAGCTTCAATCAAATGTAACTTCACGTAGGTGTAGCGATTAAGATGCTATCAAAATGTTTTGGTGTTCTCCTAACGCGGCTTCTTTTGATATGTTTATATTTGCATTATAATTGATTCGTATTAATTAGACTATAAAAAAACCACTTATATTGTTCTTTCATGATATGTTTAAATGCGGTTTAAACATTGGAACTGGTTGACTGAATCTGACGTGACTTGAGTTTGGTCGTGGAAAAGCGAAAAATATTTTGAGTTCACAATATAATATACTAGCGGCCCGTCCCGGCTTCGCACGGGTAGACGTAAATAGGTACAGATATTTAGGTTATAAGCATGCTAATTTAAACGACCATGAATCCAAGATTTTCTTTTTGAGGAAAAATATTGGATCTTCTTTAAACTTTTCGTGGATGGCCGATTTCAATAATTCATAAAGGATTCATCAGGTATTGAGACAGTCTTCAATGTTAAATTATTTGTTTGGATAAAAATTTATAAATGATCACTTTTGAGTCTAGCTTCATAATAAAATGTTTTATTACAGAGTCGCACTGTTTAGAAATTTTGTAACATCTCCGAAACTATATAACTAATTAACGTACTGTAAAAGGCAAATCTTATCTCCTATCCTTGTGGTTATTAAATAATTTATTTTAATAAGGATTTAAGTTTAGTTGTATAAATAATGATGTAAACGTAAGCATATAAATTAAAAGATTTTTTAAAACAGAAAAAGTTATATATCTGCCAAAATATAAAAGATAGATATATGCTATTACAGATTTTTTTGTAGAACTTTTTAAAATGCATAAAGTTTTTATACAATGTTTTCAATTATATCCAATAGGTAAGACAGCGCACGCGATTTACGCCGATTTAATAAATTTCACGGTCCGACTCGCGCGACAAAAACTGTGATAACTCGGGTAATATATACAATACAAATATAATATATAGCCTATGTTACTCAGTGATAATGTAGCTTCTAATGAAAAAAGCTATTAAAATCGGTCCTCTTTATAATATTAGTGTAGACGAACCTTTCATTTGTTTAAAAATAATTAATTCATTGCAATATAATTAATACATAATATGTATTCTATATTATAGAAGGACTTTAGGGACTGAATTATGACCTTCTATAACTATTCTAAAAAGATACAAGGCAGCGGGGAAGGAGAAAAACATCTTGACTGAAAAGTCGAATGTTTTAATAAAACACTAGTTCACTGTTCAGGGCTGCTGTGACAATGATTCAGATTGCCAAAAATTCACCGTATTTCGACAAAAGTGGCAAATTCAGAAGGAGACTGATCACTATCCCATGTAAAGGATAATGAGAAGAACCGACACTATAATGTTTTTGCCTAATTCCGGTTTACTTTAAACTGGGAAAAAAGAAAAATAAATATATTTAGTTGCAGAAAAAAAAATCAAAATTGATACATAGACATAGATTTCTACTTTGCGGAAGTTAATCATTTTTTTATTTTTATATATCATACAATATAGGGACGAATCCAAGCGACAAAGTCACCCAGTGCGAATTGACTTGGCAATTGTAGAGTCAACATATCCTGAGAACGCTCCGATTTCGGAGTGAAACGTAGGTACGTGGTCATGTATTTTGTCAGATTTGGCTGACGTTGTTGCTTGTATTCCTCTATATATAGCAAATAATAATTAATTATTAAATAAATAAATTAGGGAACTAACAAAATTTAAAATGAATTTAAAAAATCTGTTTAAAATTAACGCAATTACTATAAACATAATTCCGTATCACCACCTTATTTTAAAGTTGGTTATTAAATCGATTCATCAAATATAAAGATGTAAAATCTGCTATATTCCTAACATTGTAAGTGCGTACGTCGTGTTGACAACGCGGCGCGGGCGGAGGACGGCCGACACCGCCCACAAGCGGCGCCCGCGCATCTCCGCAGAGTAGTCAAGCGCAGAGTTTGCGCAGATGGCAGAGGCTCCCGAGATGTAGACCATTCTATACAACGCAGAACAACTTCCCGGACTCGAGATGAGGTGCCATAATTAGCCTTTCATGCGCCCTGTCCTAGCATCTTAAATGCGCCACTAAAAATGCGCCTCTAGCACCCCTATCAGCATAGTTGAGACCTTTGAAAGAGTGCCGTATTGGTTATTATTGTGTTGATATCCCTCAGTTAGTTAGTAACTGACTATAAATATGATGTATGTTCGTAATCTAGTAATTTCTGCGTCCCTCTAAGATCTGTAGGAATACAACGCAAAGATACCTTCCGGTTCCTGAGAGTATACGATCATACAATACGCAACCTCCTGGTTCTCGAGTAATGGAGCAATTTAAATACCTCGCAACCTCCCGGTTTTCAAATTATAGAGCATTCAATACTCCGCGCTACCACTTCTCGATTTCCAAGTGTTAGAAAACCAATAGCTTTTTCAATGTGACGGAGAAGAAACAATGTAATTTTTGATCAATGTAATTGCAATTTGCAATTGTGAAACAGAGAGCGCTACATTACTCCGCATTTTATCTGCTTTGTCTTCTTGTGCTGCATCAATAGATTAATAGCCGTGTGGGGTCGATAGGCTGGTTAATGATCCCAAAAAACTACTACTAAGATAAAACCATTAACCGTTAAACTTATTAATATTATGAAAAATAACGATAAATAGATAAGATATGAAAGAAAAGTAGACACTTCTTTCAGTAATCCATCTACGAGTAGGTATAAAATATTTAACATATTTGAATTTGTGTTTATAATCTCCATTTTTTGAAGTTGATTAAAAATATTATTTTTCTCTCTGTTGTTAGATATTCTGTGTCCGTAGAAAGTTTGAATGAACACTAGTGAACGGGCAGCGCCATTGCAGCGATCGTTTAGCGGCGCCCGGCCACGCAAACCGGTCCCTTATCGTTCAGCCTCATTCATTCACTGACATTGGCGAACCTCAGATTTACGTCTATTGATGAATTTTATTTTAAACCTTCTTGAATGCCTTGTCAACTGTTCTTCATAGTGGATTGGGATAATGTTTTACGTCAATTCGACCAACATCTTGAAAAGCTTTTGCATTGGATCAAAAGCCCGGTTCAGAAAGCGATAGACCACCGATTGCTTGGTGTTACAAGCGTCGTATCGGGAGGATTCAAATGTTTCAGAATTCAAAATTCAAAAGTACCCGACATCAAGACAAAACAAAATTATCAGCAAAATTTAACAGCAAAAACAGTAGCAAACGATACCAAAGAATCAGTTTGCTTCATGCCGCCTTAGGTAGATAAACAAACAAGCTCATGACTAAGGGTCCCAAAGTGGTCGGACATACGCCAACAAATAATATGACAAAAATAGCAAATACTCGTGATAGTTGCAATTCTAATATGTACAAAAGAAAACAATTATTAATTAACATTAGTATTTACTATCTAATAATTTTAAAACAAATCCTGTGGCGCCAGATGTTTTGAATGTGAGATATCTTATAATGAATAAATAAATATTATAGGACAACTACACACATCGCTATATAGCCCTAAGTAAGCGTACTCGTAAGTAGCTTGTGTTGCGGGTGCTATGATAACTGATGAATATTTTTATATATACTATACATAAATACTTATAATATATATATATAAACACCCTGACACTGGAAAACATCCATGCTCATCACACAAACATTTTTCCAGATGTAGGAATCGAACCCACAGCCTAAGACGCAGAAGCAGGGTCACTACCCACTGCGCCACTCGACCGTCAATCTTCGCTGTCAAAACAAAGTCAAGGGAGAACAGTGATATTATCCCTCTTCAGGACTACAGCGGTCAATAACGGTTCTACATGAACGTATAATATTTTTGAATTATTCTTTTTTTATAGAATTTTCAAATCTTAGAATCCCAATTACCCTGCTGTCGAAATATATTATAAATGAATACAATTGAAATGAAATAAATTAGAATATTTAATTAATTTCAATCAGTATATTAGGTTTATGCGATCAAAGCCACAGGAAATGACTAAAGATAAGTAAAGACTAGTAGTAAGAAAATTAATTTATCCATAATAAACTTCCGAAAAGTTTATGTTTCTATTCAGTATTATTTGTTAAGTTCATGTCATCCTTTGTCCCGGGCATAGCTACCTAGCTGTGACCTAGCCCACAACGCAGGACCTAAAATCAATAAACCGTCGACTGCAAGGCGCAGGTGCACGATGCATTCGAAATCTCCATCGCTTCGAAACGAGATAGCTTTGGTTTCGATTCGAGAACGTTACCGAGCAACCTTAGTAAGGATGTTTGGACGCCTACTATGTTTCATAGAATAAAGATAGAAACTCGAAGCAATATCGGTTTGAACTCGATTCATTAACAATATAGAAATGATGTTTGATACGAACTGTTTTAAAGTTGTTTTGATATGGAATACATTTCATAGAACATAAAATGAAGATAGAAACTCGAAGCGATATCGGTTTAAACACGATTCAATAACAATATCGAAAAGATGTTTGATGCGAACTGCTTTAAAGTTGTTTTGGTACGGAATACATTTCATAGAACACAAAATGAAGATAGAAACTCGAAGCGATATCGGTTTAAACTCGATTCAATAACAATATCGAAAAGTTGTTTGGATGTCTATACGAAATTAACTCGAAACGATGTCGCTAAGCTTTCGATACTACAACAATATCCTACAGAAGACTGTTTGATGCCAATTCGTTTTAAATAGCAGAATAACATTTTTTTAATACGAAATAAGGAAACAAATTCGAAACGATATTGCTTATACTGTGATGCGATAACAATACCGAACAACCTTTACAGGGATGTTTTGGTACCTGTAGGATCCATAGAACATTATCGCTTTCGTACAAGATGGGGAAACTAAATCAAAACAAGATCGCTTAGCTTTGGATACCAGTATGATAGCGTATGACCTACAGAAGGATATTCGGTTGCTAATTAGTTTTATGGACTATAATTAAAAGTATTACGAAATTATGATTGTTTTTTGGTTATTTTACCCTTTTAATCAGCAATTCATATAATGCAAATTTAATATACCAATAAAACGATAAAACAAGATTTAGGACGAATTACTAGAATGATAAAAACAATAAAATAATCAAAACTTAGATGAAATCGTTATTTATCATAGATGTTTTAAACTGTATTTTTAGTTTTTAATTGAATCAAAATCATCGTGAACATATTTTAGTTTTTTTGTTATTTTTTTGCAAATTGCAAATTGCAAAGAGCGTTGTTGTACAAAATGATTATGTAATGTGTCTTCAAAAATTATTACTCAAGAATAAAATTATCATTATCAATTTAGTTTCATATTTAGAACAAAGGTAGGTAGGTGGTCAGTATGTTAAAAGATTTGTATAAATAACTGAATTAAATAATATAGGAGAAGACAAATCAGATATCATTAAAAAAAAGCATGAGACTATTGCGCAGGCTTGAACCTGTTGCGTCTTGTCGACTATTTCTGGAGTAAAAATAGATGATCATAATTTTCCTTTGTTCCTATATAAAAATAATATAACAAAATAACTAGTTACGAAAAAATAAGATGGTATGCGGATATAGAAGCGAAAATACTTGTACGATGAAGATCGGATAACAGAAGCGCAATCACGCGGGCATGTTTGCTGACTGAAGCTATATTTTCAATGATTAAAATCGTTAATGCCAATTTAATAAACAATTCGCTTTGTAAAGTTAAGTAAATCTAGTAAATCATAAACTATACGTAAGTAGATGGCAATAAGGTCCGGGCAAAGCTAGCTCATGCATCAATAAAGTAAGCTGCAAAGCGCAGGTGCAAAGTGCATCTATGTCATGAAACGCGATAAGAACTCGACACGATATCACCCGAAAACTGTGGATGGTAACATGTACAGAGATAACATCGGGACTGCATGTCCCGTACTAATGGCTTTATCAAGATCGTTAACACACTGGTACTCAAATCAATACTCTAACTCAGACCAATGATGAAAACATCAGTAAATACAGAAAAAATATTAGAGTACACGCTAAAATAGGAGTTTAAATAAATAGTCGATTTTGTGATGTTATTAAAGAAGTCAAATCAGACATTGTTGGTACAACGCAAAAGGCTCTATTGCGCAGACGCGGACCTGTTGCTTAGGGCTCCTTTAGCTCCGGGCTAAAAATAACTAATATAAATTTTCGATACATTACGTAACAATAGGTATACGAAACGAATCAGTATAATGAAAAATATATGAAGCTTATTATTAAAGATATACAATTAAGAAGTCACATAAGCGAAATGATAAAATATAACGCAAAATATAGAATATACATTATTGATATTGAAATGGATGAAAATGAAAAAGAAATGATAGAGAATGAAGATAATAATAATATAGAATCTCTTACATTTCAAAATAGAGAGGGTGAGTGCGTCACAGTAATAACCAGTGACGTCAGACGATGCGTGGCAAAGGTCACCTTCGCCGGTAGCACAAAAACAAACAGAAATAAAACCACAGTCACAACACAAAGGATATAAAATAAAGTGTACGTACATATATAACATACAATTACTTACATAGATCAGAAATTGTGTTGGAAGAATAGATAAAAAGCGGCCATTTGATTAATATTCAAAATCCGACTTACTTGCAGCCTGACTAAACTCGCGATTATAATTATAAGCGCCACGGCAAGGTACATGCACTTGGTTTTGACTGACAGTCAGTTAACCGGATCACTACACGTTTTGAAACATGTACTCGCCGGACCGTTACCGAGACCGAAGTGGGCTACCTTGGCTGGTCCTGCTGAATCGATGGCGTGGCGCATGCGCCCTCGGGGATCCTACGCAGGAATATTCTGAAATTCAGTTAACTTTGCCCTTTCAATGTCGTTACTGAGTACAACCTTTGGTTCCAGATGATTTATGATGCCGCCTCTATTATTGTTCACTAGATACTCATCTTTTGCTCTTTTTGAAAAGTTGGGTGATGATCGAAATAAAGGATTAGAAATAGAAATAGACATTAAGTAGCTTGTTATATTTTTTGTATTATGATTGTAATAGGTTACATAGTATTGATATCAAATCAATAAAGTAAAAGTAATAATCTTAAATACAGTAAATGTATTGAAAACCATTACTGATAATGCAATTGTTTGAGTATACTTGAAAAATTATTCAGGACTTTTGTTAATTTATAGATTTTGATAATCTAGTGTATAGAATACTTTCCCGGAATCTGTATAATTCCTGCTTCTTACGATTGGACATTTTAAAGACAAGAGTGAATGTGGGCTATTAAGCATGCACGCATGTTAACTCTCAGGCAGCTTACCTCATTACCATCTTGAAAGCGGCCACGGGCTAGAGTAGTAGGAGGCGTACTATTTCTCCCCGAGTTGAGCCTTTATGGGCAGTATGCAAGGGAGGCACTGAAATTCGTTTGCTCATAGATATCCCAGAGTCTCCCTGATTGTACTGAGATAGATGGCCACCGAGGGGGTTTTAGTGGGTAAAAATCCCTCATAACCTAACTTTTCCCTCTAAGGTTGGGTATCTTTGAGAAGATTTCCCCCCGTCAACAAAAAAATGGGAGCTGTTAAGCAAGGCTATATTTACTCACGTTGTATAGAGCGAGCCTATTTCTTAGACAAAAAAAAATAAACTGCACAAATAGAAAAAGTGAGTTTAATACTAATTAACGAGTTTGTTATTCATGTGTTTGTATAGACTTATTAATCGAGAATTTATGGTAACTTCCACGAGGCTACTACTATTGGAAGTGTCCACTCGAAAAATAAACCTCGTTGCGTTATAGAAGCAATGTCGATGCAATATCGTTGCGTTCGAGCGAGTTCGCTTTGATATCGAAACGATTGAGATGCAATATCGAAGCAATGGAGAAGCAATAACGATGCGATGGAGATGCAATAACGATGCGATAGAGATGCAATATCGATATGATAGAGATGCAATATCGATACGATAGAGATGCAATATTGTGATATGATGTATGGTGGTATGATGTATTGCTGTTGCATTCGCACTGTTCGATGCTTTTAACGAGCCGATTTAATGTCGCTGCGTAATTATTAATGTCGCATGGGATAGAACCTGCGTGATTGCCTCTTCTCTCTATTACCTTTATTTTTATTATCTACAATTTAGCTCTTGACTGCAGTCATGCCTGCTGGTATAGATTAGGCTGTAGGTTCAAGAGCGTGACAGACTTATTTCATTCAGCCTTTATTAGAAAGTGACACAAGATCATTTTTTGTCCCTTTCAGCGTGTTCGTTTTTATTGTTTGTCAAGAATGAAGTTCGTGACAAGCAAAGGACATATCTGAGTAATTAGTAGCTTTTTATTAAATTTGCTGATAAATAATACAACTTTGCGGTTACGATATTAATTTAAACGTTATCGTGCTATGGTGGGTTGTAGTATTTTCGGCTGCAAAAGTCGCAGCGAACGGAAAATCGAAGGAATTACATTTCATACGTAAGTAGGCATAAACTTCATTGATTGATGATTTAAAGCTTAGATATGTTATTTTTTAGCAAATTTCATGTATTATGCGTTTACTAAACTATATTATATAAAGTAATATTTCGTATTTTACGACATTTTAAAACATAACGTTTTATGATGTACTTTAAATGTTGACATGTCATGTCAATAAGGCTGATTTGCTGTCTCACGAGTGGACACGCTATGGGCTCTATCTAGTAGTCTTTAATCTATGCCTGCTGGTAAGACATGATACATCTAAGATGGAGGCGGGTTAATTTATTAGAAGTAGAATGATATCCATAACCTTTTTGGTTTTCACACGTTATCGTACCTATCTCTATAGCAAAATTCATTAAATTCACCATAACTAAGTTTAGTCGTGACAAGACAACAGAGATACCTTCTTTCGTATTTCATACGATTATATAGGTATATAGTTGGCCTAATGGTTAGCTTATGTGGTTTCCATCACGAGGTTCTGGGTGCGAATCCTCGGAACCGGTCGGGTTGTGGAATAATGAGTTTTTCTCTCTTCTAAGAAATTTTCAGCCAGTTCCAAAAGTTGATGGTGTCACACCCCCGTGCCTCGGAGAGCAGGTTAGACTGTCGGTCCCTGTTCCTTTCATCTATATGGTTGTGCATTTTCAAACGAGCGTTAGGCTTGTACTGTCTTCATTTCAGTTGTCATTCTTATCACCGCATTTATTATTTTCATCACATTTCAACCCCTTATAATTAATTAAAAGGTAGTGGTATGAATTGAAACCAACCTGCTTTGGTGTAGCGTGGATGATCTAAGTTCCACTCCATATCACCTCTTCTATAATGTAGGTGGCCTGGCCCTGTAGTGGGATGTTAATACTTTAAACCTGATGATCATGATGATGATCAGGTATATTAGTATGGTTCCGATACGATGGTCGTACACAGTAAAACAGTTCAGTACACAATGTAGCTTGTATGTGTTTGTAAAGGAGATAGATAGCTGATGCTGTAGAAAGGGATGCACTTTCGACGCCCGGGAATTATTGATTTTCACCGATGACCTTTTAGAACAACAAGGTTGCAAGGATTGCTAAGCATTGCATCACAGGAAAGGAAAACTGGTACTTTTATGCAAATGATGTTTGAGGAAAAGTTCGAGTTGTAAGTCGGGCTGTCAAATATTAAGTTATTCTTTTTTACAAGAAATTCTCGGTGGTAGTAGCTTAGGAGTATATGCCACGACCATATTAACCAGTTGGCTACGCAATTTTCATTAAAATCTTATAGATAGATAGATAGATAGATAGATAAATTCTTTATTGCACATTTTAAAAGATACAGAGACACAAAAGCAGAACAAAAATAAAAATAAAATGTACAAAGGCGGTCTTATCGCTAAAAGCGATCTCCTCCAGACAACCCTCATTGAAGTACTCTAAGTTATGGAAAACGGATAGTGCAATAATGTATATATATTAAAAAAAATAAAATATACCTACATATACATTGGGCCTACACAATAAAAATACACAAATAGTTTAAACATATAAATATATATACATACTATATTATATAAATATACATACATATACAGCTACTTATATAATAAAAATTAAAGTATATTTGATAAGTAGTAGTTTTTCAACCGATCTTTAAAGATGTTTAACGATACAGACTGTCGTATGTCTCTTGGCAAATTGTTCCATAGTGCCACGGTTTTTACAGTAAATGAATTTTTATACGCTGTATGACTGACAGGAAATCGCAATCGGTTATCATCCTTGGCACGCAAATAGCACTCTACATTGCTACCCAAGAAGTGGAATCGCTCTTTCAAGTATGGTGGTGTCTTAGGATTATATAAAATGGAATAAAGAAGAGAGAGAGCATGTAAGTTTCTACGGGAACGGATTGGTAGCCATTTTAATTGAGCACGATACTGGGACACGTGATCATACTTACGTAGACCAAAGATGAACCGAATGCATAAGTTCTGCAATCTTTCAAGCTTATTAAGTAAGGTCTCTGACAAATCCAAATAGCTGACATCTGCGTAATCTAAAATGGGCAACAACAGAGTGTTAGCTAACAGAATTTTAGTTTTAATTGGTAAAAAGTTTTTTAGGCGGTTAAGGTATCCGATAGCTGAGAACATCTTACGACTAACCTCTGAGACTTGCGGTGCCCAAGACATGGTATTATCTACAATTAAACCTAAATTTCTAATGGTACTACTGAATGGTATAGTTGTACCATCAAATAAAACTAACGGTAAAGTTTCAAAAGATGTAGAAGAAATGAAATGAGAAGAACCTATTATAGTTACTTGAGATTTATGCGGATTAACTTGGACGCCAAATGAACGACACCAAGCACTAATTTTATTTAAATCGGCATTGAGGAGTTCTATTGCATTCTGAAGTTCATTTACTGGTGCAGATAAATACACTTGTAAGTCATCAGCATACATATGATATGATGAGGATATGACAGATGAAATAGAATTTATATAGACAGAGAAGAGAAGAGGAGAGAGAACACCACCTTGTGGTACCCCAGAGTGAAGTGAAATAAACGACGATACCTTATTATCGTATCGCACACATTGCTGACGATTACACAAGTATGTCTCAAACCAATTAACTACTAACGGGGACATACCGCTTATCTTCAAAATAGCCAACAGTAAATCAAAGTCTACGGTGTTAAATGCGTTGCTAAAGTCTAAAAGTGCAATAACGGTGAGGAATTTATTATCAATAGCTACGCGGATATCATCGCAGACCTTAACTAAGGCTGTTGTTGTGCTGTGACCATACCTGAAACCTGATTGAACTGGACTCAAAATATCATGTCGAATTAAGTAAAGGTTAAGCTGCTCATGTATGAGACGTTCAAGGACTTTAGAAAGATATGGTAGGATAGAAATAGGACGGAAATTAGACGGAGTTGAAGGTTTATAGACTTTTGGAATTGGAACCACGTAGGCTGTAGTCCACGAGGATGGAAAAGAAGCAGAAGATAATGAAAAGTTCAGGATGTGACATAATACAGGTAGGATACAGTCAAGGGAAGTAATAATCATTTTCCTACTTATACCATCACAGCCAACTGCATCTGACTTTATAGCAAAGATATGCTTCTTAACTTCATCAGCAGTGACAGGGGTGAAATGGAATTCTGGACCACCGTGAGTTGGCAATGATCTTAAGTGATTAAGCGTACCTTGTTTCGTAAGTGTGTCAAATGAATAAACAGTGGCAAAATGATTATTGAGATCCTCTAAATTAACGGTATGCGATACTTGTTGGCGTTGACGGCCAATCCCAAGGGAAGCTAGAAACTGCCAAGTTTTACCGGAATTATTCTGATCAACGGACGAATGGATATATTCCCGCTGAGCATCACGACACACTCTGTTACACCGGTTTCGAAGCTTTTTGTATTTAATTAAGTTTGTATCAGTTGGATTCAATTTGTACTTACTTTTAGCTGCATTCCGCCTAGACATTAATATTTTTATATCATTTGTCAGCCATGGTGCTGGTAGATGCTTAATTTTAATTGGTCGTAATGGAGCGTGTACGTCAAAAAGTTCGGTCAATTGCGAATTAAAAATATTCAATTTATCATCTACCGTTGAAGCTTCAAGAATAGAATCCCAATCGATGTTATTGAGATCCTCCATAAATTTTTCATTATCAAAATTTCGAAAACTACGGCGCATAACTATACTTGGCTTAGCCTTGGGTGGACGAATCTTAAAGCTTAGATAGATTAAATCGTGGTAAGAAAAGGCCTCCGCTGGAAGTTGTCCATGACTGTCAACAAGGTTAGTAGAGGAAACTATCATAAGGTCTAATTGGGAAGGTGTACAGTTAGGGAAGAAATGAGTAGCTTGAGTTGGGAGTAAAGTAAGATTACAACTATTAACTATAGACTTTAAGCGTCTCGAACGATGATCATTTTTTATGAGGCAAGTATTAAAGTCACCCATAATAATAGTGTGATCGACAGCTTATAGTATTCGTAGGTGAGTTAAATATTGTCACCTGCCTGCCAATCCGCATTGGAGCTGCTTGGTGGGTCTGCGCTTCATATTAACTCTTCTACAAGGAGAAAGGCCTGTTTGTAGGCGGGTATTAGGCTAATAATGATAAAATTATATTGATGATTGGTTCTCTATCAGATCTTGATTACAGTGACCAGGGCCAACGGCTCAACGTGCTCCGATGCACGGAGGTGTAGATGGACTTCCCGACTCTCAGCTTACAATTTTCTGAAAATTTCTACATCATTATCAGCCTATTAACGGCCCACTACAGGGCCCGGCCCCCCTACTTGTGTAGGGGCGTAGACCCACCACGCTGCTCCAATATTGATTGGCGGGCTTAGGGTGATAGGTGTGTGAATGTTTTAATCATTAACTGTCACTATCAGACGTTGATGATAGTAACCGAGACCGACGGCTTAAAGTGCTCTCAGAGGCACGAGGGTTTAACACCACCAACTGCCCTATCCAGGCTTAGAATGTACAAAAGAATTCATAGAAGAATGAAAAACTCAGAGCTGTCCCGCGATCGGACCCAGGACTAGAACCCAGGGCATCGTCATCGAAGCTACATACGCTTACCACGAGAGGAACGAACGAGGAGATACCCCGAATATTTCTACCAACTCCCTACCGGCCAGTGCCGTAACTAGGGCAGTGCCAGCGGTGCCCAGGCACAGGGCGCAGACCCTACAGGGGCGCAGAAATGACCATATACAAATACCTTATTCAGAGTCAGTTAAAAGTCTGTAGGGCGCAGTTACGTACGCCGGCACAGGGTGCATACTCGTAAATTTCTGGTTACGGCTCCGCTATCAGCTGCAACGTATTTCTAATCAAGTTTTACAGGCGATCAGAGAATCCTTTACTTTAGACTTCTTAGAGATTCTCAAAAACATACTAGTCAAAACAAAATTAAAAATTTTGGAGCACTTTAGTTATAATTTTAGGTGAAACCATGCCATAAACTGTGGCAAAGATACACTATATAAGTTCACATTTAGAAATCACATTTACAGCGTTTCACTTGCATTTTAGTTTGATGTGGACATTTTTTTTTGCTTAGCACTTTTTTTAGATTTTCACAGCGAGTAATTTCAAATCTCTATAAGTCCACATTTTGACATGAAAAACTATGCTTGTCAAGTGAATCGAGTGATTAGGTTAATATAGCGGGCTTCCAACCCGCAAGCAAGCGGGTTTTTTTTATTAAGTACGTCAATAATTTTTAAATTTATCGATACTGAAGCTCTGTTTTTTTCATAACGGTAGGTAATTTAGAAGATAATAATAACATAATTTTTGGCATATAACTGAAGTCACATAATATTTTCTTATTATTTTCATGACAATGACGTACTCGAGTCGTAACCCCGAATGACGAATACATTATCCAAACCACATAGACGTACGTACATACGACTGTGGATTTTAATATGACCTATCAATATTATGTTGTGCCATACTGACATAATGTTCCTACAACTTAAGAATTTGTTTTTGTTATTAATATCATGTTTTGTTATTAATGTCATAATTACTTGAGAACCCAATATCCATCACCTCTTCAAACAATGTACCCCACCCATTGCCACTTCAGTTTTGCGTCACCTGAACGCTGCCCAGTTGACTTAGATTTGTCGGGTAACTTCATATTCGATATTTGACGTACCTAACTGGACCAAAATATGCCCTAGCAGCAGGTCTTATTTTAGTTTACAATTTTGACTTTTAAGTTTTCAACGATAACTGGGTGGAGAAGTACCTACATGAGCATTATAACATCTTTGTCTTGCTCATGTTGATTAAGCCTCACTTGCTGGGAAACTGTCATTGAGCATGATACTAAGGTCTCCCAGAATCACTGCTAAGATGACTACATCATCGCAAACTGCAGTTGAGCGAGGTCCTCGCCATGGATGTTGATGCGACATCTGTTTCAGTTCAAATGCTTAGATGTTTTACAATGCGGCTGTACATAGCTTCGGACACATCACATTTCTTTGTCGAACTCCTCGCCGCAATTATATTGGCCGTAGTGATCTTGTACATGGACTGGCGTTTTCTTACAGACACTTTAAAACTTCGTTGTTCCTTTAGTCGATTGAGCATCTCTGCAAAAGGCTTCCAAAAGCAGATTTCAGATTTCTATCGAATCGAAGGCTTTTTCATATTCCACAAATGATAAGCTAAGAGGCTTTTTATGCTTTTCGATACTCTGCATAATCTGCCGTAGTTTATTGATGTGGTCAATGGCGCTAAAGCTTTGTCGGACGTTGTGTTCTTTGTTGAAACAGGCTTGTTTGGGAGGCTAGAACTCGTCGTTAAACCTAAGAACGAGAGTATTCGATATGACTCTCGAAAACAAATTGTAGACATGACTAGTGAGATGGGTCAGAATAATCTTCAGGGCGTTGTTGCCCTTTTTGAAGAACAGAAACATATTGCTCCTGTGCCTCGCCTCGGAAGCTGTGCGTTTGATAATGACGATGTTGAACAGTCGCTGAGAAACAATTTTCCACCCAGTTCCCAATTCAGCTGTGAAGATTCCGTCATCACCTGGTGGCCTATTGTAAAACCAATCTCGTATAGGCTGTCGTTCAAGATATCTTCGATTCAATTTTAAATACTTTATGGTGGTAAGGCTACTTAGGTTAAAAACACACATTATATGAATACACACATGGAGGATGTGTGTAGCCATTTTAACTTTGGATTTGAAAGCCCTGTTAATTACTGTTATTATTCCAAATTCAATTAAAACTATTAATGGAAAAGTTATGCAATAGGTTAATGTTATGATTTCACAAAAACATTTCCCAGTCGTTTAATTATGAATTTTGACAACTGCAAAGAACTTAAGTTTGTACTACCTTACTTTTTCAAAACTTTTACTATTTAAACAGTTTATTAGGTCTTAAAATTGAGATAAATTAGAATATAAATCAAGGAAGTAAAATTGAAAGAGAGAGTGACATGATCGCAAAGTAAATTCACATTTTGCAAACTTGTACCCTGACAATTTTTTTTTATTTTTATTCAAAATTTAATTTTTAACAAATAAAACATACAGATCTAATAGCAACGTATCAGGATGGGACTACATTCAAGATGATGATGATTTGAAATTATCTCCAACACGTTTTAAACTTTTTTTGTGTCTTGTTAATTTTGAAATTAACTCTAAACAACGCTCTACGCCTGTCTTGGAACAAAGATAATTTTAAATTATTGGCAAGCCAGATGGACGTAAAATTTTCAAAAATGCTTGAAATTCTGTATTTAATTACTTAAAAAATATTGTAGAATGGAATTACGATACTTGATCTAAATTCAGATGTTTATTTTGATATCCTATAGCAAATAAAAGTTTTGAATTATACGTCCATCTGGTGAAGGCATATTCTGAGAAAATAATTACATAAGGTTTGCATATAACTGTCGAGCCAAATATTGCATTTAGGTCTAGTAAATACAATATTCGGAGTTTTTAATTACTTACAATAAAATTGAGGATTTCATGTTATAAAGGAAGTACTTTTACATGTAATTTTTTAGCTAATAAACTACAAAGGAAAAAAGTTATTAAGTTAAGTTTTTTTGTCTCCTGAAAAGTAATACTATAATAATACAATAATAAAAATACTACTGACTATACTTTCAATTTGGCTTAAAGATTGGTATATTTATTTATTCATTTCACGTTATCTACGCTCTTTAATAAAATATTTCCGTATATACAGACGGAAACGAAATCTACGTGTGTGAAATCGCGTGTTATAGCTAGTATCATTAGAATTTTTATAACCACTGAAATTCAGTAAAATAAATTTCTTGGTCTATCAGTAGATGGCGTTGCGTCATTCATTTTTATGATTGTTTGATTGTCAAAAATATTTAATTTCTAAAAAAATAGTTCCGTTAAAGAATCTTTGTTTTTGAAGCAATTCTACATAATTTTTCACAATAATTATAATTATGATTGTTAAAGAATTTTTTGTGAACAGCGCCATCTGTTCCATAAGCCGTAAAGTATTTCGCACCATTCTTACGAAGTGTGCTGAATTATTACTAGATGGTGCTGCTACTGCTTGGTTTTCTTAGTAGAGTTAAATATAACCTCAAGATGGCGTTATAATATATTTCTCTATGTTTTTATGACGACTGCCTTGTTGGTCTAGCGAATAGGCTATTTGGCTTCGATCTTGAGGTCTTGGGTTCAAATCCTGGGTCGGGTTGTGAAATAACTATAAGAATTTCTATCTACTAAGAAATTTTTAGTAAATTCTTAGCCGGAGTCAAGTAGTCGGTGCAGTTACAGTTTGGTGCCAGAGAGCATGTCAAGCTGTCGGTGTCGGTCATTATCATCAATACGTGAACATTAAATTCTAGTAATAAAAAAGATATCACCCCTAAGCCCACCAACTCTCATTGGAGCAACGTGGTGCGTAAAAGCTTAATATGTCCTCTAGGTCTAGTACTGTACTGGACCGTTAATAGGCTGATAATGATGATGGAAGCAGTAGCATAAGCATAAGCATAAGCACTTTTTAACCGACGAAAAAAAACGGAGGAGGTTCTCAATTCGACACGTATATTTTTTTTTTATATGTATGACCACGCATAAATTTTTACAGACTTGTCCGATTTTGATAATTCTTTTTTTATTACAAAAGGCATACTTCCAAGGTGGTCCCATTGTCATCATGTTAGGATCTGATGAGGATATCGTGGGAAAATTGAAGGAACTCTTCAAATTTTGGGGCACGCTTACAGCGATTACGGTTTTTGTCTCAGTATCGGTAGCTTTTTGGCTACTAGTGCCGTATAATATAATATGACAGTATATTACGAGTACGACACGTGGTGATAAATCACTAAAAAGTAAGAAATAAAAATAGTACCGACTCAAAACTGGCTGGCACCGACTTCATAGATATGCTTAAGTAATTTGAAGCAACTAAATGACACAGTTATTTTTTACTTTTTAGTGCGTTTTGAGTCGGTACTATTTTTATTAAAAAAATTTTTATTTCTTCTACGCAGTGACGTAACTAGGGCAGTGCCAGCCGTGCCCAGGCACAGGGCGCAGACCCTACACGGGCGCAGAAATTACCAGCCCATATTATACAAACAACACCTTATTTAGAGTTAGTTACAAGTCTGTAGGGCGCAGTTATCTCTCTGGCACAGCACAGGGCGCAACAAAAGCTAATTACTGCACTGGCGGTATGTACGTAAGATTTTTGTAGGAAGAAAAACAATAGCACAATAACATCGTGATCATAAACAGAAGAAACAAAAGATAATAATAAAATGCTACTAACAGACTGCCATTTGGTTTTAGTATCGAAGTTGCTCAATTATGTTGATCTTAAAGCTCGTATACATGGTGGATTATAAACGTACGACTTTATTTCATTTCATAGCGGCTTTCGAATATTATCGACATGCTGTGGGCCGCGTTTTCACCATCGTAGTGCCCGTGCCCGTGGGAATATCAAAATACAAATTATCCTATGTCACTTTTAATCAGCCTATTAACTATCAACAAAAAAAATATATAAAATCCTATTGGTACCTACCTAGTTTAGATATTAGGCGGAACAAACAGGCAGACAACCATTAAAACTAAAAGTTTTTGAAGTGAAACTTCTTTATTGGGGTTGGAAAAAAATTTTGTGTAACATTTTTTCGTTACGCGTCACATTTTTCCGTTACGCGCCATCTTTGACTTATGGAAGTGACGTGATAAATATATATACATGTTATATTGAAGTGATCAGCAAAATCAAAGGGTTTATTTTAATTCTAATTCCAGTGAATTTCTAAGAAAAGTAAGTAATTACGTCTCTTTTTCTAATACTTCGGTGTAATTATGGTATTTATTTTTCCACGTTATTTAAAATTAACCTCAGTTTTTGATTGTATTTTTCAATACACTAACACGTGGGTGTAATTATGGTATCTATTTTTTCTAATACTTGAATGTTGATAAGTTAGTTAGTTAGTTCCACTTCTTACGAGTGTACGCTAATACAGCGCACACATTTTTTTTTCATGTTAGTATCTTAAAATATAGCTTAGTGAAAAGCTGTTAATTTAAAATTATTTTAGACAATGGAACTACGTGTGTCTACAATTTGCAGTACGAATGTATTCCGTGTGACGTTGATGCTGCACTGATAAATTGTTTGAAATTAATTTATTATGCAGCTGACGTATTGCGCGCCTTTGAACAACTGTGTTATCAACAGTCGCGCGGTGATATTTACCAGTGAGTGCTAACGCTTAGATCGTTGGCATACGTACGTTTTATTCGTCGGAAACGCAGTGTTTTATTAATATCGAGCGACTTCCGGCGTTCATACATACCTTTGCTAGTACCCGGTTGGACGTGCTCGGTATTTTTTTTGGAAATCATATTTAGATTTTTTTTATTGACTACTAGTTGGCTCTTGACTGCTATCACTCCTGATGTTAAGTGATGATGCAGTCTAAGATGCAATCGGGCTAACTTGATAGGAGTGGGACGAAAATCCACACCCCTTTCGGTTTCTACACGACATCGTACCGGAACGCTAAATTGCTTGGCGATACGTCTTTGTCGGGAGGGTGGTAACTAGCCAAGGCGAAAGCCTCCGACCAGCCAGACCAAGACAAATTAAGAAAATTCTCAATCTGCTCCGCCGGGAATCGAACCCAGGACCTCCGTCTTATAAATCCACCGTGCATACCACTGCGCCACGGAGGTCGTCAAAATAGATAGGTACAAATTACATAACAATGCCATCTATTGTTAAATAGCTTAAGTGTTTCTGTGTACATTGCCTGAAAACATTAATGAAAAAATATTTTTAAATGAAACCTAGCTAGATTTTATTTAATCGCCCCGATCGATTAATCGCCCCGAGAACCCTTTGCTTACTAAATTTTATAAACATTGTTAGAGCCGTTGCCGAGATTCAGATTTTTACATACATACGCATATACGCATAATTGTACATACAAGAATTACTCGTTTAAAGGTATTAGATAGATAACCTCCGGCGAATAAAACGGGCCGATCTTCCGACGCGTGTACACACGGTGTTACACCTACTAACCAAATACTGGAAAAGAATTCCCTTTAAGTGATATTGTGTAAGTTAGGGGATAATGGCCACCCTCCAAGAGTCGTTACTGTCGTTGTTTACGGGAAACTAATTCTGTTTGCTTCAGCTGCGCTGCTTTCAAAGTTTTGAGGGACGAGCAAGTTGATCGATCAAGAAGACGATTCTTTACATTCAATCTCTCTTTAATCTTTAATGGTTAGCCAAAAAGAAGCAAAATTACTGTCTTTTAGCGGCTAGGCTGTTTGAGATTTCATAAATTACTCCAGCTCTGGTTGGTGGGAGGATTTGGCCGTTGTTAGTTACCACCCAGCCGACGAAGACGTAAGTACCGCCAAGCGATTCTTTCGTGTGCGAATACATTTATGTACACACAAATATTTTTTCAGATGTAGTAATTGAACCGACAGCCTAGAACACAGAAATAAGGTCACTGCCCACTGCGCCACTCGGCTGTCGAACCATCTTTGTTTGGATATACTTTGTTCTCGTTAGTTAGTTATGCAAACAGGAAGCCCTTACACAATTGACATTTTTTATTTCTACTCCAAATGCAAATTGAGTTTGAAACTTTTTTCGGCAGAAATTTTGGTATGGTGTCTGCCTTCCCTTTTATACAGATATTTAAGCAGATAAGCCTCTTTTGACTTTAAAGAGACAACAAAAAGCAATCAACAACTTTCTTTCACGCATTTTCACAAATTTTAACCTAAACAAAAATCAAGTTTTTTAAGATATCTACATAAAATATCTAGTAATCTCGATTTAATTAGGTACCAGTAGTTATTTATAAATATTAGAAATTGTTTGCCGGCCTTTGTTGTGCAGTGGATTTATAAGACACAAGTCCTGGGTTCGATTCTCAACTGAACCGATAGAGTTTTTCTGGATTGGTCCAGCTCTCCCAGGTATGAGGTTTCGGGCATCACTAGGTACCACCATACTGATAAGATGTACCGTGAAGCGATTTAGCGTTCCGGTACGATTTCGTGTTAAAACCGAAACTCCTAACAAGTTTGGTCGCTTTCATCTTAAATTGCATAATTACTTACCATCAAGTGTAATTGGCGTCAAGGGCTCACTTGTAGTGAATCAAAAAAAATCAAAGCTATCAAAGTAAAGTTACTGCCAAGTTATAATAGAGATTTTTTTTGTTTAATTAACATTCAGGTGTGACCCATTTATGCGGATAAAGCCGAGGACGGAAAATAGTTATGGAATAAAATTACTTTCAAAATTGAATGTCAGAAACAAACCATTTTTGTACCAACTGCGCATCATAAGACCCGCTATCCAGTGCGGGATAATCTTTTTGAAGCGATGGAACGGTGTTGACCAGGAGAGATCGTGTGACAGATATATTATTTGTACCATGTTATTATTAGTAGAACTTAGTCGTAGTGTATCACGTCCGTGATCTTACCCATTAAAAGGCTCCCACCGAAAATCAGCGCTGCAGCATTGTGCTGAGTGTGAGATCTTTATTTGGTCAGTCATCTTAGCTTTTTTATTTTTGTTTGTAATTTTTTTGTTCTGGTCAAATTAAAATCATTTTCTTCCTTTCTTTCTGATAGATCTGATAGAGCTTGTCTTTATACGTTCACAGTCCAGTGAGCCCAAGCTCTCACTTTCACTTCCGGTTTTCCTTATTATGCCGTGTGCCCAATGTGGGCTTATAATACTTACTAATAACAATTCAAATATTTGTATTTGTGGGGTGGTTAGATAACTTTGTATGAGGCCTGTGGTCTGTATAAAGATGTACATACTACAATATTTATTCGAACTACATATTATGATTTGAAATATTTAGTGAATTTCATAGACAACTAGAGGACGCCAGTGGTTTCACCCGTACAGTTTTCGTTATGTGTTAATCTGACATATAAGCTATATTATTGTAAAGTTTTATCAAAATCTATCGTGAAAAAGTAACAAACATCCATTCATCCAAAACTTTCGCCTCTATAAGTAAGGATAATCCCTTCCATAGCTCAGTTTGACAAAGGTCGTTGGAAAAGTGCCTTTACTGTTATTAAAACACCTTATTATTATAATATCTCAGAGTTTCCTTTTCGCAAACGGATTAAAATTCCATTTTATTCCGTAACGCAACGCCGCTACCTACAGCCGCACTCCACCGTACGGACGGGAACGTAAATTTCTGGAAATTCCGGAGCCCACTTCTGAATTGTAATTAGGTTCAAAGTAAATATTCACTTTGTTTTAAGTGGAAGCATGAAATGCAAATGAGATTCATGCGCCGAATTTATAACTTGACTGTAACTATACTGTACTTAATATGAGCAATTAATTTTGTACATTTCACTGAAAAATATTTCTGGTATTATTAACAGCTAACGAAATGAAATCAAAGACTAAACTTATTACATTTATTTATCCACATTCTTATAAGCCTATTTAACATACTTATATAAGAGAGGAGATATGCTTATAAACACCACCCTGCTCCATTGAGAGGCTTGGTGGGTGAGATAATGTTTGATTTTGTAATGGTCACTGTTACACTACTTAACATGGGGTTAAGGTTAATGACCGACATACCTTTAAGTCTGAGGCACGGATATGTAACATTATTAATTTGCCTCTTTTTTCTAAGAAATTATACGTAAGTAAATAAGTTTTGTATAATGTACATTTCCATTGTGTACAATGAAGAATTTTATATAAATAAATAAAAGGCCATTAATATTTCACAGGCCAAGGACGTCTTGGACATAGATAATGGACCAACGCAATTGAGGTATTTCAACTGCCAGGACTGCCTCGTTGGTCTAGTGGTTAGTATATGTGGCTTCGACCACGAGGTCCTGGGTTCGATTCCTGGGTCGGGTCATGGAATAATTCTGAGCTTTTTCATTCTTCTATGAAATGAATGTATTTAGTACATTCCAAGCCCGGAGTTTGGAAGTTGGTGGTGTTACACCCCCGTGCCTCGGAGAGCACGTTAAGTCGGTCCCGGTCAGTATTATCAACATCTAATAGTGATCGTTAATAAATGAAACCCTAAGCCCGCCAACACGCATTGGAGCAGCGTGGTGGCTGTACGCTCCATATCCCCTCTCCTATAAGGAGGGAGGCCTGGCCCTGTAGTGGGCTGTTAACAGGCTGATAATGATGATGATGATGATGAACGTTCGAACCACTGCAATTCAATTTTACATACTAGTGCCCCGCGGTTTCACACGCACACGTCTCCTTCTTGTAGACATATCGAGAAATGCGTTCTTAATGAAATGACGTCCATATTGCAAAATGAGTTATATTGCTAAACATAGAGATCTTGTGATATTATGTAGGTAGGTTTAGAAAAAGAGATAAAATGCGAATCGATGTTGCTAGCGTTTAATAGGTAGAGTTTGTTACTAAAGGCTGAGTGCCAGGTATACTTACGACTTACCCATAGTCTGTAATACGGATGAATGAATCAGTAGGTATCAAATTACATTTGCAAGCCACGTTTCTAGTTTGGGTCAATCCGTCGGGTAAATTAAGTTTTCTCAACCCTTACCGTGCTATAAACCGGAAAGGTTTCGGTTTAAGAAAAGATAAATACCAGGTTGTAATAATCTCTGTTATATAATTCTCTAGTATTTATTATTACTATTAGTTCTTGGTGTTTGATTACTTCCCTTAAGCAAATATTTCCGTTACCAACTATCTTAAGCTCAAATATCAATAATTTATTACATTAGTTGGTTTGTTATAAAAGTATTAAGTAACTCTATATATATATATATATATCTGTAATATATAGTATCTAAGTACTACTGGCTACTTGATTATGTCTGTGCAAGTATTCTAATTATTTTTTTATGAATACACTTTTATGAGTACTACTTGAATTGTACCTTTAGTTTATCACATTTTTACGTTGAGAGTAGGTACATATACAGGTAATATGTAAGTATTACGAGTCCACATTTAGATCATGGGCATAAGGAGAAAAGATGGCGCAAGCACACGTTGGATTACACCAAAAAGGAGAATGCCAGATCCTAACCCAGAAAGAACATACCAAAAATATCCTATTATTATATAAATGTTTTACAATAAGCCATTTTTACTGTTGGACATCGAAATAAAATTATGTTAAAAAAAAAGTAATTAAACTATTTCCTTTCAATTTACACTTTTTACCCACTTTTAAATCTTTATTGTTGCACTGGGCCTTTTAAATCGTTTTTATTGTATTTTCATCAAAAGTGGGCTCTAAAAGGCTAGAATCCAGAGTCGTTAAGCCTGTTTAAAAATATATTTAATGAAGCTTTGCGACTGTCATGTCAGTGTGACAACTATACGAAACAACAATACGGAAATGGACGACAACTAACGTTAGGCTCGTGTCGAATACTCCGAGTCCTAGAGCTTTTAAATGTAATTTATATTAAATCGTAATAAAAATGTAATAAAATGATGCATAATACATTGTTGTACAATATGTTTTTATTAGTCAGTTAAAGCCCTATACATTGTCTGGCATTCTCCTTTGTTTAGGCACATAATTTTTAGTAGGTACTATAAAAAACGCCTCGTTGGTCTAGTGGTTAGCCTACGTGGCTTCGATCACGAGGTCTTGGGTTCGATCCCTGGGTCGGGTCATGGAATAATCCTGAGCTTTTTCATTTTTCTATGAAATTCCAAGCCCGGAGTCTGGAAGTTGGTGGTGTTACACCCCCCTGCCTCGGAGAACACGTTAAGCCGTCGGACCCGATCACTATCATCAACATCTGATAGTGATCGTTAATAAATGAAACATTATCACCCTAAGCTCGCCGACCCGCATTGGAGCAGCGTGGTGGGTGTACGCTCCATATCCCCTCTCCATGATGATGATGACTATAAAAAATACATTTATTTTATCATTAACATCTGACAGACTAGACTTACAGTCCAAAAATTCACAAAACCCGCTTTGGAACAGCGTGGTGGTTCCAAGTTTCTATCAAATCTTTCCCATATAAAGAGGAAGGTATGGCCCAGTTGTGGACCACTCTAATAAACTGATCATGAACATATTTTAGATTTTGAAAAATTGTAGATCAGACAGGAATGAATGAGAAACTATGACGACCTCCGTAGCGCAGTGGTATGCGTGGTGGATTTATAAGACGGAGGTCCTGGGTTCGATTCCCGGCGGGGCAGATTGAGATTTTTCTTAATTTGTATTGGTCCGGCTGGTGGGAGGCTTTCGCCGTGGCTAGTTACCACCCTACCGACAAAGACATACCGCCAAGCGATTTAGCGTTCCGGTACGATGTCGTGTAGAAACCGAAAGGGGTGTGGATTTCGTCCTACTCCTAACAAGTTAGCCCGCTTCCATCTTAGATTGCATCATCACTTAACATCAAGTGTGATAGCAGTCAAGGGCCAAATTGTAGTTAATAAAAAAAAAAAATAACTACTGATTTAATTTGTTAGTAAATTGGCTGATGAGCTACTTCGGCCGTTCATGGTTACCTACTCGTACTTTATAAAAATGGAGATGAACTATTGTTGCCTATAGCAAATATGCAACAGTCGTGGCGCGACGCGACGCTCTGCGCTAGTAGAGTTAAGGATTATGCTACAATCCTTTAACAATTCGTGTCTAAAACATGAACCGCTGACAATATGCGGAGTCATCCATTTTCTTCCCTTCATTACAAAAGAGGATCATACTAAATAATGGTACCGAGAAATCTTAATAGAATGTTGGTGGATGAATTTCAAATCGAGGTCATGACGCATAGTTTTCTTTCTGAAAGCCTGTTTACTAAGTCCCGAGAAAACCCTGGCTCATCTTATTTTGAGACCTATTTCTATTATATGCTTACAATGGCAGCGTCTGTAGGCCTAATACTTTATAATATTACCATGTCAAATATATTTCTATCTGTTCATAATGTTGTAAAACTGTTATATTTGGTACGTATGTACTTGTCATTGTCAGTCAGTGTGTCTTGATGTTTTATTGTAAACTTTTATTTAACTTGACCTGTTTGTTTATTCATTTGGCTAAAATCTCAATTATATCTCTATTGACGACTTCTATAATCTTATATTTCAACCAGAGTTTAAAGAGATGGCAGATGGCCAAAGGAACAGAGTGCCTAGTGTGAGCTTTCACCAAAACAAATCGAAAACTTCACATTCGCGTAAAGGCAAATTTTATATGGAATTGAAGCAGCGCCCCTGGCAGTATCGAGAAAAACTCAAATGGGTGAGTGTCAGTGTCATATAAAATTTGCGTTTACCGTTTTCGATATCGACGCAGTAAAATATTACACTAACCACACAGAACAATGAAACGATATAACCCGATCGAGTTTGAACTCGAATGATTGATCTCGATCAGTATCTCCTTCATTAGGAACGCTCTTTGTCCTAGAAAGTATTACAAAATATACCTAGCTTGTAAAAACGTTTACTTCCGCCATATGGACGAATGAAAACTATATGAACATCCGATAAATGACAGACTAACTTGGAAAAACAGATCGACTGACATAAAATTGTAATTCTAATTCAGTAAGTACAGACATTCGGTTACCACTTTATTATAGCTATTACAGAGATCTTCAAAATGCGTCTATAAGTTTTCTATTCGTAGTGAATTACTGGTTAGATTCATAAAGGTTGAACCAATGTTTACCCTCACAGTCCAAGGGTTAAACAACAAGAAGTCTGTGGGTACGCAATCGATGCTCGCAAGCCCTAAGGGGTGATCAATACATCGAACTTGTGGCAACTTTACCGAACAAACTTCAAAATTGTTACAAGGGATACATAAATCATATTTTATTCTCGAAACCATGTATAATTATAAATAAGTAAATTACATTATAATTGTATTTGACGTAAAATTGTGCCATTGCCTTATGTTTTTTTTTATTTATTACAGGTAAGGCTTTGACTGTGATCACACCTGATGTTATGTTATATAATGATATCAAAAATAGTAGCAGGCTAACTTATTAGGAGTAGGAAGTAAGATTTCCTTAATTTTCTGAAACCATTAAGTTATGCTAAATGTTATGGTTAATAAATGCATTAGCCAGTTGTCAGTTCAGTAATTGTTCTAAAATGTATACACAAACGATTTAAATTTAAACATTTTTGACAACATAAAGTATTCCCATATTGATGCGAAAGCAATAAAGTTCCAATAAATTTAGCAAGGTTGACATTTAAGGACGCACGTATAAAATAGAATCATAAAACGTGAAATTGATACGGACATTTACGTAACCCTTGTGCCTTGAACAGAGATTCTATATAACAATACTAGGGAACGCCGATGACTTCGTCTGCAAGAAAATAAGTGTAATACAACATTCTAATACACCTAAAAACTACGTGACCATATTTTCAGAAGGTAGAATGGGTTTAGTACTTTATACGGCTACGGTTCACGAAGTGTTTGGTCCTGGGAGAGGTTCGTGGAATATTTCTGAGCTTTTCTTTTAAGAAATTTTCAGTAAAATTCTAAACCCAGTCAGAAAGTTCGTTGTGTTACACCCCCGTACCTTGGAGGGCTCGTTAAGCCATCGGTCCCGGTAACTATCATCAACATAATAATTGATAATGAATTAAACATATTACCCTGAGCCCGCTAGCTTGCATTACAGTATCATCGTGGGTCAATGCTCCATATCATCTCTCCTACCAGGAGGGAGTCATTAGCCTAATAACGATGATAGCGATAACATCTATCAAATAGTAATTAAAATAATTTTTTTAAAGCTTTTTGAGGTTATAAATAATTCATTGTTTTGCAATTACAAGATAATGCGATGCGACGGAACATGTTCGGAGATGCGGGCAATAATTTTATTATTAATAAAAACTTTTTGTAACGTGGCCACCACTCTCCAAAAAAACCAAATATAAAAAATAGAATATAATTATAGTATTTGTCTTGGCAAACGTAGTTTTGATAGATCTTTCTTTGCCCGCAGGTAGCAAAGTATTGTTTGTCCCCGCCTGCAGCATCACAAACTATTTAGAATTTTATATAGATATAGTGTTACTTATTTTTCTCTTTTCAGTTCATTATTTCTAAGCAGTCTGGTTTTTTGTTTCTATAATAATAAAAATAATGGGTTATCCTAAACTTACTCTTACTTTATATTTAAGGACTTATACTTGGTGGAGGTATTTAACAACATTAAAAGTATTCCTTGTGTTCGTATGTCGCACTTTAGTATTTCAAAACCCCCTCTTGGGTTCCCTACCACAATTAGTGCGATAATGAGACAGTACACGTACAGAGATGGCAGCACGGAATGTTATTATTCTACATCGTTGTAAAGCAATAAATTAATTTTGTGGTATAGCAACGGGCGACATGGTGGGCTCACGTATGAAATGAAGTCGTAAAATATTAAATTGATTTAGAGATTTATAGCTGCGATACGGGATGATATACTCGTAGCCTATCTGTTTGAGAAATGGTTGCAAAAAATATTTATTTGGTAGGAAAAGTGAAAAAGTGGTATAACTACCTCATCATTCCAAAGGTTTTTAGTGACTTCGGGTTGAAAAATATATTTAGCTTTTTTCTCAATAGCAGCCCAGAGTTGAGTTTCATTACCATTATCAATATTTTTTAATTTTTATTACAAGTAACCCCTTGAATGCAATCACGCTGAAGGTATATGATGGTGCAATCTAAGATGGAAGCGGGGCAACTTGTTAGGGGAATGGTGAAATTTACCCCCTATTCGGTTTCTGCACGACATTGTACCGGAACGCTAAATCACTTGGCGGTATGTCTTTATCCATTGAAATGTTACATTTTTTTGGCCTTACCTTGCGTTTTTTAGAGGACGCAATTTTATTTTTTTCAGTCAGTGTAAAAGTTAAAACTAAGTTTGTGGGATCGCCACCGTCTTAAAAATAGGGATTGAAATGGCCGCCATCTTAAAAATAGGGATTGAAATGGTTTTTACGGTATATCTCTTAAACTATTAATTTAATAAAAAAAATTCGTTAACATTTTTTGTTGCAAAGTAAAATTTCTACAACTTTAGTCCAGTAACTTTTTGTCGTAGAACTGTAAATAAAAAAGTTATAAGCGAAAATGTTTAGAAATTCAAGAAAAAAAATTATATTTTTCGATGTAACTTTTTTTTTAACATTAAAAAAAAACGCAACCCCGACTCTAACTTTTCAGTGGACTAACTAGCCACGGTCGAAACTTCCTATCAGTCAAAATTACTCCACAACCCCACACAGGCTCAGAACCCAGGACCCTCGTGATCCGTAGTCGCAAAACTAATAATTGGACCAATGAGGCAGTCTTTGGATAGCTTAATATAATTCAATCTTCTGAAAAAATACTGAAATAGTTTTTAGGTGAACGAGGAGTAAGTAGGACATGTTCGCTATTGCTGCTTAATACCTATATTGTACGAGCAATTAAGAAAACAGTAAAAACGTACTGTTTATCGGCTATTTCTGAATGGTAAAGGCACACTAAAAATTAGAAGTTCTGCACCCTATTATACGCTAGTTTATTGTTTCTTTCCAATTTAGAGTAAATACTTTACTTGCTTTGGTCAAAGGCTTTGTTTTTTTTACCCGACTGTGTCAGAAGGTTAATGTTTTTCGAGCCTATGTATGTATGTATGTATGCCCATTTCTTCGGCACGCGCTACAGCCTAAACGGCTGAACGGATTTTGACATGTGAGGTGTCGTTGACCTTGGCAAAATTGTGGAAGTGACATAGGCTATATGAATTTTCAATATGGCGGTTGTAAATGGGGGCAAAGGGGGGATGTGTGTATTTTTTCTTTTATTTTAGCAATATGGGTATCAAATGAAAGGTCATAAAAAGACCATTTCAAAAATATAAATATTATATCATGTTTATGTTACTGTTTTAACAAAAAATGTCAAAAAGTGTACCGTCTCATTTCTATACCACAAATTAAAACTAAAAAGTCTCAAATAAAATTATTATTATAAAAACAAAAAACCCGACTGCTTAGAAGTTAAGAACTGAAAAGAGAAAAACAAGGATCACTATATCTATATACAATTCTAAATACTTTATGGTGTTGCAGGCGGGGACAAACGTAGTTTTGGTAGATTTTTCTTTCCCAGGTAGTAAAGTATTTTGTCCACGCCTGCAGCACCATAAAATATTTAAAATTTTATATAGATATAGTGATCCTTGTTTTTCTCTTTTCAGTTCTTAACTTCTAAGCAGTCGGGTTTTATCTTTTTATAATAATAATTTTATTTTGTGTCAAAATGGTTAGGTAAACTGTGTGTTAGGTAAAAAGGATGATTGTTCAATTATTCGGCCGATGATAATTATTGCTCTATATGCAAAATATACAATAATCATTTTCAACCTATAAATAGCCCAGGCTTGTAGGAAAGGGGAGCGTAGACTCGCCATGCTTCTCCAATACGGTTTAGCGAGCTTTTTATAATGTTTAATTAATTAAAAATGACTATCAGATGTGGTGTTCGGGATCGACGACTTAACGCGCTCTCCGAGGTACGGGTTATGTCACCAGCTAATTTCCGGTTCTGGACTTTGAGTTTACTGCGAATTTCAAAAACGAACATCCCAGAATTATTCCACAATCCAACAAAGATTTCGAGCCCAGGCTCAAAGCTATACTAAAGCCAAACTCGATTGAGAATGCTTGTCAACAAACAAATTTAAAATGAAGGTAGAAAATGCAATACGTTTGATGCCTAATAAATTTAAAATTATTTTTTGTTATTTTAAAAAATCTTATTTAAAAGATATTGAATATATTAATTAGTTTTAAGCTTACTAATCTAATTTATTGCCAAGAATTCGTCATTAAGTAGTTAATAAAAAAGAAATGGGTGTAAAATGACTAGTGATTTCTACCTTCATTCATCAATGACTAGTGATTTCTACATTGACAAGCATTCCCAATCGAGTTTGGCTTCAGTATAGATAGGCTAACCACAGAGCAGCGATACTGTTTGTTTGATACCATGTTTTTGTTTTTAAAATTAGTTATTCAATTTAGTTAGTTGTATCCGATTACAGTGTTCGGATTCATGTTAAACTCGAACCTTTATGCAAATTATCCTGACCTTAACTAGTTGAAAGCAATCAAATCAAATATTAATGGGGAGGCCAGATTTTGGTTAATTTCAAAGCCCGATATTTACCCAATAAGCTAGGTATTTGGTAAAAAACCCGCGGGCTTAGATTTCATTTGGCTGGTAGCTGGTTATTTACCACTCCACCGACAAAGACATACCACAAAGAGATTCAGTGTTCCGGAACCGAAGGGGGAATAGATGCTTAAGAGCTATCTTGTAGCAGATAAAAAAGGCAGAAATTTACTACTGCGTCGTGTCGTTGTTTGAAATATCAAACGCGCATCGGCTTCATAGATTTAAATCGCCACAACGCTGAACTGTGTTTTTACTCATATTAAATGAATCAACCGATGCACTTCTGAAGCATCACGCCTTAGCCCGATTCAAGTATCATCATCATCATCATCACTATCAGCCTATTAACGGCCCAATACAGGAGAAGGCCTCCCTCCTTATAGGAGAGGGAATATGGGGCGTACACCCACCACGCTGCTCCAATGTTTCATTTATTAACGATCACTATCTTATGTTGATGATAGTGACCGGGACCGACGGTTTAACGTCCTCTACGAGGCACGGGGGTGTAACACCACCAACTTCCAGACTCCGAGCTTGGAATGTACTGAATATTTCATAGAATAATGAAAAAGCTCAGAAAAATTCCGTGACCTGACCCAGGAATCGAACCCAGGACCTCGTGATCGAAGCCACATAGGCTAACCACTAGACTAACGAAGCAGTCGATTTAATTATATCTCTACCTTAAATAAAATATTTGTTTCCAAAGAAATACGAATCACCTTGGAAGTGTAATAGGCATTCAAAGTATGATAAATGTCAAACCTCCTTTTTGAAGTTACGTCACAAAAACTTTTCATAAAATGTAACAAATACTTTGCTGAAAATCTCATCAAAATTGTTTCCGCCAAACTTGAGATAGTCGCGGACAAACATACATACAAGCATATATTTGAATCTGAGAGCCCCCTTTTATTTGAGGCTGTTTAACAATGTCCAGCTTCGGTCGAGCATATCGAAACCCATGTTTACTCTAAGGCCTACTTCTATTTTGTCTTCCGGGGCAAGGTCTTCCGTCCCCCGTGTCGTGCCGTCAGTTGTCAGCATTCACATAATATTAAACCTTTGATTTTCCCTCACAGGTGTGAGAAGTGTGGGGATGTTAAACTGAAATACGTTTTATTCGTGAAATAAAACGATAATGTCTTTTTTCTTTATTGTCATCTCATTACCTGCAGATTTGAATAAAATTTGAAAACAAGTTTTGAATTTGTATACTGAAAATGTATACTGGCTGGTGGATTGTGTAACTAAGAGACAGTTAACGTCAATCGGGCTAGGCCAGTCTTATCTTATCGAAAAGACAAAATCACGAAATCAGCAGACTTTCACTGACATACTCGTAAGCTTTCTGTAAATACTTCTAGGTGTATGCCACATTACATGAAATTAAGTAGGACTAAAGAGGAACAATACTTTCTCGTTTTATTATTTCGCAAGGAAATTAAAAAGCTTTCTAAAAAAAAACATTCTAGCCGCGTGACACTTTCAACAATTTTCGTCACATTTAAGCAAATTTACACAAAACAACCAAATTATATAGCAACACCTACCTCAAAAATAACTCTATTTATTAGTAAAAACTGTATGAAAAATTCTTATATTATATTAGTCTATCGCGAACAGACAGATGGACAGACGCGGCGGGGTGCCTTTTTTAACCGACGAAAAAAAAATATACGTGTATATATTTTTTTTATATGACCACGCAAAACTTTTTACAAAGTAGTCCAATTTTGAAAATTCTTTTTTTATGTATTGGTCTGACTGGTGGGAGGCTTTCGCCGTTGCTAGTTACCACCCTACCGACAAAGACGTATCGCCAAGCGATTTAGCGTTCCGGTACGATATCGTGTAGAAACTGAAAGGGCTGTAGATTTTCGTCCCACTCCTGACAAGTTAGTCCGCTTCCATCTTAGACTGCATCATCACTTAACATCAACATCAGGTGTGATAGCAGTCAAGGGCCAACTTGTAGTCGATAAAAATTTATAGGCACACTTGCAGCGATTTCGGTTTTTGTGTAAGTGTCAGTAGCTTTTTGGCAACTAGTGCCGTAAAATATACTTTGAGAGTATAATACGAGTATGTTACGTGTCGATAAATTACTAACAGTAAAAATAAAATTTAAAAAAAAAAAATAGAATCGACTCAAAACGCACTAAATAGTAAGAAATAACTGCGTCATTTAGTTGCTTTAATTTACTTAAGCATATCTATGAGTCGGTGCCAGCCAAGGTTTCTACTTTAAGGATGTTACCTATTTAAAATAATTTACCTACCTAATAAATGTTCCTTAAACTTGGCAAGCACCGACTTCATAGATATGCTTAAGTAAACTAAAACAAACAAATGCCACAGTTATTTCTTACTTTTTAGTGCGTTTTGAGTCGGTTCTATTTTTTGTAATTAACTGTGCCTTTCTTACTTATACCTAGATCGATTTTCTTGATTACTTTTTTAATTACTCTCGTAATATTCGGGTATTAGAAAATTCTTGAAAGTTTATTCCTCCTAGGGGATCAATAAAACATTCCTTAAGTGTTGTGCTGTAAAACTTTCATAAAAGCTGCCAAGACTATAAAAGAATACTAATGCTTGCCCATTACTCTGCTTAGTTATGAATTTATATGAATTGAACTTACAACTTTTTTAAAAGCATAGTAATTCCTAGAATTGATTTTTATTCTCTTAAACGTTTAGATAAATCTAGTAGTATTTTCTGTGACTCATAAGCCTAAAAGAGAAATAAATAAAAATAACGTAAAGTGTAGAAAAGTGGCCAACATTGATAATAACATATTTATTAAAACTATTTTGAACAATAAATTAAAAATAGTTAACATTGTCATATATTTAAAAACTGTAATTTTTATTCCTTAGTACAACAATAAAGTACATTTCAAAATTAACAAAAAATAGAACTGACTCAAAACGTACTAAAAAGTAAAAAAATAACTGTGTCATTTAGTTGCTTTAATTTACTTAAGCATATCTATAAAGTCGGTGCCAGCTAAGTTTAAGGAACATTTATTTTACGTAGTAAAGCAGTTTGTGGGTTCTACTCGTAGGTAACGTCCTTAAATTAGAAACCTTGGCTGGCACCTACTCTTAGATATGCTTAAGTAAATTAAAGCAACTAAATGACACAGTTATTTTTTACTTTTTAGTGCGTTAAGAGTCGGTTCTACTTTTTGTTAAAAATTTATATTTCTTACTTTTTAGTGATTTATCGCCACGTAACATACTCGTACTATACTCTCATAGCATATTATACGACACTAGTAGCCAAAAAGCTACCGATACCGAGACAAAAACGGAAATCGCTGTAAGCGTGCCTCCAAAATTTGAAGAGTTCCTTCAATTTCCACAGGATATCTTAATCAGATCCTAACATGATGACAATGGGACCACCTTGGATGTATGCCCTTTCTAATAAAAATGAATTAACAAAATCGGACAACTCTGTAAAAAGTTATGCGTGGTCATGCATAAAAAAAATATATACGTGTCGAATAGAGCATCTCCTCCGTTTTTTTATTACAATTCCTTCACTAATTAATCGAAAAATTGAGCCTACTGATTACGTTTATATAACATTATATTTGTTAATAATAAAAAAAATATTATTATTACTTAAAAAAAAAAAAATTTATTACAATTCCTTCACTAATTAATCGAAAGGAACTTCGTTCCATCCGGGTGTCCCTTGACACCTCTCAATTTTTTTTTGTCGGTTAAAAATACAGTGATTCGGATCTTATGTATATATTTCTGCTGTATATCTCACTAGTTGTGCCCCGCAGTTTACACCTGCGCAGATCCCGTTGCTGTGGTAATATTCGGAAATAGCATTGTATGAGCTGTACCAGACTATAGTCTATCCGAGTCATATATATTTTAACTAGAAGACGCAAATAATAGACATGGATGGTAAATATAACTGTATTAAAACGATAAAATAATTAATATGATAACATTGACATGATCCACTGCGAGTAGTGACTGAGACAGTTCATCGCAATAATTCCAGTTCGATGATTCGAATATTTGAATTTAAATATTTTTCTTCTTATAGACTAGTGCAATTAATGTTTGAACCAAAAAAAAATCTTTTTTTAGAAAGACCGTTTTTTTTAGAATATCCGTTTTCTACCCCTAAACCCTCACCCCCTACCCCTTCCCGACTTCGATCGCCTGTAATTTATTTTTCCTTTCATTTTTATGATACTCTCTTCCTTTTCCAATGGATTTCATCCTACTGAGATTTTTTTTACTTTTTATCATTTTTAAAACTATCTGCACTGGTCTATTCGTTTTGTCTTCCATCTTTCTAGAATTTTAAAACTTTCTTATTTCTTAGCGTTAAATTAGGTTTGAATGTGGACGCCACAAAGGTAATTTGATGATGAAGGATTTTGGGTAATCGGTTGAAATCTTCAGCACCCAGGCCCTTCTCTATACAGTCCATATTTTAGTAGCCGGTTTTTATGTCCTAGGATACCGAGCTAGATGAAGTACTTACCATTAAATAACAGCAGACTACATATTAATTATTCAGTAAACTAATTCCGTAGAAAAGTAAGTGGTATTTTCCACAATGAATATTGTGTTGTTAAAAACACAGCCCTTTTAATCTTAATTTAAAAACTAATGGAAATTAATAATTAATGCACGTACTGAATGAATAGGAATATATTATTTTGTGTTATTTTAATATCAGACGTCTTTCATTCAATAACATGTTAAAAATATAATATGAAATTGAAAATTTTTGCGATTCCTGACAGCCATTTAATTTTTTGCATAAAAAACATGGATATCTTAACTCAAACTTATAACGGCACTCTTTTTTAGATTAAGGGTAAATTAAAAACATAATAATTCTTGAAAACGTAATCGTCAAAATCATCATCATCATTATCAGCCTGTTTACGGCCCATAACTGGGCCAAGCCTCTCTACTAAAAAGATACACTGGTGGACGTTATCGGGCTTAGGGTGATAATGTGTGATTCTTAAACGATCACTATCACACGTTGATGTTAACCAATGACTCTCCTATGGACGGGGGTATTAAACTGCTAACTTGCTTACTCCGGGTTTAGACTTCACTGAAAATTCTTAGAAGAAAGGAAACCTCAATATTATCATTTCATAACCCGCCTTTTACTCGAACCCAGAACCTCGTCAACCAAAGCCACATAACCACTTGAAAACGCATTTCCTCCTAAATAGTTAAGTTATTATCTAAAACTGTTGTTAATTGTCCGAGTAATATTTGTAGTGATCATTATTATTTAATGCCTCCTAGGCTGTGGGTTATTCCCACATCTGAAAAATTTGTGTAATGAGCATAGATGTTTTCCAGTGAAAATTCTTACAATATAAGTATTTATGTATAATATATAAAAATATTCATCAGAATCTAGTACCCATGGAACCAAGCCACCTAGCTTACTTAGGGCTATATAGCGATTTTATTTCGTCCTAAATAGTTTATTTATTTATTTATTTATTTAATTATATCCCAAAGGATGTTTCGATTTAACAACATGTCGGTGGTCGGTACACATGTCTCGAGCTCCAGCTTGTTTAGATAAATGTTTGTTTAGATCATCGTGTTGATGTAACGTCTCTGTATTTATTTGCTTTGTATTTGTTAGTACAGTAGTTTCTCTCACTATGTATCCGCATTCTATCAAACTACGATAAACGGATCAAGGCATTTGTGTGTGTGTGTGTGTGTGTGTGTGTGTGTGTGTGTGTGTGTGTGTGTGTGTGTGTGTGCGTGTGTGTGTATGATTTTTGGCGTATGATTATTCTATTAAGAGCTTCACACGAATGACACGGGTGACACCAAGGGCGTCCGCTAGCCAAAAATATTTTTGAACTTTATAGAGTTTTAAATAGAGCTTTATATTTATATATTTATATTAGTAACTTCAATCATTAAATAAACACAGTAAAATCAAAGGCAAAAGGTAGCCTTATCACAAATAGCCTCTTTAGAGCTCTTTGTTAAACATAAATATGATATTTCTGTTGAATTGTTGCAAAGAAAGTTAAAATAATTTCAATAACATGAAAATGCTAAACTGGTATAACATAGGAAATATATTTTTCAGAAGATCGACAGAGAGGACGTTCTGTTTAATTAACCATAGCCCCCGGATTCCCTGCCGGCGTCTCGTTTCAAGTTTGATGAGTTCGACCCACGCACTATTCCGTGCTTTGGCTGAATAATATCGAATCTTCCACTGAAGCCTGTTTTATTTTGAAGGACCTTAAAAATTTTGTAGGTTCACCTTAATCATTTAGTAGTACTGAATCATTCAGTATTACTGTATCTATATGATGGAGGTTGTTCGGAGAAATATCACCTCGCTTAATGCACTAGTTATATATTCTGCAATAGAGTTGGTGATAAGTCGAAGAACAGAAAATTGGTCGCTTGGGTCGGTGTGATTAGAGCCCACGTACCACTACGCGTAGTGCAGGGCTGGATGAGGAAGGCAGAGGATCGTGTATGGTGGCGCTTTTGGAAAGGCCTGTTCAGCAGTAGATGGATGTGTGAGCTAATGAATGAAGGAATTGCTAAAGGTTTGTCAGTTTATAGGCTCATGAAAATTATACTTACTCAACACCGACAATCATTTTTCGTCCAGGCAGAGAATTTTTACTGATTTTTTTAAAAAATGAAAAGTTTCGTGTTTCGACTTAGATGAGTTCGACCCTTGCACTGTTCCGTGCTGTAAATAAATCCTATCGGATGTTCAACCGAATGCGGATCTATTTTGTAGGTTTTATCTTCATCAATTAGTATTGAATAATTGAATATAAAGAAACAACACCACCATGCTTTCTGCAACACGATAAACGGTACGACTGTTAGTTTCTCTATAATAGCTTTCGTGGCGCAACATTAGGATTGGTGGATTTATCGACGAAGCTCCTGGATTTAATTCCCTTTTCAGAAAATTGAAATTTTTTTAAATTGGTCCAGGTCAAGGAAGGCTACGATCGTGGCCAGTTACCACCCTACCGGTAAATACGCACTGCCAAAAGAAATAATTTTCCATCACAATGTCGTGTACAAACCGTTTATAAAGTTAGCTGATTGCCATCTTAGATTGCATCATCACTTAACATTAGGTTAGATAGCAGCCAAGGGCCAACGTGTAGAAAATAAAATAAAAAATTTTAACAAAAAATAGAACCGAATCAAAACGCACTAAAAAGTAAAAAATACTTGTCATTATGCTTAAGTTAATTAAGCAACTAAATGTCACAGTTATTTTTTACTTTTTGTGTGTTTTAAGAAGAAACCTTCGGTCCTATATATTTGTAAATTAAAGCAACTGAATGACACAGTTATTTTTTACTTTTTAGTGATTTATCGCCACGTGACGTACTCGTACTATACTGTCATAGTATATTATACGTCATTAGTAGCCAAAAAGCTACCGATACCGAGACAAAAACCGAAATCGCTGTAAGCGGCAAAAAAATTTGAAGAGTTCCTTCAATTTCCCCAGGACATCATAATCAAATCCTAACATAATGACAACGGGACCACCTTGGAAGTATGCCGTTTCTAATAATAAAAGAATTATCAAAATCGGACAACTCTGTAAAAAGTTATGCGTGGTCATACATAAAAAAAATATATACATGTCGAATTGAGAACCTCCTCCGTTTTTTTTGTCGGTCAAAAAAAAACATAGGGCGTGTAATATAGAGCCTCACACAAATAAAGTGACTTTTGCGTTTGAATTCTTGTACTCGTAACATAAAAAATGAGCTGACTAATGCCTTTACGCTTCCCTGTAAGCCTTATCTGAAAGCAGTTAATGATTCGGCGCGTTTATGGGCAGCAGTTAGGCGGTTTTACGAGTGGAAGAAAAATGTCGTGAATAAAGTTAACGCGGTGCCGTATAATATACTATGACAGTATAGTACGAGTACGTTACGTGGCGATAAATCACTAAAAAGTAAGAAATAAAAATTTTTAACAAGAAATAGTGCGTCATAACGTCAACGACTAATTAAATATACAGCACTATTTTAAAAGTAAAAAATAACTGTGTCATTTAGTTGCTTAACTTTTTACGTTAAGCATATTCTAGAGAGTCGGTGCCAGCCAAGGTTTCTACATTAAGGACGTTACCTAGAACCCACAAACTGCTTTTCTACGTAAAATAAATGTTGCTTACAAGTCCGTATAATTCTCGCAGCTGGCACGCGATAAATCTAAAAATAGATATGCTTAAGTAAATTAAAGCAAATAAATGACACAGTTATTTTTTACTTTTTAGTGCGTTTTGAGTCGGTTCTATTTTTATTTAAATTTTTTTTTCTCATTACGATATTAACTTGTTTTATGCAATTATGGAATCCAGCGATTTTCGTGTAACACGATTTTTTAACTCAATTATGGGAAAATATGTTGAAATCTGTCAGCTAGCTGCCCGAGAGGGATGTTCATCATTATCAGCCTACTACAGGGCCAGGCCGCACCCTTGTAGGAGGGAATTTAGAGCGTAGACCCACCACGCCGTTCTAATGCTTAGGGTTATTATGTTTCATTCATATACGATTTCTATCAGACGTTGATAATAGTGACCGCAACCGGCGGCGTAACATGGTCTTAGATTTTACTGTAAGTTACTTAGACCTCAGACAGACGAATCCAGAACTACGTGAATAGAGCAACATAGGCTAACCACTAGATCGATGAGGCTCTACGGTTATAACTACGAGTAGGTTTCTTTTTTTATTATTATTGACTACAAGTTGGCCTTTGACTGCTATCACATCTGATGTTAAGTGATGATGCAATCTAAGATGGAAACGGGCTAACTGGTTAGGAGTAGGATGAAATCCACACCCCTATCGGTTTCTACACGACATCGTACCGGAACGCTAAATCGCTTGGCGGTGCGTCTTTGTCGGTAGGGTGGTAACTAGCCACGGCGTAAGCCTCCCACCAGCCAGACTAAGACAAATTAAGAAAAATCTCAATCTGCCCTCCGTCTTATAAATCCACCGCGCATACCACTGCGCCACGGAGGTCGTCAAAATATAGGTATACATTATATCGGTTTAAATCATATATCATGTAAACCTAGCTTTTAAATACAAAAACCGAATGCAATAATAAAAGCAGAGACTGTTATTGGTTTTTACTTTAAAACCGAGCTAAAAATGACTACGTGCATATTAATGTTTCATTTACCATTCTACAAGCGGGGCGCACTCAGGTCTACACGTAATAGTATCTCTTTAAATAACTTTTCAATTCTGTTGTACCGACCTTTTCTATACATGTGTGATTTATTATTTTTGTTACTATAGGCAATGTGTACGACCATAGATTAAAGACTACTAGATAGAGCCCATAGCGTGTCCACTCGTGAGACAGCAAATCAGCCTTATTGACATGACATGTCAACATTTAAAGTACATCATTAAACGTTATGTTTTAAAATATCGTAAAATACGAAATATTACTTTATATAATATAGTTTAGTAAACGCATAATACATGAAATTTGCTAAAAAATAACATATCTGAGCTTTAAATCATCAATCAATGAAGTTTATGCCTACTTACGTATGAAACGCAATTCCTTCGATTTTCTGTTCGCTGCGACTGTTGCAGCCGAAAATATTACAACCCACCATAGCACGATAACGTTTAAATTAATATAGTAACCGCAAAGTTATATTATTTATCAGCAAATTTAATAAAAAGCTAATAATTGCTCAGATATGTCCCTTGTCTGTCACAAATTCCACTCTTGACAAATAATAAAATCGAACACGCTGAAAGGGACAAAAAATAATCTTGTATCACTTTCTAATAGAGGCCGAATGAAATAAGTCTGTCACGCTCTTGAACCTACAGCCGCGTTATTTCTCGTACTCTATCGAGTAGTCTTTAATCTATGGTAGGTACGCTTGCTTATAATTTGACTACCTTGTTGGTGTAGTGGTTAGCCTATGTGGTCTCGGGTTCGAATCTTAGGTCGTGTTATGAAATAATTCTTGGGTGAGTGAGTTTTTCTTCTTGACCTAGAAAGTTTGACTGGCTGTTTATAGAGAAGTATTAAAAAAAAAGTATTAGTGCCAAAACATGTATGGTAGTAAAAGTTGAGTATGGCAGATGATGCACGGAAGTAAAATAAATGCAGTAGAAATGAGAGCATTGTGAATTGTGAGTGGAGTAACAGAAATAATTATAGTGTATTATATAAAAGTGCTAAACATTTAAAAAATATATGTAAATAAAAATAAATGAGAGTAGAAAATGTGATAAGAGAGCAGTGTCGTATAAAAGAAAATGTAGGGACTAAAATCGAGAAAGGTATGCCGAGATGGTTTGGTCATCTAGAGAGATTGAATGAAAGGAGACTTACGAAAGGATTTGAATTTAGACCCACTATGCTCTTTCAATGCAGGTTGGCGGGCTTAGGGTAAATCAGTAACGATTGCTTGTTTTACGAAGTTACAGTTATAGACGATGATTTTACACTTACCTAAAGTCAACTTTCCTACACCGTTGTATTTGTGGACACGTATGAAAAGCACTATAAAATCCCGGAAGACTTAGCTATTTCTACATCTAGAGCTTACAGTGCCGTGGGAAACAAAAATCCCTAAACACCATGTATTCAAAGTGAATAAATATTATGACTTTACTAATGAACTAACCAAAAATGGCTATGTGTGAGAAGTGGGTCCGCGAGGTATACCAGCGAAGTCTCTCTATAACCTGCTAAAAGACCTTGGCCTTACTAGAAGTGCAGTAAGCTCTATATTGGAACAAGCGTCCAAACTGCTCTAGTAGGGTCCTTCTGAATTTGACTGGGCAGGGAGAATAACTTGAACAGAGGAGGTGAGTGTTGACGCGCGTCACTAAGGGTACCCTTAAACCTACACCCGTGTCACAAGTCTCAGGCTCTGTTCGGAGTTTTTCTCTCTGCCACGCGATGGACCCGGCACCCGCACGGTGAATCCATGGAATGCTAAGATATTCGTCTCTCTTACGAGTGTGTACTTATATCTATACCTCTCACATTTAATGTTTAACTTTACAACATCATATCATATATTATTAATTAAAAACGAAAGTTTGTAATTATATTAGATGGGTGGATGTTTTATAATCTTTCACACAAAAACTACTAAATGTATTATGACGAAACTTTACAATACTACAGCTTATACAGTAGAATAACAAAGGCTACTTTTTATACTGAAAATTTAACGGGAACGGGAAATATGCAAGTATAAACTATAAATACCCTCATACTTAGTCTAAAACGATCGGAAAAATTAATGATACTATTTAAAAAGTCCGGTATATCTCCAAAAAGTCTTCATTTTTTAACCGACGAAAAATAAACGGAGGAGGTTCTTTTTCGAATTCGACACGTATATTTTTTTTTACGCATAACTTTTTACAGAAATGTCCGATTTTGATAATTATTTATTAGAAAGGGCACACTTCTAAAATTATCCCATAGACATCATATTAGGATCTGATGATGATAACCTGTGAAAATTGAAGGAATTCTTTAAATTGTATAGGCACACGTGCAGCGATTTCGGTTTTAGTGTAAGTATCGGTAGCTTTTTAGCTACGACTGGCATATACTATGACAGTATGGTACGAGTACGTTATGTGGCGATAAATCACTAAAAAGTAAGAAATGAAAATTTTTAACAAAAAATAAAACCGACTCAAAACGCACTAAAAAGTAAAAAATAACTGTCTCATTTAGTTGTTTTAATTTACTTAAGCATATCTAGGAGTCGGCGCCAGCCAAACCCACAAACTGCTTTACTACGTTAAATAAATGTTCCTTAAAAATATAAAATTTTTATTTAACAACAAGTAAAAGTAGAATATATGAAAACTTTTATCCAAAACTAAAATTTCAAAGCACTGGATTTCTTTTCGTGAGTGAAAACGCATTGGAAATCGGAATAGCTGCCGTAGACCGACGATCAAGTGTTTGAAAACTTGCACTTGAAACTTAAAAGAACTTTCGAAGAATTCGAAAGGAGGTAGGGAGATATTTCTAATGGTACGTACATAAAACGACAACTTTACATCAACCTCTTGATAAAATTTTTTCCCTCCAAAGAAGGTTATATGTCCTTGAGCGTCGTTTTCTTGGTGACATATTAATTAGGTACTTAATTGGTTATGTTTTACCTTCGTTTTGTTATGGAGGAAAAAGAACTTTTATTAAAAGTTGAGGGTTAGAAGAGTGAGTTTTTCAAATTCAAATTCAAAATCATTTATTTCAAGTATGCTGTTATACAAGCACTTTTGAAACGTCATGTCTGTCAGTACGTAGTGACTCTACCACCGGTTCGGAAGGCAGATCCTGCGGAGAAGACCCGGCAAGAAACTCAGCTGTTGCTCTTTTTAAAAATCCATGTTACAATTTGTATTCTAAAAATTACAATTTTGGCCAGCCCGTCTTGTGTGTAGAAAGAACAGCTGATTGCTTCCAAGTATCTTTGTCGTTAATAAAATCATTAATTTTATAGTAACCTTTACTTAGTAAATGGCTTTTAAGACATTTTTTTTACTTTTGTAAAGGCAAGTCCAGTGCTTCCTTTGAGATTATAAAATCGTATACTCAGCCCCACAAATGATGTTTGCACTCTGCTCAAGCGCAGTACCGGGGAAACTAATATATGACTCTGTCGAGAGATTCGTTTGTTAGAATCAATTTTCTGTTTATAATGGCTGATATTTTGTTTAACAAAGATTAAATTACTATAAATATATTGCGAAGCGAATGTGAGTATGCCTATTTATTTGAATTATTTGTTTGACCTGATACTAATGTGAAAGGTAGTACAAAAATTCGCTTATACGGAAATAAGATGGAAATCATTGTTTACAAATCCAGAGGTGTCGCGATGTTATACTAAGCTCTCTTATATCTGTGAACTATTTAATAAGTGTATTTTAAATGGATAAGTCATTTTTGCATTTTAAGGACATTACCTAGAACCCACAAACTGCTTTACTACGTTAAATATTGTTAGTTACCACCCTACCGACAAAGACGTACCGCCAAGCGATTTAGCATTCCGGTACGATGTCGTGTAGAAACTGAAAGGGGTGTGGACTTTCGTCCCACTCCTAACTAGTTAGCCCGCTTTCATCTTAGATTGCATCATCACTTAACACCAGGTGTGATAGCAGTCAAGGGCCAACTTGTAGTAGATAAAAAAAAAAACTTGCTGGCACCGACTTCATAGATATGCTTAAGTAAATTAAAGCAACTAAATGACACAGTTATTTTTTACTTTTTAGTGCGTTTTGAGTCGGTTCTATTCTTTGTTAAAAAAATTTATTTAATACAATTATGTCTTTGACTGCAATTACACCTGATGGCAAGTAGCTATGTAATCTAAGATGGAAGCCAACTTACTGGTTAGAACAATACAAATATCAATCTCTTTCGGCTTCTACACGACATCGCACCAGATCGATAAATCGCATGTGGGTAAATCTCTGCCGACAGGGTTCCTAGCAACGACAGAAGCAGACGACAGTGCATTATTTATAGTTATTAAAAAAATAATAATCGGCTTTGCCAGGGAATTTAGCCACGTCTTCCGTCTTATTAATCCGCTACTGAACCGGTAAAGTTTATTTAAGTAAATACACGACACATAGCACAAACACTACCGCAAAAATGAGTGGAAAAATCGTATTTCCTACGCACGGGAATCAACCGCTCCTGAAATTTTCAACCTAACGTAACGTCATTACGTGCACGCGTAAATATACGTAACGGAAATTGCTCTCTCGCGAGAAGATTAACTTGCGTCTACAGCATCCAAACTACCTTATCTCATTCTTGTGCGTTCACTCAATTTGAGACAAGTATGTGAATATTTTGAAACACTTACAAAACGGAGTATGTGTAGTATCATCTTTATCTGAATTTTAATGGCTCAAAACCCTTGGAAGGCTTATATCAGCCTACTAACGGCCCACTAGATGGTCTGGCCTCCCTCCTTATAGAAGAGGGGATATAGAGCGTAGACCCACCACGCTGCTCCAATGCGGGTTAGCGGGTTTAGGGTGATAATGTTTAATTCAGTAACAACCTCGATCAGATGTAGATAATCGTGACAGGTCCGACTTAGAGTTTACTGAGAAATTCTTAAAGTTCGGGATTCGAACCTAGGGCCGAAGCCACTAGACCATCGAGGTAGCCAAATGGAAATTATAGTGCTCTAATCTACAACGTAACAATATGCACCATTTTGCCATTGAAATAATCAGGTTATTCTCAAATTGTTTTCTACGAATATGGATTATCCTGTGAGCTATTTGGATCAATATTGTGTTTCCAGTTAGATAAGTTATCACCCACGCAGTCAAGTTCGCCAAACAACATTAAGTACCATCCCACGCCTACGTAGGGTCCTACTCGTGTTACCTATTCCAAGTTCTTATTCCTTGAACTAAAAATAAAAAAAGGTTCAAACAAAAAGTAAAAATCTATTTTTATTTTTCTTCACTTATAATTCCTAAGAAAAACGTATTTTTATAATACCTATATCTAGGAAACCAGGGTAATAATATTTCACGTAAAAAGAATGTCTTTTGACAATCTTTTTAAATTTGAAGAGTGAACGTTTAGTTTTCAGATAATAAGAGTGAGTTTTAATTTAATTAATTGAAAATTGTAACAAAAAGTACTTTTTTTTATCGATTACAAGTTGGCCCTTGACTGCTATCACACCTGGTGTTAAGTGATGATTAAGATGGAAGCGGGCTAACTTGTGAGGAATAGGATGAAATCTACACCCCTTCGGTTTCTACACGACATCGTACCAGAACGCTAAATCGCTTGGCGGTATGTCTTTGTCGGTAGGGTGGTAAGCCACGGCGAAAGCCTTCCACGAGCCAGACCAAGACAAATTAAGAAAAATTTCAATCTGTCCCGCCGGGAATCGAACCCAGGACTTCTTATAAATCCATCGCGCATACCATTGCGCCACGGAGGTCGTTAAATTTAATCGAATTAAATTTGATTAAGTATCGTCGTATTTTTTTAATCATAAATGAAAAGAAATCACGGGCTAATCAATTACTCCAATAGACCTCTATGATGTCTCAATTCCTTTTACGAAAATCTTGATCAAAATTATTTTGGCTTCCTATAATTCTATTAATTTTCCTGTAATACCTATTCTCCAATTGGGTATACATAAACTGTATTGAAGTGTTTTTCATTGTATTTTACCAAGTTAAAATAATTAGTAGGTACTTCTGTAACTTAGAATAATGAGTTATGCTTCGATGTACCTACTCTTAAGCAGTAATAGTATTAGTAAATGTTGCTGTGACACACGGACTGACAGACAGACATGACGAATCTATAAGGGTTCCGTATTTTGCCATTTGGCTTCGGGACCCTAATAACATTATACTGGTCAAGATACTGATGGCATTATTTCTATGAATAAGCAAACTAATTATTTGTCCAATGTAGCAGTTATTTGGTTACCGGAATAATATAAATCTAAGCCGGGAAGTCCCGGAAGTCGAAAAATTGGTGGGTTAAGCCACCAGTCTTGGTCATTATTAGCAACATCTGGTAGCTGTCGTCAAATAATCAAACATTATTACCCTAAGGCCTGTGTGCACCAAGATTTCGGTTATCATAACCAACGGTTAATACAAGCTAAACGTAAAATTTACTGTTTAAGGACGTAAGCTCGGTTAAGATAACCACCCGGTTTACGTCTTTAACCGGCGTACGAGTTGTCGTGAACAGTAAATTTTACGTTTAGTTTATGTTAACCGTTGGTTATGATAACCGAAATCATGGATACAGGCCAAAGCCCAGCTCTAATCTCCATATTACCTTTCCTATAAGGAGAGGCCCTGTAGAAGGCCATTGATAGGCTAATAATGACGATATTATTTGGGAAGCCATCAGCGACCTTTTTACGTGAAACACACTATAACCAAAGCATTTCTATAGGTATAAGGACGCAAATTTTAATTTCGAAACTAAAAGAACCAAAGCTTACACGACATCGAGCGCGGCAAAAAACGCAAAAACTTTCAAAGCACTCTCAGTTCCGTTTTTCAGTAAACATTCATTTGTAGAGCAAAACCTCGTTCATTGTGCATTACGCCGCTGAATTTCGAATCGGTAAAAGGTAAAGTTTCTGAAAGAATACTGCAATTTTTCATTTTTTGAAAATTCAAATAAGTTTTCTTTTAGTAGCGTTAAAATGGTGAGACATAAAATGTCGATGCTTAAATTGTATTGCAATGGTATTTTTATGTTAATGGTGTTGTTATTTTGAGTGTATTTAGGTTATACACTCAAAATTCAAACTGGTGGCGACATAAAGCAATGATAAAATGTGACATTAAGACTTTAATAATTAACACCATTACTTTATGTAAGTACGATACCTAATGCAAATATTGCCGACTTATAATGATGTTTGGTTTGGATTAAATTAAATAATATAATGTGGCCGGCCTCACGGTCACCCTAAAGGTAAAATGGTAAGGTATATCAGTAAAAAGTAGGGGTGAAACCGGTCGGTTAAGCTAGAAGAAATCTGTCAAAATTCTTTTTTTTTTTATCGACTTCAAGTTGGTCCTTGATTGCTATCACACCTGATGTTAAGTGTTGATGCAATCTAAGATGGAAGCGGGCTAACTTGTTAGGAGTAGGATGAAATCCACACCCCTATCGGTTTCTACACGACATCGTACCGGAACGCTAAATCGCTTGGCGGTACGTCTTTGTCGGTAGGGTGGTAACTAGCCACGGCGAAACCCTCCCACCAGCCAGACCTAGACAAATTAAGAAAAATCTCAATCTGCCCCGCCGGGAATTGAACCCAGGACCTCGTTCTTATATAGCCACCGCACATACAACTGCGCCACGGAGGTCGTCGTAAGTCTACTCGAGACATACTTAAATTAGATTTGCGTTTGAGTATCCGGGCATAAAGCTTTAAAATCTAACAGCGCTACTGTCAAGGGGTTACACACCTACGCTTAAATAATAATAACATAGTGTAAAACTAATATTATTCCATCTCACTATATACCTTCCTGCCATTATAAATAACATTATCTACCCGAGGTGGCACGTGGATCACTCGGCCGTTAAGGGCTAAAGGACAACTCGCTAATAAGAGAATAAAAAATTACAAAATAGTTTTTATTATAACCTTACCTATTAAAAACGAAAAATCTTCTCCACCTCTGCAGCAAGAGGTCAAGTTTTCGATACCCATCCGTTACGCTGTGAATCACTCAGGCGTTTCAATAGACTGATTTGCGATTTACTCTATTGTCTATACAGAGTAAGAGATTTTTACTATTACAAACTTACCCTCTACAGATATGCTGGTGTAATCTAAATCCAGTGTTATTCAGTCCCTCCAGATTTGGCGTGATATAAACATACATCCCCGGCTTGGCGGGATAGCCCGCGGATCACTGAGGCGTTTGGAGGACAAATTGACCTCTTTGTTTTTGAGCCGCGCGCCGAAATCTCATTACACCCCGCGTCATGGAGCTGTTTGTTATTCACTGTAAACTTTACGCGCTGTGTTTGTATTGTGCTCTATATATAAGTCTATTGATCGCTGCATATTGAACGTAATAAAAATAACGTTAAATGCGACTTTTCAAACAAAACCCTAGTATAATAATATTAGTTGCTTAACAATTGAACACTAAATAGATAATTCAAATCTCAGTTCAGTTGCTTCTTGGAGTAAGTCGTATGGCTTATCGGTCAATGCAAATAAGTCGCAGGCAATCATTATTGGTTCACGTCAGCAAATCTCAAAAATCAACATTTCCTCACTCCCTCCTCTGTTGTTTGACGGCACTGAATTGAACTTTAGTAGCTCCGTTAGAAACCTCGGTCTTGTTTTAGACGAGTCTTTTTCATGGGTTCCCCAGATTGGCGCTGTTAGCCAAAAGATTTTTGCGGTTATCGGTAGGGTGAGAAGATGGAAAAACTTGTTGCCGGTTAAAACTAAAATTTCTCTTGCTAAGTCCCTCCTTCTCCCCTTACTTGATTATGCAGATTCTTGTTACTGCGACCTTCCACAAAATCTTGTCAACAAACTTGAACGATTGCAAAATCTGGTCATAAGATTCATATTTGGGTTAAAGAAATTTGATCACATTTCGCAATATCGTGTCCGCCTTAAATGGCTCACTATACCTCAGCGCCGAAATTTCCACATGCTTTCACTTCTTTACTCTATTCTATTTCATCATCACTCTCCTCCTTATCTAACAGAAAGGTTTCAGTTTCTTGGTTCTGGCCATCTTCTCAACCATCGATCCCGCAACGATAATAAACTATCAATTCCACTCAGTCGGACTCATCGATATAGTGAATCATTCACTGTTAAGGCCGTAAAATTGTGGAATGCCGTGCCACGGGAGGTCAGGCATTCAAAATCTCTCTTTATATTTAAACGTCGTCTTAAAAACCACTATCTGTCTATGTAAGTATTGTATTAAGTATGTATGTATGCTCTGTTTAAGTATGTTTATAATAATTTATATATGTAGGATGGCGGCGACATCTTTTGACGCAGGTACAAAGACTGGAATCATATTCGAATTTGAGAGACACTGAGAGAGTAACTCCGAACGTGGCTGAGAGAATAACTCCGAACAGAGCCCGAGACTTGTGACACGGGTGTAGGTTTAAGGGTACCCTTAGTGACGCGCGTCAACACTCACCTCCTCTGTTCAAGTTATTCTCCTTGCCCAGCCAAATTTGTCGAAAGAGGGTAGGACATTGTGAATAAACTAGGCCTTTGTATTCCAAGTAATTATAACTCAAGCTGAGAGTAATAATTAATTCGTTTGCACAAATTAATTATCAGAGTTGTCTAGGTTAAGCGATAGGAAAGTACAAGGTCTGCACCGCGCCACGCCAGAGCCTAGACTGCCAACCAGTTGTAGACCCGCTCCTTTTATACAACTTAGAATGACTCAAGTAGTGGGGTGAGTGGGGGTATCGAACGATGCGCAGCCGCAAGAGGGCGTAGCTGGTGCACGTGCAGTTCACAGACTTCTTTCTAGTCGTGTACGATGACGCAGGCGCCGTCACGGCCATACTGACCAGCACACGTCCTCGTGGGCGTCTTTGTTGCTTATCTGAGAAAAACAATGACAGTTCGATCATCCTGACACACATTTCACCATATTTATAAATCTCACAAAGATCTGTTCCTTCAGATTATGCTGGACCGGTCAGTAGACCCTACAGCGATCCCTTCAGTTTATTAACTGGCCCGGATAATGCTAGACCGGATATTGATCCCTTTAGCAGATAATGCTAGACCAGATCAATTCCCTATAGCTGGTGGTGCTAGACCGGACATTGATCCCTTTAGCAAAGTCATTGGACCGGCTAAGCCCTGCAACGACTATTTTTTTCCCTTTTTTTTATTATTATTTTATTTTTTCGTTTTTTTTTTTCTCTCTTTTTTTTAACCTTTGCTAGACCGGAATTCATAATTCCCTATAGCCCTATCATTGGTCCGCTTGCGCCTTCAATGATAGTTACTCTTTTTTTTCTCTTTTTCTTTTGTTTCATTTTTTTTATTATTATTTTTTTTCTTGTTTCTTTTATTATTTTTTATTAGTTATGTGAACATCAGCCTGCATCACAATGTTGTGAGGTTTACATTGTACAGAGTCAGTATCAAAGTTATCAGACATAGTGTCAGAGTGGGCAGACATAGTTACGTTATCGACTGATATGGTATCTGAATTGTTTTGGCATGGACTAATAATTTCAATATCATTAATTTGACTATCAATTTCTAGATTAATTAGATGACTGTCGGTTTTTAAATCATCCGCCGTCACGTCATCATCACTAAGAGAATTGCTTTTACTTTGTTTTATTTTGTGAGTGAGGAAGTGCAATGATAAGGTCCATACTTTCCAAGTTATTGTAGTGGGGATGGATCCGATCCCACTTCTGATGTAGGATGGCGGCGACATCTTTTGACGCAGGTACAAAGACTGGAATCATGTTCGAATTTGAGAGACACTGAGAGAGTAACTCCGAACGTGGCTGAGAGAATAACTCCGAACAGAGCCCGAGACTTGTGACACGGGTGTAGGTTTAAGGGTACCCTTAGTGACGCGCGTCAACACTCACCTCCTCTGTTCAAGTTATTCTCCTTGCCCAGCCAAATTTGTCGAAAGAGGGTAGGACATTGTGAATAAACTAGGCCTTTGTATTCCAAGTAATTATAACTCAAGCTGAGAGTAATAATTAATTCGTTTGCACAAATTAATTATCAGAGTTGTCTAGGTTAAGCGATAGCAAAGTACAAGGTCTGCACCGCGCCACGCCAGAGCCTAGACTGCCAACCAGTTGTAGACCCGCTCCTTTTATACAACTTAGAATGACTTAAGTAGTGGGGTGAGTGGGGGTATCGAACGATGCGCAGCCGCAAGAGGGCGTAGCTGGTGCACGTGCAGTTCACAGACTTCTTTCTAGTCGTGTACGATGACGCAGGCGCCGTCATATATGTATTTTATTTAGTTTATATATGTATATTATATTCATATTTGTGTATTTTAATGTGTAATATAATATGTAATCGTATGTATGTATATTTAGGTAATTCAGAATTGGTAAAAAATCATCAATCACACAAGTTTTACTAATTTTTGTCCGAACCCTTTTAAGTTTTTAAAGCCCTCCCAAAACTACGCAGTTTGCTTGTCCATTTGACAGTTTATGTCATTGTCAAAATAGTCAAACATATACTGACATTGACGTTTCGTATTACTCAGAGTAAATAAAGCAAATTTGTTTAGAAAAATTCCTTATTCGGCCGTTCCTGACAAAGGGGTCGTACCGACCCTGACCTCACGTGGACCGGGACCAGCGATACCAGTCTCTAACGGCTGGATCTGGAAATGCACCTCCCATACAAGCCTGCCTGACAGCCACTACATACAGGCCTGTAGAGCTCGAAATATGACACTTGCACTGAGGGAGTTCAATGCACATTGTCATAATCACCGTCATCTTTCACCTCACCGAGGTAGCATACGAGCAGTCATCTGACTGCTCGTATGCTACCTTTCGTAGCGTTCTTTTGGAGGCGCATCTGCGCCTCCAAAAGCTCGATGCATCGCTTCAGGAGCGCGCGCGGTATGCGCCATCGCAGGCGTGCAGTATGCGCCGTCGTAGGAGCGCAGTATGTGCCTTCACAGGCCCGTAGCATGTACCTTCACAGGCACGCAGCACGCGCAGCATGTTCAATCGTTGAGGCTTGAAGTTGAGCGTACTCACCGCAGGTTGGGCGGACTACCCGCATGGTGGGCGGACTGACCGCATGATGGGCGGACTGACCGCATGATGGGCGGACTGACCGCATGATGGGCGGACTGACCGCATGATGGGCGGACTGACCGCATGATGGGCGGACTAACCGCATGATGGGCGGACTGACCGCATGATGGGCGGACTAACCGCGTGATGGGCGGACTAACCGCATGATGGGCGGACTGACCGCATGATGGGCGGACTGACCGCATGTTGGGCGGACTAACCGCATGTTGGGCGGACAAACCGCATGTTGGGCGGACAAACCGCATGATGGGCGGACTGACCGCATGATGGGCGGACGAACCGCATAATGGGCGGACTAACCGCATGATGGGCGGACAAACCGCATGATGGGCGGACTGACCGCATGATGGGCGGACTAACCGCATGTTGGGCGGACAAACCGCATGTTGGGCGGACAAACCGCATGATGGGCGGACTGACCGCATGATGGGCGGACGAACCGCAACATGGGCGGACTAACCGCAGGTAGATCGGACTAAACGAGGGATAACCGGACTAAGACCGTAGGCAAATTCGGACTAACCGCAGGTAGGTCGGACTGACCGAAGAATAAGCGAAAGAACCGCAGGTAGATCGGAGTGACCGAAGAATAAACGGACTAAAACCTTAGGTAGATCAGACTAACCGAAGGATAACCAGACTACAACCGTAGGTAGATCGGACTAACCGCAGGTAAATCGGACTGACCGAAGAATAAGCGAAACAACCGCAGGTAGATCGGACTGACCGAAGAATAAACGGACTAAAACCTTAGGTAGATCAGACTAACCGAAGGATAAACAGACTACAACCGTAGGTAGATCGGACTAACCGCAGGTAGATCGGACTGACCGAAGAATAAGCGAAACAACCGCAGGTAGATCGAATTGATCAAAGAATGAACGAACTAAAACCGTAGGTAGATCCGTCTAAAACTGTAGGCAGATTGCAGCTGGTAGTCAGTGCTTCTCAACACTTCGCAGGAAACAGCTCGCCAGTACGCATTTGAACACACCACGGCGAGCACTTCTCCTGAAACTAGCAGCGTTAACAGCACACGCAAACAATAGTTGACGCAGTATCAAGAGGCGGCATCTTGTCATTATGAAAACAGTACCAAAGTACAGTACACCGATACATGTTATGCTTAGATGCAGCAGTGTGTCGGAGCAACAAGCAACCTACATTGGTTCCTCAGCGACACTCCATGAAGCGATAGGCGACCTGGGCGGCCTCCTAAGCTTCTGGAACGAGCTCGGCTGCTTGGAATAAACCAGAGGGGACCAACACCGGAGGAATCACGCACAACGGCCAACATCGTGGCCAAGTGCGGGAAGAAAGAAGAAGAAGGCGGTACTTAGAACATGAATCTACTACTAGTAGTGTGTAGCGGAGACCATAACACTGTGTAAATACTTTTCCACTAATTGTTTTTACCAAAACTGCATTTAGTTAAACTTAACCATAAGCGATGTAAATTAGTATCGGCCAAAAGTCCCAATCATCGCTCGGTCTATTCTGACCTCAACTTACAAATCTTTTTAATTTTATATCACAACTGTTATTAATTTTGCATATGTTTATTTTTAACATTTTATTTTCCATTTAATAAGAAACCTGGGTAGATAACACTGCATCCAACAGATAACAAGTACCTCTAGCAACAGTCTAACAGATATATGCACGGGTGCCAGGAAACACACACCAGTGAAGCAGTATTGTTCAGAACTTCAACTAAGTGAACTTTTTGTAATTTTTATAATGTGAATGATGCCGCTACGCTACATGTGTGTCCTCCTCAACATATTTTAATCACGCAAATTGCATTCACAAATTGCATTAGTAATTAATTTTTAAAATTGTTATCACCTTCAAGCCGGTGAGACCTTGTCACTTGGTACAAGTACAAAACTATAACACACTGAATACTGCAAACATTGATTGACATAACAAATTTACATGCACATACATAAATGTAAATTGTTACTAGATTTCAATTATTACACATTGCATTAATTATTAATTTTAGAAATGATATAACTCACAGACAAGTGAGATCTGGTCACTTGGTGTAAACACAAAACTTTTTGTAACACACTGGATACATAGCAGCCAGTCAGTCAGAGAAATTAAGTTAAATAATATGTTTGTAAGTGTTTAACATTAAACTGTTCTTTCAATCTTTAACAATTATTTTTATTTAATTTTTTTTTTTACTATCACTAACTATTTGACAACCCTCGGACGCAAACACACATGATAGCAAGTGATCATGCAATACAATGAAAGCGGGGTAACTTCTTATTGGACTAGGATGAACACACAGTACACAGAACACCTCTTTTGTCTTCTACATGACGTTGCACTAGAATATCAAATCCCTTGGCAGTCTTGTTGCCTACAGAGCCACGAATGAAGCCTTCTACTAACTATACTTGGGCTAACAAAGTCTCAATCGGCCAAGACAGGAATCGAACCCCAAGCCTACTCTTATGAATCAAATGTGCATACCACTGCACTATGAGGGCTGATATTAACATTTGTAGAGTTAGTTTTACATGAGTAATGAATTGAAACTCCAATAGAAAATTGACGCGCAATTACACGATTTATCAAATGAGATATCAGTTTTCTTACCAAACAATGACGAGAAGCTTATAAATCTGTTACCTCCAGTTAAATCACCTGAATAATCCACTTGAATTCGTTACTTTTTGGTTCACTTTTACTTCATTCGTAGAGGCGAAATACCATCTTTGTATTTTGCATTGAAAACACTCGCGATGACAAATTTTGCATGTGGGCATTAGGTTGAATCCCAGTTCTGAATTTAGGTAATTCAGAATTGGTAAAAAATCATCAATCACACAAGTTTTACTAATTTTTGTCCGAACCCTTTTAAGTTTTTAAAGCCCTCCCAAAACTACGCAGTTTGCTTGTCCATTTGACAGTTTATGTCATTGTCAAAATAGTCAAACACATACTGACATTGACGTTTCGTATTACTCAGAGTAAATAAAGCAAATTTGTTTAGAAAAAATCCTTATTGTATATTATAAATATGCTTGTTTTTATTGAATTGTCATTTGTGCACCAACCACCTCTGTATTCGCTATTCTCTATTCGTATGACGGTTGCCTGGAAGAGATTGCTTTTAGTAATAAGGCCGCCGTTACACCGATAAACTATTGTTTATACCTTTTTATGTTCTCATTTTTATATCCATATTTTTGGTGTAATAAAGAGTTTATTATTATTATTATTATTAAATAGATTGATGTTTTATGCGTTTTTCATAGAAGTGTTTATGAATTCTTTATGATAGAGATCCTCCGGGAATGGGACCGCCATTCTTATTTCTTTTCCAGTATTGTATAATTATTGAAAAGTATAGTTGCCAATGTAACTACAGAGACATATAGATTAACAATGGAACACCAACGGCACAGTTAGGGAGCACAAAGTTACGCTTTGTAGCAGCTACTCATAACTGTTATTAAGGTCTCCTAATAGGCTTAAGGTGCGCTCGAAGAGAAGGCCCCAAGGCAACGACATCGAGACGAAAGCAATATGTCTGCTGTTAGACAACGATAATATTACAGTAGTTTTCTCTGCTCGAGATATCACTTTAAACGCATCTTAGGGTGCTAGACTCGAAATTATTTGGAGTCCTCTTTTTTCATACGCATGGTTAGGGCCTAATAACTTCGCGTCAGTATTTCCTGATTCTTAGACCTTGGGTGACTTTAAATTTATATAAAAAAAGCTTAAGTATATCTTCATCCTTTTGCGATTAAAAATATATGCGAGTTCAAAAAATAAAACTTCGTTTTCATGTGTAAATTGAACGTGTAATACATTTATATTATAAAGAGATAAAATTTCACATCTTGTAAATATTAGAAATTTTCATACAAATTTAGCTGTGGCTTACACGGTTAAACGATAATATAATTAACATCCATTTAACTACTGTCAGCTTGGCTATGTTGCCATTTCATACAAACAACATCAATTTGCATACAAATCTTGAAATAGACGTAAATTACTTTGATATAAGTACAACAAATAGATTTCATTATTCTACAGTATACAGCCGGGATACCGTCAGCAATAACAAATAAATGGATTGTTTACAAATATTTAGGTACTTTTAAAAGTTTGTCTTTTTGAAATAACTCCAAATTACTACCCAGGCAAAATTTACTGAGAAGAACCACATAGGAATTCAGATAATATTTTTTAATAATGACGTCATTATAATTTTGTTAGTTGAAGGTTGCATACACTCAATAATATTAGTATATTGTTGGTTGCCTTAAGTCGTACCACGGCATGAATCGTACTCTACTTACATTATTGACAACTGCGCTAAATATTGTCAATAATATTGACAAGATTATTGCGTGTGTGCGGTCGCCTCAAGGACTGAAACTCGTTATTTTGAATGTCCAACTCGTAGCTGTTACAAAAAAAATCTTTACAGTTAAACGCAATAACTAATTTTTGGCCCAATCCTGGTGTCGGACCCTAAGTTAATAAAATATTTATCTATACGACCGGGGTGACCTATATTTTGAGTGAAATCGTACCCAAATTATGAAATATTAAAAAGATTTGCTGACTGTATCCGGATACCTACCCTTTACGCTATGTAATTTTTTTTTAAATTAACATAAAAAAGAAATTTTTACAATAATCAACATATAAATGGCGGTATGTTGTAGTGATATCAATATGAAACAGTAATTTTTTTTTTATTTTACACAAAAACATTAAATGCTTAAGTATTACCTATATGTAATTTTTTACCATATTAAATTACACAATACACAGATAATTTATAGGAGCAATTTCCATTGACTTTGATCGCGTAATTGACTGCCTTTTGAAGAGCGGAGCACTGCGAATAGTTATTTATACTAAGAGAATAACAATCAATCGTAGTTCATAAAATTCATAAAGGTTCACGCATGCTGCATTGCAGCCGCAAACCATATTTTTTTCTGCAATTAAACAATTTGTGGTGTTATTAGTGTATTTTTAAAGAAATTAGAGTAGAACGTTTTTGCACCTGTGCTTTGTGCTTAAAATATTACGAAATATCTGATAAAGGTTTATAGAATTTAGAAATGACAATCGAAACTTTGTGCAGGTTTAAATCGCGAGAAACATCCGCATAGCGTTCCTTCAATTTAATGTTTCTTTGAAATACAAATCTTGAGAGAAGAGATATTTATGATACAAGGAATACTCTTTGCAAGTTGGCAAATATTTGCTTCCATGAATCATAAAGTTGAATTCAGCAAATGCTCCGCATTCCCCAAAGTGCTCTAATAAACAATTACACAAAAAGCACTTTACAAAACGGATCGAAATGTTGTCACTCTGTCAATCCACATTTATACATAATAATCAACTACATATTAAAATAATATATACCTAACTTACATTACACTTAAAGTTTATAAAAGAGTGTATAGCAATAAGGAAGACATCGATAGCCTGCATGAATTTCTTCACAATATAGAAAATATCGTCACTTTTTATTTTTCTCTCGGTAACAAACTACATGGCATATATGTAACTTAAGTAAGCATAAAAAGCATTAACAAACTGCGTTGTGAATATAATAGCACTAAACGACAAGCATGCTTTATGAAGCTCAAGGCGAGTGTAAGTTAGGGAAAATGAACTCAATGACCATTATTTATACCTTTGGTTATACAAAGTCTCTACAAAAAAGTATTCGATATTTATGACGCACGTAAATTTTAAAACAATGTGCATAAAGGTATACTTTAACCATTTATACTTTTCTATAATAAGGTCTTTTTATGTAGTGTGAATATAACATGTAAGTGTTTGTAAGTAAAACTTAACTACTACTATATAATGGACCTGGCTTGAAACATAGCATTGTTACTCATTTCAATCAATGATGAAAACTAAACCATATATTAAGAAAAAATTTGTATTCATTCACTTTGCATTAGAAAAGTACCCATCAACCATGTTAACTTATTTTCCTGCATAAAATTGTGTCAACTGTCGCCATTCAAATATCAAGTTACCGGAAATTAAAACTTTCCGTCTCCGTCTTTAATTAATAAATTGATATTACCAAGCCCACTTCATTAAATTATGCACAGCCAAAGTTTATTCGTGGAACAACAACGCTGAAAAGTTGGAAGATGGTACATTATTATTAAGTGAATTTTGTTAAAATAAATTAGAAATATATATAGTTTTTACATTTGTAAATTAGCTGGAAACATCATCATTATCAACATTTTTGTAACACAGCTCGTTAATCATTATTTTTGTTGCAAAATTTCTTAGATTAGTTAGAGTATTGTTCAATTGATAAGTTAGTGTTACCAAAACATAGATCATAACATATTAAATATGTATTTTGTTGGTGGCTAAAACTGTTAAATTTATTCAAAAGCAATGTATTCAAGCCAAAAAATAAAATGCAAATTAAATAACAACGGTTTTAAAATAGTTGAGACAACTGAAATCTTACGGACATCGTGCACTGGCATTACAGTCAACAAAAAGAGACTGTAGCATTGCTGAAACTAAAATGGCTATCCCGCACGCCGCTTTTAGTTCCCATCGTACAATATCACTAGTTCTCGTATGCCCTTTCATGACATGCATTGATACAAATTATCCCGTGCCTTGAATGAATATTATTCACTGAAAACGTATAAGCGCTTCTTTCGCAATTTAGCTATTCGATGGTTAAGTCGATAGCCATTTTAGCTTGCCACGCATTTCAGATGAAAAGCTAGCGACTCTTTAGTCCACTTTTCAAAAACAAATAGAATGAACGTACACCGTAGTATTTTCGGAATGATTCACCTATGTTGCATGGATGCAATTTGCAATTTAGGTAATACTGAACTTTGAGCAGCGAATACCTGTTTTCAGTTCGAATCCTAGTTTTTTTTATTTATTTTTTTTGGTTTTATTGAGTCGATCTGCAGTTCTGGTTGTAACACTGATGTGTGGGAATGTGTGGCGAATGATATGTGGGAGCGGTGGCGTTAAAGTGAGCTACAACCTTTTTAGTTTTCATTCATTAAAGCAAGCAATACTTCTTTAACGTAATATTAAAGTTACCCGCTTCCTTTTAAATACGCAATGAAAACCAAACGTCGTATAAAACACGATTAAGTCGTTACTTGAAAACACAAAATCGTTTTATCCAAATATGTATACTTTATAAGCAGTTTGTATAAAATCAAATCAGATCAAATCAAATTTGTAACATAAGTACGTGGGAAACCATGTCTCAATGGTTTTAATTTGATTTCTCGTGGTTGTGTTTCAAGCGCATGCTTCACACTCTAGATCCAAGCACAATCATACTTCAGCTTCAAGCTACTTTGCACAACATTTATATACATATTCATTTATATATTTAACTCACTCCATAACATGATATGTTTTAGTTACGCCATTGTTCCTAATATCCCTCACCTAATGAACTTAATCGCCAATATGAAAACTTGCTAATAGCATAACATCTAGGTGAAAGGATTAGTTCACAGTGGGGCTGTTATAATAACGTGTTGTTTGTGAACTATCATTTGAATAATTGAATAGAAACAGGTGTGAACTTTGAGAAAATTTATCATTTTCGCTAAGAACCCAATAATCGTCAAAAAATATAGAGCATTTTTTCATTTGATTTCATTCCAAAACCAATAATTGAGGGATGTTAATTATAATGATCAATTTCGAAATCATAAGAGATTGATTGATTAATGTGGGCAAATAGTAATAACAAAATAAATAAAAAATTGAATCAAAATAATTTTTTTTTTATAATTTTTAAAAAAATCTTTTTTAAGTTTTGATGCAGATGAAGTCGCGGGCGACTATGCATATAATGTGCAATTATGCTTATTTCCTGTCATTTTTATATTTTTATGAAAAATAACAAATAATAAATGACTTTTTTATGTTTTGAACATGTACCCGTAACAACAGTTATTACAACAACCCCAACATGAAATATTTAATGGTACCTACACAATCTATAATATTATATTCGTATTCTACTTGAGTTCTTTACAACTAGTATAAATCGAGACTTAAAAGAAAAAGTTTAGGCACTACATGTGGCAGGCAGGCAATGCTTTGCAAAAAAATAGGAGTCTATTCTGTAGCTGTGAAATATCCGTTCGATATTTTTTAGTAGCTATATTATGCGAAACAAAAATAATCCGTGAATGACAAAATGCAAGCTTTTTACAACTTTTATACAAACACTGAATTGTCATAATTAGAACAATATTTTATAATAAAGACTTTTTGATAATACATAACAATAATAACAACAAAAGTTTTGTTTTTTCACTCCAAAATTATTATTTTACTAACATAAGTAATTATCATTTTAGTTTAAAGTTGATTTTAGAATATTATGATAATTATAAATTCACAAATATTATGCACACAATTTAAATTTAAAGTATCGTTTATACAATGAATTTGTGCTTTAAATCTGTAAAATGCATTTATAATAAGTAATACATTAAGATAAATTACCATGATATCAAAGCAATAAAATACAACCACGTTATATGTTTTAATTCTTTGATAATTTTGTGCATTTTGTATAATTTCGAGAGAGAGTAAGCAGTTTGTGAGGGTGACAGCTGAAAGTTTGTCATAGCTTTACGGTACGTTATACAGTTTATTAGGCTTTGGCTGGTAATAAATTAAATTAAAACCTTACTTAAATAGCATTACTTAATTTCTTACGTAATTTCTTTATATTTTACGTAATATAAGAACAAAAGTATGTTCTTAGGTAATATTACGTAATTTCTTTATATTCTACTCAGAAGAATATTTGTCATATTATGTAACGCACCAGTTGTCATTTAGTCTCGCTGCAACCTTTGGTCAGAGATCGTATTTTACCGTATCTTTATATTTATCTTCGGTGAAAATATAAAATATATATGTTTTAGACTGGGACAATTTTAGGTACTTTGGTCGCAGCAATTAAGAATTGATACGACGAAAGTAATTGGTGATGATTTCAGAGGTATCACGTTCATTAAACACCTCTCTATACATCTGCCTACAATCTCTCGTACTATAACTGATGTAGGTAGTTGCATATTACGTTTGAAAAATACTGTAGAAAACCGCAGACAATTTTAAATTACATTTAAATTTTATGGGACTAATAAGATATTTATAACGTAATATACATCTACCAAAGCTGGAGCTTATTGGGTTTCTGAAGTCTAAGTTCCTAATATTCAGTCTCATAATTGCGTACACGCGTATGGGAATATATTGTAGCGATGATCAACAACGCTTATTAATTTCATTAGCCTGCGAATTCAAGTGTTATTGTTATATGCTATACATTAAAGAGCGACGTAAGAGATTTTCAAGATAAAATTAAAATGAGTGACTTAATGCGAATCTGGCGCAAGTCACATTTTAGACCGACACAGTGATTTCCAGGCATTCATTTTTTAAATCTTACAAGTGTGTTAGCTTGTGACATTAATGTAGATTTGCCTGGAAACTGAGAACATGATTACTATTCAGAAAAAAATATAAAAAATATGCTTTATACCTTCCAAAACATTTCAAACTTAATGGTTGTCTATTGTATTTTACTATAACGAAGTACTAGAGTTTATAAAATGACAAAAATCTGACCATTAGGCTTTTAGCCTATGTTTATCTTTGATAAATCACATCTATATGCAGTTTCATATGTATTTTTACGACGGAATATAATATTTAATTTGGTTAATACTAAATAAGACTTCGCAAGCTAATAAATAATTAATGTGATTACTAACAATAGCCCATCACTAGAAATATACGAAAGATTCGAAGAAGCGCGTCACAATGGCGACAGGATGAAAAATCAGGAGTAAAAAATTCATTACGCTACTTTTTCACAATCAGCTGCGCTTATGTAAAAAATTCGAAAATCATTTTTGTTATCAAAGTCGTAAATACCTACGTATACCTACTGTTCAAGACAGCCTTAATAATAAAATTAGACTATCATACAATCATATTTTCGTAAATTATAATTATTTTATTTTTATAACTATAGATATGATAAAGAAAAATATTTTACAATAATATAATATTAGAATGATATATACATAATATTTTACGTCGTTATTTAGTAGTTTAAGAAATAATATTGCGAAGCAAATGGTTGCTTGGTTTTCAGGGAATTTCGCTTTGCTCTGTCTTTAACGAGTCACCATCTCTTTAGATAAATAAGAAAAGTCGTATACGAAATAAAGGGAAGTACAAAATATTCACAATGTACAAGTGTGTGTGTGTGTGTGACAGGATACCGACAAAGTTTTTGGGAGATATAACCCATATGCCAAATTAAGATTATGTTAATTGTTTGCATGTTTTAAACCATTGTCATACACAAAATATAGGTAAATAAATAAATATTATAGGACCATTACACACATCTTATTTATCTATATCATATTTATCTATATATTATAAGTATTTATGTATAATATATATAAAAATATTAATCAGTTATTAAAGTACCCATAACACAAGCTACTTACGAGTATAACTATGCTAAATACGATTATGTTAATTGTTCGCATGTTTTAACATTTATTTCACGAATTATAGGTAATGGCGAAACTTGTTGTTTATGCTACAGAACCATTTGATTATCATAATAAAAAACAAAAAATTGAATCACTTATTTTTGTCTAAATAAATTAATAATAAAGATAAATATAGTGGAATAAGATAACATTTTTATTTCTTACTTTTATTGCATTTCTGCGGAATGCTAAAATTCTTGTAGTCTGTCTGTCTGTGTGTCTGTCCGCACTATTTGTATGTTCCCCTACAACTTCCAAATGGCTTGACCGATCCCCGATATAATGACATATTCTTATAGGAAAAAGTCTGAGGAGTGTTCTTATATACTTTTTTTTACCCGACTGCGTCAGAAAGAGGGAAATGTTTTTATATGTCTTCGCGCATAGCTTCGTCAGATTTTAATGATTCTTTTTTTGTTGGAAAGGGATGGCCCGCTAGAAGAACCTGACTCCCTGACTGGTGGGAAATATCTGGAGCTTAGACCCACTATGCTGCTCCAGTGTGGGTTGGCGGGCTTAGGATGATAATCTTTTTTTTTATGACTTTTTTAATGTACCACTAGAAGAACCTGACTCCCTGACTTGTGGGAAGTATCTGGAACTTAGACCCACCATGCTGCACCAGTGTGGGTTGGCGGTATTGGGGTGATAATAGTTTTATGATTGTTTTAATGGGCTACTAGAAGAATCTGTCTCCCTAACTTGTAGGAAATATCTGGAACTTAAACCCACCAAGCTGCTCCAGTGTAAGTTGGTGGGATTAGGATAGTAATAGTTTTATGACTATATTAACGGCCCACTAGAAGAACCTGAGTATAACATTGGGTTCAAAATCGCGCGTAGCAGAAATGCAGTAGTGTGAACGGCTTGAAACTGTTCTAGGACCCAAGCTTATTGTAACTATGATCTCTTTTAACCGAAGGACAGCATTGATTTTGTAAGTACCATAGTTAAATAAATTTAAAACCATGGTTCTATTAGAATATATGTGTAATCATTATTAATAAAATATATTAATTAATTTTGTGTCAAAAAGTATTTTAATTCTAAAATTAGTTTAATTCTAAATGTGGTAGTGCTATGTTACCCATAACAACAAGTCAATGAAGTTGCACTATCGAGCCAATTAGCTCACTTTCTAGTTCGTGAATATTAGAGCTAGAACTTTGTTGTTGTTGTTAGTTGAGGTGTCGAGGTTTACTGACAGAAACCTTCTAACGCGTTGTATGTAAAACCTTGCTATGCAATTATACATCGTTCTGTTATTGTGTTATTTTACAAACAGTTAAGTTAACATTTCGCACACGAAAGTTGTTTGCAAAAATCTTTTATTACAAACACGATTTTGTTTAGTATATTCAGGTATAATATAAAACGAAGTCAGGTTAGTACCAACACTCACGAACGGCTGGAGCAATTTTTGTGATGTTTGGTTTGTTAGATTTTATTGTATTATATTATTAAAATATGGTATTTAATATATCTAATATATAAAATTTCCCTGTCACAATGTTAGCTACCGTACTCCTCCGAAACGGCTTTACAGATTTTTACCAAATTTTGTATGCGTATTCAGCAGGTCTGAGAATCAGCTACTATCTAATTTTCATCTAATTTTTTTTTTTTATTTTTTAATGCTCAGCTGGTTTTACTATATTATTAAGAAGGAACGATTTTTGAAGACAAGTTTGTTACTCAATAACGGCCCATTGGCTAAACAGATCAAGATGAAATTTCACGGTGAGACAGATTGTCTGATGTAGCACATAGGAACATTTTACTCTAATATCCTAACGGTGACAGGAAATACGTGAGTGAATCCGAGGGTCACAGCTGGTTACGTATAGAACTAAGGTTGTTTGTGAAAATCTATTATTAGAACTGTTACTTTCCTCCAACTCTATCGTAACACGAGTAAATGAGCAAAAAATAAATGACAATTTTATTTTACCCAGCATTCTTATTGTTAGGCAAGAAATTGACATCTAATGGAACCTATTATTAGAACTAAAAATGTGGGAGAAAATTTCTATTTAATAAAAGTTAATTAGAAAATTTACCTGATTTTCAGTGTTCAAATGTTTGGTGAAAATATGTATAACTGTAGATTGTTAATTAAGGCTACTTGTTTATTGTTTAAACGCGAACGCATTAAAAATTAACAGATTAAAATATATATTATTTAATATTTTAATACAGCACATAATAATTTATTATTTGCCCGTCAAATTACTCATCACGAAAAATAATAAAGGTCAACGGACACAGCGAAATTCCCCGCAACATCCACATCTGCGGTCGAACCGTACTTCTTTTATAGCGTAATAAAATTCCGCCCACAGTCAAAAACAATCTCTTACAAGCTCTGTTAGAATACATTAAATGTTATATTACAAACATATGTTTTATACACGCCATATTTAATACTGGAACGAAGTTCCTTATCGCGCGTTGTGAAAGGGGGCTAGACGGAAAAAATTCGTACTCGTACGAAAAGTTGTCACGACACTTTTTGATCAAAGGATCTTGCCGCCGCCTATGATGTGTGTGCGCGTGAGCGGCGGGCGCGCCCGCGCTGTATGCTGTCTCGCGCTCACGTGGCGCCCTCTGGTGTTTCGGTGTACAACAACAAATATTATTATTACTTAAAAAAAATAAAATTTTATTACAATTCCTTCACTAATTAATCGAAAGGAACTTCGTTCCATCCGGGTGTCCCTTGACACCTCTCAACTTTTTTTTTTCACATTAATTACATTTATGATATGAATTATTCTTACTGCAAAATAATATTACAATGATATTTAATACCAACTTCATTCGAAAGATTAAAGTTATTCGTGGACTGTCACAAAAGACACAGACTACAGTCAACAAACTCAACGATTTTTTAAAAAACAAAAAGACAATAATAATTACGAGTAGGTACATAAGGTATTAAAAGAGTTTGAAACTTTAGTCTGCGCAATATAAAAAAATATTAATCGTTTAGTGATTGTTATGAAATTGGATGCATTAATTCGAGAATTCCATAAGTATTAATGAACCTATAATTTTATTTCAATTACTTAAACTTATAAACGCACACTATTAATTTATTTTAAATTTAATCTGTGATAAATGCTGTTTAAGTATCTGTTACTTTGACATTATTATAACATATAGCCCGTGTTTTTCATACGTATAAAATATATTGTGTACGGGTCTCGGAGAAATACTAAATTGTTTTTAATAAAATATAAATAACTACTAGAATAAGATAGATGCAAAGTCTGTTGACTATATCATCTGGCACATACGTGGTGAATAAAAACAACAAGAAAAATATATTTTTGAAGAATTACGAGCATAAGCAGAAATTATCAGTAAGTACCCGTCAATAGTGTAATGTTTTTTCCTGTTTAAACATTATTATAGCTATAGTTTTTGTATTGTATGTAAAATATTAATCTTATTTAGCATAATATAATAATTTCATAGTATTTTATGTTTCAAATAGTGTGCGTTTAGCTTTATCGAGCAGTTTATACAAAGCCGGGATTTTCCATTAATTTCACCAAACATCAAGTATTACAATAATTGCTCATTATAATATGAAATTGTTTACTTAAATTTATTCGCAAAATAATAATTTACGGGCGCGAATACCGAGATCCCTGCATAATATTAATTGATAGAATTTATTACGTTCGCTTACAGTCGAATTTTCTTCTAAACTTTGAATATAAATTATAACGCACTGTCGACTTACAATTATTATAAATTTCTTGAATTCACAACATAAATAAATTTTAAAATTCATTTAATAATAGCAAATTTTGTCTAACATATTTTTAAATCTCTATTACGTATGACGTATTATTACTCTTTTAGATATTATCGAAATGAGGAAAAAATTATATTTAACTACACTTATATTTTCTTAAATAAATACATATTATATTGTTTATCTAAAAATAATAAAACAAATTATTTGTTTTTATTTTGCGCGGCTGATATATTCAATAATTTGTAACAAATAAATTGATTTATCATTAAAATTAGTTACACATTCTGTTAGCACAAGTTTTAAAAAAATAACAAATATGGACATCAAAATGTTCAAAGCTACATACATACACTTACAATTTTAATTTTTCTATCAAGTTCAAAATTGTAATAATGACTAAACTATGGTAGCTTATCACTAAATAGCTGGATCGATTTTGATCGAACGTTATAATTTTAACGGGCAGTTGCGTTGGCGCCGGTAGCATGCGTACTACGTTCACTGTCAAAATAAAGAAGGAGTTAAATTTTTATTAGTAATACTAGTAGACTAGCCGGAGTTAAATTTTTATTAGTAATACTAGTAGACTAGCCAAGCATATCGTCACCTTGATCTTAAATGGGCAGAAAGCGATCAGACGTTCTAAGTTTTGCGTTTAGCGCTACGAGTACGTTTGTGACTTTGTACCAACGCGCAGACAAAAGGCGGTGCCGCGGAATCCTATCAAGTAACATACTCGTAAGTACACTACATCGAACGCGGAACACAGAACGCCAATCTCAGAACGCTTGAAGGCTCTTATACATGGCTTCCGTGGCGAGAAAAACTCCAGTCAGCTAAGGATTAACAAGAATATTAACTTACCGGGTACCGTATGATTCTGGATGTCAGCAAATCCTTCAGCGATGCTGGCGTAGCTGGGTATTGTGCTCAGGCAAGTTATGTATATGGTCTGATTAGGCGACAGCTGCAGGTCCGCCAGTGGGAAGCGGAGGGACGAGTTGGTGAGCGACAGGGGCTGGCCGTGGTGGTGACGGTGGACGTTCACGGTGCCGTGGGGTATCGTTAGATGTTCATCGACCTAGCAAAGGGAATTAATGAATATATTATATTATGGCTAGTTATTATCATTATATCATATTATTGATTCATTCGCCATTATCATACCATCAGCCTATTTTTAAGCGACGAAACCAAATGACGCAATTATTTTTTACTTTATAGTGCGTTTTGAATTTAGTTTCATTTTGTTTATTACGCACGCTGCGTGCTGCCCTGTATCAATCTACTTGATAAGCCGAATGTGGCTTAAATTACACCGGAAAACTGGGAACTGGCAACCCTTTAGACCGGAACACAGAAATACCGTTCAGCAGATAAAATAAGAATGGTGACAGTACCGGAAGAGCTCTGTTCCAAAACACTATTACACTTAAAGTTATTACGTGTTATATTTTTAGCCTGCACTATTGTCGTATATAGATGAAAGCTATAACGTCGGATTTCAAACAAAATAAATGACAATATATTTTTGTTGTTCTTAAAAGCTACAATGTCATACCTACACAAATTCTTTTTACGTCTGTAGCTAAAAAACTTAAAGCCGTTTAACGTTATTTTGCAATACATATATTTCAAAATATTTTTTATTATGTAATCAACGCAACATCAGGTAAACGTCAGATAAAATGAATTAATCAAAATTTACAAGCCTGTTGCGTAATTGAAATGAATGTATCAGATATATTCCATTGTTATTTTAGCATCCATTTGTTTTATTTCGCGCGAATTGTTTCAGTTTTGAAATCAATCGCATCGGCCATTACTCAACACTCTGCTTTTAATTAATTTCTCGATTCAGTGAGCTTTCAGTTCGCATTCTAAAATTAGCCCGCGAAGCCGCATTGCCGTTGCTCTAAATCCATCTCAACGCTCCAAAACTATGGCCATAAATCTATTTTTTCCTACAAATAGTTGACGGAACAAACGGATGGCCATGATGGTTTTATTTCATTTGTATTTGTAACCGTATCTTCAAATATGACAAACATTCCCATTTCCCTTCAAATAAATAAAATAGCCAGTATTAGTGGGTACCACAAGAGTAGGACTATTGTCCAAAAGCCAAGTATTGCACAAAAAACCCTTCGAATTAGAATTTTAGTTTAGAACATTAGAGCTTACCAAAATAAGTGGAAATCAATCAGAGTTTTCCGTTTAATTTAATTTGATCACCTTTAAAACATGACGCGTCTTTTAGGCACGGGACTTCAATACACAAAACACGTAAAAATCTATCATATATGTTCTATAATGCACTACTGCTGCCCATCTACCTGAAAACATTGATGCCCTTGTTGTTAACAGCTGAGTTTCATGTCAGCTCTTATCAACAAAACCTGACTTTCTAGCCGGTGGTAGTGTTACTACGGATAGACTTAAATACAACAATGCTGTTTTGCAGTAAAATATGGATGATAGACTTAAATACAACAATGCTGTTTTGCAGTAAAATATGGATGATAGACTTAAATACAACAATGCTGTTTTGCAGTAAAATATGGATGATAGACTTAAATACAACAATGCTGTTTTGCAGTAAAATATGGAGGATAGACTTAAATACAACAATGCTGTTTTGCAGTAAAATATGGAGGATAGACTTAAATACAACAATGCTGTTTTGCAGTAAAATATGGATGATAGACTTAAATACAACAATGCTGTTTTGCAGTAAAATATGGAGGATAGACTTAAATACAACAATGCTGTTTTGCAGTAAAATATGGAGGATAGACTTAAATACAACAATGGTGTTTTGCAGTAAAATATGGAGGATAGACTTAAATACAACAATGCTCTTTTGCAGTAAAATATGGATGATAGACTTAAATACAACAATGCTGTTTTGCAGTAAAATATAGTAAAATATGGATAGCAGCCCTATAGTTTTGGAAAACTATAAAGTTTCCTTACATCACTACAAAAACCCTAAAAAACGGAAGTTATCAAATTTGTATACAGCTACCGCTGGATTTGATGTATTCATACCGCGCGCCGAAATATCGATGTCCTAAAAAAATATACGACCATGGTGCTGTGCAGCTACGCTGTAAAAGTTTTATGCGAAGATAAATGACCACATAAAAGGTAATCGCGCGTTTTATCAACACAAACACTGGTATATACTGTTTGTATGAACTTAGTTTTTGTAGTGCCATCATTGTAGCTGGAGAACTGATAGTAATTTCATAGTTAACTAAGTTAACTTTATAAAAATGATGATCATCATCATCATCATCACCAAAATAATCATCATCATAAGGCTATTTTAGGACTACGCCTCCCTTTTATAGGAGAGGAGATTTGGAGCTTAGATCCACCACGCAGATTGACGACCTACGTGGCGCAGTGGTATGCGCGGTGGATTTATAAGACGGAGGTCCTGGGTTCGATTCCCGGCGGGGCAGATTGAGATTTTTCTTAATTTGTCTTGTGGCTAGTTACCACCCTACCGACAAAGACGTATCGCCAAGCGATTTAGCGTTCCGGTACGATGTCCTGTAGAAACCGAAAGGGATGTGGATTTTCATCCTATTCCTAACAAGTTAGCCCGCTTCCATCTTAGATTGCAACATCACTTAACATCAGGTGTGATAGCAGTCAAGGGCCAACTTGTAGTCAATAAATAAAAAAAAAGATCTAATGGCGGGTTTATGATGATAATGTTAGATTATTATTATATTTCTTTAAGTGGTCGGGTAGGCTGACTAAAATTTAAAAATACCCCGTCATGAATTTAGCTAGAAAACTTATTTTTATGTGCAATGATGCATATATTTTTGGATTGGCTAGTGGTATCTTCATCGTACGTTACAGAACAATCCGGATCACAAAAGCTCTTCTATCTATCAATTCATTTAATAATCTACAATGCTAAATACAGACACAGATACACAGACAAATTAACCAAACACCCGACATGAAGGGTGTTAAACCCATATTTTTTGTAGGGGATTATAAATAATATATCATTTCCCGATATTCCTTTTTGTTTATTAGACTGGAGGATTTTTAAAATAAAATTACTTACTTTTTTTAATTAGGTTATTTTCATTTGAAGCATTAAGGCTGTATGTAAATAAATAAGGCTTTGGTCCTAGCGGGTGTATAAAAACGTAATAACTTCCGCTTTTGGTTATGATGCAGCTCCGGTGGTGTTAAAAGGATTATACGATGGCAAGATCTCAGAAAATTTGCGCTTGGAAATATTTTATTTACTTTTCACCCGATTTTTAATAGTAGAGTTTTGTAACAGAGCTCTTTGGAGGAATTTATAAATTAAAAAATTAAGTGTCTGTTTTTAATATCTAATCAACAGATTTTCCCTAAATGAACTTGCAGCACGTACTTGCATCAAAATTTAATAACAAACATCTTTATCTGCCTGTTTGTTTCGGCTAATAGCTAAAACTAGCAGATTGGAAAAAATCTTTTTGTATATAAAAGCTAGACCCATGTGTAAGGCTATATTTTGTATTTGTATTGTATATATTACCCGAGTTATCACAGTTTTTGTCGCGCCAGTCGAACCGTGTAATTTATTAAATTTAGCTTTATGCGCGTACGCTGCTTTCGATATTGGATATAATTGAATATTGAAGAAAGAATATTGCCTCACGAGAAACTATAAAAAAATTAAATTCAGAGGGGTAGCGGGAAAAGATCACACTTTATATGAAAGTTTGTCTTTAAAATTAAAACTAGTAGTAGTAGTAGCTAAGAAGCGGAAAAAGATCACACTTTATATGAAAGTCTGTCTTTAAAATTAAAACGGTAGCTAAGAGGTTTTCATGCGGACGAAGTCGCGGGCTAGTAATATATAAATAAACACCCATACACTGGAAAACATGAGAATCAAATCCACGGCCTACTGCGTCACTCAGCCGTTAAGTAGAACCGTCCAGATTATTATTACTGCTAAGCAGCCAGTCAATTCTGTAACGAAATTCGAAAGTGCGAGTCTCGTTGTCTCTGTCGCTCTCTAACACGACAAAGACTCAAAGTCGAGACTCGTATTGTCGAAAATCGATATGCGGTGTTACTGTGTTCCGATCTGTAGTATGATTGCCAGTGTAATTATAGGTACATAAAGTTAAATAAACGGCTGAAATTCACTTCACTGTTTTAGGAGTATTCCCGACTAGTTTCGAACCCAGTCTGGTTTCTTGAAACTCGGCGTGAAGCAGACTGTTCACGCCGCGAAAAAGCTAGCTCATGCTTAAGTATGGGTTCGAAATTAGTCGGGCATACTCCGACAATAGTGACGTGAGTTTCAGCCGATTATATTTTAATATAATTTTTTTTATTTTTGACGACCTCCGTGGCGCAGTGGTAAGCGCGGTGGATTTATAAGGCGGAGGTCCTGGGTTTGATTCCCGGCGGGGCAGATTGAGATTTTTCTTAATTTGTCTTAGTCTGACTGGTGGGAGGCTTTCGCCGTGGCTAGTTACCACCCTACCGACAAGTGATACCGACAAGAGTGTGGATTTTCATCCTACTCCTAACAAGTTAGCCCGCTTCCATCTTAGATTACATCATCACTTAACATCAGGTGTGATAGCAGTCAAGGGCCAACTTGTAGTCATTAAAAAAAAATAATAATAATATGGAAAATACTTCTGAGTAAATAAAGCTTAACTACGCCTCGTGGATTTACATTGAGCAACACTTTATACGACGTGTTATTTAAATGTGTTGTAAGTGTTATATTGTTTTATGAACCGATTGGTTGAATGTGGTATGGCCGAAGCCAATTTTCATGCGCGGAAATGTTGTTAAGTCCACTTAAATTCTCTGGTTAAAATCGACTTTTTTTTTTGAGGTTAATTTTCAATTCCACTAAACATAACGCAAAGCCTCTATTACTATTGCAGAAGAGGTTAGAAACTTAGAATCATGCTGCTCCTGTACGGATAGCTCGGTTAGAAAAAAATACTAATAGTCTTAAGATGCGCTCGAAGAACTATCTCGTGTAGAAAAAATGATATACCATCACCCAATTTTTCTTTACATTGGGGTGAAAGAAAGAGACCTCTTTTCAGCGCATATTATCTATCCCTACTGAATCGAAGGCTTAACATGCTCTCTGAGACGTCACCAATTTCCCATAGTTACATATTTATTTTGCTGAAGTGATTGTTAAAAAACATCGTGAAATAAGTTAATAAGAGACATAACACACTCGTAAATATCACGTGAAATACCCAGCGCACCTACATTATGCGTAATTGGGCAATTACAAAAAGTAATTCTGGGCAAACGGTTCGGAAACGCAATGTGGCTGGCAATAATTAATCCGACATTTTGTGATTAAAGCACGATTGATTTCAAAACGAAACAAGTCGATGAATCATAAAGTGATGCAACTTTATATTATAGAAATTACTAAGTCATGCCCATGACTTCGCCGGAGTGACTTGAAAAATTCGCGATTCAAATTTCAGCCAAATTGATTCAGTAGTTCCGGCATGAATGTTTAACGATTTAGCGCTCCGGTACGATGTTGTGAAGAAACCGAAGAGGTGTGGATATTGTCCTACTCCTAACGAGTTTGCCAACTTCCATTATATATTTTATCATCACTTACCATCAGGTGTGATTTGAGTCAAGGGCTAACCTGCAATGAATAATAAAAAAAGACCAGCCATATATCAAGTGGTAAGGCAGTCAAGCTCTAAACTTGTCCATGAATAAAAAATTACGTTCTTTTATGGCGCCTGCAGCGAGGTCCATTCTTATACTATAAAGAACCTTTTATGCTGCTTACCTTAACATTATTAATAAGCCAGGTGAGATGGGGTGCGGGGTACGCCGGGGCGCTCTGGCACGATGCTTCCAAGTCCTCATTCGATGACAGCTTTTTATGCTTTATCTTTATTCTTGGACGGAACTTCTGACGAACTGCAAATATAGAGCCTGGTTAATTTACGTAACCTAAAAACACTACACCTGTAGATTTCAGATACGAGCATATTATGTCGCGCCATAACGGGTCGAAGTGCAGTGCAAAAATCCGCTTAATACGCTTATTTGCAGCAGGTCGGATTATTGTCGTCTTCAAATAGGTGGTAAAAAAGCAAGTCCTTCGTTAGAGCTGGCCACATTCATAGTCGCAATGTCAGGTAGTGTACTATACTTTATTCGTCAATGCACTGCGACCCGGCCCATCACTAATGTGCTTAGTACCCATTTTGCGCTGCGATGTACCCTGCCCTGAGCCATGACGACCCGATACAGAGTGCTCGTACCTTTAAGATACGCACGATAGAGATAAGACATCGTTGTCAAATAGCAGCGAAATCGGAAATATAGCTCTCTCTTTCACGTCGATGCAATAGAGGGCAATATTCACGCGTTATTGTGTGACTTTTTGTCTACACGATATGTCTCTTCGTACGTATCTTACACTATATCAATGGACACGTATCAAAAGCACTATAAAGACACAAATGTAGCTGTTTTGACATCTGAACGTAATATATTTCTCTATTTCAAATAAAAAAATAAAGTTACTTTTAACGGTTTCTTGTATATATAAATATAAATACCCAATTGGTGCATTAAATAAAAATGATGTTAAATAAGTTTTGTCATTAAATAAAATTTATAAAAACACATAGCATACCGGCAAAATCTGCATAAAGCCTTCTTAATGACCTTACCCTAACTAATAAACTAGAATGGCAGTATTTTTTTTGGATTAGAATGCGACTCCAAAGGTGCTTTACTTAAAATTAGGGCACATGCAGTGGTGATATTGATTCTACAATTAGTATGTTACGGCCTTCAGTAACTATAATTTAAGCATTAGTTTAAGTTTAATTCATTGATATTAACCATAGTTATGACGACCTCCGTGGCGCAGTGGTATGCGCGGTGGATTTATAAGATGGAGGTCCTGTGTTCGATTCCCGGCGGGGCAGATTGAGATTTTTCTTAATTTGTCTTGGTCTGGCTGGTGGCTTTCGCCGTGGCTAGTTACCACCCTACCGACAAAGACGTATAGCCAAGCGATTTAGCGTTCCGGTACGATATCGTGTAGAAACCGAACGGGGTGGGGATTTTCGTCCCACTTCTAACAAGTTAGCCCGCTTCCATCCTAGACTGCATTATCACTTAACATCAGGTGTGATAGCAGTCTAACTTGTAGTCTATAAAAAAGAGTTATCATTTTAAAAACCAGATAAACATAAATTAAATTTTGTCGCACATCAAGATATTTACTTGTATTACAATACTCTTCACTAACACATTCACATTCTTTTAATAAACAATTCACATTTCCACTCGTAATATTTTAATATAGAAATAATCACAAGTTCCTGCCTAATTTGTAAGCGAACGTTGAAATAAGACGTATGTCGGGTCTGCAAATGTATTCTAAATTTAAACATCGACCAGTATGGAGTTCTTGGGTAAGTTACGTTATTACGTATGAGTGTAATTTATAGGATAGAATTTCTATATGTAATATTTACTTGTATTACAATACTCTTCACTAACACATTCACATTCTTTTAACAAACAATTCACACTTCCACTCGTAATATTTTAATATAGAAATAATCACAAGTTCCTGCCTAATTTGTAAGCGAACGTCGGAATAAGACGTGTGTCGGGTCTGCAAATGTATTTTAAATTTGAACATCGACCAGTATGGAGTTCCGGGATAAGTTACGTTATTACGTATGAGTATAAATTATAGGGTAGAATTTCTGTTATTAACCGACGAAAAAAAAACGAAGGAGGTTCTCAATACGACACGTATATATTTTTTTTATGTATGACTAACTATAACTTTTTACAGAGTTGTCCGATTTTGATAATTCTTTTTTTTATTACAAAAGGCATACTTCCAAGGAGGTCCCATTGTCATCATGTTAGGATCTGATGATGATATCCAGGGGAGATTGAAGGAACTCTTCAAATTTTGGAGGCACGCTTACAGAGATTTCGGTTTTTGTCTCGGTATCGGTAGCTTTTTGGCTACTAGTATCATATAATATACTATGACAGTATAGTACGAGTAACGTACTCGTGGCGATAAATCACTAAAAAGTAAGAAATAAATTTTTTTAACATAAAATACAACCGACTCAAAACGCATTAAAAAGTAAAAAATAACTGTTTTATCAATTTCATTAAGTTGCTTTAATTTACTTAAGCATATTTAGGAGTCGGTGCGAACCAAGGTTTCTACTTTAAGGATATTACCTAGAACCCACAAACTGCTTTACTACGTAAAATAAATGTTCCTTAAACTTGCTGGCATCGACTTCATAGATATGCTTAAGTAAATTAAAGCAACTAAATGACACAGTTATTTTTTACTTTTTAGTGCGTTTTGAGTCCGTTCTATTTTTTGTTAAAATTTAATTTAACAACATAACTTTCTGTTGGAGTAGAAATGTGTTCACATTTTCAAGGTGGCTCACTCGTATTAACCCGCAACGCAAAAACGATTTGTTGTAAGTTTAAAACTTATTGTCGTGTCTGTTGTGTGTGCGTGTGTGTGTTTCATTAAAAATAAACCTATAAATATAATAAAAATAGAAAATAAAGAAGAGGAAGATTGGAGAAGTCCATTTTTAAGATATCACAAAAAAGACTTATTCCGTTATAAGTAACGAATTTAAATGCAACGGCTTAAACACAGTCAGCTCCTCAGCAGTAAATTAATTTCGGTATTTTTACTGTATAAAACATTTTTGTGGAAAATCTATGTATGATGAATATCGAAGAAGCTGTTTTGAAGATTTTAGCATTAGCATTGAGAAGAATTTACCATTACAAAAGTTTTTATCAAACTGTTTCTCTTTTAAAACAAAACCGTACATTACACAGCTTGAAGCTTGAAAAAAAAACAGTAAAATATATTTCCGGAAGAGCATATTCGACAAAATAAGGTTAAGGGGTCAGAAGTACGAGTAGGCATATTTTCTTTCGAGCTGCTCTCCATTCGGAGCGGCAAAAAGGCTGAAAATAGGGGAAAAACAACACTACACATGTCTGTGTAGGCATTTTTAACGTTCGGCAAAGCGAAACGACTAGTCGAAGGGTGAAAATTGCACAAAGAATGGGCTCCGTTGAGCGCGTTAAGCTGGACAATATTGTGCACTATAACGTATTCTTAGAGTTAATATTCTCACAGGTTTTATATTGAAATTGCTCGTAGATTTTATAATTTTACCCTACTTCAGGTAAATACTGAACCAGTTTTAGACTTGTCTTATACGGTTGGCCGTATGGTAGTGTGTGAGCGATTTTATCATCAACTAGTAATACTTTTTCGATATTTAAGTGCATATATTTTATAGCTTTGTATATGAATCATATTTTTATATGAATTAGTAGGCCGATATTTTTAAGCTATGAAGTAAGAGGAAAACTAAAATTTAAATAAATTCCTGCTATAAAGTCAACCAAGATGATAGCGACCAAGGACTACTTGGTCGCAATTGTCTTGGCGGAAATGCAAACGAAACGAAACACGTTTGTTTAGAAGATGCCTATTCACTTGATCTGAAGATGTGTGAAAAAGAAGAAAAGAATTAAATATCATTTGCTCTATATAGCGACAAAGTTTCACATAATTTAGTTACAAATTACAAAAATTATTCAGATGTTACATTTCGAATAAACTGTTTGGTTGGTCTTTGTATGAGAGGTAAAAGAGCTCAATGTTCCCCTAACTAGGGCTTTGCTACGACGCTACGAAAGCTACGAACTGCCTCTGACAGGCGATACACTACGTCGCGTTCTGCTTATCTCGCCCCGGTGGCTACGTTGAACGCATTTAGACTGTTATCTGATTCTTGTTCAAGCTGTACTACTTACCTAGCTCAGTTAGCACACTGTACTTTATAGCTTAGATTATAACATGTAATATAATGTACATATTATAATGTCCAATGTTCCTCGGATATAAATAGCCTGATAATGATGCTTGATAAAGCAACAATCTTAATAGTCAAATTGATTAATAAACGTCGTTTCAAGTTCAAAATTGGTTGGTTGTCCCAGCGTCAAATATTATTATGTTTAAACGCGCTATTCTCTAAAACTTCAAACCGAATTCTAAAAATACCTAATGTTCAATGTTTTTCGAACTAAGCTAGCTTTGCTACGAGGTTACGCAAGCTACGAACTGCCTCTGACAGGCGATACACTACGTCGCGTTCTGCTTATCTCGCCCCGGTGGCTACGTTGAACGCGTTTAGACTGTTATCTGATTCTTGTTCAAGCTGTACTACTTACCTAGCTCAGTTAGCACACTGTACTTTATAGCTTAGATTATAACATGTAATATAATGTACATATTATAATGTCCAATGTTCCTCGAATATAAATAGCCTGATAATGATGCTTGATAAAGCAACAATCTTAATAGTGAAATTGATTAATAAACGTCGTTTCAAGTTCAAAATTGATTGGTTGTCCCAGCGTCAAATATTATTATGTTTAAACGCGCTATTCTCTAAAACTTCAAACCGAATTCTAAAAATGCTCAATGTTTTTCGAACTAAGCTAGCTTTGCTACGAGGTTACGCAAGCTACGAACTGCCTCTGACAGGCGATACACTACGTCGCGTTCTGCTTATCTCGCCCCGGTGGCTACGTTGAACGCATTAAGACTGTTATCTGATTCTTGTTCAAGCTGTACTACTTACCTAGCTCAGTTAGTACACTGTACTTTATAGCTTAGATTAAAACATGTAACATAATGTAGATATTATAATGTCCAATGTTCCTCGGATATAAATAGCCTGATAATGATGCTTGATAAAGAAACAATCTTAATAGTTAAATTAATTAATAAACGTCGTTTCCAGTTAAAATTGGTTGGTTGTCCCAGCGTCAAATATTATTATGAAGTGTCAAATATTATTATGTTTAAGCCCGCTGTTCTCTAAAACTTCAAACCGAATTCTAAAAATACCTAATGTATATATTATTCAGATTTTTTCAAAGTCACTTGATCTATCTAATGCTCAATGTTCTTCGAACTAAGCTAGCTTTGCTACGAGGTTACGCAAGCTACGAACTGCCTCTGACAGGCGATACACTACGTCGCGTTCTGCTTATCTCGCCCCGGTGGTTACGTTGAACGCATTAAGACTGTTATCTGATTCTTGTACATGCCTTACTTACTTCTTACATACCTACAGTGTTGCTTAGATCTTCAGACTTTTATACTTTAAATAAGCGTGTAATAATGATGTTTTTTCTTCTTTGGAACATGTGGTCGGAATCATCGAAAAAATATATATCTATAGCCCCAACGCAACGATAGAGAAAGCGATAGCGTATCGAGCGACCGTAATGTCTTTTTGTTTATGCGATATATTTATCGCTTCGTACGCCTCTTAGGCTTTACTTACTGCACTACCAATTTCCCAACTCATAATAATGTGTGAGTACCCCGCAGTAAACTGAATGATAATGATTAATTATTAAAGCAATAGTCAAATAGGACGTTAGAGGTCTAATTTTGGTGGTTTTTTGATTGAAAGAGGAAATAAATTGTAATTGTTACTTAAAATATGAAGTGTTTCTTAAGACTAATAGGTAGGTAACACAATCAAAGTTTTCGGTTTCAGAAGTTACCTTATATTTCGACATTTATTATTTTCCTTGTTCTCGAGCAAAATATTATGTTATTATTGAAATATCCAATTCCAAAGACCGGCTTAGAATAATATTTATTTTCTCAGCTTGAGATTGAAATATTGCTACGTGTCGTATTGGATGTAAAAATGAATATAATATTTTCAGTATCTATTCTATTTTGACAAAAAACGCGTACACGCTTACAAACGGCTTACAGAAACTAGTTCTTCATTCTTTTTTTTTATCGACAACAAGTTGGCCCTTGACTGCTATCACGCCTGATGTTAAGTGATTATGCAATCTAAGATGGAAGCGGGCTAACTTGTGAGGAGTCCACACCCCTTCGGTTTCTACACGACATCGTACCGGAACGCTAAATCGCTTGGCGGTACGTCTTTGTCGGTAGGGTGGTAACTAGCCACGGCTAAAGCCTCCCACCAGCCAGACCAAGACAAATTAAGAAAAATTTCAATCTGCCCCGCCAGGAATCGAACCCAGGACCGCCATCTTATAAATCCACCGCGCATACCACTGTGCCACGAAGGTCGTCATTCAGGTGATAGATAGCTGATCATGAGCCATCTCGCACTAATTTAATCGACACTGAGCACATACAAAATACTAGCAGTCGACCGCGGCTTTATCTGCCCAGAAAACCCTTAAACACCCTTTAAATTTAAGGACAGGCTTTCGAATAAATTTTTTGCACCTAATTTTCCCCCTTTCAACTTAAATTATTTTAATTTCTCGCCAATTTGTGTTGTCCACGTCATATAACCTGCATAGTTATGCTCTAATTTTACTCTCTTTCGGGGTAAAATAGGTAAAAAATATTTACAAACTTGAAAATCGTATTTATTACATATAATAAATATCAAGCTTATTTAGCTTAGCAACTTTAAAAATGACACATTTTCCATAAAAGCTAATATCATTACGGGTCCATAATATCTCTGTACCTTTCAATCAGTTTAGTAGTTAAGGTGTGATAGCGTAACACACAGAGTTAATTTCGCATTTATATTATCAGTAAAGATCTACTATATTATAAACTAACCATAAAGTATTTTATATAACTTTATTTTTTAGACCTTATATTTTATTATTTATTATGGTTGAAATTTCAAAAATGATTTGAAGTTTTTGACAAAGAATTTTTCGCGAAAAAAGTTAAAAGCTACAGCATGCTTTCACTCAGGTTATTACTCACCAATAACGCTCACTTCGTGTATTTTGGACGCCTTTGAATACAGAGGTATTTCTAGAGCTATTTCACAAGCGTAGGACCCGGCCGCCGCGAAATCCATTCTCTCCAACGTTATGGAGGTCGGTGTCATTTTGGGTAACTGAAAAAAGAAATAGGACGATAAAAGTATGTCTGCTCATTTAATCTCTTTTGAACTAGATGGTTATTGTTTTTTGTCCCATTCCGAAAGGGCCATTGGTTTTTATAATGCCAGTATTTTCATAAAATATTGATTTACGAGTGAATCAATGCATTACAACTCAAAATATCGATGAAATACAAAATTAAAATCCAAATCAATGTCAATTAAAATCAAAATGTTATTCAAATGATATAAACTATATATATTTGTTTAAGCTTATTAATTTAATTTATTGTATTATTTACTATCTGTATATAATAAGGCAGCAGAAATATTTGGCTTCTATGTTTTCCGCATGGCAATGTTTTTTTTTATTTTTCTGGTCAGGCTATATATTAGTTTTGTTCGGAGTGTGATTATTCTTACTTTGACAATATATAAAATATGATTTTGCATTAAAAGTTTCACTATGTTTAGTTCATTTTTATATATGGTGCCTTTCCCCAGAAACTTTGTCAAGTTTTACGTACTCGTAGTTTAGTAGCAGAAAGGCAAACTAATGTCCCAACTTTCTTCCAACCGAGTTAACTAAATTGTGCCTATTGTGTTCTTTGCGAATAAATATATACATATAGTATGAATGTATCTAACCGTGCCTTTTTTTACTTTACTAGTAGGTATAGCCTATTTTAATGGCCCAATACAGGGCCATGCTTCATTCCTTACAAAGTTCCTTTTTTATTTTAAGTCTATTTTAAGCCAACTTCAGAGCCAGGCTTTTTCCTTGAGGAAACAGAAAATAAAAGCTTAAACCTAACATGCTGCTTCAATGGCGACAATTTTCTCTCTAACAATTACTATCAGATGTCAAAGAAGCAGGAACTGACAGCTTATCGCGTATTCCGAGGCACGAAATACACCTAACTCAGTACTGAGATTTGATTCTGGGGTTTTAAAAAAAATAATTAATGTTAATTCAAAATGAATTTAACCCAGAACTTCATCGAAAGCTACATAGGCAGACTACACCAACGAGTTGTGACGGCCTCCGTGGCGCAACGGTATCTGCGCGGTGGATTTTTAAGTCAGAGTTCTGGGTATGATTCCCGGCTGGGGCGATTGAGATCTTTTTAAAAACGTAGCGACAAGCGTTTTAGCGTATTTAATCCTACTTCCTTCTAACAAGTGAGCCCGCTTCCATCTTAGATAGCATCGTCACTATACACCAAATGTGATTGCAGTGAAGGGCTAATTTGTCATTAAAAAAAAGCTAGTCAGCCTAGATTACGAAAGATAAAATCTGAAAATTGAAGACCTGGCCTGTTTACACAGTAACTTATACCTACACAATTGTGCCAGAGAAATCCTTAAATCTCAAATCTAAAGACTGACAAAGGCTTTATTTTACTCCTCGAAAATATACATTTCCTGTATCTAAAAGGAGAAATTGTCGAAATCGCGAACAATAGCTGAGTATTGGATAAGTTTAGGAATATGTAGAAAGGTTTTGTCTGTAACTCGTACATTCTCTTTTTGGTGTAAAGCGCTCAAATTGTAATGGAGTTTCAATGTAGCCTGCAATGTCTTATTTGTACTCAACGTTTCAACACCGCTCTGTTTTAGCTAGTTCAACATTTGTAACCTATGAAACTACAAGACGTAATAATAATTTTTTTTTATAAATTTTTATAAAAAAAATATAATTTTGAAAATAATTTCAAGAAACCTTATTTGTACCTTATTACTTAGTTATATACTTATTGATAATGGTGACACCTATTCTGGGAACATTGAACTCTATATCTCAAAAACAACTAAATCGATTATGATGAAGCTTGCTTTGTTCTCTAAGTTGGAGTATGCATAGTTTAATTAAAAGGAATTGTTTGTACTCTAACTTATTGTCGTTAATGTTTCTGTTAACAAATATACAGATATATACAAATATACTCAGGAACTGGTGGTGGTTTCATTTCAATATTCCACGATCTTTTTAAATGTAATCTTTATAACGTTAAAGCGAATATAATATTTTTGTATAAAGGTGTCGATGCTTGTATAGAATAGTCGTAACTGCAATTTCTGAAACGCCTTCACAATTTTAAATAACTGCAGAGCTTGAAGCTCGAATTCTATTGAAAATGCCATCGTCCGTACTTTTGTACATGATGTGCTGGCTTGCTTTTTACGTTTGCAATATAAGCTTTATTCCTTTACCAATAAGGGTTACAAATACAAGAATAATGTTGAAAGCCAATTTTGGATCCGAGACAGTTATGGGTCGAATACTACGTGATACATGTTAGGTATTGAACAACCATACAAAAATGTACATCGAATTACATTATCTTTAGACTTTTATGACATTTCAGAAAGACAATTGAGTATTTGACACAATTTAGTTTATTACTTTATTATAGACTAAGATAAAAATAATAACGTACACTGCAAAAATAATAAAAATCCGATAAAGATCTAAAAAGTTACAGCCACTTAAATGTTTGGAGTACGGATCTTCTGTCCTTTTCTTGAATATTTGTACTAAGCCACTATGGCGATACTGTTGTGTGACGTCACATCACAGTATGGCTGTCTCCGTCTAATCAGAAATGTTCAAATGCTTATAACTTTATATTTATCAGATCAATTTAATTTGTTTTATCATATTTTATTTCTTATAGAATCAAATTTCAAAAAATAAATTTAAACTCTAATATTTTGGTTTCTGTCAAATACCTAATTGTGTGCAATTCAATCAATTCTATTTTTCTTTCAATGGTGAAAGAAAAATAGTATGAATTAATGTATAGTAGCAGGTATTTGACGACCTCCGTGGCGCAGTGGTATGTGTGGTGGATTCATAAGACGGACGTCCTGGGTTCGATTCCCGGTGGGGCAGATTGGGATTTTTCTTAATTTGTCTTGGTCTGGCTGGTGAGAAGCTTTCGCCGTGGCTAGTTACCACCCTACCGACGAAGACGTGCCGCCAAGCGACTTAGCGTTCCGGTACGATGTCGTGTAGAAACCGAAAGGGGTGTGGATTTCATCGTACTCCTAACAAGTTAACCCGCTTCCATCTTAGATTGCAACATCACTTAAAATCAGGTGTGATAGCAGTCAAGGGCCAACTTGTAATCGATAAAAAAAAATAATTCTCACCCCTGACGTAAAAAGAGGGGTTTTATGAGTTTTTGTCTGTTGCATCAAGAAACTAAACAAAACCTTACTATTATTATAAACGCGAAAATGTGTACGTATGGATTGATGTTTATAACTCTTTCATGCCGCAACTTTTAACCAGATTTGGTTGAAATTTGAAATAGAAATAGGATGTAAATCTTAGATTGTAACAAAGGCTCTTTTTTTTCGATAACCCCATGGGTAAAATCGCGGGCGTCCGCTAGTAGGTAATCGATGTTGATGTGTTGTTTTCGTTTCAAGCCTGAATTTGTCACGAAAGTTTTTTTTTTATCGACTACAAATTGGCCCTTGACTGCTAAACACCTAATGTTATCTAAGATGTGATGATGCAATCTAAGATGGAAGCGGGCTAACTTGTTAGGAGCAGGATGAAAATCACATTCCTATCGGTTTCTACACGACATCGTACCGGAACGCTAAATCGCTTGGCAGTCCGTCTTTTTCGGTAGGGTGGTAACTAGCCACGGCGAAAGCCTTTCACCAGCCAGACCAAGACAAATTAAGAAAAATCTCAATCTGCCCCACCGGGAATCGAACCCGTGCTATAAATACACCGCGCATACCACTGCGCTTCAGAGGTCGTCAGTTTTTAGGTACAATGAAGATCTGATAAGCAAATCTAGACAGACACATAGATACCTACGTTAAACTTATAGATGGGTTCCCACTTTTTTAAGCTGACGGGATATATAACTAAAAATCACCATGCTGTTCCAACGCGGGCTGGTCGGCTATCATTATCTAGTTAAATAGTATGTAATTGATACAACGGTATCAGCCAGTTTTATATCTGAATTAGTAACATGTTAAATTGCAGGGGCTCTAATAATATGCTACCTATTTAGTATTCCACGGAACATGGAGGCAATATTCCGTATTCCGTATACATTATATTCTAAGCTAAATAGCCTTAGCTTACTAAGCACGTAACCACCAAATTCGGAAGCTATTCTCTGAGGCAACTTTAGATACTCATAACACAATAAGGACATACTTCTATCACAATACAATCCTATTATGTAATAAATTAATTAATATGTAGAAATCTATACTAATATTATAAAGCTCAAGAGTTTGTTTGTTTGTTTGTTTGAACACGCTAATCTCACGAACTACTGGTTCGAATTGAAAAATTATTTTTGTGTTGAATAAACCAATTATCGAGGAAGGCTTTAGGCTATAATATTACGCTGCATCTATAAGGAGCGAAGAAATAATGGAAAATGTGAAAAAAACGGGGAAAATTATTCATCCTTGAGGGCTTCCGTTGCGTGCGCTGCGAAAACGGTTCAAGATACCAAAAATATATGTATAAAAGAATTATTCCTTGAAATTATTTTAAAAAATGTCCACGACAGTATATGTCTATCTTTTAAGATTAACTCACTAAAACCGTTTTTATGGCAATCAAATTTGGTCGAAATTAATACATTTGTTAAGAGTTGTATCAACGTAATAATATTAATCTTTATCCAAACAAATGTGTTGTTGATTAAGAGTATTTAATTGTGAACAAAATTGTCTTTGACATCACTTAATTTCAATGAACATCTTAGAAGATATTTGAGAAGGGGAGCGGGAATGAGCACACTTTATATGAAAGTCTGTCTTTAATATTAGAAGGGTACCTAAGAGGTTTTCACGGGAACGAAGTCGAGGGCGACTGCTAGTATGGTACAAAAATGTTCTTAAAATATCATAATGAGATTAAGATATTAGAGTTTAATTGACAAGCTATGCTCCGTTTCATACTTTATTATATTAATTTAATCTCGTGCTCTCGTGCATTTGCCTCACCAAAAGCCCACATTGGATTAGTGTACTATGTTTAAGCTCGGACAGAGTACCCCTGTAGTGGTTTTTTAAAATAAGCTGATAATGATAAGTTTTTGAGAATTTAAAAAAAATAATTAGGTATTAATAACTTTAAATAAAATCTAAAGTTTTATTTAATTTAAATTTTGAATTGATTGGCAAAATCTTACGTTTATGTCGGCTCCTGTGAAGTTGTATAACTCAAACGGGGGATCCCTGCCTTGGACGTGCTGCATGATGCGCTGTCCACTTTTGAAAAACACCACCTGGGTATCACAGAACAAGTATTAGAAAGAACAGCAAAGAAGAAATTAATAAAATTATTACAGAATCGAATCTTTTTATTCTATTTTCACATAGCACTTCTTTAAAATAAAATATTTAATATTTCTTTTAAATTTGATTGGTCCTCCTTTTTCATAATCACTGCTAAGATCAAAGAGTTTTTCAGTAATCTGAATGCAAAAAACCCATGTAATGGTAAGTGTAAAACCCCATAATAATAATTAGATCAACACTTCCAGGAAACTGGCAATACTATGTGCCTTATCCCGGAAGGTGACTACGCAGAAAAAAAACTCTGCAGTCTATGTCCGGGTATGTAGGACTCGCTGGCTGAGCAGCAGCCAGAACACCCACCAAAATCCAGCGGAGCCGCCTGCGTCCTTTTTTGACTTAGGCCTCATTTTCCTGTAATCACACCGACAACCATGTCTTTCACACTGAAATACAACTGAACAGCAATAGTACACCCTTCACGAAAAAATATGAGCGTGGACATCTTCCGGGTAAACATGTTCCATCTTAGACACTACACACTTACATCTACAAGTATCTTCTATCAGATAAGCTGTGAGATCCTTATCAAACGCGAAAAAAACAAAAGAACATTAAGAATTTCTGACTGAGAACCAAGTTCCGACAGTAATTTACTTATAACCTGAATACAGGTACGGAAAACTACGTAAATGCAACAAACTGGATCTGACAGGCAATCTATTTCGCTCGCGTTTCCCTTATCTCGCATCATTGGATACACTAAGCGTATTTGTAGCATTCTCTGATCTGATACTCACTGCAATGCTGTATCTTTCGATAATAAATAAGTTCAAATTTTGAAAATGTTCCGACAGACAGACATTTTAGTATCGACATTTATGTCACAAATCTCTTCCATCGTAATAGAGAAACGCCGATATTTTCGTTTATCGGATCTTCATTTTATGCCGTCGAGTATATAAAGCTTAGAATTATCTATACTAAAGTCAAACTCGATTAAGAATGCTTGTCAACAAACAAATTAAAAATGAAGGTAGAAATCACTAGTCATTTTACACCTAATATTTTTAATTAACTAGTTAATGACTAATTCATGACAATAAAATTGATTAGTAAGCTTAAAACTAATTAATATATTCAATATCTTTCTTTTTAAATCACAAAACATAATTTTAAATATATTAGACATAAAATACGTTGCATAATCTACCTTCATTTTAAATTTGTTTGTTGACAAGCATTCTCAATCGAGTTTGGCTTTAGTATAGATGTTTAGCTTTAAAAAAACGCATCATAATCGGTCCATTCGTCTTGGAGTAAATATGCCACAAACACACACATACATACAAATTCTATTTTATACGTCTAGATTTAAATACTGAAAAAAATTAAAATGAGCAAAAATGTTAACGGGCAATGATGATGTTTGACTTTATACTGTCAGTTTATCACTATCTGATGGTAATGAAAAATAATGCGACCTAATTTAGACAGTTTATTAAATGAATTATTAAAATACCTATAATTTTAATATTTTCACCCTTGCCATTATGGTGTTTTACTCCCGGGTTAGGTACTTAATTTTTCACAGCATGGGAAGGGTCAGGTAGCATTATTAGAAAATTATGAAATGCTTGCGTAATAGGGGTCTAAGAACGCCTTTAATTGAATTAAAAGTTTACTTTACCGAGGTGTGTGCCGTTTATTATGCAATTTAATTATTATCATAAATAATAATAAATATAATATCTTAAAAATATTTTAAACAACACTAGAACTTTCAGGAAAAAATAAATTATTACTGCAAAACTTCTGCAAATTCATCAATTTCTTTCTACACATATAATAGTAGGTAAAAACTAACTGCATCGCTGGTCTTGTGGTTAACCTATCAATGACGAGGTCCTGGGTTCGAATCCTGGGTCGGGTCGCGGAATAGTACTGAATTTTTCATTCTTCTATGAAATCTTCAGTACATAAATTCCTATTCTCGAGCCTAGCAGTTCATGGTGTTACAACCCCGAGCCTCTGTGCCGGTTATTATCATTTAAATCTGATAGAGTAGTATTATATCATATAGTATATCTGTAGTGCGCCGTTAACAGGCTGATAATGATGATGATGATGAACAGTAAGAAAGATACTTTATAAGAAGTCAAACATAATATACTAATGTTATATGTGAATATTTAAATTAGATTTTAGATAGAATCTAATAATATTATAATAATAGAATCTAGATTAATATATTATTATCTAGAATAATATCGAATAATATTAGAATCTAATAATATAATAAAATAATATTATTATCTCGATCAAAATATGCTTCATTGCGCACAATATCACCTATTTCAGACGCATAGAGGCTTTATTAACAAATACCCGCAGTAATATTATGATATATAACAACATATAATAGCTGGCAATATCTATTCAAAATGATAATAATACTAAATCTGAATTCCGTCAGTTTCGATTCTACGGTCCGCTGCCTCAGGGACTAGCATTATTTACCTTTGATAAACCACGTTGTAGTTATTAAAAGTTTACTTTGATAAATCGACACGCTTCAAATTCCAACAAGCTAAATTCGCAAAGGAATTAACGGATTTGTTAACAGGTACTGTAATTAAGTTATTTGACAGAGTTACAATTAAATAAGCTCTACTCGTTTATTATCTACAGGAATTCTTCGATTTCGTAGGTTTATTTTTGGATCAGCTTATTCTTTCGATTTAATTTTTTCAAAATGAATTTATGGTTCTTCGCCCTCTCATAATCAATAGAATATTATCTATATATTCTTTTTACGTTATTTTAACAATGTAAAAATGCTTAAAAACACTACAACTTAAGGATTTTATAATATATATAATATTTTAGTTGAGTGATTTACAAATTAAATAAGTTACTCAGTATTACAAATAAAAAAGGTTAGCTCTTGATTTATGATGCTGCTTTTTACAGAGTCGAACATCCGTCAGCTCACCCCGTATTGGAACAACAGCGAATAACTTAATTCAGACAGACGCAGAGGCGAAGCGTTGCATCGCAGGAAAAATTGACTTTGGATGAATAGGATGATGAAGACAATGATGTGTTGTTGTCTAACCTTGTACAAAGTGTCCGGGTCCACGTTGTGGGCACAGCGAAGCACAGCGCTGTGACCGTGCACGACGAACCGGGGCGCGCGGAGTTCCACCCAAACGTCTTCCATACTTGCAACTGGAACAAATTGTTACACTAATTATATGGCGAAAATTTGTTCGTGCAACTACTAAACCTATTTGATCTAAATTGTGAATAGAATTTGATTATAACGTCATATGCTTCTTCTTATCATGGAGGAATGAGTTGTCACGGAATAGTGAAAATTCTAATTTCACGAGAACTAAGTCGCGGGCAACCTACTCTACTATAATATTTAAGCGTAAAATTTTAGTGTACGTAATTAGTTGTATACCTATGAGGTCTTGGAATCCGTTGAATTTGATTAAAATATACTATTTAGATGAGTTTTTGCTAGTTGAATCTATACAGGATACCTACCATCAAGTATAATAGCGACTCAACTGTAGACCAAAACCGACCAGTGTGGCTTGTGTAAGATTTTACCGCGTCGATATCGAGAACGGTAAACGCAAATTTTATATGACACTGGATACTGCCAGGGGCGCTGCTTCAATTCCATATAAAATTTGCCTTCAGGCAAATGTGAAGTTTTCGATTTGTGGTGAAAAGCTGACGTTTTTACATAATAATAATCTAAACTGCAATTTAGTTTAGATCTACAGTTGAGTCGCTATTATAGTTGATGGTTGGTGTAAAAGACTGACAACTAACACCCTGACGACCTTGCTTCTACCATAGAAACAAGGTCGTGCCGCAAAACTTTTAAAATAACACAGATTTGGCCATAAAATCTTATTTAATAACAACTAACATTAACAAAGAGCTAGATCACTAAAAATAAAGTAACGAATACTTTATACATGAACAGTTTGTTTACCTCTAAAACAGCATTTAAAACCTGTTTTGGAGTAACTAAGAGAGTGAATTACACTGTAAAAAGATAAACGTCGGTTTAAATAAACAGAACAAATGTAATTCCAAGTTAACAGAGGTTAACAACAAACATGCTACGGTAAAGTTTGTAGCTTAACTTCGTAAACATTCGACGCGCAAATAAGCAAAATTTAAGACATGTTAACAAGTTTGCGAGCGAGCAAATTTTATTATCAACGATTTATATTTTGAAGCCTTAAGTTGGACCGCTTCCTTATTAGACGATTCCTCACTGGCAAAGTAAAATGGGTATACGGATTACACTTATACCACAGAATACATAAAAGTATATGTAGAGAAGATTTAATCCGAAAACTAATTAAAAAAATAACGACTTTTACAAGGAAACAATAAAGTACATTCTAGTTCGAAGAAAAATTAATGCCTACTTTTATATTAGCCTACAATTCTCACAGTGGCTTATCATTTCTGACGGCGTAAGATTAATGAAGGTTTGGCCGTAAAAAAAACAAATTTAGTAAAATTTATCAATTTTACTCAATACTTTGATGACCTCTATCGTAGTATTTAAAAAACCCGTTCAGAATTCGTAAAACGAATTAACTTTGCGCTGTAAAAAGCAAAACGTTGCTTAAAGTAAACACAACAAATGTAATTCCAAGTTAACAGAGGTTAACAACAAACATGCTACGGTGAAGTTTGTAGCTTAACTTCGTAAACATTCGACGCGCAAATAAGCAAAATTTAAGACATGTTCACAAGTTTGCGAGCGAGCAAATTTTATTATCAACGATTTATATTTTGAAGCTTTAAGTTCAAAGTTTAATATGAAACCGCTACTTTATTACATACACTAGCAAATTATAAAGTGTGTACGGTTCATTATTAATTAACAAGTTTAGTGAGAAGACTTTACTCGATTGAATTAGTTTATAGTATACGAGTACTTGGATAGTGAAACTGTTGTACTTTGTGCTGTCACAAGTCACAAGTGTTTGTATCTACTATACTTGTATATATACTATGCCCAATATCCTTTGTCCTAAAAAATGGGACGCATACCCCTGTCGTAGGCCGTTAATGGGCTGATAATACCGATATAAAAATCTCGTGTCACAGAACCTGTTATGTACGCCTTTAAAACTCCTAGACCGATTTTTGAAGTTTTTTGAATATATTTGGTAAGTTTGAGCATAAGGTACCGACAAAGACGTTCCGGTACGATGTCGTGTAGAAGTTGAAAGGTGTGTGGTTTACATCTTACTTTTAACAAGTTAGCCCGCTTCCATTTCAGATTGCATCATCAATTAACATCAGGTGTGAATAGCAGTCAAGGGCCAAGTTGTAGTAGATTAAAAATTAAAAATAAGATAGTAGATTATTTTACACTCCTGGGTGATATAATTTGGTATCAAAAATAATTTAACCCTTGTTATCAGCTAGTCAGAAAGTTCGGAAAATATTTATTTAATCTATAACATAGGTATGACTTTCACCCTGGACTTATAGCTTATATATTAAAATGGAGGGTACCTCTAGAAGGTCTGCTACATTATGGGACAAGAGGTACAATAGGGTTTGCTATAAATTAGGAGCTACAGTGTAAATCACGGACCCTAAATAAGCTAAGCGGATTTATTGGTAATCCTATACAAATAATACATTGCTTTGTGCAGATAATATATTATTACCATCGGAATAATAATAATTATAGACGTGTATAGCTTGATATGCTTACTAATGACAACAGCTTTGTTAGACCAGAGACTAGCCTATGTGGCGTTTGTTAATGAGGTCCTAGGTATATATATTTTTTTTCAACTACAAGTTGGCCCTTGACTACTATCACACCTGATATTAAGTGATCATGCAGTCGAAGTTGGAAGCGGGCTAACATTTTAGGAGTAGGGCGAAAATCCACACCCCTTTCGGTTTCTATCCGACATCGTACCGGGAAGCTAAATCGCTTGGCGATACGTCTTTATCGGTAGGGTGGTAACTAGCCACGGCGAAAACCTCCCACCAGCCAGACCAAGACAAATTAAGAAAAATCTCAATCTGCCCCGCCGGGAATCGAAGCCAGGCCTTATAAATCCACCACGCATACCACTTTGAGATCGTCAAATAATATAGTATAATAATTACGAAGGATTAAGATTTATTTCATTGAAGAAATTCATAATATAAAGATTCTCAGCCCGGAGTTGGTAAGATGACTATGACGGGGAATTCGGTAGTGAGTCAGGTCCTGTCGGCTGACTGACTTGTTCACGAGGTGCTGGCTTCGGACCCTGGGTCGGGTTGTGGATTCTAATATACACGTGTTACAGCGGTTACATACCCGTACCTCAGAGAGCACATTATGTTTTTGGTGCCAATCACTTTCATCACCATTTGATAATGATAGTTAACTAATAAAACATCACCCAAAGCCAGCCAACCCGTTTGTAAACAGCATGGTCTACGCTTTATATCCCCTCTCCGAAAAAGTATGTAGGCCACCCTGTAAGTATGCTTTTCTCTATTCCCTAGCATTCTTGGGAGATAGTCAGGTGTGCTTGTATAATTAGTCTGATGATAATGGTGATAATGGTGCTTGTATAAGTAGTCTGATGATAATGGTGATAATGGTGCTTGTATAATTAGTCTGATGATAATGGTGATAATGGTGCTTGTATAATTAGTCTGATGATAATGGTGATAATGGTGCTTGTATAACTAGTCTGATGATAATGGTGATAATGGTGCTTGTATAATTAGTCTGATGATAATGGTGATAATGGTGCTTGTATAATTAGTCGGATGATAATGGTGATAATGGTGCTTGTATAATTAGTCGGATGATAATGGTGATAATGGTGCTTGTATATAGTCTGATGATAATGGTGATAATGGTGCTTGTATAATTAGTCGGAGGATAATGGTGCTTGTATAATTAGTCTGATGATAATGGTGACAAATATTTACGTTCCCTTACTGACACGATACAAACGCGTTCCCGGAATATGTCTTACTTACACGACGGTAAATGTACGCCGTGAAGGGGACGCTGTTAGAAGGGTTGACGCCGAGTTAATATTTATACACAGCCTTGGGAGCGTCGTAGTTGGTTTATGAAGTAATTTCCATGTTACTGCAGTAATAAACTGTGCCTTAAGATAAAGTGAACCTGTCTGGGGAACAACCGTACCGCTTCATTTAGATAAATTCACGCAATAATTTGGATTGATGTACTCGTATCTGATAATGTGTAGTGCGCCGGTTTACAATGAGGATTGATGTAAGCGCCAAATTGACTTAATTGAGTGATCGAGTTTATGTTTCAAAATTGTACAAATTTTCCTAATCATCTGCTCGTTTTAAATAATAATTTTAGGGTAAGGATACCTTATAGACCCATAGTGTGTTTTACTTTAAAATCTTTTCATTCGTTTAAATAAATTCAAGCATTCATTTGGATTGATGTATGTGATAATAGGTACGTATGTCAGTTTGCAATAAGATTTGATGTTTTTTTTTATCGACTACAAGTTGGCCCTTAACTGCTATCACACGTGATGTTAAGTGATGATGCAGTCTAAGATGGAAGCGGGTTAACTTGTTAGACGAAAATCCACACCCCTTTCAGTTTCTACACGACATCGTACCGGAACGCTAAATTTGATGTTAGCAGGAAGTTGAGAGTTGAGTCAGATGCATGATCATCGGCCCATGTTGATGGCCACTTTACCTTATAGGACAGGGAAGACAGACTTTGAGATCAGTTCCTCCACGCTGGTGTAATGTTGGTTTGCGGGCTTTTAGGTGATGAATGCTTAAATTGGTAACGATCAATATCCAATATTCATGATAATGGAAAGGTCGGGTAGCAGGTAGTAACGTGTTCTGCGAGGCACGGGTGTCACCAAAACCAAGAAAAAAATTATGTTGAGAATTTCTTGGTAGACAGCTATTTTTAGAAAGCTAGATAAGCCTTTCCTTTCACAGCCTAAGCCCAGGACCTTATTATCTGAATATCTAAAGGCTAAAAACTAGGTAATAATATTAAATAATGCGTAATAATTTAGATTAATGTATGTGATAATGTCATAGCTCCCCAGATTACAATGTATGAGGATTGATGTAAGCGGCAAATTGACTTAATTGAGTGATCGAGTGATTGGGCTCAAGTTTTTGTAAATCGTGCAAAATTTTATAATCTCTCTTGGTCTGGCCTGGTATTATCATCTATCTTGGTTTGGCCTGGTATTATCATCTCTCTTGGTCTGGCCTGGTAATATCATCTCTCTTGGTCTGGCCTGGTATTATCATTTCTCTTGGTCTGGCCTGGTATTATCATCTCTCTTGGTCTGGCCTGATAATATCATCTCTCTTGGTGTGGCCTGGTATTATCATCTCTCTTGGTCTGGCCTGGTATTATCATATCTCTTGGTCTGGCCTGGTATTATCATCTCTCTTGGTCTGGCCTGGTATTATCATCTCTCTTGGTCGGGCCTGGTATTATCATCTCTCTTGGTCTGGCCTGGTATTATCATCTCTCTTGGTCTGGCCTGGTATTATCATCTCTCTTGGTTTGGCCTGGTATTATCATCTCTCTTGGTCTGGCCTGGTATTATCATCTCTCTTGGTCTGAACTGGTATTATCATCTCTCCTGGTCTGGCCTGGTGTTATCATCTCTCTTGGTCTGGCCTGGTATTATCATCTCTCTTGGTCTGGCCTGGTATTATCATCTCTCTTGGTTTGGCCTGGTATTATCATCTCTCTTGGTCTGGCCTGGTAATATCATCTCTCTTGGTCTGGCCTGGTATTATCATTTCTCTTGGTCTGGTCTGGTATTATCATCTCTCTTGGTCTGGCCTGATAATATCATCTCTCTTGGTCTGGCCTGGTATTATCATCTTTCTTGGTCTGGCCTGGTATTTTCATCTTTCTTGGTCTGGTCTGGTGTTATCATCTCTCTTGGTCTGGCCTGGTATTATCATCTTTCTTGATCTGGCCTGGTGTTATCATCTCTCTTGGTCTGGCCTGGTGTTATCATCTCTCTTGGTCTGGCCTGGTGTTATCATCTCTCTTGGTCTGGTCTGGTATTCTGTAGGAAAAGCGGCGTCGTGTATTTGAGGTATAGTGATGTACCTAACTTTCTGACTTCAGGCAGCTGGTAAAAATTTAAATGACATAAAGGAAGTTGCAAACGTTATCAGTAGTTAAGTATAAACAATAATTTTGTTATATTTTCCTTTTAAAATTTTTTTTATATAAATATTAAACTTTAAAGGTTTGTTCAAGCAAAGTTTCCTAAGCGTCTCTAGTAGAGCTCTAGCATAAATATCTGATAGCGAATATTTCAACGTTATTGTTATAAGATTTTAACTGTAAGATTTATAAAATGGCCTACCAAAATTAATTAAAGTTTCGAAAAATTCTTCATTTTGTCGCAAAGAAAGAAAGACTGTAAAATAACTTAGTACTGTTAGTATTATGGAAAAAGTACATGAACAATTAACGTAAAAACAATTGAAAGAAAGCAACACGAAATTAATGCCATCCAGCTTTATTGATATCTTAACTTTTAGCGGTTTAAAAATCTAACATTTACTTTGCCGTAAAACGCTGAAGATAAGCATTCAATTGATAATCCGTGACAAATTGCTTTAAAGCTGCTAGATTAGATAGGGATTACTTCGTTCGTATTTTCTAACCTTGGAATAGTCGAGGTTTTACATAGATGTAAAGTTTAAGGTAGAACTAGATCGTTTAAATAAAAACAAGGATTAATCCGAAAACTGCACGCCAGATTACATTAAACTTCTTCTTATACGAAACTTTTATTGTCACGTTTTAAAATTAAAAAGAAAACAAATTCAAAGATTCACTAACGGGTCAGGCCTCCTTACAGGGAAGGGATATGGAGCGTAGACCCACCCAGACGGCTTAATGTGTTTTGCGAGGCACGGAGGCTTAACACCACCAACTCCCCGACTCTGGGCTTAGAACATACTGAAAATTTCATAGAAGAATGAAAAAGACTAAATTATTCCGTGACGCGACCCAGGATTCAAACCCAGGACCTAATGATCGAAGCCACAAAAGCTAACCACTAGACCAACGAGGCAGTCAAAAATTACATATGTTCAATTTATTCGAATCTTTTTCTTAATAAAATATTCATTATGGATTACACATAATATGAAGCAATAAAAAATGCCCTTTCTTAGGTGTTTCATGCATTATCAAAACCATAAGGTATAAGTAGTTTACGTATACAGACTAATTAACGTCCAAAGTAAAATTTTGCTAGTAAAAGCTTTAAACCATTGCACCGTATTTTGGAGGTTTTCAAGTTGACACACCAGCACCTCGTAAACTTAAATCATAACCTGTCTTCAAAACCTATAATTATAACGTGAAAATTATTCCATTACAATAAAATTCCACTGTAGGTAAATTAATACAGTTTTAATTTAGCTACAACATTGTTTTTTATAAGACCTCGTTTCGCTCTGAATTTGAATTCATTATGTTTCGAAAAGATTTTTACAACAAAATTATTTCATGTGAAGCTCATCCGATAATCCTGTTTTTCATTAGACGTTAAGAAAATACGAATTTCTCTGTCACATTTCTTTTATTATTTTAAGCAACAAATCTTTGTTTTGTTTTATAAAATATCTATGTTTATGATTATATCGTGGTAGAGAGACAAACAGATGAATTTGAAGCTTTGCATATAGACAGCGCACCTCGTTCCCATAGAGGTAGTCACGATCTTGCCACGATCCTTGCATATGCTTCTCTCGCTTCTTCCAATTATATAAAACCTTTTAACCAAGTACGTGGGTTTAGAATACTTTTACTGACCTGGCCTTTAAAGCCTTAGATTTGATCCACGAACGTTCGCTTTGGTCTTCCCTTTCCAGTATTCCAATCACTCTCGCAGTCTCGCCTGTTCTGCAAGTTTCCTTTCATCCAATCTTGCTACATGAACAAACCATTTCAGCATACCTTTCTCGATTTAAACATGCTTATAAATAAAGCCTACTTGTAATAAACAAATTTTGAATTTTTGATTTTTATTCTGTAACACAAAATAGCTCTGACTGCCTTATTGGTTCAGTGGTTCTATATTATAATCCCAGGAATGAAATAAACAGTACCAGTAGATGTATTGATTTTCAGTTCAATTCGAAACCACAAGGAGCTTTAATAGAACAGTAATAGTGAATGGTCTAAAAGATGTTATCTATTCTATGTATCGACGAGACTCAGGTAAAGAGACGTGGGGTCGTCTCGACCAATATTCGTTTCGTTATCGCGTGGAGCGTGCTAGGAGCTAGGAAGAGCGACCTCATTTGCATTCTATCGGTTTACCTATTCAACTACTTCCCTTTGAGTAAACAACACGTTGGTGACATTTTATACTCAGATATCGAAAATTGAACGTTCTCCTCTGACGGAATTTAAATTGAAGTGTACTTATCTCTTTTTTCTACACGTGAGTCAAAGGCTCGTAAACACGTCTGATAGTAAGTAATTAAGCAATCTAAGATGGAAGAACTAATTAGGAGTGGGATGAAATTCACACCTATCCCTTTGTGTGTCGACACGACATCGTGACGGAAAGCTAAAGCTTTGGCGTTACGTCTTTGTCGATAAGGTAACTTCAGAGCCTCCCGACGAGAGTTGGATCAATTAAACAAAATTCAATCGGCCCAACCGGGTATCGAACCTTCGTCTTTAAACCACCGTGCATACCATTGCCTCACGGAGGCCGTTATAATCTAACTGTATTAACCTCGCTAATCAAAATTAATTTTATAAATTAATTAACCTACATTAATTGACCGAAAACTGCTTTGATGTTTCTGACACAGAAAAACTTTTGCTGTTTTTGTAATATCATGGAAAATAAGACAGGTTAATTTTTGAAAATATTAGTAGATTTTTGTATTGTCTGCCTGGAATTTTGTCTGGTATAAGTTCAAAAAGTTAAATCAAAACAATGAAGTTTTGGCGGAAAGTAAGAAAGGTTTGACATTTAATTTCACAAATTAACGGTGTTTGCCAATCCAGTAATTACTGTATTGTTATTCACACTTATTCCCTTGAATGCAGCAATGAAAAGACCAATACATACGAGCATCTACTGAACGTGAATTTTCTAACATTTAGGCCTGTGTGCACCAAGATTTCGGTTATCGTAAACAACGGTTAACATAACTTTACTATAAATTTACTGTTCACGACAACCCGTACGTTGGTTAAGAACGTAAGCTCGGTTAAGATAACCGCCCGGTTTACGTCCTTAACCGGCGTACGGGTTGTCGTGAACAGTAAATTTATAGTATAGTTATGTTAACCGTTGGTTATGATAACCGAAATCTTGGTGCACACAGGCCTTAGTCGTTAGTGATGGAGTTCATTACGAAATAACTTTGGAAGTTACAAACATCGAATAAATAGGAATTACTTTACAAATCGACTGATGCTATTGTTAAAGTGAATATTATAATATATTTTGGGGATTTTTGAATTTAATTTAACTAATATAATAATTTAAATTAATTGTGACTGTGAAACCATGTATTCACTTTTATGATAAAAATAGCATAATGTAGCAATTTTTTACTTTTAAATGAGTAGGTACTGTGTATTGTCACTAGTTACTTGAGAGTATTATTTTACAGGTGTTCTACTTTTAGTAGACACTCAACTGAATATTATCGTAAAAACTTTAACTGGCTTTTTCAATATCGTGTTATATTGTATTGATAATAACAAGTAGTAGAGCACTTTGTACTTAATATCACTATGCATATTTCTGTCAACAATTAGCATTACTCAGTGTCTGCCTGAAGTGAATAGAATAGAATTTATTTTGCTTAATACACGTAATTACAATGATGTTATACATACATACATAGATGTTCCATGATGTGTTTGTTCATGTTTGTGTAGATAATATTGTTCAAGTGTTATACCTACTAACAATATTCCAATTGTGTGTAAATGGAGAGTTTATACAATTCTCAGTCGGGGAATGTAGGTGCAGGGCAGTGCATTGCAAATAAGGTGCACAGTTTTGCAAATTATTGTTTTGCTATGGGCAATGTTTTTTACTTAAAATCAGTATGTAGATTTAAAAAAATGGAAAACCTTCGTAAAAAGCTTGAAGCCTTTGAGATGAGGACATTCCGTAGGATGCACCGCATAAGCTGAACAGCTAAGGTGTCTAACACTGAGGTTCTTGACTGAATGCAGAAAAAGACCGAGGTAGTTAAGACCATCAAGCAGCGGAAGATCTCGTACTTAGGACATATTTTACGACATGATAGGCACTGTTTGCTGCAAAGTATCATGATGGGCAAGATCTCAGGAAGAAGAGATGTGGGAAGGAGGAAGATGCCGTGGCTAAGAAACATAAGGAAGTGGACAGGCATAAAGTCTGTGGAACAACTATTCCGCCTAGCCAAGGACAAGGAAAGGACAAGGAAAGGTTTAAAGAGCCGACCGCCAACCTTCAGTAATGTAGATTAAAAAGAAACATCGTACAAACATCTCGTCGATCATCCCACCTTCAGTTCTACTGTCAGTCAAATATGGCAAAATGACATTGGAGAATACCGCTTTCTGTTACTTACATCTGTTTTGCAATCAGTACATAAATTTCAAATCTGATGTTTTTTTTCAAGAATCGATATAAGGGTCAGGCCTATCTGCTCATTGAATCAACTATAATAATTATAGAAAAGTCTTTTAGTTATTACACGGAGACAAGTCGTTAGTCAGTTTAGGTCCTAATATAAATATGACTCGCAATTAATGCACATCAATATAGTTGTAATTAAAACGGCGAATGATTAATATTTATCAATATTATGCTGCGAATTATTTTCTATGCAATGCAAATAATTTATATTGTTGTAAGGTGGAACAGAAATCAACATTGTCGGCCTATTTAAATATCCTACTCCAGGGCCACGCCTAGCCTGTTTACACTTATCACGTTGTTTCCATGGGGGTTGGTAATAATTGTTACCCTTGTGACAATTACTACCACCACATTAATGACAATAGCTATATATATATAGTCAGTTTAAAGCGCTCTGTGCCTTACCAATTTCTTGCTGGATATTTTATTTACAATTTGAAACAAAAGAAAAGCTGAAAACTGGAACCCAAAACCTCATCATCAGAAACCACATAGGCAAACCTCTGGATAAGGAAATATTAAAAGAACACTTAAAATATTAACAGAAAACATGCAGACGAATTGAGAACCTCCTTTTTTTGAAGTCGGTTAGTCAATAAATTAAAAATTACAATATTTTTGACAGCCTCTGTGGATGTATAAGCGTTGGTCCTGAGTTCGATTCTTAGCTATACCGATTTAGATCTTTCCAACTGACTTTACTCTGAGGTGAGAGCCTAGGCCATGGCTAGTTACTACCCTACCGGTAAATACCTACCGTCAAACGAATTACCCTTCCGGTATTTACAGTGTTCGGATTTTATCCTACTCCTAACAAGTTAACCCGCTTCCATATTAGTTAGTTAGCTTCAGATATGTTTGCAGTTAAGGAATAAATAAATAAAATAATAAAAAAAACTTTATGGAGATGCAAGCGGGGACAGAATACTTTATTTTCTGCGGGGAAAGAAAGATCTACCAAAACTACGTTTGTCCTCGCCTGCAGCACCATAAATTATTAGGAATTTTATATAGATATAGTGATACTTGTTTTTCTCTTTTCAGTTCATAACTTCTATGTAGTCGGATTTTTGTTTTTATAATAATAATTTTATTTGAGACTTTTTTGTTTTAGTTTATGATATAGAAATGACTCGGTACATTTCATGCCATTTTTTGTTAAAACGGCAATATAAACATGATATGATATTAATATTTTTGAAATGGTCTTTTTACCTTTCATTTGATACCCATATTGCTAAGATAGAAGAAAGATATACACACATCCCCCCTTATTTCCCCCATTTACAGCCGCCGTCTTGAAAATTTATATAGCCGATGTCACTACCACAATTCTTACAAATTCAACGACACCTCACATGTCAAAATTCCGTTCTGTCGTTAAGGCTGTAGCGCGTGCCGAAGAAATGGACATACATACATACATACATACATACATACATACGCTCCTAAAAACATAACCCTCCTTCTGACGCAGTCGGGTAAAAAAGCCTTTTATTTCTCCTAAAAACGTGTTAACAATTTTACTTATGTACTAAAATATAAATTGCTTACTATATATGTTTAATTTAATTACTTGTTTTATAAGTACTTATATTTTTAATTAATAGAAGAACCCTTGACGGTGAAGGCCTCCTCCAGGTTTTGCCATAGTAAACGGTCTTTGGCCGTCTGCACCCAGTTTTGCTCTGCGAAGTGCGTGATGTCATCCACCCACCTCTAAAGCGGCCTACCTCTGCCTCGAGATCTTAAAAGTTTAGGAATGATTTGTAATAAATAAAAACAGCAGGCCCGGCAAACGTTGTTTTGCAATATATATTATTTTTAGGAAACCTAAAAAAAATAAAAAAAATTGGTTGTCTGTAAAGTCGGTTTACTGACGATAGTTGAACGTGACAACGTCTTAAGAAAATACTGATGGAATGGTAGCATTTAATTGGTTATTAAAATTTTTAATTTAAGTATATTTTTATAAATATTAATTTAAATTAATAAAATAATTGATTTTGATTTTATAAATTTATAATTTAAATTTATAATAAATATATTAATTTTCAATTTAAAATTAATATATTTAATAATTATATTTGATAGACGGATGTCGAACGCTGCCGAACGCAAAGGCAGATTGTGCTTCTTTGTCGCTCGTTCTGCGCTCTCGCTTGCACTTCAAGCCTTACATGGAACGCCTCAAAGCGAGGTAACGCATGAGTCATGTTTTTTCGTGCGTGCAGCCGGCTCTATCGAATTATAAGACGTTTTCACGTCAATAGGGGTTCATTACAGAGGGGTAAAAAATTAGTGTTGTATATGTGTGAAAATTTAGGGGTGGACCCTTAATATTTAGGGGGAAGAAAAATATACGATACGTTGTTCGATTCGCAGACCTAACCGATATGCACACAAAACTTCACGAGAATTGGACAAGCTACTTCGGAGGAGTGATATGAAAATTTTATATATTATTATTATTTTTTTTTAATAAGAAATAAGCCCGCGCTTGACCACTATCTCACCTGGTGGTAAGTGTAGATGTGGTCTAAGGTGGAACGCGCTTGCTTAGCAGATGCCTATTCACTCTTGTTTTAAAGATACCCAAGCTGTAAGAACAAGGTTTGTACGGGTCCTGGTAACATCAACGACGTAGGGGTGAAATCCCACCCGGTGTCTTGCAGTGCGATGATAAAAAGGTGAAGGAAGTACGAGGTCGAATAGCTCCTGAGAGCACTCACCGAAATATATCCTGTAAAAGACTGACAAACTTGCAACCAACCGACGATGCTCAAGGCTGTGGAGATTTGCAAGTAGTTGATCAGAGCCAATAAGTCTCCTGACTCGGCGGTCCACACATACTAGATAAAAAGTAGAATATTAGGAAGTTATTTCAGCAAATATCCTCACTAAAAGTGTTTGTATTGTCAGTAAGAGAAACACTCCGTAAGTGCCTTTACTCGAAGACATTGTCGTTGGCAATGTGTTGCAGAGAGTTAATGTATCCGGAGAGGAAGCGGGCTTCTATTATTTATTTATTTTTTGACGTGATAACGTCTTATAATTCCATAGAGCCGGCTGCACGCACGAAAAAACATAACGTCATGCGTCGTTACCTCGCTTTGAGGCGTTCCATGTAAGGCTTGAAGTGCAAGCGAGAGCGCGGAACGAGCGATAAAGAAGCACAATCGGCCTTTTTTTTTTTTTGATAATACGAGTAAAACACTTTATCTACTGTCATATTTTTCCTATTCAGTATAAGTTACCTTTTGACTGCAATCAATCAAGTGATGATGCAATCTAAATTGGACCGGGCTAACTATGAATAGAATAGAATCTACATCAATTTCGATTTCTACACGACATCGTACCGTAACGCTAAGTCGTTTAGCGATACGTCATTTCCAGAATAGTGGTGGCAATAATAGAAGCTTCCTACCGCTGAATAAGGATAATAATATTTTCATTATGAATTACAAAAAGAAAATGAAGTGATTATTGACATCAATACGTAGTGAAATTGAAGTTTGAAGTTATTGCACATAATATTACATTACATTTAATCATAAGAGAGTGCAACCATAACTGTTTCTTTATTATACAGGGCCTTTGCATTCACGGCTTTACAAGAATTTTAAGAGTTTTAGTTTCTTGTTGCTAAATATATTATGTTTTACGGGACACCATCAAATTCCTAACTGTCTGCACTATTTAGATTTAGAAGAAAAAAACAAAATTGGTTGTCTGTAAAGTCGGTTTACTGACGATAATTGAACGTGACAACGTCTTAACAAAATACTGATGGAATGGTAGCATTTAATTGGTTATTAAAATTTTTAATTTAAGTATATTTTTATAAATATTAATTTAAATTAATAAAATAATTGATTTTGATTTTATAAATTTATATTTTAAATTTATAAATAAATATATTAATTTTTAATTTAAAATTAATATATTTAATAATTATATTTAATAGACGGATGTCGAACGCTGCCGAACGCAAAGGCCGATTGTGCTTCTTTGTCGCTCTTGCCGCGCTCTCGCTTGCACTTCAAGCCTTACATGGAACGCCTCAAAGCGAGGTAACGACGCATGACGTCATGTTTTTTCGTGCGTGCAGCCGGCTCTATCGAATTATAAGACGTTGTCACGTCAAAAGAAACTGCTTCACATTTCTTATTCAGGATTTGATGGGTTTGAACCTAGGACATCATGATTCAAAGTCACGTAGGCTAGCCACACCAGCGAGCTATAACTGAAAGCAGGAATAAGATTACTTGCCCTGAGAAAGTTTTTTTTTTTTTTATCGACTACAAGTTAGCCCTTGACTGTTATCACACCTGATGTTAAGTGATGATGCAGTCTAAGATGCAAGCGGGCTAACTTGTTAGGAGTGGGACGAAAATCCACACCCCTTTCGGTTTCTACACGACATCGTACCGGAACGCTAAATCGCTTGGCGATACGTCTTTGTCGGTAGGGTGGTAACTACCCACGGCGAAAGCCTCCCACCAGCTAGACCAAGACAAATTAAGAAAAATCTCAATCTGCCCCGCCGGGAATCGAACCCAGGACCTCCGTCTTATAAATCCACCGCGCATACCACTACGCCACGGAGTTATTAGCATTAACAGCCTTAAGGAATAGTCTATTAACCCTATGAAAGTGTCATGACCTATTTTCGCTAACGTATATCAAATTCGCTTCGGGACCAACTTGATTAATGTGATAAATTACTGATATTAGTGAGGTAAATTAGTTGGTTGCGTGCGTTCGTATGCAGCGTTTCATGTAGTTCTCAAATTTAAGCGATTAATAATAATTGTCTATCTGGGTGTTTAGCACAGATATTCCGCAAACTTTGTAATAAATTGCCTCAAAGTAAAATGGACTTTATGGCTATTGAAATTAAGTTTGAATCAAATAAAACTACAAACTTAGAATGCCATTAATTTATACATAATACTAGCAGTCGCCCGCGACTTCGTTTGCGTGAAAACCTCTTAGGTACCCTTCTAATTTTAAAGACAAACTTTCATACAGAGTGTGCTCATTCCCCGCTCCCCTTCTCAATTTAATTTTTTATAGTTTCCCGTCAAGCAATATCCTCCGTCCCGTCCCGTGTACTAAAGATCTACATTTTTGTTAAACATACGACATTTCAGTACATTAACATTAACAATATATATTTATGGCAAGCTGATGGGTGTAAATTGATATTAAATAGTATATTTCACTCTTGAGTCTAGCCTTTAGAATAAACAAAACTAATTTTACAAACCCACACGCAGATCTAGAAATTAGCCCGTTTGAACAAACGAACAAACTCTTCCGTGTACTACATAGAACAAAGATCGTATTCTAAATCCATCACCGTATTAACGTTTCTATCATGAAAGTATCAAAATGATGACCTCTATTCAGTACGTATAACATAACATGAAGGAGGTCAACTAAATTTGGATGCCATAGCGGCAGGGCCGTGCTTTTTAAAAATTTTGTAATATCTCCGAAAATATATAACTAATTAACATACTGTAAAAGACAAATCTTATTTCAAGAATATCATTAAGATTTTTAAATAATTTATTTTGATAAAGATTTAAGTTTAGTTGTATAAATAATGACGTAAACCCAAGCATATGAATTAAATGATTTATTACAGTATCACAACTTTTAGAAATTTTGTAATAACGTAGCATTCTACTGGTGAAAGAACTTTCTTTCCCGACAGATCTTTATTTATAAACTTTACCTCTTTATAATATTAGTATAGATTATATTGACATATTAGAAAACTTTTCTATAGATTTTTTAAAATTGAGAAAGAATACAATAAGAAACTTTAGCTAATTTATGCTAATGACAAAACAAATTATGTCCTGGTTGGTATTTTCTTAATTGCTCCATGTTTTAGACTGTGACTAGTTATTGATCACAGACGCACCGCCAAGTGATTTAGCGTTCCGGTGTGATGTCATGTAGAAACCGATAAAGCTGTCTGTGGATTTAAGCCTACTCCTCACAACCTTACATCTTCGATTGCATCTTCATTTACCATCAGGTGTAATTGCCGTCAAGGGCTAACTTGTAAAATTAAAAAAAAAAATAAAGCACGGAAAATATAACATCAACCTACAGTAGTCGGATAAAATCCCAGTGCAGTGTTAACAGCAACAAATAACGACGACGACTTTTCTTGCAAGGTAATACGAGTCGAAATGAATTAAAAACATTGGAATACTCTGAACCAATATCCGCTCCAGTGAGATAGACTATCGCTAGGAGTAAGGAAGCTGCCGACCTCATTTGTATGCAATCTGTTAAGGCACTCGACTTATTTCCTTTGAGTATATAGTGCTTATATGTGTGACATTGAGATGGGATGTGAAAATTAATGGGGCAATTCCACTAAGCGTTCTTATTGCACTACAACTATCCTATAGACCTAGGAGAAATGTGAATCGACAATATGTCCTAAAGTCGTCGTTAAATCAAACCACAATGCAAGTAAATCTTTACAACATACAAATACCGCGTTACACTTGCTCGAATGAGTGAGAATATAAATGCTACACGGACAGATGATGCGAGCCATGGGGCTGCCTTAATGGCCTCGGCTTCTCTGTCAAGCGTACAACACTTTACCTCTCAACCGCGGCCAGCTTTAAATGCAATATTTGAGCGAAATAATTTGAAGCATACCCTAGCCTCGCCAAATATATATCGAGCAATCGTCAAATACCGAGCATGTATGTTTGTTGGTGTTTTTTCGAATTTTTAGTTGCTCGGTTAATTAAGGCAATCAATAATTACTCGGCATTTTGTGAATCCCGCATAACTGTATGCAGAAAGCCGAGAGAAAAAAAAAACCTATATATAACAGCTAAATAAGCTATAGTATAGTATAAATTATTGATTGCCTCGTTGGTCTAGTGGTTAACCTATACGGCTTCGATCCAAGGTCCTGGGTTCGAATCCTGAGTCGGGTCACGGAATAATTCTGAGTTTTTCATTCTTCTATGAAATTATCAGTAAATTCCAAGCCCAGAGTCGGGAAGTCGGTGGTAATACACCCCCGTGCCTCAGAAAGTAGGTACGTTAAGCTGTCGGTTCTGGTCAATGTCATCAACATCTGATAGCGATCGTTAATAAATGAAACATTATCACCCTAAGCTCGCCAATCCGCATTGGAGCAGCGTGGTGGGTCTACGTTCCACATCCCCTATCCTATAAGGAGGGAGGCCTGGCCCTGTAGTGGGCCGCTAATAGGCTGATAATGTTGAAGCTATAAAATAACTCGAACTTAGAATCGAACCAGGAGCTTCCACGCCCTTACATACTAATGTATTTCAAATTATTCACGTCACTGGTCGTCCAACAATTTGTAAACTCTACAACTGGAATGAGGGCGGGGTCGGTAAATTGAGAAGGTGCGTATTACGAACATTCCCTGAGATAATAAACTATTATTATGGAAGCCCTGAGGGCAGTGTTGTAATTACATTAATCACAAGTAGCAGGTGGAGGATCAATCTGACACACGAGATTTGAACTAGACAAATAATATTTCTACTATTATTAATATGTATTTGATATAAATACATTTAGCCTTAGTATATTCTCGCCTATAAAATGTATTTACAGTTAAATATGTACATTGAATTAAATATTTACAATTAATTAAATAAAAAAGTAAAAGCTTAAACACTACAATATCCTAAACTATATATAATATATTAAACAATAAAAATAAAAACAGTAAAAAACTTAGGCGTCATAATATTCCTCCGAATCGGTGTCGAGCGGTTAAGTGCCCAGAAGGCTGGCAGCATCCTCTGTCCTAAAAAGAGACCAGCCTTCTGGTCATGGGAGGCGTCGATTAAACGCTTTGAGATTTCTCTATAAAAAAAGCGAGTACTCGGACCCCACGGTCCCAGCGTTTCAACTCCAAACGGCTCAAATACATAATCACCGACGAGGTTACTGTACTTGCGCCGTTTGAGAGTCTCCGCTGATGCAGCAGCAGCGCCCGCACAGCCCATCGTGCTAGGAAGATGTGAAGGCGCAAGGGTGTCCACGCAAGTTGCGTCCCACACCAAAGGCCTTCCCATCTTCCATGGCATCTCGCCTTGTTAGTTCAATGTTAAGCCTAATTTGCATTTATTATGATGTGTTGGTTTTGAGTCCAGGGCCTTTATAAGACGAGAGCACGTGTTCCCCTTTAAGCTAGAGTCATGTATTTGGCAAGACTTCGATAATCGTTTTAAGGATACTGTATTCTTAAAAAGTTAAAAAATGTTTTTCGGTCAATTCAGTCCATACGTTTAAATTTCAAAATGTTTAAAGAATTTTTTTTTTTTATCGACTACAAGTTAGCCCTTGACTGCTATCACACCTGATGTTAAGTGATGATGCAGTCTAAGATTTATACACGACATCGTACCGGAACGCTAAATCGCTTAGCGATACGTCTTTGTCGGTAGGGTGGTAACTAGCCGCGGCGAAAGCCTTCCACCAGCAAGACCGAGAAAAATTAAGAAAAATCTCAATCTGCCCCGCCGGGAATCGAACCCAGGCCCTCCGCCGCGAATAGATACCACTGCGCCACGGAGGTCGTCGTTATTATTATTAAAGCCAAGCTAGATAATATAATTAACCATTTAAATACAAGGTGGTGGATATAATTGATTCAGTGGCTTATGTGTTTGCTATCAGTGCAGTTACGGGTAAATTACAATTAACAACTAACGCATTTTTATTTTTTAACGACGAAAAAAAAAACGGAGTTTACATTTTTTATGTATAACCACGCTTAACTTTTTACAGAGTTCTCCGATTTTGATAATTCTTTTTTTACTAGAAAGAGCACACTTCGAATATGGTCCCATGGTCATCATGCCAAGCCAAGGTGGCACCACCTTGGCTTGGCTGCCAAGGTTTCCACTTTAAGGACGTTACTTAGAACCTACAAACTGCTTTACTACGTTAAATAAATGTTCCTCAAACTTGGTTGGCACCGACTGCATAGATATGGTTAAATAAATTAAAGCAACTAAATGACGCAGTTATTTTTTACTTTTTAGTGCGCTTTGAATCGGTTCTATTTTTTGTTAAAAAATTTATTTAGTGTAATAAACTACATTAAGTAGTACGAGTGGAGTAGTGGTCTCTGCCTAACCTTATGTGGATGAGACGTGACGGTATGTATCTATGTATAATAATATTATGTAATGAAAGTGTGTGGGACGAAGACGGCTCGTCGCACTTGCCTTATTTTACACGCTTTTTATTAGCTTCACTTGTATGTCAGTTTGTCAGTTTGTCAGTTTGTCAGTTTGTCAGTATGTCAGTATGTAACTTGTATGTGTGTTCGCGCATAACTTCGTCGTTTATGAACTGATTTTGATAATTCTTTTTTTGTTGGAAAGTAGATAGTCCGGTGGTGGTACCATGACAAGGAAACCTGGATCTGATGATGGGATCCTGGAGAAACCGAGGGGAACTTTCAAAAATTGTAGGGACAACAAGTACGTTTGTTAGTTTTTCCGATAAGTATTTAAAAGCACTACAATTCGATGAAAGTCTGGAGTCGATCTGATGATGGAGCCGATCTACATATAAGAGAATTCCTTGACGATTTACTGTATTTACCTTGTGTTTGGGCTCGATTAATTTGTTTTGATAAGAACTTTACATTTAGATGGGCTGTGACTGTCATTGAGGGTCTGGTGATGAAGACAAAGTACAGTTAAGGGAGCTCCGTAACAGCTTACAGTAGCTACCTTGTGTTTGGGCTTGATTAATTTGTCTCGATGAGAAATTTACATTTAGATGGACTGTGACTGTCATTGAGGGTCTGGTGATGAAGACGAAGTACAGTTAAGGGTGCTCGGTAACGGCTTACAGTAGCTACCGTGTGTTTGGGCTTGATTAATTTGTCTCGATGAGAAATTTACATTAAGATGGACTGTGACTGTCATTGAAGGTCTGCAGATGAAAACGAAGGACAGTTAAGGGAGCTCTTTAACGGTTTACAGTAGCTACCTTGTGTTTGGGCTCAATTAATTTGTCTCAATGAGAACTTTACATTTAGATGGGCTGTGACTGTCATCAAGGGTCTGGCGATGAAGACGAAGGACAGCTGAGGGAGCTCTTTAACGGTTTACAGTAGCTACCTTGTGATTGGGCTCGATTAATATGTCTCAATGAGAAGTTTGAAAGATTTCAGTTGGTTTAATGTTAATTAAGTCATGATCTGATGATGAGATCTACGAAAACTCGAGGAAACTCTTCAAACTTTATTATTAGCTTCACTTGCATGTCAGTTTGTCAGTTTGTCAGTATGTCAGTATGTAACTCTCCGTGGGTAATCTGCGCGCCTTCGGCCTTCCTTGGTTCTGGTAGCCGTTTCTCAGGCCCCCTCTCCGAAATTGAACTCTGATTCCCCGTATTTATAATATTTATAAATAATTATTAGGGTACTTCTCACCTGGCCTTTTGCTAGAATGTCCTGGATTTGGTTCAGGAACGTTCGCTTTGGTCTTTTATATCAGACTATAATATAACTGGTTGCTATACCAGACTAATCTAACTGATTTTATGCCAGACTATAATCTAACTGATTTGCTATATCAGACTATAATCTAACTGGTTTCTATACCAGACTATAATCTAACCGGTTGCTATACCATACTATAATCTAACTGGTTTATGCCAGACTATGGTCACTGGTTGCTATACCAGACTATAATCTAATTGGGTTTATGCCAGACTATGATCTGATTTGCTATACCAGAGTATAGTCTAACTCGTTTTATGCCAGACTATAATCTAACTGGTTGCTATACCAGACTATAATCTAACTGGGTTTATGCCAGACTATGATCTGATTTGCTATACCAGAGTATAGTCTAACTGGTTTTTATGCCAGACTATAATCTAACTGGTTGCTATACCAGGCTAAAATCTAACTGGTTTATGCCAGACTATGATCTAACTGGTTGCTATACCAGACTATAATCTAACTGGGTTTATGTCAGACTATGATCTGATTTGCTATACCAGACTATAGTCTAACTGGTTTTTCTGCCAGACTTCTTCTTCTTCGTCTTCTTTTTTACACGCTTTTTATTAGCTTCACTTGTATGTCAGTATGTCAGTATGTAACTCTCCGTGGATAATCTGCGCGCCTGCGGCCTTCCTTGGTTCTGGTAGCCGTTTCTCAGGCTCCCTCTCCGAAATTGAACTCTCATTCCCCGTATTTATAATATTTATAAATAATAATTATTATAATAATTAATTAATAAAGGGAGCTCCGTAACGGCTTACTGTATCTACCTTGTGTTTGGGCTTAATTAATTTGTCTCGATGAGAACTTTACATTTAGATGGATGACAGTCATACTGTCATTGAGGGTCTGGTGATAAGACGAAGGACAGTTAAGGGACCTCCTTAACTGTTTACAGTAGCCACCCTGTGTTTGGGCTCGATTAATTTGTCTCAATAAGAACTTTACATTTAGATAGGCTGTGACTGTCATTGAGGGTCTGGTGATGGAAACGAAGAACAGTTAAAGAAACTCCGTAATGGCTTACAGTAGCTACCTTGTGATTTAGGCTTGATCAATTTGTTTCGATGAGAACTTTATATTTAGATGGGCTGTGACTGTCATTAAGGGTCTGTTGATGAAGTCGAGGGACAGATAAGGGAGCTCCTTAACGGTAACTTTTTGATCGGGCTTGATTAATTTGTCTAGATGAGAACTTTAAATTTAGATAGGCTTTGACTGTCATGAAGAGTCCGGTGATGAAGACGAAGGGCAATTAAGGGAGCTATTAAATGACGACAGCGAAAATCTTTACCTTTTTAGGACAATCTCTACCTTCTAATCATGTGAAAGAATAAATTCTTTAAAGAATGCTCTAAATAGATTTTTATTAAGTATATAAAAATAATTAAGTATATGATATAATAATCATACAACAGTAGCCGTGCATTGCAAACATCAACTAGAATCTATTAAGCACCTTTAGTAATATAAATGATTTTATACCGTTAAGCGTAGGAATTTTACTGACTTCTAGAACATATCGTGTGTTGTTACACTGTTGACCCTCTGCTGAATAAATTTGTTTTTAAAAAAAAAACGCCTTCAAAACCACCCAGGCCCTAAAAAGTAAAAAATAATTGATTATATTCGTAATACCTACTACGATGTAGTACTCGAACCTATAAATCAATTATTTTTTTAATTCAATTCAAAATTCAACTAAACCTAACACCTAAATTATTATATAAACACGGTTTTTATTATTATACGATAAAGTATTTTAATACCTAACTTAAAATATACAATATCTTAATTTTTAATCACCTTTTGAAGTCGGTGCCACAGAGCTGCAGTTAGTGATTAGATAGAAATGACCATTCATCTCTAGATGGCGCTGCATGTATTTTGAATCGCGCTAGTAAGATTCTGTCTCTCAGCTATATAAGGAGCGATGTAATTTTTAACATTTTTATTCTGCGATACCATATTCAAACTGAAATTGAGTATACTTCTTGGTCTTAACTCTGGTGGAATTTAAAACGATTACTTTTTATTTAGTTTCTCCATAATTCTATTAGATATAATAAGGCTACAGTCTTTATAGTTCATATTCATAGTATAAATATTAAATTGAAAAATATTCTATTTGTTTGATTATTTGTTAGGTTAAACTAGATAAGAATTGTTTTTAGGGACTAATTTCGAATTTAATTTATAGGTTGAAATATTGAGAAAAAGATTGTATTTTATGTGTTAGGGTAAGGTTACGTTAGTTTTTGTTTTTTATTATTCATAATTTTTCTCTACAGTCGATAAGACAGGACTTGATGTTAATTTTAACTTCCAATAATTATCTTTAGCCGATTTCTCTAATATTGACAAATTTTCGAATACTAAGGAGATTTTTAACTCTACAAAACAAATAATAGTTTAAAAAAACTAAAAAATCACGCTTTTATAAATAAACCAAACTAAAAAGTCAAAAATAAATAATAGTTTAAAAAAACTAAAAAACACTCAGTTGATAAGGTAAAGAAAAGCTCGATCGGACTGTTCGGAAAATTTTAAGATTGTAGCCGTAGTTGCAACTTTGAAGAATTTGTCATTTAAATATGGCAATAATTTATAATATTTATAAATAATTATTTTATTCTCACTAATAAATAAATTACTTACTGAAAATTTAATTTAATAAAAATAATAATTTAATTAATAATTTAATAAAAACAATAACTAAATTAATTAATAATTTAATAATTCAATAAAAATAGTAATTAAAAAGTTATTAAATACTTTTATCATAAGCTTTAACTTATAAAAAATAAGTTAGTAATTTTCTGAAACAATTTGTTTTAACTTTTGGTTAACAACAAGTCTTCCGTAACAAAGTATCCCATGAGAGATCGGAAATATTTCTGTTACTGAGCATATTAATTTTGTTAGTGTCGCTACCGAACTATCCTCCTCCTCGGAGATTAGTGCTGTTAACCGCTTTTCCGTACTAGGTTCTCCGCGTCGCTCGTATTTATATGGAAAGAGTACCCGTTACCTTGTCTTTGACTGAATGGCTCTTTATGTGGTGCATGCTCGGAGAGGTTGATCTATAGTACTAGACGTCCCCACATTAAATGTCAGCGTCGTTGCCCGTATATAAACAGAGCTATCTGGCAAAGTCCCTGGGTTAACGAAGTGTACGCCGTCATGGCAAATACAAGTAATGAGTATGTTACGATGCAGGGATACGGAGTCCCAGTATCGGCGTCTGGTCAGAGTGAGAAAGCAGGCTCGCAGGCGTCGTCATCAAACGACTGCAGCTCTCCAGTAGTGGGCAACTTGGCTACTGAAGAGTATACTGTTACAGGAAGTAATCGAGGATCGTTGTCTGTTAAGACAACAAAAGTATCAGAAAAAAGCAAATGTAAGCCGGTTAAAAGGCCTGTAAAGCCCTTAAGCGAGAAATTAGAGGAGAGAAAGGAGAAAAGAAGGCTCTATATGAGAAATTATAGAGCCCTGCAGTCAAAGAAGGGTAAAGAGGCTCGTTTGCAGCAAATGCGTCAGCATAAAGCTGAAAAACGAATCTCTGAATCGGATCAGGCTAGAGAGGCTCGTTTGCAGCAAATGCGTCAGCACAAAGCTGAAAAACGTACCTCAGAATCTGATCAGGCTAAAGAGGCTCGTTTGCAGCAAATGCGTCAGCATAAAACTGAAAAACAAATCTCTGAATCGGATCAGGCTAGAGAGGCTCGTTTGCAGCAAATGCGTCAGCACAAAGCTGAAAAACGTGCCTCAGAATCTGATCAGGCTAGAGAGGTTCGTTTGCAGCAAATTCGTCAGCATGAAGCTGAAAAACGAATCTCTGAATCGGATCAGGCTAGAGAGGCTCGTTTGCAGCAAATGCGTCAGCACAAAGCTGAAAAACGTACCTCAGAATCTGATCAGGCTAGAGAGGTTCGTTTGCAGCAAATTCGTCAGCATGAAGCTGATAAACGAATCTCTGAATCGGATCAGGCTAGAGAGGCTCGTTTGCAGCAAATGCGTCAGCACAAAGCTGAAAAACGTACCTCAGAATCTGATCAGGCTAGAGAGGTTCGTTTGCAGCAAATTCGTCAGCATGAAGCTGATAAACGAATCTCTGAATCGGATCAGGCTAGAGAGGCTCGTTTGCAGCAAATGCGTCAGCACAAAGCTGAAAAACGTACCTCAGAATCTGATCAGGCTAGAGAGGTTCGTTTGCAGCAAATTCGTCAGCATGAAGCTGAAAAACGAATCTCTGAATCGGATCAGGCTAGAGAGGCTCGTTTGCAGCAAATGCGGCAGCACAAAGCTGAAAAACGTACCTCAGAATCTGATCAGGCTAGAGAGGTTCGTTTGCAGCAAATTCGTCAGCATGAAGCTGAAAAACGAATCTCTGAATCGGATCAGGCTAGAGAGGCTCGTTTGCAGCAAATGCGTCAGCACAAAGCTGAAAAACGTACCTCAGAATCTGATCAGGCTAGAGAGGTTCGTTTGCAGCAAATGCAACAACGAAACGCCGAGTCCAGAAGACTAAGTAGAGCCAGTATAACCGGCTTTATAAAGACAATTAACACATTTTGTGATAAGATATGTGAAATTTGTACTAAACGGTGCTATACACATCAAATTTCTAACTGGATTGTTGATACTAAAACGGCACCCTATCTGCCAGACGAATTAACTCAAAAGAATAGCTTGGTTGTTTGCAATCGTTGCAAGAGTCATTTGACTTCAAAGAAAGTGGTAGCACCATCAAAATCTTATTGGAACAGTTTAGATCCAGGTACTATTCCAGAAGTAATTTCAGTATTAACTCAAGCTGAACAAAGGCTAATTTCACGCATTATTCCATTTGTTAAAATTATAAAATTAAGCGGCATATTTGGGCAATATAGTTTTCGTGGTCAAGCGGTATTGTTCGCGCAGGATGTTTTCGAAGTCACTGAAAATCTTCCGAACATGTTACCAAGAACCACTAAAAATGCTGGAATAGTTGTCATTACTGAGCGTCTTGAAAATGTCAATGTAACACGACAGTTTTTCGTATATAGGGAAAAGGTATATGCCGCTCTCCGTTGGTTAGTTGCTAACAATCCACTTTATAAAGACGTCACTATAGATCAAAACGTCGTAATCGATAATGAGGACATCATTCGAGTAGAACAAGCACCACCAGAAATCCCTGAGAAGACTAGTGAAGAACCTACAGAGGAGACTAGTGCATATGTGAGTATCAGCGATAGTTCGAGAATTGTACGTGCTTCATGGCATCAAGGAAATGATGCTATATTCACATCAGGATTTGCAGGCGTCCAATGCTGTGCGATGGCACTATCCAACATCTTAAGGGCCAGTATTCTTACACCACAACACTGGTCGACAAACACCCTCAATCTGAATATGATAATAGGCGACCAAATCTACGGCGACGTAAGATATCAAACAGAAATAAAATTGATCGCGTATCCTATTGAAAATGATGGATACCTGCAAGTGCGAAATTTCAATGTGATCAAAGATGAATTATTCGCATTTGGTAAAAGGTTTGAGATCACCATTGAGGATGATCCGAACATATATGGAAACTTGTGTGATAAGTATAATGCAGAAGACCTTGGTCGCACTCTTTGTCAAGGTCTGGAAGACTTATTCTTGTCACATAGTGCCGGCATATTAATAACAGGCGGACAGTCGTTTGGAGTGATGTACTATAATGACAAATATTACTTCAGCAATTCTCACTCTTGTGGTCCAAAGGGATCCAGAGCGAATGAAAGCAATGGAAAAGCTTGCATTATCGAATGCGATAATTTAGAAGAGATGGTGAGGATTTGTAAACGTACAACAGGCAGTAAAAACCAAGAGTACACTCTTGATTACATTGACGTCGAAGTTTTTGACATAAATGATGAACCTGAGCAGAGTTCTGCGACTGTAACGGAAGTGCTTGTAACAATCGCTTCTCAACAAGAGTTAGCTGATCAAGTAATCCCACTGCAGACATCAGTAATGGCAGCGATTGATGTAATGCCGCCTAATGTGGAGGACGAATTACATGTTACACGAAATCTCAACGAGATTACCCGCAAAACGAAAGATAATATCGTCAATGTAGGACATGAACTGAAAGCAGAAGAATTTGCCTGGTACTTTTTGTTTCCTTTTGGAAAGAATGGTTTTAAAGAAGAAAGACCTGTGAAAATTACAGCGTTAGACTACTTCCAGTTCAGAATTTTAGGAAGTGACACAAGATTTCAACGCAACGACTATCTCTTTTATGCTTTATCCTTCTTTGAATATTATCGTATCAAAAGCACTATTTCAGCATGTGGCAGGAAAATCTGTAATCAAGAAGGAGTGGTTGAAGATGTCCATTTGTATGTGAAAAATTTGAGAGGTTCTGCAGCTTATTGGAGATCAGCCTTGAACGAGTTATTAGCTCAAATCAGATGTTTAGGAGCTCCAACCTATTTTGTAACATTTAGCTCAAATGATCTCAACTGGTTGGATCAACGAAAGGCCTTGTTAATAGCAGATGGTAGGCCTGATGTTGATCCTAGTACGATTGACATGTATGAGACTCAAAGACTTATCGAAAAGTACCCAGTAATTTTGAGTCGACATTTTATGATTCGAGTAAATGCTCTAATGAAATTTATCAAAAATAATGACGAAGTATTTGGTGGCAAAGTAAAAGACCATTGGTGGCGTATTGAATTCCAGAATCGAGGAAGTCCTCACCTTCATATGGTGATTTGGATTCAAAATCATCCAGAATTTGACTCAGAAGAAGGGAAACTTCTTCTCGACCGTAACTGTTGCTGTAAAATGCCTACAGAAGAAGAAGATCCAGAGCTTCACGATCTAGTCAACAAATGTCAAATTCATCGGCATACACAAACATGTACAAAAAATACTTCTGTACGGTGCCGATTCAACTTTCCACGTCGAGAATGCAATGAAACACGAATCGTGTCTCATTCTTCAGATGACTTTCTTCGCAACGGTGGTAGAATTTGTTTACTTAAACGTCGAAAGGAAGATGCGTGGGTTAATAATTATCACCCAGAGTTATTAAGATTGTGGACAGGAAACATGGATATTCAGCCGTGCGGGTCAAACGAAGCGATAGCGTTCTATATAGCAAAGTACATATCGAAATCAGAACCTGAAGGCGTGGATTCTGGAGTTGCGCAGGCAATACAGCAAATTCAACGTGAAGAGACTGATCTCTCACGCAAACTGTTCAGGATATGTATGAAGATTCTTCATGAACGACAAGTTTCAGCTGCAGAATGTGCATATCGACTGTGTCATATCCCATTACGGGACAGTTCGCGAAGCTGTATTTTTCTGAACACAAGGAAACCAGAACAGCGTTACAAAGTATTGCAGTTTGATAAAAGCGGACACGCAATTGGCTATTATAGCAATATCTTTGAAAGATATGAAAAACGACCATTACAGCATTCTGACTACAATTTTGCGAACATGAGCCTCACGGAATTTGCAATGTTGTTTGAACCTTTCTATCCGAAAAAGGTAAGCGATATTGAGGAAGGTGTAGATCATGATGTCTATGAAGAACAACCAAATACACGTCGCACACTCATCGCCTTGTTAGATGGTAAAAACAAAATGGTCGTGAGAAATCTTTCTGCAGTTGTAAGAGTGCCATACTTTATAGCCGCATCAGATCCAGAAAACTTTTTCTACAGCTTACTCATTCAATATATGCCGTATCGTTCCGAAGCTGAACTACTTGATGGTTTTGAAAATGCAAAAGATGCTTTCTTAGCTCGCGAAGATCGTTTGAAGCAAATGAGTAGATATATGTGCCAATTTCGAGAGCAGGATCGACAGCTAGAAAATGCATTTAATCAAGTACATGCATTTGAAATTTTAGAACAGCCAGAAACTGTCGATCCTGAACTTGACGAAGAAGAATTACCAGATGTAGAAATGAGCAATGATCAATTCCAGAGGGCACAGCAGTCTCTGAATGCTGATCAAAACCAATTATTCATCTCCGTCACAGAGAGCATTAAGAAACAACTTAACGGTGATGTTATACGAGAGAGAATTTTCGTTACTGGACAAGCAGGCACCGGAAAAACTCTTCTCTTTAATTTACTGAAAAACCAAGTTAACCGATGTTATGCAAAACCGGTTGTGAAAGTTGGTGCTCTTACTGGAGTCGCAGCACGGCTGATCGGTGGATCTACACTACACGGTCTGCTAAAACTACCAGTACAAAAAGATGGAGTAATTGTTAGCATGCCACTTCTGACTGGTAATTATCTGAGAGTGATGCGCCAATTATGGCAAAACGTCGAGTTTCTGTTCATAGATGAAATTTCTATGGTACCGTATGAAATGCTTTGCATGATCGACTCTCGTTTGCGTCAACTGAAAAACCCGAACGCTTGTTTCGGAGGTATAAACGTTATACTTTTTGGTGATCTAATGCAGTTACCACCTGTCCGAGGACATCAAGTATTTCGACAGCCAGAACACATGAAACCCGCTACACATTTGTGGCGGCAATTCCGTCTGTTTGAACTCAAACAAAACATGCGTCAACAAGGAGACAAGACATTTATAGATGTGCTTAACGCTTTAAGAGTTGGAGAATTAACGTCTAAACATGCTGAAGTTCTTCTGAAGAAAGTGTCAACAGATACTCATGGAGAATTTTCAATTGAAAAAGCTTTGAGAATTTATCCGACAAATGACCAAGTTGCTAGACATAATGAAAAAGTTCTTCGGCATTTTGAGGATAAAGGAACTACTATCTACACAATTAAAGCACAAGACCAACTCATTGATGCTACACGAAATTTAGGTAATCAAGACGTAAGTTCTGTGATACCTAATGATATCAATAAAACAGGAGGTCTTCCTAATGAATTGAAAATATTCGTCGGAGCTAAAGTGATGTTAAGGTCGAACATTGACGTGGCAAAAGGTTTAGTAAATGGCAATATGGGTTTCATTACAGAAATTATATGGCCAAATTTTCGCAGGAACCAAGTATACGCGGAAGACATCCCGTCAGTCCGTATTAATTTCGGTTCAGATGGTGAACACGTAATTAACCCAAAATCGATTCAATTTCCAGCTAAGTACAGCTATAGAACTGCTGAGAGACGAATGCTACCACTAATCCTAAGTTGGGCATCGACTGTTCATAAAATGCAAGGCTCTACAGTTGATCATGCAGTCATTTATCTGGGCTCTCGACTGTTTGCTGCTGGGCAAGCGTATGTAGCACTTAGCCGGTGCAGATCTTTGGATGGTATTCGAATTGAAGAACTTGATTGCTCAAAGTTGACAGGTAAGACCCCATGTAACACTGAAGCATTAGATGAAATGGAACGACTAAGAAATAACTCATAAGAGTCGTCATTATCAGTTGATCGCACATAATATAATATCGATTCACAAATCATCAAACACAAGTTGATTAATTGAGAGATTTCATTTCTATTTGTGGCAAGACATAGAATTATTAGACCATAGAATAATTGTGAAACGAGCTGAGAAAATATAAAACACATTCGAGTTCATAACGATAAGTGAATTAATTATTAAAAAATAATAAATGATTTATAATAAATATAAAAATCGACGCAAGGCGCAGAAGTACTTAAAAACACATAATAAAACTGAAAGCACTAAATTTATTTGTGGGTATCGGATATTTACGTTTAGCAAATGATAAATGAGGATAAAACGTCAAGTCATTCATAATTATCACAGATATCAATTGTAAATATCGAATTTGATGTCGACATTCACTTTGGATGACAGTATGAATATTTTCGTCAATCGAAAAGCTATACTTACAATGCTGGCAATACATGTTAATCAAAAGAATTCACTTAGAACAATAAAAATTGTAAACATCGAATGTGAATTCGATGTCGACGCTTACTATGAAACATAGTATGAATATTTTTGATAATCAACAAATAATAGTTTAAAAAAAAACTAAAAAATCACGCTTATATAAATAAACCAAACTAAAAAGTAAAAAATAAATAATAGTTTAAAAAAACTAAAAACACGCTTTTTATAGAAACCCAAACTAAAAAATAGAAAATAATTTTAATAAATTTAAATTAAGAATAGTGTTAAAATTTTCATTAACTATAAATTAATAATAGTGTAAATAAAAAAAAATCATTTTATTTTAAAAAAAGCGTGGGGTGCTTTTTAAGATATTATCAAAATGATAATCACTCTACTCATATCTGTCAATAAAATATTTATAACTATATTGACACCATGCACCCCACGCTTTTTTAAAATAAAATGATTTTTTTTTATTTACACTATTATTAATTTATAGTTAATGAAAATTTTAACACTATTCTTAATTTAAATTTATTAAAATTATTTTCTATTTTTTAGTTTGGGTTTCTATAAAAAGCGTGTTTTTAGTTTTTTTAAACTATTATTTATTTACTAGAAAGCATTAACATTCAATTTCAATGTTTACATCTCCCACCGTATGATTTCCCAGCGAAGCCAGTATTTCGATGTTTAATTTGAGTACAAAGTTTAACGAGATCTTAGGATTAACTTTTCGAATTAATCTCGGAAACAACTTTATATGCTGTCAACTCGGGAAGTTCGCTCTGTAAATAATTCGGTAGAAACCTTTTGATGATGTAGATCTTTTTGAAGCTTCTTTTTATTAGAAGTTCTCTCTTTGCCTTTCGGGTAATTCAGTTTTACTTATTTACCTTGTTGAAATAACGCAGCTTGTACCTTTGTTCCACAGTGCCTTTAAGGATCCGTAACTCAAAAAGGATGTTTTTGTTTTTTTTATTTTTATATGAAATGGAGTTTTGTTTGAACATGATCTCACTTGAAGGTAATTGTAGATGTAGCCTAAGTAGGCAAACAATTTAGCTTTATTTGAACCCGTAGGATTTTATCGTCCTTCTATTTTAGTACGTCTGTCAATACCTTTGTCCTAAAACGCAGAAAGTATTAAGACCTTCAGATTACACATATTATGTAAAATAATGAAACTTCTAAGTCAGCACAGGTTAACAATATCTTAAGCAGAGTTCTTTCGCTATAAGTTTTCTTAAATTAGAAGCTGCGTTTGATTCTTTAAACAATTTAATCCTACCTACGTCTATCTAAATTATGTTGAGAATATCTTGAAGTAAATTAATCTTCGTAATTTTATGAAATATTATGAATTAATTCTTTTAAGAATTTCTTATTCTGGGTAGGGCTAATTAAACTATGAACCAGAAGATCTGAAACCGCATATAATAAATAAATAAATATTATAGGACGATTACACACATCGCTATATAGCCCCAAAGTAAGCGTAATCGTAAGTAGCTTGTGTTATGGGTGCTATGATAATTGATGAATATTTTTATGTATATTATACATAAATACTTATAATATATACCTATAGATAAACACCCAGACACTGGAAAACCAGATGTGGGTATCGAACCCAATTAAACTATATCAAGCAACGTAACTAATGTAAAAAAAAAATTGAAACTAGCCTGTAGACCGCGGTTTCCCCGTCCTCGATCCATAGCAATATAAGGATTCAAATTAGTCTATGGCTCTCTCTTGAATCTGGATATCATTTATACAAAAATAATTTTTAAAATTCGTCAGGTAGGAAGTCATAGTCTGGAAGAAAGAGACAGGCAAAAATTTTAAAATTTCATCTTTTGGTGTAACTACCGAATAATACTTTCATAATAATTATGCATTTAATGAAAAGCTGTTAATTTGAGATAACAAACAGACATTTGAATTTAATTTATATGTGTGGATTTTCTAATTAACTTTACAGCGTATTACGTTTGGCCTCAGCGTAGCGACGCAAAATGTTATTAAATCCACATTCAAAATATCTTGTTTCTTTGGCACTTAGCAAGTGTAAGTAAATGTTTAGTACAAAATGAGATTATCCAAATGAATTGCAAAGGTGAATTTAAATTCGTCGGCTGGAGTGAGCGACGATTAGTGTCAGCTCAGGCGGCTTAATCCGACATGAATAGTGCCAGGTTTCCTTCCTTAATGGAGTATCTGGGGATGACATATGGCTGTGGTCGTTCTACTTTGGGATGACGGTTTAGATTTTGATGTAGTAACCCAAAAAAATCTTTGTGTGTGTATACCTTAGCACATCATCAAAACAGCCGATCATCATAATCTATATCAGCTATTAACATGGTCTAGTGGTTAGCCTATGTGGCTTCGATCACGAGGTCCTGGGTTCGAGGTCGGGTCACAGAATAATTCTGAGCTTTTTCATTCTACTATGAAATTTTCAGTACATTCCAAGCCCGGAGTCTGGAAGTTGGTGGTGTTACACCCCCGTGCCTCGGAGAGCACGTTATGCCGTCGGTCCCGGTCACTATCATCAACATCTGATAGTGATCGTTAATAAATGAAACATTATCACCCTAAGCCCGCCATCCCGCATTGGAGCAGCATGGTGGGTGTACGCTCCATATCCCCTCTCCGATAAGGAGGGAGGCCTGGCCCAGTAGTGGGCCGTTAAATAGGCTGATAATGATGATGATGATGACATGGCCAGGTCTCCCTTCTTGTATAAGAAAGGATAAGGAGCTTATACCCACCACGCTATTTAATTATGGATATGTGGGTTTAGGGTGATATTGTTTAATTAATTAAATATCATTATCAGATGTTTTCATAGTAACCGGGAGTAACTGCTTAACGTGCCCTCCGAGGCACGGGGGAAGCTATAACACCACCAACCTCCGACACATAGCATAGAATTTTGCTAAAAAATTCTTAGAAGACAGAAAAACCATCAGTGGTTTTTCTGTCTTTTAAGAATCCAGGATTCTTACTTGGGACCTCATGATCGCAGCCACATCTAAGGGCTAAAAAAAGTAGTATCAAATCATGCCTGGTTTGAAAAAAATGTGTTGTGAAATAAATAAAAAAATGGAATGATCAAATAAAACGTTATACGATTTAAAAACATTTATTCAATTACTTGATTACAATTCGACTTTGATTTTGTTTAAATTGTTCATCAAAATAATCACAAATCCATTCGCGGGCCACAAAGAGCAAAAATACTTCGGATCGTTTAATTACAGCGACTGGGACAACACAAAACAAATTAAATTATTTTGTTACCCTCCGAAGACGGAAAGTTAATTAAACCTTAACAAAAAAATTCCATTCCGGGTTTTGCGGGTTTCATTCGAAAATAACTGTACATTTTTGAAAACCAACTAGTGGTTTCCCCTATAATTGCTCGACTAAAATTTATATGTTTTGTGTGACTATTCTGACACTTGATGGTGTTTTTTTTACTTTATATTTATCAACTGTATTCAAAAAATGAAGTTATAAATTCGACCCGTAAGCAATATTGTTAGAATCGCACTTGTTTTGAACATGCTAGACTTGACCAGCTTCTAAACATGTGTGGCAATTTCCGTAAGTATATTAAGTTTGTGTGTTTCTTCAAGCATATCTCAAAGACTAAATCGTATTACACAAAAAATATTTTAGTTGAACTAGGTTTAATACCTAAACTCCATTTTAGGGAATATTAAAATGGAATATCAAATTCAAATCATCATCATCATCATCATCATCATTATCAGCCTGTAGACGTCCACTGTTGGACATAGGCCTTTTTTAGGGACTTCCAAACACAACGATCCCGAGCCGCCTGTTGCCAGCGGCTCCCTGCGACACGTTTGATGTCGTCAGTCCACCTGGTTGGGGGTCGACCAACGCTGCGCTTTCCGGTGCGGGGTCGCCAATCTACCACCTTGGGCCCCCAACGTTCATCAGCTGTTCGAACTACGTGCCCCGCCCATTGCCACTTCAGTTCTGCGACTCGCTGAGCTATGTCGGTTACTTTGGTTCTTCTGCGGATCTCCTCATTTCTGATTCGATCACGCAGAGATACTCCGAGCATTGCTCTTTCCATCGCCCGCTGAGTGACTCTGAGCCTTCTTATGAAGCCCGCAGTCAGCGACCAAGATTCGGATCCGTAGGTCATCACTGGCAACACGCACTGTTCGAAGACTCTCGTCTTCAGGCACTGAGGAATTTTGGACAAAAAGATGTCACGGAGTTTCCCGAACGCTGCCCAGCCGAGTTGGATTCGGCGGTTCACCTCTTTCTCGAAATTGGACCTACCTAACTGGACCATATGCCCTAGGTATATATACTCGTCTACAATTTCGAGTGCAGAATTTTCAACAATTACTGGGTGGAGCGGAACGTGAGCATTACACATGATCTTTGTCTTGCTCATGTTCATTTTAAGGCCCACCTGTTGAGAAACTCTGCTGAGGTCATTGAGCATAATGTTAAGATCATTTAGAGATTCTGCCATGATCACTACATCGTCGGCAAACCGCAGTTGAGTGAGGTACTCGCCATTGATGTTGATGCCAAGTCCGTTCCAGTCCAAGAGCTTAAAGACGTCTTCCAATGCGGCGGTAAATAGCTTCGGGGAGATAACATCTCCCTGTCGCACTCCTCGCTGCAATTGGATTGGCCTCGTAGTCTCATCCTGTATACGGACTGACATGGTGGCGTTTTCGTACAGGCACTGCAACGCTTGGATGTACCGGTAGTCGATTCGGCACCTCTGCAATGACCTTAACACAGCCCAGGTTTCCACCGAATCAAAGGCTTTCTCATAGTCCACAAACGCCAAGCAAAGTGGCCGGTTATACTCTTCGGTCTTTTGTATAACCTGCCGCAGCGTATGGATGTGGTCTATGGTACTAAAGCCTTGTCGGAAGCCGGCTTGTTCGGGAGGCTGGAAGTCTTCTAGAAGGTTCTGGAAGGTTCTACGAGAAATGAGATTGACTTCATCTTGTCGACCAGACGGCATATATTCAACGATGTCTCTGTGATCAATAGGGTCAAAACCGGTAGTGATCACCGACTGGTAAGAGGCACGTTGAATATCAATGTACAGCTCGAACGGTACCGACTGGTGAAGTCAACGATCCGACCTACTCGTGCTCACATCCAAAACCCCGAAAGCTTTCAACTGGAACTCCAGAACCGTTTCGATTGCCTAGCACATTGTGTTGATGTGGACGATCTGAACAACAGGCTAGTGGAAACTGTCCATTCGGTTGGGTCTAAGTTCTATAAGACCCACCGCCCAAAAACCAACAAGAAATTCTCTGACCAAACACTTAAGCTCATGGAGGAAAGACAAGGAATGCGATTACAGTCTTCAGGGGACGCTCTGAGCTACCGACGTATCAATAGACAGATCTCTAAGTCGCAGAAATGTGACTTACGCCGCTACAACACCGAGCGTATCATAGATACAATAAAACACAACCGTGGCTCGAAAGTGTTCGCGAAAGATCTGTCTATTGGACGCAGTCAGTTGACGCGTCTGAAGACCGATGACGGTAATCTCATTTCTTCCAAGCCCGAGATCTTGGGTGAGGTCGAGAAGTTCTATGGACAGTTATACACGTCAACTCAAAAGCCTGTTGACAATTTGGCTGAAGACCCCAGAGCCAAATTGACCCGACATTATACCGAAGATATCCCGGACGTCAGCCTAGACGAGATTAGTATGGCTCTCGAACACCTAAAGAACAACAAGGCGCCAGGTGATGACGGAATCACAGCAGAACTCCTGAAAGCGGGTGGTAAACCGATACTTGAAGTCCTTCAGCGATTGTTCAATTCCGTCATTCACGAGGGCAAGACGCCTGAGGCGTGGCACAGGAGCGTGGTTGTTCTGTTCTTCAAAAAGGGTGACAATACCTTGCTGAAGAATTACAGACCAATCTCGCTGCTGAGTCATGTCTACAAGTTGTTCTCCAGAGTCATCACGAATCGTCTCGCTCGTAGGTTTGATGACTTCCAAATTCAAATATTAACATATTATTACATATAACCTTTTACCTTATACATTAAAGATAACTTTCTGAATCGCTACCAAACAAACATCTCATGAACATCATAAAGCTTCAAAGCCAAAGGTAACGCAACCTTTATAATTAAGCTTTCATACTTTCTGTAGCTGACTATAAGCATCACACAGCTAAAAATTAGCTGTTACCGTTAAATACAAGCTTACTTACTTCTACGTAAAAAACTACGTTAATATTAAATTCAAGGTTAAGAAAATCATTATCTGAATGAATATCGAATGAAAGCAAAGTAAATAAACAACTCATAATAACCATAAAGAATTAAAACCAAAGGTAACGCTCAACCAAATTTATAATTTGTCTCTCATACATTCTGTATCTATGTATTATGTGTAGTTACAAATGGCTTAAATTACCTGTTACTTTTCACCCATTACCTGTAGTTATCTTGATAGGTATTCGAATGAGAACTAAATTATTATTATATTTTTTTTATCAACTACAAGTTAGCCCTTGACTGCTATCACACCTGATGTTAAGTGATGATGCAGTCTAAGATGGAAGCGGGCTAACTTGTTAGGAGTAGGATGAAATTCACACTCCTTTCGGTTTCTAGACGACATCGTACAAGAACGCTAAATCGCTTGGCGGTACGTCTTTGTCGGTAGGGTGGTAACTAGCCACGGCGAAAGCCTCCCACCAAGAAAAATCTCAATCTGCCCCGCCGGGAATCGAACCCAGGACCTCCGTCGTATAAATTAACCGCGCATACCACTGCGTCACGGAGGTCGTCAAAATTAAATTAAATCAAACAACACAAGAAAAGCATAAACCATTCAAGGTAAAAGTAACCAATTCAGGTAAAAGGTTAACGTTAACCTTATTTTTCAAATATTTACGAAAAAGCAATCAAACTATGCGAAATAGAGGCGGAAACACTTAACTACCTACCCATTAATCAGTAAAACGTTTATATGACGGTAACTTTTCTCATATACTCGTAAGTGAACAAAGTTTACGCACATGTTTTTGATTAATGGATGCAGGTTTAATATTATTCGACGCTGTATATGGTTTACGAGTTTATCCAGTTATTTATGATGTGATAAGTTAGCTTAGCAAGTTAATTAGATATAGAATTAGCGCAGTGGTATGCGTTTTAGACTTATAAGACGGAGATTCTGGGTTCGATTCCCTGCTGTGCCGATTGAGATTTTCTAAAGTGCTGCTGGTGGGTGGCTTCGGCCGCGGCTAGTTACCATCCTACCATCATTGCTTACCTCGCATCATCCACTTGTGATTGCAGTCAAGGGCTAAGTTGTAATGAATAAAAAAAATCTTAGACCGCGACATTGCTCTACTGAGCCACAATAGAGCTCAACCACTACTACTTCACGCCATGATATTTACTTGTAAAATCTGTAAATATTCGTTAAATAGATTTATGGCAATAAATATTTATTACAATAACAAAAACCAGATGCCGTGAAAAACAATCTAATTATTATTATCAGCCCTAACGTAAAAACTTTTGTAACCGTTTCCCGGGACTTTATATTTCTTAGGTAAGGTCCAAGACAAATTTTCCAAGCGTAGCCGACGCCCGGTGCTGTAAATGGCCAGTAGGAAAATGAATTGGATCTAATTTTCCCATCCCTTTTCTTACAAACGTAGATTTGCATGATCACTGCAGATGGGAGGTTTTAGACCCCAACATGCATACACAAAACATAATATTATTTTAATGAGTATAGACGGAAACGCTGTAATAAATAAACAAAACTATACTACAGCCAAACTCGATTGAGAGTGTTTGTCAACAAACAAATTAAAAATGAAGGTAGAAATCACTAGTCATTTTACACCTATTTTTTTAATTAACTAGTTCAATATCTTTTAAATTGGATTTTTTTAAAATAACAAAACATAATTTAAAATTTATTAGGCATAAAATTACTTGCATGTTCTACCTTCATTTTAAATTTGTTTGTTGACAAGCATTCTCAATCGAGTTTGGTCTTAGTATAGGTAGGAATATTTTACTCATCACAAAAAACTTATTACATTAGGAAACTGACAGCAATCCATTATTATTATATATATTATATATTATTGTTTATTTGTACATACACATAAGAAAAATACAGATACAAACACAAATTACATAAGAAATATGTAGAGCACAAAAGGCGGCCTTATCGATCTCTTCCAGGCAACCTTAGGCTTTGGAAAACGATTGAAGAAAAGTCTAATAAAGTGGTGTACTTATAAAAATATACATAAACTAGACTACACAGATAATACCAATGATAAATACAATATGTCATAAAATAAAGTAATATATATACCTACATTAACATGTCATAAGAAGAACATAAACAGATAGTCATTTTTAATGTTTAAAATAATGACTTTTAGCTGCTTTTTTTGAAAACATAAAGCGATTCCAACTCACGTATGCCTACTGGGAGTGTGGTATATCGGTAGGTGTTAATAAAACGACCAACTCGCTCTGTAGCTCGTTTATTACTGGGTGATTGACAAGTCACCCGACTTAACATACTACATCCCTCCAACACTAGTTTGGAAACCTGTAACAATATATATATATCGAATATTTTAACAAAATAAGTACATTTCTTTACTTAAAATACTGCCTATAGTCTACAGGTTTCCTAGCCCGCCTAGGATGCCCGAGCGGACTACTGCTCGCACTAGATGGCCCCCCTGGCACAATACACAATTCTGTAGCCGGTACGGCCTCACTGCGCTCAACGTTCTCCCTGGGCTCCGTCCCTTCCCCGCTGACCTTTTCCCCCTGGCTGTTACAGTTATCAGCTTCAGGGGCTATCAAATTCCCTGCGGCCGGGAAACTACAGTCTGTTTGCACCTGCAAGTCCGTCTCCTCTGACACAGCAGTGGCGGGCGGCGGCGGAGATGCCGGTACCGGGACTAGGGGCGGAGTGTGCGGCGGGTCGGAAACGGCCGTGTCTGGCGGGGGAGTTGTAACTGAGCCTTGAGGCGTTTGTAGGCAATCATCCAAATTTACATAGTTTCCAGTATATTTCCTGACCTGGTCTATATGCCTATTGCTACTTGTTTTATAGTCTTCAAAATAAATCTCTAACATTCGAGTTCCTATAATTTTTTTTACAACACCCACACACCAGACACTTTTTTTCGCAATGAACCATTTAGCCCACACAATTTCACCAACCCTAAATTCTCTGCTTGGTTTCAATGCAACATTGTCTTGCTTAACAAATTTACTTGGCGGTAAAATTAAATCTAATCTAGATCTTAAATTCCGACCTATCATTAGCATAGCCGGCGTGGCCCCTGTTGCGCAATGTACACTATTTCTATAGTTAAAAAGAAAACTGAGTAGCTTTTCATGGACATATTTTTGACATTTACCTTCCGCGATAATGCATTTAATCATTTTCTTACACGTTTTAACTGAATTCTCAGCCTGACCATTGCTAGCTGGATGATAGATCGGAGATGTAAGATACTGTATGCCGTTCATACGACAAAAGGTATGAAATTCTGCAGAACTTATCTTAACATCGTTATCTGAAACCAATACAGACGGAACGCCAAATTTAGAAAACATTTCTTTTAATTTAAAAATTAGCGCACTGGTAGATGTGCCACGGTCCATATAAATACATTCCAACCACTTCGAAAATGCGTCAATAACTATTAAATAAACAGACTGGCCAATAGACATGTAGTCAATGTGAACGCGATGCCATGGTCCGGGCGGGCGAGGCCACGGCGCGGGCGGCGCGCGCGGCGGGCCGCTGCGCAGCGCCGCACACGTCTGACACGAGTTTACCAGTCGTTCAATTTGCGAGTCGATCTGCGGCCACCACATTTTTCCCCGTGCTATATTTTTAGTTTTAACGATGCCTAAATGGGATGAATGTAATTCTTTTAGCATCGTTCCCCGGTAGACATTCGGAATAACTACTCTATGGCCGCGTAATAAACATCCATCGACCACCTCTAAATCTGCTTTACATTGAAAATACGGCAGTATAGATTTACACTTTATTTTCCTAGGCCAACCTTTATTCATATATTTAATAACTGTCCTCAGTATATTGTCTGCCGCTGTCGCGCGCCTAATGTCACTGAACAAAACCGGTTCCACGTTCGACTCGAAAAAAAGGAAATACTTAGAGTAGTCGTCCACTCGTTCCTTATCTATTGGAACCGATATGGGTGAGCGAGAAAAGAAATCTGCGATTTGATTATTTTTACCGTCTACATATTGCACTATATAATTATAAGCAGATAAAATTATTGCGTATCTTTGTAAGCGTAAAGCGGCAGTGACAGATATACCCTTATCTGTATTAAAAATGGATAGTAACGGCCTATGATCCGTTTTTAAAATAAACGGTTCCTGACGTCCATATAAATATTGATGAAAATATTTAACCCCAAAAACAATAGCCGTCGCCTCCTTCTGTATCTGGCTATAGTTCTTTTCACTCTGAGTTAAGGAACGGGACGCGAATGCAATAGGGCGCTCGCAGCCCTCGACGTCTCGGTGCGCGAGTACTGCTCCGATTCCGCACGGGCCTGCGTCTACAGTGAGCACCAAGGGTGCAGCTGGGTCGAAATGCGCCAACACTCGCTCGCTAGCTAGCTCGCGCTTTACGCTCTCGAATGCCGCTCGCTGCCGCTCGCCCCAGCGCCACTCTGCGCCGGCGCGTAATAACTCGTGCAGCGGACTTAACAAAGCCGACGCACCCGGAATAAAATTCCTATAATAATTCACGACTCCCAGGAAACGTTTGACTCCAAGCACGTTAGCGGGCGCGGGTGCTTTTAGTATAGCTTCGACTTTTGTAGGACACGTTTTTAAACCATTCTTATCTATCACGTACCCTAAATACGTCACGCTATCTTTGAAAAATATGCATTTTTCTTTTTGTAAACGTAATCCGGCGTCTTGCAACCTACTTAAAACCGATTGAAGCCTAGCCATATGTATTTCCTCGTTTGGTCCGGTTATACACACATCATCTAGCCAGACGCTAACTCCGTCCAGCCCTGATAACAATGTTTCCATCGCTCTCTGAAATATTGCTGGGGTATTAGCCAGGCCGTAAACGAGCCGAGTGTAAGCAAAAAGGCCTTTTTGCGTATTAATTGTTGTTAATTTTTGAGACGATTCCGTAAGTTTAAATTGATTGTACGCGTTACTTAAATCAATTTTAGAATAATACTCTCCCCCGCCTAATCTAGAAAAAACTTCTTCGATTCTTGGTAAGGGGTATTTATCTATTTTTAAGTCTTTATTTAACGTACAGGAGTAGTCCCCGGCAATCTTTAACTTTCCATTTTCTTGCGTGGCATACTCAGAGTGGTTAACAGGTATAAGAATTCCTAATTTAACTAGTCTGTCAAGCTCTGCGCTGACTTTGTCTCTCAAGGCAAAAGGGACCGACCGAGGCTTAAAAAATTTTGGTTTAGCATCGTCTTTTAAAAGAAGTTCAACTTTGAATTTATTGAAACATCCTAAGTCATCCTTCCAAATATCAGGATATTTATTTAATAACCGTCGCACATCTTCAGTAAGCTTTTGTTTACAAACTAAATTATTATTACTAGACGATACAAAATAGATTCCAAACTGAGCCATAAAATCACGACCTAGTAACGGTGGGCCCCCGTTTTTAATAACATAAAATTTAATATTTTCTGTTTTTTTATTATATGTAACTTCACCAACGAAGTACCCACATGGCGTAATTTTATGACCAGTATATACGCACATTTTTAGATCACAATTGTACAGTTTATAATTTTTGAAATGATTTATATAAAATTCCTCTGATATCACAGAAACACCCGATCCAGAATCCAATTCCATAAGTAACTTAATATTACACACGTTTACAGTTAATATAATAGGCTTATGATCTACATACCTCATATTAAAAAGATCACACTCCCTGCAATCGCCCTCGTGAGAGGTATCAGAATCTGCACCTATTTTGTGCAAATTGGACGTATGCATTCTGCGCAAATGACCTTTGACCCCACATACACTGCACTTTAGGTTACGAAACCTGCACTTTCCCGCACTATGAGATCGCAAACCGCACACAGTACACTGTGGTTCCTCCTCGGGTCCTCGAACGGAGGGCCGTGAACGAGCCAGCTGACCTTGACCCTGTCTGGTGCTTCGTTTCGTTTCGTGCTCACGAACGCGAAACACAGGCTCCTCCTTGACGACGACGCGCGCCTGTCGCGCACAAGCAGTCTTCTGTGCGACTTCCAAAGCCTGCCCGAATGTCAAGGTCTTGGAATCGCACTCGAAAAGCTTATCTCGCTCCGGCCCCGCCCTGAACCCCAGGACAAAACGGTCGCGCAGCAACGTGTCTAGCTCCGCGCCGAAATCACAGAACACGGCCAACCCTCTCAGTCGCGCTGCCCATTCTTCTATGCTTTCACCCTCTGATCTGCTTGCCTCGTAGAACTTCGCTCTGTCTGCGAAGGTCGATCTTTTTGGTGTGAAATGTTTATTGAGCGTTTCCACCAGCTCAATGTAGCTACAGTCTTCGAGCTTTTTCGGATGCACTAGATTCCGTATTAAACGGTATGACTCATCCGACAGGTGAGTTAGTAACACTGCACTCTGACTATCATTGGGAATGTTATTTAATTTAATAAATTGAGTTAATCTACTATAAAATACTTCCCACTCATTAACTTTATAGTCAAAAGAGCCTAAATTACCGAGGTAAAAACTATTCATTTTTATAAAACTATAACGCGGGTATTCGTAAAACACTTCTCGTCGCCAGTTGGTATATCGGTAGGTGTTAATAAAACGACCAACTCGCTCTGTAGCTCGTTTATTACTGGGTGATTGACAAGTCACCCGACTTAACATACTACAGAGTGCATTCCATAGCTCTATAGCACGCACAGCAAATGATTTTATATAAAACTTACTTTACGGCATACACAGAGTTAGAGCCCGACAAGGTCTATACTCTGGTTGTACTCCAAGGAATGAAAATTTATCTTTTAGATATGAAGGAGAATTGTGATGAAATAGCACACAGTACAAAAGAGAAAGAATATGTAGATCCCCATGTCTATAATATGGGGGTAACAGTTTTTCATCGGCAAATGTTTGTCTTTTCGTTCGAGCAATATTCAGTGGCGACATAATTTATATAAACAATAATGTTAGTTGATTATTTTCAAAGTACGAATTTGTTGGTGCATGAGCCCAACTCGCACTTAGCCGGTTTCTTTATAATGTAGAGCGTTGTTATTTTAAGTCAAGGTATTTTCCTCTTGTTTCCCCTTCTCTTTCTAGGTCGTAAATAAATACAGATCGGCGGCAAGAAAGAAATGGTTACATTTGCATAAAAATGAAAGAGGAAGTTAAATTCTATTAAGTGTTGGAACGATTAAGTAAGTATTCAATTTCGCAAATTATTTTTTTAGGTTAATCCTGTTTACTGCTATCCTTGCATAAATTGTGAGGGTTTTATAAAGTATAGCTGCTTTATTTTTCGTGTGTACTTTATGTTAATGTTCTTCAACAACGAGCTGGCGACCGAAATATGAAATTGCATGGCAATTTAATTTGCATTGAAAATGAATTTAACGAAAACAAAAAGGTCCATTATCTTTTCCATTTTCAGTACTTAAAAGAGGAAACCAGTGTTAGAATTGCCCGAGATTTTATAAAATTTCCGCTTAAAATTACTTTGCTTCTTTCAAAGACGGCCGTCAAGCTTCGTTGTTAAAAAATCCACTAATTGAGAGAGTGCTATCTACTAGTATAATGAACGCGTTATTTCTGAGGAGCTCTTTCTCGGTGGTCTGAAGGGTAATTTGTCATACCTTAGCCTTTATTTTATATCTACTAAAGGAACGCTCAGGAAAAGTTTAAACTGCAATATTTTACGTTGCCACAAGAAGAATAACATCAAAATGTAGACAATATTTTTATAATACCGTCATTTTACTCAGTCTGTGTAATGTTTGAATACTCGTAGAGATTACTTTTGCGATAAATCCATATTTCTATTATGTTTTCTTCTATTCATATTTGTGTTATTTTGATATAAAATGCAACCATATTTTATTTCGTTGCAGAATAGCAAGAGCGTAGAGGTCCCGATTTAAGATTAAATTTTGAAATATGATCATCAACAATATTATCTATTCCAATCCAAATTATATATTGGTCATGTAGCCTGTACATTCTTACGTAGGAAAATGTATTCAGAGTGTGATTGTAATGAATGACATCACGGTATTTTCAACATGGTCGACTTATTAAGACAGAAATGTATCACATCTGCAATTTCTGACAAGGATTTATTTGTCACTGGTCAATATTTACTGCTGTGACATACTTATTTATTTTTAACGCCCTATAAAAAAATATGTCGGTACAATGTTCATAAGCAAAATATGATGTTTACAGACTTAATTTGAACATAAATTTGCAAATTGGACAGCGTTTTGTTAACAAACAGCCAGAAGGGAATACAACTTAAAAGACAAACTTAATAACAATATATTTACAAAGACATCAAATATGATCAAAATGAAACATTATTGCAGTAATTATTTAATTAAAAATTACGCGCACAGATTCTTACAATAGTTAAATAGCATAACTGCACAAGACTCGGACACTAAGGTGAATAACCACAATTTTCCATAGGGGCATATTTGGCGCCCGCCATTTTTGCTCGACGAGTACCGCGCCTAGTCTATTATCTATAGTTTAAACGCGGTACCACAATACAGCAAATAAGGCCGCTATATTGTCTATAGTCTTTTCAGAGTATACAATGCTGCCAACAATTTTAAATGCAGATTATGGAAAATCCAAAACGAAGGGTAATGATTTTATCAGTTTATGTTAAAAGTTTTATTTAAGTATATTCTATTTTAACAAGTAAGCTATTTACGATTTATGTAAAATAGCTGTCAACTGATTACTTAACGTTGCTATGGACCTAGTAACATACTTATACATTAATGGTTTATAACTTTCTTAATATAAACTGTTACACACCTTTTTTTTTTAATTTCCCTTGACCTATTACAGCATTTTCTTTCTTTAAAATGTTCGTACAGACAATGCAACATTACGTGATAGCCGTACGTGGGAATCTTTCAACGCAGATGATGAAGGTTGTGGATAAAGGTTTTCTCTAAAATATAAAAATATTTTCTGTCATATTACGTCAATGAGGAAAAGATTATTTTATTAATCGTCAAAAAGACAAACTAACTTCGTTAAAGCAGGCTCAAGTACAAATTCTACCAGCAAGCCTTATTCAATTCAGGGCTCTGCTCCTGATTGGACTATATTAATGGACACGTATGAAAAGCACTATAAAATCCCGGAAGACTTAGCTATTTCGACATCTAGACCGGACATATTCATTTCTTTTTTCCAAATAAATCAAACGTATAGTACCTGTTGAGCTTACAGTGCCGTGGGAAACAAACATCCCTAAAGACCATGTATTCAAAGTGAATAAATATTATGACCTTACTAATGAACTAACTAAAAATGGCTATGTGGTTAGTTTATACGCGGTAGAAATGGGTGCGAGGGGTATACCAGCGAAGTCTCTCTATAACCCGCTAAAAGACCTTCTCCTTACTAGAAGTGCAGTAAGCTCCATATTGGAACAAGTGTCCAAAGCTGCTCTAGTAGGGTCCTTACGAATTTGGCTGGGCAGGGAGAATAACTTGAACAGTGAAGGTGAGTGTTGACGCGCGTCACTAAAGGTACCCTTAAACCTACACCTGTGTCACAAGTCTCGGGCTCTGTTCGGAGTTTTTCTCTCAGCCATGCGATGGATCCGGCACCCGCACGGTGAATCCATGGAATGCTAAGATATTCGTCTCTCTAAGTATTGCAGTACCACATTTTGCCAACTTATTGTATATTACCGGATGCCCGGATGGTTTTACTCGCGTAGTTTCTGTTACCAGGAGAATATCACGAATGAAATAAGCCTATGTCACTTCTCATGAATCTGTATATCATATGAATATATCATAATCAGGTGCAAAAAAAATTGGAAGGAACGTAATTCCAAATTCAAATTCAAAATTCAAAATCGTTTTTTTCAAGTAGGCTTATTACAAGCACTTTTGAAACGTCAAATTGGACTATTTGTAGTGACTCTACCACCGGCTCGGAAGGCAGGCCCTGTTGAGAAGAGCCGGCAAGAAACTCAACAGTTGGTCTTTTTATAATATAATCAATTTTACAATATTAAGTGTGTTGTTACACAAAGTATTTATTTTACTACCTATGTGAAGTTGAAAGCCGATCCAATTGCCTTTGAACATCTTTGTCATTTAAAAATTCATCGATAGTACAATAACCCTGACTCAGTAAGTGAGTTTTAATACATTGTTTAAACTTATGCAATGGCAGATCTAAAACTGAATTGGGCATCTTGTTGTAGAAGAGTACACCCAATCCTACGAAAGATTTTTGTACTTTTCGGAGGCGATAAGCTGATATGACTAACTTGTGTCCATTTCTAGGAAGACGATCGTTTAAATTCTTTTTCTGTTTATACATATTTATATTTCGTTTCCCGGCATTATACTATCAACTACAACTAATTTAATTCGTCATGTTTGGATTGCTACCTAAAGTTATACAATATGGTTGTTAGTGGCTTACTTATTGCTTTTTTTACTTCAAAATGAGTAAGAAAAAGAATTGTTTTATATAATTTAGAAGCGTGACCAATTCCAGGCTAACGACAAGGGAAAGTTTGTTTAAAAATATATCCAAAAAAAAGTTTTCCGATCGATATGCAAATGCTCCAATATTACGTTAGCTGGAAAATTTCGTTATCTGAAGTTACTTGGTCTGCCAAAGTTTATTTATTACAGTTAGTATTACGCGCTTTTACCTGCGGTTTTAATAAACTGAAAGTCTCAAGTTCATGTGCCTGGTTAAATAAATAATATTGTACGTACCCTAAAGTTCATTTATAAATGGTAATCTTTACGAAAATTATAAAGGGGAAAGTTTGTATGTATAGAAGGATTAATGTTTGTTTCTCTTTCGTTCAAAAACTACTCAATGGATTTTAATGAAACTTTACAATAATATAGCTTATACATTAGAATAACACATCCGCTACTTATTGTCCCGAAATTTTTACGGGAACGTAAGCTACGCCGGTAAAACCGCGGGAGTCCTCTAGTATTGAAATAAGTCCGCCTTGTTAAAGCACTTTCAGCCGTTATTGCCTTTTTGATTAAAATGTGTTTAATATGTGACGTGTTTTTAAAATTAGTATAATTTTCTATTCCCTCTAATTATTCGTAAATTATTATAAGTGTAAACTGTGTTAGGAACTGTGGACTATAGTCCAACGGGTGGGGATCAAACCCATTACCTCCCAGTGATGAGTTCGGCTTTTTTTTAATCGACAACAATGCAAACTAAGATGGAAGCGGGCTATCTTTTTAGGAGTAGGGTGAAATATCCACACCCTTTTCGGTTTCTACACGATATTGTACCGGAACGCTAAATCGCTTGGCGGTACGTCTTTGTCGGTAAGGTGGTAACTAGCCACGGCGAAACCATTAGGCTTCTTCTTAACCATGGAGCTATTAAAGCTTCAAATATCTGGTGTCAAGCGTTTTTGACGTAAGATCCACTGGTTCACTTGTTTAGCTACCGATTATGGAGTGTGTAAAAAAATTTCAATTTTTCTATCTTCAGGCTGCAATTAGGAAGAAAATGTAATTTGTAAAAGTTACCATCAGATACTAATTTTTTAACCGACGAAAAAAACGGAGGTCTCAATTCGACGCGTATATATTTTTTTTATGTATGACTACGCATAACTTTTTACAAAGTTGTCCGATTTTGATAATTCTTTTTTCATTAGAAAGGGCATACTTCCAAAGTAGTCCCATTATCATCATGTTAGGATCTGATGATGATATCCTGGGGAAATTAAAGGAACTCTTCAAATTTCGGAGGCACGCTTACAGCGATTTCAGTTTTTGTCTCGGTATCGGTAGCTTTTTGGTTACTAGTACCGTATAATATACTATGACAGTATAGTACGAGTAAGTAGTCAACAAGTCAATTACTACGACCCTAAACCACATTGTCGTCGTCGTGAATAAACTCTAAGCCTGCTTCTTTTACACGAAAAGAAGAGCCCTGCAATGGTTGTGTTGGCTAAATTTATTATCTATACTAATATTATAAAGCTGAAGACTTTGTTTGTTTGTTTGAACGCGCTAATCTCAGGAACTACTGGTTCTAATTGAAAAATTCTTTTTGTGTTGAATAGACCATTTATCGAGGAAGGCTTAGGCTATATAACATCACGCTGCAACTATTAGGAGCGAAGAAATAATGGAAAATGTGAAAAAAAACTGGGAAAATTATTCATCTTTGAGGGCTTCCGTTGCGTGCGCTGCGAAAACGGTTCAAGATACCAAAAATATATGTATGAAAGAATTATTCCTTTTAAAATTATCTAAAAAAATGTTCACAACAGTATATGTCTATCTTTTAAGATTAACTCACTAAAACCGTTTTATGGTATTCAAATTTGGTCGAAATTAATGCATTTGTTAAGAGTTGTATCAACGTAATAATATTAATGTACTATAATATCGTACGATGTTTAACAAAAATGTAGATCTTTAGTACACGGGACGGGACGAAGGTGTTCTCCGAGACACGGGGGTGTAATACCGGTAACTTCCTGACTACAGGCTTATTCCACAACTTGGCCTAGGATTCGATCCGGGACCTCGTGATCGAAGCCCATCGATTAACGTGGTAGAGGCTCCGTTATTACTTGTACAAAAATACCTAAGTACTTAAAGTATAAAGGACAAGTAAGTGTACGTAAAGTGCCACTTCTAGCGAAGTTTGGCTATAATTTTGTTTTCTTGAAGGCCGCCCTTAGGAGCTCAGAATAAACCATAAGTGCTTTTATAAAATCAAGGATGCAAATATTAGTATGTTTTTTATTGCCAGTAAACATTATCAAAAATATTTTTCTGCCCCGTCCCACTGTTTGTTTGTGTCTTCGCAATAAACTGAACGGATTTTTATACAGTAGTGCTTTTCTGTGACCCATGTTTTTATACTCTCTATAAAACACGGCACAAGGCATAGAGTCAGACAAAGACAGACAGACAAACAGATTTAGATATAACAATCATACAATTCAACAATACTGACTTGTATCTATTGATCGGAATCTTGATCATAAACAAAAATATTCGTATCCCCATACAGCGGGCGGCGCGTAGCAGACAAACTTTAAATGAGAACACAGAACGGCTTCGGGCTTTTAAAATTAAAATCCAGTACGAGGCGGATAACGGAAAACTAATCCCATTTAAAGCCTTTCGATTACTGCACGATTGTCTTTGTTTACCTTTAATGCTCTCAATCCATCTGTATCTATGCTTTATATACTAGCAGCGCCCGCGAACAAGTGTAGCTGTGAATTAAAGGCCTCAATACAAGCGGTACATTCATAATTTTATTTAGTTATATCTAATATCGATACAGCTTTATACTGGTAGTAAAGTTTCTAAATGTTTAAAGTTAACCTGTTACAGCCTATATTAATTAAGCGCATCACTATTATACAAAGTTTTGTTTGGTAAATGATATTTATCAGTTTCAATATTCTAATATTGAATTTATCTAAAAGTAATGACGCATAATAACTTCATTACAACTATATTAAATGAAAGAAAATAAATTGACTACCTCCGTGGCGCAGTGGTATGCGCGGTGGATTTATTAGACGGAGGTTCTGGGTTCGATTCCCGGCAGGGCAGATTGAGATTTTTCTTAATTTATCTTGATCTGGCTGGTGGGAGGCTCTCGCTGTGGCTAGTTACCACCCTACCGACAAAGACGTACCGCCAAGCGATTTAGCGTTCCGGTACGATGTCGTGTAGAAACCGAAAGGGGTGTGGATTTCATCCTACTCCTAACAAATTAGCCTGCTTCCATCTTAGATTGCATCATCACTTAACATCAGGTGTGATAGCAGTCAAGGGCTAACTTGTAGTCAAAAAAAAACAATTCGGCAGTTACCTTATCGCATATGCCCAATTTTTAGTAATATATTTTCTTACACGTCGTATGATTTGTTGCGTTGTTATATAATATTAAAACCAATACAATAATGTAAAACAGCATGTTTAATTTCAATACTAAGCCATAAAATCAATGCTATTTTCTTTAGTTCTCAAATCTCGCTTTGCATCTTTGCGCATCTCTTTTGGATAGGCAGCCTTAAAAAGAACATTTTAATAGGACTGTTTCAGTGAAGAGAAAACAGTTAAGTATAAGAGTTTTGTTTGAAACAAGATCGATTTATTAAAATAAGTATAAGTTACAGAAAGTTAATATGCAATTGCACTGTTTTGGTTGAGTTAAATATAATGGCGATGTATATTGAGGACCTCCCTACATGAAGGTAGAAAGACACAAACATTTTCAGCTACATAAACGAACTGTCGTATTTTAGGACTTTTGTATTTGTCGAAAGAGGAAACACCTTTTGGACGCAGGTACAAAGACTGGAATCATATTCAAATTGAGAGACACTGAGAGAGTAACTCCGAACGTGGCTGAGAGAATAACTCCGAACAGAGCCCGAGACTTGTGACACGGGTGTAGGTTTAAAAGAGATCTCTTAGTGACGGCCGTCAACACTCACCTCCCCTGTTCAAGTCATTCTCCTTACCCAGCCAAATGCACAAATTAATTATCAATTTGCACAAATTAATTATCAGAGTTGTCTAGGTTAAGCGATAAGCAAAGTACAATGTCTGCATTGCGCCACGCCAGAGCCTAGACTGCCCACCAGTTGTAGACCCGCTCCTTTTATACAACTTAGAATGACTTAAGTAGTGGGGTGAGTGGGGGTATCGAAAGAGAAGTAGCTGGTACACGTGCAGTTCACAGACTTCTTTCTAGTCGCGTATGACGCAGGCGTCGTCATATTCATATTCAAATTCAAGCGGGAAAAGTATTGCGTGTATGATATTATGTATGATATATTTTTAATAATATTATATCCAGATACAAATGGCTCAAGACCGTGGTATTAGGGAGTCCAAACAAGGTATATGTCAATCAGTACGTCGGCTGATATGATATTATGATCACGTGTGTAAAAGCTTTATTTCGATAGAATAAAGCTTTTACAAAGTTACCCAATAAAGTATATCTCAGTGCAGTATGATATATAAAGTTGCCTTATTTTTGTAGCCATCTCTAAATCGCCAAGTTATATTTCCATTAGTCAATAAAGTAGATAAAAGAAAAAGCAAAAGTTAAGAGGGCCGCCGTAAATCTGTAATGTAATTAGAAACAATAAAGCCCCTTGTTTGGGGCAGGGCTCGACAGTCGTTGAGATGGGCACCGAGGGACTGGAGATAATCCCCGCAAATCGACCTTCACAATCCAAGGGGATATCTAGTATTATTTTAAATAGGCTCATTACACGCTAAGTTTGCTTTAAGTGCTTCCCTTTGTTGTTCAAGAAGCCTGCTGAATAGTTCAAACGCTGCGGTTATTCTGCAGTCGATAACAAATATGCGCATGATCGACGACATTTTTAGTTCCTCTTTAATCACTCTATCTATTGACGAAAACCGCATCTAAATGTACAGCAAGTAGGCAGTACCTAACTGTTAAGAAATTGTATGCGGTACTAATGTTGGTAGATACCAGAGATCTTCCAACTGCCGATGGAACACGGCTTGCAAATTCAAATTAAAATTAGACTATTTGCAGTGGATAAGACTATTTGGAGTGGCTCTACTACCGACTCGGAAGGCAGAACAAAATAGCAAATCTTGTATAGATAAAGCAATAATAGGGTAGATTACGCTGTAATGTTTATAACTTATAAATTAACTAGCTTATAAAGTCAAATCCGACAAGTCTTGTAAGTTTTTATATGATTTTTCATAATTTTATCTCTACACCAGTATTTTGCTCTAATTTGTTCAAATTGTTCAAGATTGATTTATTAATTTAAGCAGATAAAGCAATACATGTTGCTGAATAATGAGTTCTGTAGACATCCGAATTTAAAAGCAGCACGAAAGTACTTAGGTTAGGTTCCATTATCTGGAACCTTCAGTGACACTATTAGATACAAACAAAAAGGGGCTATTGAAACCATGGCTTTGTTTGTGTAAGGGTACATCAGAATGAGTCAGGTAAACACATGACGTGAACCTGAGCTACAATGGCTGCTGTTTGCATTAGTGCGCTCATTAGTGATAGTGCGCCTAGTACTTTGTGACATTGTAACTTTTAGTGACAGATGCTTATAGATCGCGACCTCTATCGTATATCTTTATCTGACTACAGTAATATCCCGCTCTACGCAACCCCGTTATGCGCGGTTATTTTCACTATAACGCGAATTTCAAAGGACATCGCTAAAATTGCTGTCCAAACGTATGCTTTATATATTTAAGTATTTTATTTTAATATACATACATAGCAATCACTGAAAATATGTCAAAAAATTACGAATTTTAATAGATTTTTTGTATTCTGAATCACGTCGAAGTATGAAAAATCAACTTTTTTCGAACTTTTTGTAACTTTTATCAGCGACTGCATAGTTACATGTTACTTTGTTATTATGTAAATAGAAGAGGGAAGAAGTGTTATAAATATAATCTCTGGGCATCTCTGGAACAGACTTCAATACAATTTTTGGCTATGTCCTTTCGCACTCAAATGCCCCGCATTACCCGAAATAGTGTGTATAAACACAATGTAGTCATTGACTTCTCTATGGTCGCGGGAATCCCCGCTTCAGAAAACCCTCGTGCAAAGCGAGGCACAGAAAAGACAAGTCTACCAGTTGTGTGGTGATCAAACAGAAAAGCGTGGGTTGGACGGGAAATTTTTCAAGAATGGTATTCTAATAGTTTTTGCCCTACATTCTACTAATCCTAAATCCTACTGTGACAGAAATGGGCTTGAATCTAAAGTTGACTATGTTTAATCATAAACCTCGTTATACGCGAATTTCAGTTAACGCAATTTTTTGCGGAACGTATCCCTCGCGTAAAGTGGGGTATTACTATATATCCTAATTTCAAAGCTTGGCTTTGTTACATACAATCAGGTATCCCATCTATATTCAGCAGTTCAGTGAAGAAAATGCGTCAATGCAGTCAGTATTCTTGTCACCCTTCCTTCCACGTATGTATATATACATAACACGTGGGCTACACGTGTTTTGTATAGTTATTAGCGTTAGTTAGCTTTAGTTTCTAATCGTATAATTTACTTTGGCAATATAACTTAGTCAATGTTAGTTATTATTATTATTATAGCCTGGTTTATTTCCATAATAAATTTACAAAACAATGTTCATATTGGAATATGATTACATAATAAATGTGCATGCAAGAAACAAATATCAGTTAAATAATTTTCCAATTTTACAAGTTGAGTTTTTTTTTTATAAATTATTATGGACCCCTCTCCGAGTGAAGGCCTCCTCCATTTTCCCCCACAATGGTCTGTCATTTGCTTTAGTGATCCAGTTTTTTCCCGCTTTTCGTATTATATAATCTACCCAATTTTCTCTTGGTCTACCTTTTCTTCTTTTGTTGGGCGGTCCTTGCCAGGTAGTTACTCAATGCGTCCATTTTTCTTTGTCCATACGTGCAACCACTTCCACTTCAATCTTCGAGAATGTTCCAAAGCGTCTATGATTCCTGTTCTTTTTCTTATGTCTTCATTTCTAATTGAATGAAGAAGAAAGAGAGAATGGATGAAAGAAGATTAACAAAATAGATTTATGAACCGAGAGTGAATGGAAATGTTGGAAGAGGAAGACCTAGGCGAATTTTCCTGGACCAAATTCAGGACATTTTAACCCAGATAAGCCTACTGTCCTATATTTAGGACAGTAGAAATAAAAAAAATATCAGAATACCCACTTTATCTAAGATTATTTAGTCTTATGATTTGCAGTAAGAAACGTGTCAGCTTTATTAGAAAAAATAAAAAGACAGTTATTTTAACAGTTTTTACCTTATATTTTACCTTATAAGTGTGTAATAAAAGTGCGTTGCAGACATGGCAAATGACAGGTATGTATAAAAAGTTATATTTTACTCGTGAGTTGTTTTTTTCTGTGTTAATATCTAGTTGATAACCTTAACTTTTGTACTAAATAAATATTCTAGCAAAATAATATAAATAAATTACGTATAACTTGTTACAAATACTACCGTACTATATATAGGACAGTAGGATAATATACATGATTTTAGTACAATAATACAACTTTTTCTTTACAGACCGTTAGCTGCGCATGAAATTTTAGATGCTTTAGAAAATGTTTCTGATAATGAAGAAGATTATAGAGAACGACTGATATGTATTCTACCTCCTCCTGTTGATCCTGACTGTCTCACTGATAAAGATTCGGGTGAAGAAGATAATGTAACTTTGAATAATTTGCCACGAAACATTCTGCTTCAACCGGCTGAAGTAATGATTCAAGGGCAGATTATGGTGAGTGATACAGAAGAAGAACCTTCTGATTCTACAGGTCGAACTAAACGTAGGCGTACCTACGCATGGAGAAAACGGGACTTGGCAAAAAATCCCGTGAATTGGCCAGATGTTCAAGGCGCTTGCCAAGATAAGCGCCCAATTGAGTGGTTTGAAAACTTCTTAGATGAAGATGTTATTTCGTTGTTGGTGTCAGAGAGCAATAAATATGCTGTCAAAAAGAATTTGCCTGGAGACATAACCACTGAAGATATGAAATGTTTCATCGGCATATTGTTGGTTAGTGGTTATTCATGGCTCCCCCGTAGAAGAATGTATTGGGAAAACTCCCCTGATACAAAGAATGAATTGATCAGCTCGGCTATGACTAGGGATAGATTTACTGGGACGCCCTTGCTGGAAGAGATAACAAAGAAAGGCCTTCGTTGCACTGGGACAGTTCGAGAAAACAGGACATCTAGTTGTCCTCTGATTACATCGAAGTTACTGAAAAAAAAGGAACGTGGTGCTGTCGATTACAGAACGACACATGACAACACGTTCATTATTGCTAAATGGCATGACAATAATATATTCAGTATTGCTTCTAATGCTGTAGGAATAAATCCTAAACAATCTGCCAAACGCTTCTCACAAAGTGAAAAGAGAATCATTGTCATAGAAGAACCACATATGGTGTCCATCTATAACAAATATATGGGAGGAGTGGATCGGTCTGATGAAAATATTTCACATTACCGAATTGGTATACGAGGTAAGATATGGTACATGCCGTTGCTCACACACATGATTGATCTTGCCGAACATAATGCATGGCAGTTATATAAAATAAATCATGGAAAACTGGATCATCTTGGCTTTCGCAGAAGGGTAGCAATTGCTTTGATTGAATCAAACAGAAAAAATGTCAAAAGAGGGCCTAGCCGACCCTCCCATCATGAACATGCTGATAGTCGTAAAGACCAAATGAATCATCTGGTTATTCCTCAATCGAAGCAAACACGCTGTCGTCAATGTCACAAAAAATGTTTGACACGTTGCAAGAAATGTGATGTTGGAGTGTGTGTCAAGTGTTTTGAAACATATCATTCATAAATAGTGTTAATCTAGTAAATTACATATAACAATAGGTAATATAATCAATAGTTATCTAATAAACTACACTTTTTGATTACATTCTGTTTTGTCATAAATGGTCTTTTATTTCCTCTTATTATCCTACTGTCCTACATATAGGACGGCTGTTTCCCTGAAAGCCTTACACTTAATTTTTTTTTCATAATTTTTTTTATGTTGCATAAGATCTAATAAACTAAATAATGTAACTTTTTTCAAAATTTTCAGAAAATTTTAGTTTCAGGCTTATCTGGGTTAAATAATGGCCCGGTTAAGAGTACCCTAAACCGACGATCTTGTATGAAAGGATTAATGAGAGTGGAAGAAGCTAAGGAAGTATGCAAGGACCGTGGCAAGTGGAGGGATGTGGTCTCTGCCTACCCCTATGGAAACAAGGCGTGACGTTATGTATGTATTATTTATATAGTAACTACTAGCGCTTTCGACCGATTTCGACGATAAAAATTAGCTATTAGTGTTAATCCAGGGTGTTAGCTAACTCCAAACCAAATTTTATTGAAATCGCTCCAACCGTTTAGTCATGAAGAAGTAAGAAACATACGTACTGTATAATAGAGGTATGATACGTTGTTTCATAGCCTTATACCTACCTATGTCTTGTCATCAAATACGTACTTTGAAACGAACAATAAATACAATTAATCACCCGACGAAATCCCTACAAAGTATTATTATTTATTAATCTTCATTAAGCTACACGCAACAACAATGTAGCCAAATTTTTAGTTTCATATAATAAATCGTAATAAATGGTGAAAAATAAAAAATGTGCCTTATCAGTTTTATTCATTGTAGCTTTGCGTGCCCCCGGCGGCAAACAACAATTACCTGGTTTTGGTATGTTATTAATTCAAGTGGCTAATCACTTTTATTTTAGTCACTTTAGCATGACAAGAAAACTCGGTGCGACTGATGTCGCGTGTGGGGACGGCATTATGGAAGCTAGAGTGTGTACACATTTAAGACTAAAAATCTGTACAAGGGGTACCGACGTTGGAACGTCTCAAGGTGCTAGAATCGCGAACTACACTGGAAAACGCAGTGTTGGTCGACCTCCAAAACACTAAAGTCGTTAAACGTGTAGGGAATAGTTTTTTTTTATTTTTTTTATCGACTACAAGTTGGCCCTTGACTGCTATCACACCTGATGTTAAGTGATGATGCAGTCTAAGATGGAAGCGGGCTTACTTGTTAGGAGTGGGACGAAAATCCACACCCCTTTCGGTTTCTACACGACATCGTACCGGAACGCTAAATCGCTTGGCGGTACGTCTTTGTCGGTAGGGTGGTAACTAGCCACGGCGAAAGCCTCCCACCAGCCAGACCAAGACAAATTAAGAAAAATCTCAATCTGCCCCACCGGGAATCGAACCCAGGACCTCCGTCTTATAAATGCACCGCGCATACCACTGCGCCACGGAGGTCGTCAATAGTGCTGTAACTAGGGCAGTGCAAGCGATGCCCTGGCACAAGGTGCAGAACTTGGAGGGTACATAGGTACCTCATTATTTCAGGAAAAGATGTAAAGATGTACGCCCGGTGTAGGGCGTATTAAAGACAAGGTAAGGCACTGGGTAAAAAACACTGCATAACATAAAAAAAGTTTAACATTAGCCACGACGGAAAATCATCTTAATAAAATTTTCTATAAAATATAAAGTAATGTTGGAGGAGAAAAATAATACTTAACAATCCAAGCGCGTCGGTCTATTGTTTGCGAGATACTTAACGCCGTAACATGCCCTGAAGTAGCTTACGCAATCTTATCAGCCTTTAAGACCTTCGAAGCCGACGATTTCATGTAAATTTAACATACTTTGAACCTAATTTACAAATTCGTTGATGATAAAAACATTAAGCGACGTTTTATATGGAAATGGACGAGTTTTAAAAGTGTTTACGGGAAAATCGTTTATGAAGCTCTTGAATGTAAATATAAATTCTTCAACAAATATATTTGGATTTTACTATCGCATGCACGCATTTTATGAAATGTTAGGATTACCGTACTTCAAAAGAAAACTCGGAATTCGCTCGGGTTCAATGTGATAGAGTTACAAAAACACAAAATGCATTTAAAAACAGCTTGTTAATTATCAGTTCAGGTAAACCTGTTACGTTCCTACAACCAAGTCAAGGCTGCCGTGTAAGCGATGCCCTAAATCCGTGCAAACGGCACCAGCCGAATGAGGTGCTGACACTGCGAGATATGCATGCAAGTCTCACGTGAACCGCTGTAACCTCTATAGTTAGGAGCCTACGAATCACTTCTTGATCGATCGCCGATCTGTACTCACCTTAGGCCTAGGTAGGGTTAGGTTTTAGTTGTAAGATGTACGAGATCAATGGCTGATTCTGTACATTAGTCATGTAGTTTAATTAAAGTATATTTACTGTAATTAAAAATAAATAATAATAAATTATTAAAAATAAATAATTATTAAGTATCATTTGTATTCTTTCAACCCCTAGCTGCCTCAAAAACGTAAGTAGCCTACCTCTGTGGGAACATCCTCGAGACATAACTTAAAATGTCAATAAATCGGTTTACCCCATCAAGTTTTCTATGAATAACAACAAAATAGAACTAAGCAATATACCAAGACATAGCTAACTTCTGATGAAAATGGATCTATGATAAAATACGACCTCCGTGGTGCAGTGGTATGCGCGGTGGATTTATAAATAATTTGTCTTGGTCTGGCTGGTGGGAGGCTTTCGCCGTGACTAGTTACCACCCTACCGATAAAGACGTATCGCCAAGCGATTCAGCGTTCCGGTACGATGTCGTATAGAAACCGAAACGGGTGTGGATTTTCGTCCTACTCCTAACAAGTTAGCCCGCTTCCATCTTAGACTGCATCATAACTTAACATCAGGTGTGATAGCAGTCAAGGGCCAACTTGTAGTCGATAAAAAAAAGAAAATATTATGGTAAGTAAGTGACTTCATTACTTACCATATTTTCTTTTTTTTTATAATATTTAACGTAATTGTCTGTATGCAACAGTCGTTAGTCTATGTTAGTCTTGAATCACAAAGGGTGCTCAGTTCAAGCCAGTTGGTTGATGAAATTATCGATGTTTATGTCTTCCAAGAAATTCTCAGTAAAAATATTCAGCCCGTAGTTGAGAAGTTGGTGCTGTAACATGTTACCTCCATGTATCGGGGACTACACTAAGCAAATTTTGGAAAAGGGGAAAGGGTTTTATAGTAGGCTGTTATAAATAGGCGTTTTAAATAGGCTTAAATTAATGATCATAGTGTACTTAATTAATTAAACAAAAGTATAATTTTCTTTTATTTAAATTAAACAAACATATTTTGCATTGTTCGTACTGAAATATATCTTCTAATTTAATTTGAAACGGTAAAACTCTTTTCTTTGGGAAATTAGTTCCAGTAAAACACTTTTTTAGTGAAATGACTCAGAGTTACTGAAGGTCGCTCAAGATAAGGCTCTTTAAAGGACATCGTGGGACGTTGATTAGCTCTTTAAATTAACTTAATTTATTTTATAGAAATAATTGGTGCCTATCAATTTGTTTTTTTTTTTATTGTATTTCTCAGTTTTATAATTTCTTTTAATAGGTGTATGTTTTTTCTTCATTCATTACCATTATGAGGTTATTTTAATAGCTTACTACACGACCAGGCTATTTTCCTTCTATATGGGGCTAAGAGTGACCACTTTCCCTAAGGTCGCTAGCCTGATTTGAAGCAGTATGGTTTAAACACTACATCCGTTTTCCTAAAAGAAGGGCCTTATATTGGACCAACCCTTTATAAAAAGTACAAAAGATCCAAAAGAGTGGAAGTACATCCGCCATGGCAGGCTCCTATAAGGAAGGCCTTATATTAGACCGAACTTTTATGAGTACAAAAGATCCAAATGGGTCGTGCATACGTAATTAAGCCACAATATAGGTACTAATAAGCCCGCTTACCTGATTTGGAACAGTATGGTTCTTAAATTCTCTCTCCAATAACGAGGGAGGCCTGTCCCAGTACTGCCGTCCTAATGAAGAGTGCAATAAGTCGAGTTTTTGTGCAAATTGACTTAAGTCCATATCCGTTATCAGGAAAATGAGCTCTATATTTTCGTCTTAGACGACTTTTTTGTATCTTTTATAGTTTCGGTTTTATTGGTTATCATAACTGCAATATGTAATATTACGATTTGTAAGTAGCTAATTATAACCGAAATATCTTGAGTTATGACTTGGATAGCTATTGATATTTTGTAATATTACATAAAATAAGCGCAATTAGTCCAGTTATTGCACTTATGACTAGTACGTTAACTAATTTTTGGCACATTTACTAGTCATAAGCGCAACAAGTAAGAGAAATTGCAGTTATCATTAGGAAACTTTGTATTTAAAATGTCTAGCGTACTAAATGTATTATACTAAAGCAAAGTTATTGCACTTATGTTAAGGAAAACAGATGATTCAAAATTGTTTTTACAATTAATATCGCAATTTATCATGAAGTTATTGCGGCTACCAGTAGTAAAAAAACCCCGAGGGGTGCGAGGGGAAGCAGCATAATTGCAAGGAGACACGCGCCCGTTTAGTTTTTATCGAAAGATCGAAAAGAAAGAATAATGTCAGAATTGTTGCCTCTAATGGCAGAGACGAGAAGGAGTTTTTGGTTTAACATACCAGTATCTTCAAAAGTGTCAAACATAGATTAAAATAAGATTACAATAACAATGCTTTTAAAGTTGCGATATATTATTTGGAAAGTCATTTCGTTCTTTTATGTGGAAATGACAGACAGTTTTGACAAGAAAAACGAAATGACTTTCCGAACGACCTATTAGTTTACTACAATCGTGATAAGACTGATTTAAAGAATGATCTCATAAAGTGCCTTATTAAATTAAGTACTAATGTTCTTTTATGTAAACGAAGGGAAAATATTCTAAAAGATTGTTTAGTTTGTTATTACTATTAATACGAGTATGTGTAAACACAGATTCTAAGTTCTGATTTGATTTAGGGTGGCGTGCATAGACTTCGGTTAAGTGAACGGCCGATAAACAAGCAGCGTTTATTTACTGTTCATCACACGCATTCCAACTTTGGTTTGTTAACTGAGAGTTTGAACGAACGGTGAATGAACGATTTGTGAAAAATATTACTTAACAAATGTATTTTACTTTTAAATAGAATGGACGTACCTATATATCAAAGAAATCTCAATTTGGCATCGTAACAAATTTTGTAGACACAATTTGCTGTTTGTCACTTTCTAGTGCATATTAATTTGTTTTAATGAATTTAAAGGCCTGGAATCGAGTCCTTTATGGCCGCATGTTAATTTGTCAAAGAAGATAGATATTCACATTATTATCTACGTTGGTATCTGTGGGTGGTAAATTTTGTGGTAAATGAAAAAGTAAAGTAATAGGTATACTAAAATTTAAAATTATATTGTTTATTGCACTGATAGTTTTATTTTAAAATAATACTACATCAAAAAAGCGTACTTCCAGTGTTAGTAGAAAAATAAAATAAATGTCTTGATTTAATTGATACAAAAATATAAGAATATCATAGAAAATAAGCGGATAAACTAAACAACAGATGCTAGGAAATCACTACAAATAAAATATATATTAGAAATGTATCTGTCAAACTCTGTAACCGAGGGATAACCGGGGAATGCGCGCTCGGTTAAGATAAACGCCCGGTTTACGTTCTTAACCGGCATACGGGTTGTCGTGAACAGTAAATTTATAGTAACCGACGGTTAGCTTATGTTAAACATCGGTTATGATAACCGAAGTCTTGGTGCACATAGACCTAAGTAGCTGTTTATTATATTAGGAAAGAAAACACTTATTGATTTTATTTTCGAGAGGTAATTTTTTAAGTTTAATATTTTCTGCAATAAATAAATACGTAGGTATCTAAGTACTTTAATTCAATTAAGACTGATTCAAAGATGGGTGATTTTTTCTTTCTTATTATTAAGAAGGAGATAAAAATTTTGTAAAAGAGAAGAAATAGAAGAGAAGTTTGTTGTTTTTTAAAAATATTTTTTCTATTAATATGTGAAACTACCAGAAATTCTAAGTTGCATTTTTTTATTTTTGAAAGTAATTATTATGTAAGTAAAAAGATGCTTAGTGATTTCATTGATAACATTTGTTTAGATTTTTACAGTTTCATTTAATTGAACTTTATAAATAAATATTTATTTTCATCTATACTAATATTATAAAGAGGTAAAGTTTGTAAGTTTGTAAATAAAGTTCTGTCGGGGCTAATCTTCGGAACTACAGATCTGATTTAAAAAATTCTTTCACCAGTAGAATGCTACGTTATCGGTGAGTGTCATAGGCTATATTTTATATTTGCATTGTATATATTACGATATTACAGTTTTTGTCGCGCGAGTCGGACCGTGAAATTTATTAAATTTAACTTTATACGCGTACGCTGCCTTAGATATTGATACTGATGTGCTTACGTTTACGTCATTATTTATAGGACTAAACTTAAATCCTTATCAAAATAAATTGTTAATTAATCACAAGGATATTATAGAGATAAGATTTGCCTTTTACAGTATGTTAATTAGTTATATAGTTTCGGAGATATCATAAAATTTCTAAAAAACGACGCTGCCGCTATATCGTCCAAATTAAGTTGACCTCCTCCGTGTTATGTTATACGTACTGGATAGGGGTCAACATTTTGGTACTGATATTCTTTGAGAATTCGATCTTTAATCTTTTCTTTCAATTTATTTGGCATGGCATTTGTTCGTTTGTTTAAACGAGCTAATCTCTAGATCTGCGTGTCGGATTGTAAATTATTTTGTTTATTATGAAAGCTAGACTCAAAAGTGAAATAGACTATTTAATACAAGCTATACACATCAGCTTGCCATAAATATATATTGTTAATGTACTGAAATGTCGTACAATTTTTAACAAAAATGTAGATCTTTAGTACACGGGACGGGACGGAGGATATTGCTTTACGGGAAAGTATAAAAAAATAGAGAGGGGTAGCGGGGAAAGAGCACACTTTATATGAAAGCCTGTCTTTAAAATTTAAAGGGTACCTAAGAGGTTTTCACGCGGACGAAGTCGCGGGCGACTGCTGGTACCAAATTATTTTGTTTTAATCTATTTTCTTATAAACTTATTATGTTCTTGCAATAAACCATCTCTACCTTTTATCTAATTAAAATATTTCACTAAGGAAACCTGCAATAATTAGGACAGTTATTGCACATATGGTTGGAAGAAACTATAGGTCATTGTATAGTTTGTGCTACACAAAAGAGCAATATGTCGGCTTACTAACAGAAACTGCAATAAGTAGCGTTGTTATTACAGTTATTATTAGGAATGCTATATCAAAACAAATTATATTTCCTAATTATAAATACATTATTGCGTTTTTAGTGTGTATATAAACTCTATATGTACAAATATAATATACGACATAAGATTAAGCATTATTTTATCCGTCGTTTAGTAAAAGTTTGAAATATATAGCTTAAATAGTTACGAAGATATACACAAAACAAAAATTAAATCTTTAAACGCGATTATCTCGAAAGTAGTCAAAACCTAGTTATTGCACTCTTCGTTATGACGGCAGAGTAGTAGCCGACGTCCTCTGTGGCGCAGTGGTATGCGCTGTGGATTTATAAGATGGAGGTCCTGGGTTCGATTCCCGGCGGGGCAGATTGAGATTTTTCTTAATTTGTCTTGGTCTAGCTGGTGGGAGGCTTTCGCCGTGGCTAGTTACCACCCTACCGCAAAAGACGTACCGCCAAGCGATTTAGCGTTCCGGTATGATGTATAGAAACCGAAGGGGTGTGGATTTCATCCTACTCCTCACAAGTTAGCCCGCATCCATCTTAGATTGCATCATCACTTAACATCAGGTGTGATAGCAGTCAAGGGCCAACTTGTAGTAAAAAAAAAATCCGCCAAAAAAGGCTAATGATACATATTATAAAGTAGATAGGTACGATACAGAATTATTCTCGCATATGATCCAAGAACTTTACTCACACGCGGAAAACTTTGCGGAATTTATTATTTTGCGCGCGTAACGCATGATCCATTAGAAACTTCGCGCTAATAGGTATAATCCTCTTAACACGGCGGCAGAAAACTTGAACGTGTTGATAACAACCACATCGTCGACAAGTGCCACTGGAAACACGCTCTTAGGGTCTATTCACATTTGCGCAGTCGAAGCTAAGCGTCGCGACCTTGTTTGACCGACTTCACAAAAAAGGAGGTTATCAGTTTAAAATCAGAATAGCTTGTAAACGTATGTACTAAATTACAAAAGTTTGCATATTTGTCCGTCTGTACCTATGTTTGTTTATACATAATACTCGCATTAGAGGCGCATTGCGAAAATTATTCATTCAGTTATTTAGTAATTACACCCCGTGCCTCGAGAGCACGTTCAGCCGTCGGTTCCAATCACTATCATCAACATCTGATTGTGATCGTTAATGTACGACACATTATCACCTTAAGCCCGCCAACCAGCGTTGGAGCGCGCTTCTACATGGAAGGAGGCCTGGCCCTGTAGTGCAAAAGCCAAAGACTCCTTTCTGAAATGGACTTTTGGGTGACTGTATTCGTCGGTTTTTTACGCATTGGAAAATAAATAAGGTATCCACTATTTAAATATAAGAATCAAAATATTCCACAGTATACGCACGTAGTCGTAGGTTTGCTAACTTTTAGAATTTCAACCGAACGATTTTCCTTTTGTGCCCCGCTGCGCATCGTTCCGGAAACTTTACAAGGGTGTATTCATTCTTTGATAAACTTTATAGATATTTATTCATGTGTTTAAAGTATTTATTATGGCATTCTTTTATACCATCATGTTCTTATCGCCAGACTTATATTTTACCCTTTAGAAATATCTTTTATTTGAGCTTACGCGAAGCGACGCGAGCGAAGGTACGGTCTATGCAAACCACTTCGGTTTTGACTGAAAGATATTCACATAGTATTTGGTAAATAAAACAATGTCTGAAAGGGATTTCATGACAAATAAGTTATGGCTTAGTTCGCATCGCATCACAACAACGCGGTAGGTCTAAGCACTAAAACTTGCTTTCCTAACCGGTGGTAGAGTCTCTAAAAATAGTCTAACAGGACGGTAGAGTACAAATAGTCCCAGGCGATTCAAAAGTGCTTCTCATCATGATTATCAGCTTATTAACGGCCCAATACAGGCCCTGGCCTCCCTCTTTACAGGAAAGGGGATACGGAGCGTAGACCCACCTCGCTGCTCCAATGTGGGTGGGTGGTCTACTAGAAATAAACTAATTTTGAATTTCAAATTTCTAATTACGCATCTCCTCTCTTCTTCTTCTTCTACTCTCTTATAAGAAGTTAGGCCAACCATTAAAACATTGTTAATAATCTCAATTGTATCTATTTACGATCTCGCAATTAACCCAAGTATGGGCGTTTAACATTTTAACCGGATTATCTTGAATATCAGCCGCCAAAGCCGCCTACGGTTTTGTGTTAATACTTGATGCGATTCAAGTGAAAACGGTAATTAATTTGAATCAATTCACCGAAGCAAATTATGTTCTACTTTAATATTCTACATTAATTAACAGCCCACTATAGGGCCAGGCCTCACTTTGTGGGAGAGGGGTCATGGAACTTACTTTTTAATTTTTATTGGTTGCATTAATATTCTTTGTTTTTTTTTCCTTATATTTTTTTAATTATTGTTTTATTTTTCTACATGCTGTATATAACTAATTTTATACTAATGGCTGTGACGTCACCCGGGTCACTGCTGAAAATCAGCGCCGGGTATTGCAGATAATTCATGAATTTGTTCGTTCGTGGTAGAAGCGTAACTATTTTGAGGTCATTTGGGTGTGTTTCGAAACTTCTATTAATAGGTATTATCACAGAATACCTACGTTACAGCATAACCTAACCTAGAGAACTCGGAAAAGAGGAATTTCGACGAAGAATCAATATCTCTTTTAAATTAGCGATTGCATATAAAGAACTAAAGATATAAAGTAGTAACAGGGAAATGAGGTGTTAATACATAATTATAAGTACGTATACCAATTATTATGTCAGCCTATTCTCATCTAAAAGCCAAATCCAATTCAGATATCGTATGTCTACGGTTTGTCAAGAGCAATAGATATTAATAGAGAATATTAATAGAGAAATCGATATATTTTGACGGTGACGATTGGTTCTACCTACATGATAAATTGTCTTCAAATTGAGGAGAAGCGAAATATTGATCGTATTAATAGTATACCTCGTACCAGCGTCGTTTTATTTTCTGTGGCGTGAACTAGCTTTATAACTAGGGTAGGCACTATAGGTACCTACTAACTACATGAAATGGAAAATTCTTTCACTAATACCGGTCCGTAATGTGTCCTAGTAACTTTATGCATTTTTGAAATGCACCCCACTGATTATTTTTAACAGATTTAAAAAAGGACGATATTAATTCGATCGTATAAATCGTATAAATAATATTATTAGAATTACACAGTTTTTGTAGAGTCTAACCACAGTCTAGACCAGCGCCCAAACACGTGAGGCAAAGGACATGGCCGGAATTAGTATAAAGCTGTGCCCTGATAAAAAAATTAGTTTGCAGTGACATATAGTACCTTATTTTATAGCTTACGAGTATTAGAATACCGCTATTTAAGTTTTGAGATCAAAGAACTTTCGAGAGTCTTCAATAACATGTATACAAAAAGGCGCCTAATTATTTTAAATAGCAACGATTTTTCTGTCGTTTACCAAAGTTTAATTTAGTTAGTAGCAAATAATATCTCACTGGTCCAATAATTAGACTATATGGTTTAAAATCATTGGTATATAAGGAGATTGAGTTGGTACTAAACATTTATTCTGGTTTATCAAAACGAATTAATTCATCCCGGTCATTCATATGACTGTTTCATAAAAAAAAATCATTTCAAAAACATTTCAAATCTGTCAAAATACGATCGGATACTTGTACACTATTTTGGATGTCGCGTGGTTGTGCGCAGCTGCATCAACAATAGTAACATATTTGTATATTTATACAATAAAAAAAGCGTAAATCTTTATTTTATCATTATATGTTTATAATATTTACTTTAGTTTACAGTGTTTTGTTAATCGTATTTTTTATATTTAATTACAAACTGAAGTCCTAAAACAGATAGAATATGTATTATATGTGTATCCAAACTCATAAGCTAATGCGAGTCAAAGAAATATCCAAAATAAACAAAAAAATACGTATTTCTCGAATGTTATAGAGAAATATTTATTTTTTGCCTTAAATATTGCTTAATTTTTTTTAACATATTAATAAATATTGTAAATTCTATTCAATTTGGGGGCAGAATCCGGCCATGTCCTTTCAAAAGCGAATGTTTGTTTGTATAATTGTATGCCTGCATATTGGTCCACGCACATATTACAGAATATAAGTCGGATTATAAAAAAATATTTTTTAGTTGAACTCGCCATAGTCTAACTTGGAATAGTGCAATAACGCAGTCGAAAACAGATCTGTAGTTTTGAAATAAGGTTCAGAGTATACTGGGCACTACGGAAAGATCTCGTCAGTATTAGGTATTTCAGTGTAACAGCAATAAGTATAGAAATCGACAGAATTTTTTTTTAAAGATTATAATTATTACTTATTTCGAATATTTTATATAGATTATTTTTATCCTCCAACAAAGTAATTACGAGTAACTTACATTTTTTGTTTAATCACATCTGAAAAATAGGCATTTTAAAATCACTCATTTCCTTCAATGTTCCAGCGAGAGAAAAATGAAGAGTATTATACTTGACAAAGTACCCATCGGGCGGCGGCAACCCACGAGGATATTTTCTGCAAAATTATACATTGGTTGCACAAGAAAGAGATATTTTAATTGGTCCAAGAATTTCTTCAACATTATAAACTTAATAACGACCTACAACACGACCAGGCCCGCTCCTAGCCCGCCATTCGCATTGGAGTGGTGTAGTGGTTCTAAGCTTTATTTCCCCTCTCCTAAAAGAAGGAAAGCCTGACCCTGTGGTAAGCCGTTAGGTAATAGGTTGATAAAGATAAAAATGTCTGGCCATTACAGGTTCATCCTTTAATAGCATTATTGAACAAAGTATTATAACGTAAAGTCCAAAAAAACAAAAAGTCAACAGATTTATAATATTTAAAATAATTATGATAATGTCTTATTTGTATTTAATCTGAAGTCTAGACAAATTATTCTTGATCTCGATGTTAAAAAGCTTAGTTTACTTAAAATTTCTGTTGTGTATATTTAAAATATTATGTTAGCCTAGACAAGATATTATTATTATTTTTTTTTTATCGCCTACAACTTAGCCCTTGACTGCTATCACACCGGATGTTAAGTGATGATGCAATCTAAGATGAAGGCGGGCTAACTTGTTAGGAGTAGGATGAAAATCCACATCCCTATCGGTTTCTACACGACATCGTACCGGAACACTAAATCGCTTGGCGGTACGTCTTTGTCGGTAGGGTGGTAACTAGCCACGGCGAAAGCCTCCCACCAGCCAGACCGAGACAAATTAAGAAAAATCTCAATCTGCCCCGCCGAGAATCGAACCCAGGACCTCCGTCATATAAATCCACCGCGCATACCACTGCGCCATGTTAAGAAGCTTGGCTGTTGGACCAAAGATCAGATACAGAAGGCAAATAGTCCTGGAAATGGCAAATATTGTTAGGAGGTTCCTTACTCTGGAGCCCTGACGACCGCTTGCTTTAGCACTCAAAAGCCCCGCATGCGGAGGAGCAAATGTTTTTCAATATATTTTTATGTTAAATCAACATTGTTCAAATTAAAAAAAAAAATTAGGTAATTGTAAATAAATGTGAGAGAGTAAAATAGTCTGGTAATGTTTATTTTTGGAAAAATGTGATTGTACAACGCAGTTACGCGAGTTCCGAATATACTGTCATAATTATGTAGAACAAAAAACAAATTAATTTTTTTTAACAACAAAATAATAATTTATTTGCAGTTAAATATGTACATTAAATTAAACATTTACAATTAAATAAATAAAAAAGTAAAAGCTTAAACACTACAATAACCTAAACTATATCTAATATATAAAATTTCCCTGTCACAATGATAGTTACCGTACTCCTGCGAAACGGCTTTACCGATTTTTACCAAATTTTGTATGCGTATTCAGCAGGTCTGAGAATCGGCTACTATCTAATTTTCATCTATTTTATTTTTATTTTTAATGCAAAACAACGTTTGCCGAGTCAGCTAGTATAATATATAAAACAATTTATATATTATACTAGCTGACTGTGAAACAGTAAAAAACTTAGGAGTCATAATTAGAATTGTACAGTTTTTGTATATTAAAATACAAAATCTAAATTTGATTAGATAGATAGATATGTCAATAATATACCTACTGCGTAGATGGATTAATCCAATTGAATTAAATGGTCGACAGTTGCAGGTAATTAGCCTTCACTTGCTAATGAAAGTGAACACATTGTTAATGGCATGTATGTGTCTAAGTGCTGTTGGTAATGGATCTTACGAAGCTACTAGTTTAACCCCACACGCTATATTACCCTTTGAAGTTACAACTTAGCTCAATGCAGTAGCACGTAAGTAAGCCGCAGTTCAAAAGCCAAGACAAAATTACAGGAAGGTAACTAAGATTGTTACGAGTAGCTCTAAGTTCCTCTTCCTGTAATTTTGTTAGCTGAACGTACGTTGAACTAGTCTATTTATTTCTTTCATCGTAACCACTTTGAGTTTTAACTTTTATTGCATGGTTTGTAGATTATTATCTGCTGTTTTACTTGTGCTATTATTGCTTTTTCAGTAATTTTTTACCCAATATCATGACTCTAGATAAACGGCAATTCGCAAGACAAAATTACAGGTTCAAGGTAACTAAGATTGTTACGAGTAGCTCTAAGTTCCTCTTCCTGTAATTTTGTTAGCTCAACGTACGTTGAACTAGTCTATTTATTTCTTTCATCGTAACCACTTTGAGTTTTAACTTTTATTGCATGGTTTGTAGATTATTATCTGCTGTTTTACTTGTGCTATTATTGCTTTTTCAATAATTTTTTTACCCAAAATCATCTATAAACCTAAGAACTAAGATTGTTACGAGTAGTTCTAAGTTCCTCTTCCTGTAATTTTGTTAGCTCAACGTACGTTGAACTAGTCTATTTATTTCTTTCATCGTAACCTCCCTGAGTTTTAACTTTTATTGCATGGTTTGTAGATTATTATCTGCTGTTTTACTTGTGCTATTATTGCTTTTTCAGTAATTTTTTACCCAAAATCATCTATAAACCTAAGAACTAAGATTGTTACGAGTAGCCCTAAGTTCCTCTTCCTGTAATTTTGTTAGCTCAACGTACGTTGAACTAGTCTATTTATTTCTTTCATCGTAACCACTTTGAGTTTTAACTTTTATTGCATGGTTTGTAGATATTATCTGCTGTTTTACTTGTGCTATTATTGCTTTTTCAGTAATTTTTTATCTAATATCATGACTTTAGATAAACGGCAATTCGCAAGACAAAATTACAAAAAGGTAACTAAGATTGTTACGAATAGCTGTAAGTTTATCTATCTGTAATTTTGTACGCGCAACATTAGTCTATTTATTTCTTTCATCAATACGCTATATTTCCCTTTCACTACAATGTATTCTGTGGCTCAATGCAGTGGAAAGTGAATACTCCGCAATTCAAAAGCAAAGACAAAATTACAGGAAAGTAACTAAGATAATTACGAGTAGCTTGTTAGCTCAACATAAGTTGAACTTGTATTTCTTTCATCGTACTTTGAGCTTAATTACTTACTTTTATTACATCGTTTTATTATTTTCTGGTGTTTTACTTGTGTAATATTATTGCTTTTTGTACTTGTTTGCCCAATATTATGATTCCAAGTAAACAAAAAGTTTCCCATGCCAACGTCTGTTTATTTTGAATACTTTGCCTTAGGCTAAAAATATGATTTTCGTAACTTCAATAGATTGTTGACCAAATTAATTCATACCAAGTGTAACTTTAAACCTACAAACACTTTTCAAAAGTCAAGTCTAGATCAGTCAGTAATGCTCCATTAGCTCTTAAAGACGATTATAACTAAGTATACATTCAAATTTAATAACCTTTCGGGTCTGATACTTCATCTAAATGGTTTCGTATTACCTCAGGCACGTAACCCTAAATGCTAACGTTAGAAAACATTTATAGGAACTGTGGGAAAATATATTTGAGTGAACCAAGAAGAAATAGTGCAATAAACAGCCATTTATCATTTCCAATGTAAAAGGGTTCCGTCGACCCTTCCCCAGACAAAGCGTGGAAGAAAAGTTTGCGATACGTGACGTAGGTTAAATTTAATACTGACACCCAAACGGCTGATACATCGATATTCAATTCAGAGCGTTTCTTCTGAGAATCCAATGTAAGTTTGTGAGTTAAAAAGGATCTCTATACGTCGTAGTGATGTGGACACATCTATTTTATCTAGAAAGTACACATAAGTATGAAGTTTTTATAAGTAGGTCCAACTTACGATTTATATAGAGGAGAACTTAAACTATATAGGTGAAACAATAATTCTATAATCTACTTTTATCTGGCATCTTATTAATATAATACTGAATTTTTGAAACCTTAGATAACTCAACTCTTAGACAGACACCAGTTAGCACTTTTTAGTACTGTGACAAACTATTTACAGAAAAAAAATTTACCTAAAAATAATATATCTAAAAAGTCGGTACCAACCAAGTTTAAGGAACATTTATTTTACGTAATAAAGCAGTTTGTGGGTTCTAGTTAACGTCCTTAAAGTAGAAAAAGTAAAGTGGCTGGAACCGACCCCTAGATGTGCTTAAGTAAATTAAAGCAACTAAATGACACAGTTATTTTTTACTTTCTAGTGCATTTTGAGTCAGTTCTATTTTTTTTAATAATTTTTATTTCTTACCTTTTAGTGATATATCGCCACGTAACGTACTCGTACGATACCGAGACAAAAACCGAAATCGCTGTAAGCGTGCCTCCAAAATTTGAAGAGTTCCTTCAATTTCCCCGGGATATCATCATCCGATCCTAACATGATGACAATGGTACCACCTTGAAAGTATGCCCTTTCTAATAGAAAAAGAATTATCAAAATCGGACAACTCTGTAAAAACTTATGCGTCGTCATACATAAAAAAATTATACGTGTCGAATTGAGAACCTCCTCCGTTTTTTTTCGTCGATTAAAAAAAGCAGTAGTACATTAATGTAGTCATTAATTCAGCACTACGGAAAGGGTGTCTACGTGGTTGGAACCTCGAGGCACAACACCTAAACCTACTTATTAATAACCTCCTTATTTTGAAGTCGGTTAAAAAAGCTCTTTTTCATATTACTTACTTAATTATTTATTATTAATAACTGACATTTAATATCATGGAAAATACCGATTGACGGCCAACGTGCTCCCTGAGACATGTAAGAGATTAAAGGCTCAACATTCAGTCTAGCGGCTATAGATAAACCCTCTCCGGCCTCGCCATAAACAACTATTATATTTTATTAAGCAAATAAACCCGCAAACTCACTATTCAATCAAAATGGCCGAGTAGCGCAGTGGGTAGTGACCCTACTTCACTGTAGGGTCTGGGTGTTTATCTATATAATATAAGTATTTATGTATAATATGTATAAAAATATTCATCCGTTATCATAGCACCCATAACACAAGCTACTAATGAGTACGCTTACTTTGGGGCTATATAGCGATGTGTGTATTTGTCCTATAATATTTATTTATTTATTTAAAATATTAAGAACAACATGCAAAGGTAGGTTATTAATTAACTACCGAAGTTATTAAAGTATGACATAATTAAATTGCATAATCTAAATAGACAAGAATTGCGTTGCGCCTATATGGGTTCAAATTACAAGGTCCTTAGTACGAGTCTAGGTCTCCGTTTCACTAGTATTATATTAAACTTATCTTACTTTCTATAAATTCTTAGTGATTATTCCAAAGTTTTTTTTTTTATCGACTTACAAGTTGGCCCTTGACTGCTATCACACCTGATGTTAAGTGATGATGCAGTCTAAGATGGTAGCGGGCTAACTTGTTAGGAGTAGGATGAAATCCACACCCCTTTCGGTTTCTACACGACTTCGTACCGGAACGCTAAATCGCTTGGCGATACGTCTTTGTCGGTAGGGTGGTAACTAACCACGGCGAAAGTCTCCCACCAGCCAGACCAAGACAAATTAAGAAAAATTTCAATCTGCCCCGCCGGGAATCGAACCCAGGACCTCCGCCTTATAAATCTACCGCGCATACCACTGCGCCACGGAGGTCGTCAAAATTGATATGTTGGTAGTGTCACTGCCTTATGTCTCAAAGAACACTTTAAGAATCGGTCTCGTTCATTATCACATATGATAGCGATCGTTATAAACTTAAACATTCATCCATTCCATTGGATCAGCATGATGGGTTTAAGTTCCATAACACTTCTCGTATAACAAGGAACGCATGGACATGAAATGGACCGTAAACAAGTTAATAATTTTGACTTGACTAGAGTTTGACGAATAATTTGTCTCGGTCTGGCTGGTGGCAGGCTTTTGCCATGGCTAGTTACCACCCTTTATTTGATTTAGCGTTCCGGCACGATGTCGTGTAAAAACCTAAAGGTGTGTGGATTTCATCCTACTCAACTATCTAAGATGGAAGCGGGCTAACATCTTAGATTGCATCATTACTTAAAATAGATACCAGTCAAAGGCCAACGTGCAGTCGATAAAAAAAAAGAACTGTCCCATTAGACCAGAATGATGGGCTCCATAACACTCGTATAAGAAGGAATGGACATAGACATGAAATGGACCGAAAACAAGTTATTAAAGATGAGAGTAAGTTAACAAAGATTTGTATAAGATTTGATTACTACGGCAGTAACTACGGCCGTGTATTAGCAAAAAGGCATTACTGTACTTTTTACTGTAGTCATTAAAAGCACAGTAAAATCAAACGACGGCTGCAACAGGCCCACGGGATGCACCAATTATCCTCCCCCGTGTAACCGAGTGGAATGAAACCCAAGTCGACCCGCTGCCGTCGCCCTCCTTTCCTTATTGCTTTTATGTTTTATTTAATTTCTCCTCCTTTCACCGTCAGAGTAAAAGGACGGAAAATTATTACGAAGTTGAGGACAAATTACTTATAATAAGTGAAGTTTTACCTATTTACTTTTAGAAAAGTCATTTTTTGTTGTATTATAATAGGTCATTATCATCTCGAGCATTAACAGTCAATCAATTATTTATTTCGCTCCTTTCAGCGAATAACATGTATAAACATAGTAAATTATATTTTAGAGTTAACATTTCCGAGTATGCTCGGTTTTGGAGTTAAACGTACGTAGAGAGTTTTCTAGTGGATCTGGATGACTCGCTTAAATTCCTCGGTTTTTCGCGGAAATTAGCAAAATTATTAACTATTCATGGTGAAATTCCGCAATGTAAAACCTGCTCCAAGCACATACTCCTTCCTTACGAGTATACGTATATAGAGTAATACGTTGATTTGATGTAGGATGGCGGCCTTAGTGATATTGTTTAGTGTTATAACGATATCAGATTGTTTAGGCATCAATCATTACCGGGATGTATAACGCTATCAGCTTTCCAACTTGGGAATTAGAATGTACCTACTGGCTTACAAGAATGGAAAACTCACTAGATATTATATAAACCAAGTTCGACTGAAGACTCAATACTAGGACCACGTTACGCCAAACCACATAAACTAACCACTGGAATCCGTGCTCTGCGAAGCACGGGGTATAACGCTATCAATTCTCGAACTCTGAGCTAAGAATTTCTAATATTTTAATTCCTTAGAAGAAAAAACGTCAATTCAGAACTCGATTTTAGTAGGTACCTCTTGAACCGGTGAGACGTAGACATACCATTAGAGTACAAGGCAGTTAAAGAAAATAAAAAGAAAATCAAATACACGAGGCAGCAATCTCTCCCGCCCACGAGTTTAACCTTTCAAGTTTATCCTACGCGGTCGCCCACATATTATTGTAAAGTACAAGAAAACTTCCAACTTCGGTTAAAATATACATTCGATTATAGGAATATAAAGTTTAATTTCGCTACCTTCAATGATAAATTATTCATGGCCCCAAGTTGATTTTATCTTACATATTCACGACAAGAACCTATTCGTACTTGCGCTTCGAGCGTGTTATTTGTATGTTAATGGAAGAGTTTACTGAATCCATTACAAATTAATAAAAATTAAGTGTTGTATATACGGTTACATCAAAAACATAATTTTTATAGTTTTTGTCTGTCTTTTTTTTGGATAATCTCTGATACTGCACTTAAGATTGTAAAAATTCTTTTATAACCGACGAAACAAAACGGAGAAGGTTCTCAATTCGACACGTATATTTTTTTTTTATGTATGACCACGCATAACTTTTTACAGAGTTGTCTGATTTTGATAATTCTTTTTTTATTAGAAAGGGCATCCAAGGTGGTTCTATTCATCATGTTAGGATCTGATGATGATGTCCTGGGGAAATTGAAGGAACTCTTCAAATTTTGGAGGCACGCTTACAGCGATTTCGGTTTTTGTTTCGGTATCGGCAACTTTTTGGCTACTAGTGCCATATAATATACTATGACAGTATAGTACAAGTACGTTACGTGGCGATAAATCACTAAAAAGTAACAAATAAAAATTTTTAACTGACTCAAAACGCACTAAAAAGTAAAAAATAACTAGCATAACATAGATATGCTTAAGTAAATTAAAGCAACTAAATGACACAATTATTTTTTAACCGACGAAAAAAAACGGAGGAGGTTCTCAATTCGACACGTATATTTATGTATGACCACGCATAACTTTTTTACAGTGTTGTCCGATTTTGATAATTCTTTTTTTTATTAGAAAGGGCATAACATCCAAAGTGGTCCCATTGTCCGCATGTTAGGATCTGATGACGATATCCTGGGGAAATTGAAGGAACTCTTCAAATTTTGGAGGCACGCTTACAGCGATTTCGGTTTTTGTCTCGGTATCGGCAGCTTTTTGGCTACTAGAGCCGTATAATATACTATGACAGTATAGCACGAGTACGTTACGTGGCGATAAATCACTAAAAAGTAGGAAATAAATTTTTTTAACAAAAAATAGAACCGACTCAAAACGCACTAAAAAGTAAAAAATAACTGTTAAATAGTTGCTTTAATTTACTTAAGCATATCTAGGAGTCGGTGCCAGCCAAGGTTTCTACTTTCAAGGACCTAGAACCCACAAACTTCTTTACTACGTAAAATAAATGTTCCTTAAACTTGCTGGCACCGACTTCATAGATATATGCTTAAGTAAATTAAAGCAACTAAATGACACAGTTATTTTTTACTTTTTAGTGCGTTTTGAGTCGGTTCTATTTTTTGTTAAAAAATTTTATTACCTTTTAGTGCGTTTTGAGTCGATTCTATTTTTTGTTAAAAATTTTTTGTAGGTATATGAAAGCCACATTCATGACTTAGGCTTATTTGAAACCTAAAGGGAACTAAACGTGTGGTTAAAACAAAGGTCGTCCGCTAGTTTCTGTTTATGAAAGAGTTTACTGAATTTGTAAAAAATTGCAATCTTTATATACAGGGATTCAAACAGTCGCAGTCATTCACTTTATGCACCTCCGTGGCGCAGCGATATCCGCGGTGGATTTCAAAAACGGAGGTCCTAGTCTGATACCCGGCTAGGCCGATTGAAAGTTTCTTAATTGATTTGTTTTGTAATTAGTTATAAAGTACTGGCTGGTGGGAAGCTAGTTGCCACCCTGCCGACAAAGAACCACCGTCAAGCGATTTAACGTTCCGGTACAATGTTGTGAAAATAAAACGAAAATTAAAAAAAAATGGTTCTCTGTAAAGTCGGTTTTACTGACGATAGTTGAACGTGACAATGTCTTAAGAAAATACTGATGGAATGGAAGCATTTAATTGGTTATTAAAATTTTTAATTTAAGTATATTTGTATAAATATTAATTTAAATTAATAAAATAATTGATTTTGATTTTATAAATTTATATTTTAAATTTATAATAAATATATTAATTTATAAATATATTAATTTTTAATTTAAAATTAATATATTTAATAATTACATTTAATAGACGGATGTTGAACGCTGCCGAATGCAAAGGCCGATTGTGCTTCTTTGTCGCTCGTTCCGCGCTCTCGCTTGCACTTCAAGTCTTACATGGAACGCCTCAAAGCGAGGTAACGACGCATGACGTCATGTTTTTTCGTGCGTGCAGCCGGCTCTATCGAATTACATGACGTTGAACCGACTCAAAACGCGCTAAAAAGTAAAAAATAACTGTGTCATTTAATTGCTTTAATTTGCTTAAGCATATCTATGAAGTCGGTACCAGCGAAGTTTAAGGAACATTTATTTAACGTAGTAAAGCAGTTTGTGAGTTCTAGGTAACGTCCTTAAAGTAGAAACCTTGGCTGGCACCGACTCCTAAATATGCTTATATACGGCACTAGTAACCAAAAAGCTACCAATACTTACCCAAAAACTGAAATCGCTGTAAGTGTGAGTATAAAATTTGAAGAGTTCCTTTAATTTTCCCAGGATATCATCATCAGATCCTAATATGATGACTATAGGATAATTTTGGAAGTGTGCCCTTTCTAATAAAAAAAATAATTATCAAAATCGGACAACTCTGTAAAAAGTTATGCGTGGTCATATATAAAAATATATATGTATAAGTGTCGAATTGAGAACCTCCTCCGTTTTTTTTGCCGGTTAAAAATAAATGAGTAATACAAATGAACCTTAATCCGAATTGCTCCTGTTTATTCTCTATAATACGTCCGCATAGCGAAATGAAATTCTGAATTATGTTCACTGTTGACATCCGCTCAAAGGAAATAGCGCTCGTCTTTAAGCTCGCAGCCATGATTGTCTCACAGTTAGTTCACAGTAGACATTAAGCAACGAACTTAGTACTATAAAAGCGTCATGGCAACGTGCGTTCTAAGAAAATCATATTTTGTTACCTTATGAATATTTAGTAACTTTGTGCCCGTGTCTCACAGAGATTCAAACATTTGAACACTTAAATGACTGCCGTTGTACACTTGTTGGCATTACCCTTAATCCAGACTGGCGTGGAGGCCCGAATCGAAACGATGTGTTATCATTTTTGACAACACCAAATTAAATTATCTTTTCTCATCACTTAAGTACAAAGTTGTGTTATAAAAAAATTAAATAATACGTTGATGCGCGTCGTCCCATCTCTGAATTTTCTGTATTTGATTTCCACTTTAGCGATTTGAAAACCGAGATGACTGTTATAACTTGTATTTGACGAACATTTAGAAGCTTTCTCGTGGCTGTTGGCTCAGATATAGAAGGCAGTTCTTAAAACGGTGCATCCAAAGATGGTTACTCACTCTGACCACCTGTCTGAGCCCAGACCACCGATTGCTTCAGCTGTCAAACCACGTAGCGAGAGGACCGGATGTTTTTGACTTTTTATTTGTACTTTATAATTATTTATATTTGTATAAAAGTTGTTAAGAAATGTAAGAAAATACAGCATAGGTACACAGGCATAGTTAGTTATCGAAAAAAGCAAATGAATCCTTCTTGGCAAACTGACAACATTTTTGCTTACGAGAGACAAAGACAGAGGTCATACTCGATCGCGTTCACACAGATATCAGTCTTTTGTTTACGTTTATTCTTTCGATTCATGGACCGCACTATATATGAGAATTGAAGATTAATAATAAAATGGACGTACCTGAAACCAATCCACAGGAAAGCACAAGCCACAGCACGGTCGCCATTGCGGACGGTTCACAGGCCGCGGCAGTCGAATATTATCACTATAATGCTGAAGTAGCACATAATTCTTCCTTACGGGAGACCTGCAAAGAAATATAATAAAGGTCGAACGGCATTTTTATGAGGAACATTTGTAATGTCACCAGGGGTATTTGAATCATGAACGGGACGCCAATATTTTATACGGGAACTGCGATTTTGTAGTTTTATGGGGGATATAAATTTTTATTAGAGGAAAATGTGTCAATAAATTTTTAAAAGTCACCTTAACATGCTACTTTAGAAGTAACTTAGGGACTGAGTTTTAGAGCTGACTTATAATTTAAACTAAACTAGGACTTTGAAAACTTCTTGCTGTTTTTTTTTTCAAATATTAGACAAAAATTTTTAAACACAACCACCATAAATTAAAAAAAACAAATTTTCATGTAAATGTTCTAACAAGCAACAACATTCGGGTATGTTGTTGTATGGGTTCGATTCCCACATCTGCAAAATTTTTGTGATGAGCATGGATGTTTTCCAGTGTCTGGGTGTTTATATATATATAATAAATATTAATGTATAATTTTTATAAAAATATTCACCAGTTATCATTGTAGGTACCCATAACACAAGCTACCTAAGCTTACTTTGGGGCTATATAGCGATGTGTGTAATTGTCCTATAATATTTATTTATTTATTTATGTTGTTACGTTAGAGCAAAATTTAATTTAATAATTGCACGCCTTTTAACGGTGAAACATTGTAATCAACTCAACAAGTAAGTAATATGCAATGCTTAGTGCAAATAAACTGATTTTGATCTTAATAAAAAAGCATACCTACAGGCATTTTAAGCCAAATTAACTTAGTAAATAGCTTGGGATAAAGCTAATTAAAATAATAAGAACATTTTAGTATTTCTTTCTAAACTAGAGATAAAACAGAAGAGTAAAATATGATTCGCAAAAACAAGTTATTAGCAGATATTATTTCTCCGTATCAACTTCGCCGTGAAATTGCTCGCGTAACGAATAACGCAGTGCTATAATAAAAATATACTCAGGGGTGTAATTTATATGTATTTTGTAGCAAGCCGTGGCAATCAGACGGACGTTTGTATTGATTGTGTAGTAGCTCGCTATACCGATTTGTTACCGAGGCGAATGATACATGTAATTCATGTACTTTGCTAATGCGTAAATAACTGCCTCGTTGGTCTGGTGGTTAGGCTGTCTGGCTTTACATGGCTCTGACGTGGCGCAGGGTATGCGGTTCGATTCCCGGCGGGGAAGATGAGATTTTTCTTAATTTATCTTGGTCTGGCTGGTGGGAGAAGACGACATCAAGCGATTAGCGTTATGCCGAAACCGAAGATTGACATCATATCCATCTTAGATTGCATCATCACTTAACATCAGGTATGATAGCAGTCAAGGGCCAACTTGTAGTCATTAAAAAAAAAAATGTCAAGAAGATGACAAAGGCAGAATGGGACAAAGTAGAAGGTCTAAGGCACTCAAAAAAGTTCATGAGTAACATTAAGGCAGATTTTCTAGCGAAGGTAAGTCAACTGAGCAGGAAACAACTAAGGTATGCCATAGCAATGTACACAGGCCATTATAGCACCAGGTCTATGCTCCGCAAAATGGGTATTTCTGAGGATCCTATCTGCAGGGCTTGTAATGAAGTCACAGAGTCCATGGAACACATTTTGTGTGAATGTGACGGATTGAGAAAGCGAATGGATCTCCTGGGGGTAGCCTATCCACTGCCAGAAGATTACTGTGCCTCCAACATTAGAGCAACCATCCAACTATTAGATTGGGTGTTTAAACTTATATAGGGGAGGTGAGGGCGGGGCGAGTATAAAAGATCCATACGGGTCGAAGTGCATCCGCTAGGGCGGAACTCACCATACTAATAATAATAATTATCTTTTATACTTGGATGATAGAGAATTTCTGTAATCTACTAGCTTCTAAAACCACCGTAGTCCAAACTGCACAGTTGTATACCTTGTATAGGTATGTTAAGACAATATTCTGTCAAGCTTTCTACTTTTATAAAAATAATTTGTATTTCTTTTAAAATATAATTAATTTGCAATCCTGGAAAACGTGGTATGAGAATTCATACATTTTCCATAAAAAAATAAAAATTTAAACCGTCATTTTCATGTTTGAGTCACACTATAATATTACATAACAACTGTGTTATGTAATATTAAAAATGTGTACCAGAACATGAAAATGTTTCCATAAAAAAATAATAATTTAAACCGTCATTTTCATGTTTGAGTCATACTATTACATAACACAGTATTCGTGAGTCAGAAATATTATAGTGTTTCTAATTTTAGAAACTATAAATTAATTTAAAATTATTATTGAAACAAAAGAAACAACAATTAAGTGCAATAAACTATGTTCTCATAAAAACAAAACAAAATACAATGTAGGAAACATTTAAAAATTAATTCAATAAAACACAGTAGGTAATCTTGATCGAAGGGGTTAATAGAGGAGCTGAAAGCCTTTGTGCGTGATCGTGGCCGTATTGTTCTGACAAGCGGAAGCCGATTTACACCATACAATAACGTTACGATTAGTCGTTAGTAGCCTGTTTTTAGAGTGAAATTATATTTTGACAGCTGAAATAATGATGATAATTAGTTTTAGCTCTAAAAACAGATTCGATACGTTTTGGATCTGTTTTTAAAAAGAATATGGAATTTATGGAATAATTCTGAGCTTTTCATTCTTCTGTGAAATGTTCAAATTCAAGCCCGGAGTTTGGAAATTGGTGGTGTTACACCTCCGTGCCTCGGAGAGCTCGTTAAGCCATCATCAACATCTGATAGTGATCGTTAATAAATGAAACATTATCACCCTAAGCCCGACAGCCCGCATTGGAGCAGCGTGGTGGGTGTACGCTCCATATCCCCTCTCCTATAAGGAGGGAGGCCTGGCCCTCTAGTGTGCCGTTAATAGGCTGATAATGATGATGATGATTTGTAGTAGAAAGTTTCATATATCCTTGATATATATTGAGGATACTCTATCCTTAATATCTCTACGAGGCGTTCATGAGGAATATCGTAATAACATAGCTAACATTACAACTATTTAAAAAAAACTACTAACTACATCTCGTCCAAACCAATTTTCGTTAGAAGTTTGTATGAGAATGTACATTATATATTTTTTGGCAACGGAACCCTAAAAATCGTAATTGTGTTAATCCACCTTCAAGCTTCGGAGCTAGAATTAGAGCTTATTTTATATGTCGTGCACGTTACGTTGCAGTCGCGTAAAAGCGCTTTGTACTAGAGCGCGTGACGTTGTCACCGCAGTCGTTACCAACCCCGACAACAGATTTTGATAGCGTTTTCAGCTCTTTAGTTTTTTGAAGTGTTTTAGACTATAAAGGTGACCTACAAATTCATGACGAATCCAAAATAGCCTTCCAAAAAATATCTTTTTGTTTCTATTTTGTGAACAGTATTGTACAGAATAGGGCGTGCATTGTAAAGTTATCTATTAGATAGATACAGGAGGCGTATAGCGTGTTTATACAAATATCTAATTTATAATCCTAACCGAACTGTCTTTTCGAAATTAAAATATCTATAAAGGTGCGAGTTCATAGCCGACAGCCAACGACAACTGCAGATAACTCATATTGCAGCGACCTTTTAGTATGTATTTCTATGAAATAAGATTCTATGAAATAATATTGAGACGTCGTTCCCAGAAAAATAAATATAAATCATCAGTGTCGCTGCAACACGGCGTTTGCTGTTGTCATCTGGCAGTCACCTGTTGTCTAGTTTGACGATCTCCGTGGTGCAGTGGTATGCGCGGTGGATTTGTAAGACGGAGGCCCTGGGTTCGATTTTTCTTTATTTGTCTTGGTCTGGCAGTTGAGATTTTTCGCTGTGGGTAGTTACCACCCTGCCAACAAAGACGAACCGCCAAGCGATTTAGCGTTCCAGTACGATGTCGTGTAGAAACCGAAAGGGGTGTGGATTTCGTCCAACTCCTAACAAGTTAGCCCGCTTTCATCTTAGATTGCATTATCACTTAACATCAGGTGTGACAGCAGTCAAGGACCAACTTGTAGTTGATAAAAAAAAAGTTACGAACTTGCACTTTAACATAATATATATTTTGCTTGCATTTATGTCTATGCACTTTATCTAATCAAACCAAATCAAATTAAATCAAATTTTTTTATTTTAAGTAGCCTGTTATACAAGTGCCTTTGAAAAGTCAAGCCAGTTAGTACATAGTGACTTTACCACCCTTTTTCTGCCGAAAAGAGCCGATAAGAAACTCAGCAGTTGCTATTTTAAAGCTGATTGTTACAATTTGTATTGTATAATTTACTATCTTTTTTACGTAGCCGGCTTACAGTTTCTAAACTTTATTTTATTTAACTTAACAAACTTTATATTGAACACTAATTAATACATGCTGAGTTATTTGCCAACTTATTTAATGTTTATTAATTGTTGCTACAAATAGATACCTACATATATTTAATGATCGTTTATATAAATGTATTATAGAGCAGCAATGTGAAACGTCCTTACGTGATTTATTAATAATTGGTTATTCAGTAAATAGCATTTAAGATATTTATAATATATAAGATAGCGTTTTTTTGACGATCTCCGTGGCGCAGTGATATGCGCGGTGGATTTATAAGACGGAGGTCCTGGGTTCGATTCCCGGCGGGCAGATTGAGATTTCTCTTAATTTGTCTTAGTCTGGCTGGTGGGAGGCTTTCGCCGTGGCTACCATCCTACCGACAAAGACGTACTGCCAAGAGATTTAGCGTTCCGGTACGATGTCGTGTAGAAACCGAAAGGGGTGTGGATTTCATTCTACTCCTAACAAATTAGCCCGCTTCCATCTTAGATTGCATCATCACTTAACATCAGGTGTGATAGCAGTCAAGAACCAACTTGTAGTCGATAAAAAAAAGTATCACGACTTTATACGGTGAACATATTTATTATGTTACCCTATTGTACAATGTTTGTGATATTTATTGTAAATAGAAAAACTTTAAAAATAATTCTAACATGGATTTCGTGCAAGTACAAGTTCCTTTGCATAATTTAACTGCCCAATAACATGCATGTCTAAAACTAAACGAGAGAATATTTACCTCTCCTACCCTCTATTTTAACGGTTTCAAGTAACTTGCCCGGATTTATAGCTCTGGTTTTTAAGTTGCAAATACAACAATTTTTAGTGCAGTTTTTTCATAATTCTTCTTGATACTTACTACTGACACTACAATGGTACGTAAAATACACCGAATTCCATATATTTTTAACTCTCATTTATTTTTATTTACATATTTTTTTAAAATTTTTAACAATGTTATAGGTATATAATACAATCATATATAAAAAAACACTATTAAAAATTTATAAAAAAAATCTGTTCCTCCACTTGCGGAGCCTTTGTGAGCCCAAGCAACCAGTGGTCAGGACTCCAGAGTGAGGAACCTCCTCAAAATACGCGCTGTTTCAAGGACTACTGCCTTCTGTATCCGATTCTTGATCCAACAATTAAGCGAAAGCTTCTTAAGGTGTTGGTCGAAGCTTTTCGCAAATAGACCATTGACTGAAATGACTATCGGAACAATAATAGTTGACTCAACATTCCACATGGCGGTAATCTCGTGAGCAAGGTCCAGGTATTTTGATATATTTCCTTTTCAAATACACCGAATTATTAGTATATTATTAGTATGCTTTATTACTATGTAAATGCCAATACAATCCAGCACCTCAATAATACGGACATAGCAAAACGACTATCAATTATTTTCTGTTTATTTTAATATAGGCTGATACTTGAATCCAATCACACCTGTAACGACAGTTAAGAAAGGCATTTCATATAAATTTACACAAACCAGACGAAGTAATAAATAATCTTAATCATAAGTTGAGGAATGAGATCTCCAAATCTAATATTAAATTTAAACTTAATTACTAATTAATTACTGTTCCTGTAGGCTTAAGCTAATTTTAATATATAAGACGGATAGCACGCCTTGCAAATCCTAGTGGTTTTTAGCGTGTTATAATGTTTACTAATAAGTTGATTTGTATGATGATAGTAAATAAAAAATAAAAAAAAAGTGTCGCTGCGGCACTTCGTCTATTTTGTGTAAATTGGGAATGAGGGAAAGAAGACCAGTCCATATAAAGAACTATCTACGTAGATTCCACTCCTGACTAAGTTTGAAGAAGAGCTATCTAAAACGTCTTAACATTAAACGATTGAACTATTGTCTCACGTATTACTAATAAAATTATTATTATAAAAACAAAAAACCCGATTGCTTAGAAGTTATGAACTGAAAAGAGAAAAACAAGGATCACTATATCTGTATAAAATTCAAAATACTTTATGGTGCTGCAAACAGGGACAAAATACTTTAGCGGGGAAAGAAAGATCTACCAAAACTAGGTTTGCCCCACCTGCAGCACCATAAAGTATTTAGTATTTTATACAGATATAGTGATCCTTGTTTTTCTCTTTTCAGTTCATAACTTCTAAGCAGTCGGGTTTTTTGTTTTTATAATAATAATTTTATTTGAGACTTTTTAGTTTTAGTTTATGGTATAGAAATGAGACGGTACACTTAGTACACTTTTTGCCATTTTTTGTTAAAAAAGTAATATGAACATGATAATATGATATTTATATTTTTGAAATGGTCTTTTTACGACCTCTCAATTGGTACCCACACTGCTAAGATAAGAAAAAAAATACACACATCCCCCCTTTTTCCCCCATTTACAGCCGCCATTTTGAAAATTTATATAGCCGATGTCACTACCACAAATTTGACAAATTCAACGACACCTCACATGTCAAAATCCGTTCAGCCGTTTAGGCTGTAGCGCGTGCCGAAGAAATGGACATACATACATACATACATACATACATACGCTCGAAAAACATAACCCTTCTTCTGACGCAGTCGGGTAACAAAAGAGTTACATATAGACGGAAAGAAAAGGCACATCACGACGACAAAACTTACTGTTGTTATTTAAAAAGCGAACCTTATTTCACGTAATATATCGACAGACTGAGTGCGTCCGTACTGCTCTGGGTTATAAATTTCTCTCCGGGGAGTAATTTTATAACTATCTTCATGTCTAATTTATCATCATTTATCGTCATTAAAGTTTAAAGCCGGTAATAAATTTAAACTGCGTTTTCTTGTATTGTTTACCGTGATACATTTGTTTATTCGACAATCTATGCTCTTACATTTTTAACCGACGATAAATAACGGAGGAGGTTCTTAATTCCACACGTATATATATATTTTTTATGTATAACCACCATTTTTAGAGAGTTGTTCGATTTTGATAATTCTTTTTTTATTAGAAAGGGCACACTTCCAAGATGGTCCCATTGTCATCATGTTAGGATCTGATGATGATATCCTGGGAAAATTTAAGGAACTCTTCAAAATTTATTGGCACACGTGCAGCGATTTCGGTTTTTGTGTAAGTATCGGTAGCTTTTTGGTTACAAGTGCCGTAAATATATTATGACAGAATAGTACGAGTACGTTGAGTGGCGATAAATCACTAAAAAGTAAGAAATAACTGTGTCATTTATTTGCTTTAATTTACTTATTTTTATCTATACTAAAGCCAAACTGGATTGAGAATACTTGTCAATAAACAAATTAAAAATGAAGGTAGAAATCACTAGTCATTTTACACCTATTTTTTTTTAATTAACTAATTAATGACGAATCCTTGACATTAAATTAGATTATTAAGCTTAAACCTAATTAATTACGATTAATAAATTCAATATCTTTCAAATAAGATTATTTATAATAACCAAACAAATTTTACATTTATTAGGCATAAAATGTGTTGGATTTTCTACCATCATTTTAAAAGTTATAAGCATTCGTAACACATTGGAAAATTAATCTTTTCCAATTTTATTTTTCCGGAATTTTCCCGATTCCACGTTTCCCCAAGTGAGTTACACAGCTGCGTTGGAGAGGTCGTCAAAATATTGCATTTAATTAAAATTGTAAATTGTCCAGTGTAAGGAAATTGTTTTTGCTAAATATAATTAGTCATCTCGCTTCAAGCTGATGCTCGACTACCGCAAGAGAATGAACTCAAAAAATCTTCTAGCACCACGAACCAACCAAAAAATATATTTAAAAACAAAATAAAAGGTAAAGTTAACTACGAAGATATAACTATAGATGGAATCTACGGCTTAAAGGTGCCAATTCGTAGCTATCCGTTAGTTTCGCTGCAACACGTTGTCAAAAGTTGTCATCAGTGTGGCTAGTGTAAGATTTTACCGCGTCGATATCGAGAACGGTAAACGCAAATTTTATATGACACTGACACTCACCCATTTGAGTTTTTTCTCGATACTGCCAGGGGCGCTGCTTCAATTCCATATAAAATTTGCCTTTACGCGAATGTGAAGTTTTCGATTTGTTTTGGTGAAAGCTCACACTAGGCGCTCTGGAGACAATTAGGGAAAGAAAAAATACTTTAGTGTATTTTTAATAATTTTTAAGTTGTTTTTTCCCAAATACCAAGGCATGTATATGGAAAACAACTTTCATTGACAACACAGCTTTTTTAAAGATTATTTTAAAAAGTACAAATAAGCATATTATGATTATTAAACTTTATTTAATATGTATATAGTAAAAGTATAACAAAAAGTGCACAAATTGCCCGCGGATATTGTTTGCTCATTTGTTGGTTATAAGGCAGCCTTTTCACTATATGTGGGAGTCGTAGTCTTTCCCTATTCGACGTTTTTTTCGTAAAGTTGCCTGAGCTTATTCTAAGCGACGCTGAGAATGTGTCACATGTAATCAAACTATGTGAATAATCCATTAATTTTTTTTTCAATCATTTTAGGCAAGTTTACATCAAATACTAATGCTAAGGTAAAGTTATTTAGAATAAGTAGATTCTTTCATATTATATAGACCAGCGCTTATAGTTGCAATTACATCTGTTGATAAGCGAAGATGCAACCTAAAGCGCTTGCCTTGTTGTAAGCGGTAGGAAAAATGGAAGCGGAATTGTATTATTGATGTATTCCTGTTAAGAGGTTATTCCTGTTAGGAGGGAGGCAGGATTTTGTTATATAATACAGTATTCGAAAATTGATGGTTTGCGAGTAATTTGAATTTTGATAAATATTGGATTAAAAATACGATTTAGACCGCTTAAAATATTAAAAAAAAAAAACTAGATATTTGGGTGTGATATTTTTGTTGCTTTTGTCGGAAAATATTGTAATTATTAATAATAAATACTAAACATATTAAAAATTAAAAACTATATATTAAATAAATTTAAAAAATTAAAAATTTATTATATAAGTGTTTTTTTATGTCTATCGAAAATAAACACAAATAAAAAAAAATTCCTTGTGATTAAATCTGCATTTTAAAAACATCTACATTTATCCAGCTTTCAAATAGGTACTTCTCTTGCAAGGTTTAGTGAAACGATGGATATTGATAAAGGAACAATAAAAGTCTAGTTTTAAAATTAAATTACATGCATTCTGTAATGTAATTCCATAACTACGTGTCAGGATATAAAGAGTTTGACCCTATTATGAAAATAGGGGAGAAAGACGAAAGAACGAGACAAGAACTAGACAGAGGCACTGGTGGTAGGTCAAAAATGGCAGGTACACCAGTGCCCGCATTCTGTAACGTAATTCACATTTAGTAACTACAGTAGACAGGATTACTTTCATTTCGTTAGCTGCAGCTATTATTTTTTGAATAAGTTCATCGCGGGTTGATATTGAAGAAGCATCATAAACTAAAGTTTTTAGGTGAGTTACACATAAAAATCTATTGGTGTTAAGTCTAGACATCTTGCTGGCCAAGGGATTGGTTCTCTTCTGCCAATCCAACGATATTGAAATGTCAAATTCTTATATACCTGCACCGATGTTCTAAAATGTACAGGACAGCCATCGTGTTGGAATATCATCCTTTGTCTCGTTTGTAAAGAAACATTTGCCATTGTCGATGGCTATCCTAAAGGAGAATTTTTCCTATAAGAAATTCTGATCTGCAATCTTGTCGCTAATTGGCTTTTACCATTTTAATTTAATAAAATATCAGGTATTGTTAATCATATCATTGCCTTGCACATTACACGTAACCTGTATGCAAAGGCAACCTTAATAGCAGTGTTTTGTCTATACCTACGAACTATTGTGTGAACCGCCAGATGGACAAAGCACACAACAAAAATGAATTTTATACACATTTTAAAAATACTCAGGCCTACAGTTTGGTTTTTGTTGCAGTGAATTCATATTTCCGTTTTTATTTTTTGTTGCAAAGATGCGGTAGAGTCTGCTTCAACACCACGGTCATTTTCAATTGCTCAGAAGAGTATTAAAAATTCTTTTTACCGCAAAATTCGCGGATAACTATTCGAATTTATGTTTGCCTTATTTTTTAAGATAGCCTTGCCTTCCCACCTTTAAATTGTACCTACATTTTACGTCTGAAAAATGTAAGTAATAATTTTAACTAATCAAATCCATTTTATTTCCCCAGACTGAAAGAGGGCTGTTAAAAGTTTGATTTGTCTGTATGTATGTCTGTGCACAAAGAATGACCCTTTACGATGCATTTTTTTTGTTTGAAAGTTGCCAAAACTAACATTGTTGTTAGCTTTAAACGATGAAGATCCTAATTAAAATTAATAAATACAGTTAGTTACAATTAGATAGAAAAAATAATAATCCAAACGGAAAATACAGCCATTTTCTAGTAAACTTTTCTCAATAATTTGCTAATCTAAATGATGTTAAGACTGTTGGGGAATTTTCAAAATTATTTATTTTATCTTGTTGATGAAATCCCTTTTAATGAAAGTATATTTACCAAGATACCTCTGTCTTCAATCTTAATAAAATGCCGCTCTCTGTACGTATAAATAAGGTATGTTTATGAAATAATGTCTTATGTGGGTCGACGCCTACATTAATCAAATAAAAGATTGAGGACAATAATATTGTTTGGATACATAACACCGACGGATAAAAATAAAGATGGAGAGCAAATCATTGTGGTCGAACGTAACGACATATTTTTTTTACCTAACAAAGTGATATAATGTGATATTGTGAATTCACTTGCATTTATCCAAGTATCTGGCTCGAAGTATACCTATACGTGATTGAATCAGAAATGAGAAGAACCAAATGTACCGACATAAATCTACTAGTCGTAATACTAAAGTGGCATTTTTGGGCAAAGTTCAAAAAGATATATGTTGGAATTTATGGCAACCAGGCAATAAAAAACGCAATACTGGTCGACACCAAGTCGACTGATGACATTGAGTGGGTTACAGGGAACCGCTGGAAGTAGGTGACTCATTTAGAAGTATGTACAAGAGACATACATACCTATAGCTAGAATCGTAATAATGAACTTGATGACGCTTCAACTATATATGACGCAATTGGTGCACCAAGACATTGTGCCTTGCTGAACCAACAAGGTTCTATTTCTAAATAAAAGGGTAAATTCTTAAAAGAACTTTTTATCTTCTAAATTGGCTCAGTCGGGTCAGTTATTAATAAAATTATTATTCAATAACTTTAATTTTACTTAATTATTTGAAGAAAGTAAAGTGATTTTTGAGAATTGACGTATCTCATCCAGGGATTAGCTGTCACAGAAGAACAAACCTTTGAATACACAAGTGAATGCGCAAACACGGGAACACTCTTATGTACTTCACTCTCGAAGTCGGATCGGACAGTAGACATACCTACAGACACCACCTACTCACTTGACAATGATTAGTCATAGGATTGACGGCTTAACATTATAGTCTAAGATCCGAACTAAAATCGACCTTCACCGAACTGATAATAGAATGAAATATATTTCATGACAAATTTAGTATATTAGAATATATATTAAAAATATGTTGCCCAAAAAAATCCTGGACAAACTATTTTTTATTATTGTTTAAAAAATAATTTTTACACTCTAGTAAACAGTAAGCGTTATTTTGGAGCAACTTATGTCGTGAGTTGTAAAAAAAATAATAAATTCAATTGTCAATATAAATATTTGTATAAATTTTGATAAATATTTATTGATTTAGCTGATTTTATAGCAACCTATTTTCAATATATTTTCTAATATACTAAATTTGTCATGACGGCTCAACATTACCTTGTACCTTGAGGTGCCTATTGTTAATATTTAAGTGTTTTAATATATTATACTAGCTGTGCCCGCGGACTCCGTTCTACGTTAGAAATATTTTTGGTCGACCCGTTTGTACCGCGTAATACTTCAGATAGAAAGTTCGGGATAAATAAAAAAATGATGATAGCGAGTACCTAGATTGAAGAAATTAGTAAATTTATTAGAACAAAGAAAACAAAGAATAAAATGTAACTGCCTATATCGCCACGCAACGGCCGGGGCGGTGCGCGCACCGCACGCTTTTATTTCGCTAATATCTTTGAAGATATTTGTCTAAGCTGTAAAGAGTTAAGGGCAGTTCTACATAAAATTTTCGTTTTAGTTAACATAGTTATAAATATTAATACAAAATGGGCTAAATTAGCTTTACACATAAATTATCTCTTTTGAATCCACAATTTTAACTGTAAAAGCAGTGTGTTATCCGTAGGAGATAGACATAATTATGCTATCGCAGACTTTTTTACAGATTTTGATACGTTCTTTAATATACGTTCTTTAATATATAGTAGTACATTGTTTTGTTCTATACTCAATAGTTTTCGCAGCGCACGTGATTAAAGCATTTTTTACACTATTTAAATGTAAATAAAGATGCGTAATTATTTTGGAATTTTTATAGCCTATGACACTCCACAATAACGTAGCTTTCTATTGGTGAAATAATTTTGAAAATTGGTTAAGTAAATCCAGAGATTACCCCTTACAACGTCACAAGCTCTTTCTCTTTATAATATTAGTATAGATAAGTTATAATCTATAATACATACCTACTAAGTATAAGCGACATACCACTGATCTATTGACTCTTTACGAGATCTCCAAAATTGTAGACACTGGATTGACGTCTGGATCGGATTAAAGACGTTCACTAAAATCGGATTTCCTGATACTTCCACGGAAAGGGATTGAATATAAAAAATATCCTTAAAAATTTTCCTACAGAACGAATATCATAATGTATCGCACGAGTTTCTATGTTAATGATATGTGATAACGTTAGCGGGGCGTAAAATAAACGGAAATTTGATGATCCGACGCTATGTTGTGTGCGACCGAAGCAAATTATCCGTATTAATAACTTTCCTGGTACGGTTTCTAAACGAAGGATGGAGAGAAAATGTTAATAATTGCGAACACCCACTCATATATACAACACAGGTTTGAAAATTAAATGAAATGGGTTTTTGTAAGATAAATGATATAATTGGTTGGCTCTAATTCAATATTAAGTTATGGCCGCCAACCCACGTTGCAGCAGTATGCCCATCAAAGCGACAAAGCAATTTTCAAAACTTGTCTGACTTTTTATATATCAACTCAGATAAGTATAATATATATAGGAAATTATTCAAAGAAATTATCAGAAATTGAATGAGTGCTTTAATAATAAAAGAAACTGCTGTTGCAAAAGAAGTTGACTTGTTTATTGCAGATGTAGTTAGCAACTCCAATCATAACATGTAAGAAATTCAAAACCTCAACATGATACACAAGTACATGGAACAGTTGATAAATTACAGGAAAAAAATAACATATCATACTACAGTGATTTTGATAATAATGTTAATATGATTGAACGTCCTTGTGAAACTATTGTAATAGATAATGATGATGAAAATGAATCAATAGAAAATAAGGAAGCAAAAGACTAATGTGCTAAATTAATAGGGAAAAGTGCAAATAACACATTAAAAGTACCTACATGAAGCTTATCACAATCCTTTTGATAAACGTGTTATTGCTGAAATTGATCTAACCAATGTCAATGTTGACCTAATTTATTAAAATCAATCTTTAATTAACAAATATAATGTGTTCATAAAATTGTCACAAATTTTTAATGATCATTGTATCAACCATATTATGAAGACTAATTTGAAAGCTGAATAACTTATCCACTCAGGTGTTAATTGCAACTACCTCGGATGACCAACATAAGGAAACTAAAAAGCTATTTTTATTAAGTCGTTTAACTTCCAGTTTTAGAACTTAAACTTAGTTTATTCCTGTTACATACTGTGAACAACCTTAAATCATCGTCAATAGTTTAGGAAGGCAGGATGATTTATGAGCGAATAGCGGAAATATCCCAATACAGTAGTTGATAGATGAATGCTAGGTATCCAAATTGTTGTATGAGTTTGTGTTTGTTACTACAATGATGTTACATTATCATTTTCAGCTTATTAACAGCCCACTACAGGACCTAACCTCCCTCCTTATAGAAAAGAGGATATAGACTATAGACCCACCACGCTGTTTAAGTGCAGGTTGGCCGTCTTAGGGGATAATGTTTAATTTAACGATGACTATTTGATGTTAATGGTAGTGACCGGGATCCACGGAAACGAACACACCAAATCATGGAGTAAAATCACCAACTTCCTTTCTCCGGGATTAGAATTTACTTAAAATGTCTTCAAAAGAAGAAAGAAAATCAAAAAAGTATTCCACAACTTGATCCAGAATTCAAACCCAGGACTAAGTTATCGAAGCCACATAGGAGAACCATTAAACTAACGAGGCAGTCAAAATACAAGCAAGCAGAAGCAATGGTAAGTTTTTGAAACTCTTAACAGAAATTTAATACTATTTATTTAAGAAATAAAATGGAACGTAATTTTGTACACATTATTCCTAAACATGGCCTTGTCTATCCAAGCTTTTCCGTTGCCTCCGTGACCTAGAAAATGTAAGCTGCAAGTTTAAACGTGGTAAAAGTCCTACATAATTTAAATAAATCTACTTATGCCTATTTTTTACCTCGTTTAAAATAGCTTTGTGTCCTTGTACGAACGGCCCATCGAAATTTAATCGAGGTTCAATTTAGGTATTTAATTAGTTAATTGCCTTTTTTGGTGACATTTTCTTTTTTAGCCTATACAATTGGCCTTGTCCATGCTTACAATTTTGTAATCGAGTAGCACTGACAAGACATTTTAATAAATAATTTACTAGCCAACGCCCGCGATTTCACCCATGTGGCAAACAGTGTGTTGTAACCTAACAAAAGAACTAAAAATAAAAATAAATTACGTAAGCCTCTTTTAAAAAAAATGGTTGTAGCAAGTGATCCTCAAACGATATATATATGTTATCGCGGTCTTTTTTTAGTTCTTGTAAGGGCTTGTACACAAAACTGCGACGACGTCGCATCGCAAAAACCTGCGAGCTCGCACGTCGCATCGCAAAAACTTACGAATTGATTCGTATCGCACATTCTTGCGATGTTACGTCACACTTGTTAACAACACTTTTTTGATATGTGGGAATTTTTTTATACCACCACGCATAACTTTGTATACTGTAGTCCGCTATTGATAATTATTTTTTATTAGAAAGGGTACACTTCGAAATTGGCCCCATAGTCATCATGTTAGGATCTGATGACGAGATCCTGGGAAAATCGACGGAACACTTCAAATTTTAAAGGCATAGGCAGCGATTTCAGTATTTATGTAAGTGTCGCTTTTTGGCTACAAGCGTCGTAAAATGTACTCTAATAGTACAGTACTGGTAGGTTGGGTGTCAATAAATCACTAAAAAAATAAAAAACTGAACCGACTTCAAAATGATTTCTACTATAAGGTTATTTATTACCTATACTATAACCCACAAAGTTCTTCGTTAAACAAACGTTCCTTAAACTTGGATGGCACCGACTTCACCGATATGCCTAAATGGATTAAAACAACTAAATAACACAGTTATTTTTTACTTTTTAGTGTATTTTGAATTCGGTTCAATTTTTAATTATTATTTTTTTATTTCACTGATTGAGGAGTGTCCTGTTCTTTGGGACACTAGTAAGGAATGGTTACCCTTTGTCGTGGAAAGGAGACGCCTTGCCGAAATCGCATCGCAGCAATTCGTGTCGCAACTTTTTGCGTTGCGAATTCGCATCACGTCGCATCGCAGTTATGTGTACAGACCCTAAAGAAGAACAATTCATCCATACAATGTTTTGTAACATCTCAAATAGATAAAGCAGCGTCTTCGATGAAAGCTCCCAGTCTTTAGGAAAAAAATGTTTAGCTATAAAGTATAAATGTATGATAGGATGTTAGTTGTAAGTTAGGTTAATTAGATATTAGACCAATCTTATTAAGAAGTTCTTTGTAATAAAAAATATATTGTACACAAGTTCCCAAACTAGAGGGACCAGAGTTGTGATGTATGCACATACACACACCTAGATATGTTTATGTGTAGGTAGCTTACAGCGCCGCCGCGGAGTTACAATAAAGTCAGTTATGTACCAAGCCGTGTTTCATTCATACGTATCACAGTTCCCAGACAGCTTAGATTTTTTGACTTTTCCAACCATTCACGTCATATTTCATCCAATTTACATAAAACTTTAACAAATGATACACTTAATCTTTCGCAGGAACCACTCTATCTTTTAGTGAAAACCCCATTACAGTCCGCTTAGTAACGTTTGAGTTTATCGCGAACAGACAGACAGACGCAAACATAAATATTCTAAAAGACTATTTCTTTATTCCGTCAACTGTGCATTATTCATAGTCAACTTCACTGTGACTCAAAATATAAATATATATTATTAGAAATATCATCAGAAGGGGTCAAAAGGCACAAGCAGAAAAAGAACATTAATCAAAATATCAACACGTTTTTATTACAAAACTTCCTTAAATCAAATCAAAATGAAACAATCTGACGGTAATCACACAATTTACTTAACGAGCATTTACAATTTATTACACTAACTTTTAACAAAATTAACTGGCAGCATAACTGCACACAAAGATAACACACAAAATAATACCATAATCACTTCACCATGAGGGTTTCGTTTATATAACCGCCCGTAACCGCTAGTTTTTGCTACAGTCTACCACAACAACACAAAACTGGCACCTCTATAGTCTATGGTTCGCAATGCTGCCAACAATATATATATGCAAAGGAAATCGTAAAAATCGGACATTTTTAGGTCTTGACAAAAAACAGTACCGATGTCTCAGTTTGAAATATGGTCACATTTCAAAAACTTGCTTTTTAACTTGCTTCGTGAACGCTAGAAGGAAATCAAACTTGGAAATAGAACGAAATAGGAAGTACTGCAGACATAATCGTAGTTATCCTGTCTACTTATTGTCCGGCGTGATTTTTTTAAGCTTATGTTCATGAAGTTTAAGGCGAAAGTTTGTGAGTACCTATGAGTGTGTATGAATTCTCTGAAACAATAATATAGCTTACAAAAGGAAAAAGCATCAAAATACTTGGACCTTGCTCATGAGTTTACCGAATGTGGAATGTTGAGTCCATCATTATTGTTCCTATAGTTATTTCAGCCAATGGTCTTGTTGCGAAAAGCTTCGACCCACATCTTAAGAAGCTTTTGCTTGACTGTTGGATCAAGGGTCGGATACAGAAAGTGATGATTCTTGAGACGACGCGTATTGTGAGGAGGTTCCTCACTCTGGAGTCCTGACCACCGGTTGCTTGGGCCCTCAAAGGCCCCGCAAGTGGAGGAGCAATTTTTAATAGTGTTTTTATATGTTTTTGTATGACATTGTTAAAAATTTTAAAAAAATTGTAAATAAATAAATCATAGATATAATAGCTTAGGTACATATCAGAATAACACAGGTCACATTTTATTCACTACTATTATGAAGATTTGATGAGCCATAAAAAAGTTAACAGTATTTTTATTATTGTTCAGTTTATTATAATTCCCGAAAAAATTTAATATGACATTAATTATAGTATTTTTTTTATTTAATTTATTATATGAAAGTTATAATCGTAAAGTTAGTCGAATTGCAAATTTCGTCCAATAACGTTTTCTAGATTCCATTTTACCAATATGGCGATGCGAATGGCTGTGTTTAGAAAGAACACACATAATCTATAAAATTACTTATTTTCGAAACTATCGAAATACTTTTTGACAAAATCCTTTTTTAACCTGTAACTATACTGTGTAGTCGGATATTTCAACTAGGTTTACTTTATTTAATAGAAAGAATATTTTATTTTTCTAAATAGTTAATTGATAATCTGCTGATAATTCTAGTATCATATCATAGCTGAATAAAGAAAAATAAAAAATGGCAACATCGTAAAAGGATAGCTCTACTTTTATAACTGCCAATCCTGTTTACAGACTTGCTCGAATAGGAACCAATGTTAGCCTTGGTGGATGCGAGACTTTGAATATTCAAGTGTGTTAACCCTTCGTGTTCGAGGTGGGATATTTAATACCTTAAACCAGCAATTCTTTTATATCTTTATATAAAATTCTCGTGTCACAGTTTTCGTTGCCATACTCCTCGAACTGGCTATTTCATTTTTACGAAATTTTGTTTATACGTAGTCAAATGCAGGTCTAATAATTGGCTACTTTCTAATTTTTATCTAAATTTGTTTTTAAATTTAAAATGCAAAGCAACATTTGCCGGGTCAATTCCTAAACATAAAGAATAAGATCTTTTTTCGGAGTTGCAATTTATATATCAGTGGATAAGTATTCAATTGATTTAGTCCTATGTTGAACAGCAAATTAATTTTGTTTTATTCGTGTTTTAGATAATGAAATACCGGCACTGCAACACTTAAGCTACTTTACAATAGATTGCGTTATCATATAATTTGTGTCAATAAATAATTTCCAGAAATAAAATACCAAGCAAAACTCGGTCAACCGGGTCAAATTCCTAAACAGTAAAGATGTATAAGTTCTTTTTTTCGTAGCTGCAATTTATATATCACAGCCTTGGATATTGCAATTGATTTAGTTCTGTGCTAAACAGCAAACAAATGGCATTGGCATAAACTGCGCTTGGGTATCACACACCCCATCTTGTATGCAACGTAGCATATGCTAGTATGTTTACAGTATGGTACCTAGCTAGTATGATTTAAAATTTAATTTAATTTTTACTATAAGTTTAGGTACTTACACAAAGTTTTAGAAAGTATATTGTAGTTTATAAACATTTTTGATATAAATTTAATAGTTAATACAATAAACAAATCAATTGTTTATAAGTGACCAAAAAGATTAAGATTAATTTATAAAAATATATAAATCATTTTTCAATAGACCCAATTATTATAAGTATACTAGTAGTATTTCATTTTAAATACTGTTCATTTATTTGCTGATTTTATTTAATCAAATTATACTTGGGGTATAACAAACCCTAACTTGTATGGTATGAAAGGTTTAAGCAAGTAGAAGGTATATGGAGGGTTAAATAGAAATACACTGTAGAGCAGTTGATTTATTTTTAGTAGAGCTAGATAGCTTTACTTCTGTCGATGTCAATTAAACACTGAATCGATAATGTATGCGATTTATATTCACGACCCGTGAGAATATCAGGATACAAAATAGCATTTGGAACACTTTCTGTCCTGTTATCAAAATTATTTTTATTTTTTATTACAAAATTATTTATAATTAAACAAAAATATTTTTTTACAATCCAACTGGTAGTTTTTGGGATTAGCCAATGAAAATTTTATTAATTGTTTTTTTGATCTAAGTGCGTAGAAAGTAAGTTCTTTCATAGTTTCGCATTTTTAGCGAAACGCTGTTGATTTAAAATTACAAACAGACACTTAAATATTTACTTTTATAGATAAAAATATAGTTTATTTTCTCCCCCTCTTCTTTCTTCTAAAGTCTAATAAATCTACACAATAATATTCTATATTTTTATTATAACATTGTTGCTGAAGAGATACATTAACTTAATTAAGGCGTTACCGATCAATGACAACTGTTATCCCTAAATAGCATTTCATTCGTTGGACAAAATTAGGCTCCAATCAGATTGGAAGCGAAGCGGCGCATTCATATTATATTCATAATATCTATTTTCAAATCAAGAATAACTTTATTGGTGAAAACCGCAGTATAATCCGTTCAGAAATATTCGAATTTATTGCGAACAAACAGGCCGACGGCAAACTTTGTTTTATAATAAGTAGTAATGAATCATTTTGTACATTGTAACATGAAAATGTAACATTTTGTACATCGTTAAAGAAAGTGTACCGTTTTGTGCAATACAATAATAGCAAACTGCATTAAATTTTATAACTTTAGCCGCACTATGAGCAATCACAAAAAGTACATTAGCTAAATCGAACCGAACGTTCTGATCTTGCGCTTTATTAAATTAGGTAGATACAATTCCTGACCGTGAGGTAATCATTTTATTTTCACACTAGCAGTCACCCGCGACTTTGTCCGCGTGAAAACCACTTGCCCTGACAACACTGTTCACTCAATGTTTCTGGCAAGACGTTTCGTTTGACACATGATGTTTAATGTGTTGATTGGCGAGGCGTAACTAAAATGGCGACTGCAGTTTGTTTGGATAACAACTACGGTTTGTTTGTCAGTATCATTAGAATTTAACTAAATTCCCCTTAATCCGAATTTTACGGATATACTAGCTGACCCGGCAAACGTTGTTTTGCATTAAAAATTCAAAAAAAAATTTAGATGGAAATTATAGTAGCCGATTTTCAGACCTGCTGAATACGCATACAAAATTTGGTTAAAATCGGTAAAGCCGTTTCGGAGAAGTACGGTAACTAACATTGTGACAGTGAAATTTTATATATTAGATGTTGTCGACTCGAAATTAATATTTTTTAATGCTTTGGTTTTCATCTAAGAAATATACAAGAGCTGCTCGTTTAAACATATTAGATAATGACGTAGTCAGGCTTTTTAGTGGGGCTCATCGTTCATCGATTTGTAAGACATTATCACGTAAAAAACTATTTCGTTGAAATAGAGATAACTTAGTGAATAGAACCAGCAATATCGGTAAGACGTTTAATCAATAAGGTGGCTCCGATCACGTCGCGATAGAATATTCTATGTCCACGCACTTAAGGGACCGTTGGTCAACGTTATGAATACATTATTATAATATTTGAATACAGTACAAACATAAATGGGTTTTAACAAACAAACTAACTTTAGTTATAAATGTTTTAGCAATTGTTGTTAAGTAAGTATACTGTTTGTATTTAACTTACTAAAGTATTAAATGGAGAATGGTATTTCGTAGAACAGAATTCTGAAAAAAGTTTGATTTTTAATAATTGCACACACGTGTACCATTATCGATTTCGTATATAACAAACTCCTCCGGCGCGTACGTGTCTCTTTGTTCGCAATAAACTCAAAGACTACCTATTGCACGGATTACCTTGCGGTCTCCTCCAATAGATATAGTGATTACTTAGGTAGGCTTTAGAATATAATTTGTTAAGGTTTTGTAATATTTGACTCAAATATGACAATAATTGTAGGAAGAATCGCACTGCTTGTGATTACACAGTCATGGGCTAACTTATAATAAATAAACAAAGATGAAATAATATACTTGAAGCTTTCAATTCAATAATGAGACAGACGTCAACCAATCGCTCTTGACGCTAATGCCATATCGATGTAATGTTCAGGGTGTGGACAAAGTAGGTCGATACGACCGCGCAACAAGTAGCGACAGGTTTCATTGTTGAGATCCATTACATGGGTGTTGGTTATTATTAAATTAGTCACCATAAAGGGCCGCCTTGTTTGTGGGAGATATTTTTGAGCTTTGACCCACCACGCTGCTCTTGTGCGTGTTGGCGAATTTATGGTAAAAGAAAATTGGTTCTCTGTAAAGTCGGTTTACTGACGATAGTTGAACGTGACAACGTCTTAAGAAAATACTGATGGAATGGTAGCATTTAATTGGTTATTAAAATTTTTAATTTAAGTATATTTTTATAATATTAATTTAAATTAATAAAATAATTGATTTTGATTTTATAAATTTATAATAAATATATTAATTTTTAATTTAAAATTAATATATTTAATAATTATATTTAATAGACGGATGTCGAACGCTGCCGAACGCAAAGGCCGATTGTGCTTCTTTGTCGCTCGTTCTGCGCTCTCGCTTGCACTTCAAGCCTTACATGGAACGCCTCAAAGCGAGGTAACGCCGTATGAGTCATGTTTTTTCGTGCGTGCAGCCGGCTCTATCGAATTATAAGACGTTTTCACGTCAATATTTGATTCACGGTGATTATCCGATTTTTATAATAATAGAGAAGGGGACTGACGACTTAACGTGCACTCCGATGAGCGGTATAACCTCGCCAACTTCCCAACTCCGAGGCGCTAATAAAAATTACTTTCAAGAAAGAAAATCTCTATAATTCATAATCCAATCCAAGGCTTGAACCCATATTGCTTCATGAACCAAACTCGATGGATCAACGAGGCAGCGAGGTATTGTACCTATCTACCTACAGTTTCTTGTAAAGTAACAGCTAGCATTGGTTCTGGGGGCAAGTCAGTTTGCGTGAATTTTAGGTGAGCCTGAAATAGATTTTGCCGGCGACTGCATTCAATAGATCGCAGTGTAAGATATTTCCAGTTCCACTGAAACTGTACGGAATTTGTTGGACTCCAAGCTACACTCCCTCCCTCAAATTTTAGAACTTCTATGTAATATTATTTATGGCATATTAGAAACATTTTAATAAACAGTTTATGTTTAAAAATTGGATACAAGCATATTATAGTAGTTATTAATGTTTGATTGCGAAATAACAAGGATTTCATAATTGAATATTGTAGAGTCAACATCTTCTGCGGATGCTCCGGTTTCGGAGTGTAAACGTAGATGGGTTCGGACTTTGTCGCTTGGATTCTTCGGCTTTTACGCGGAAAATAACAATAAATAGAAATAAATAAATTATTACTTATAATTCTTTTGATGACCTCCGTGGCGCAGTGGTATGCGCGGTGAATTTATAAGACGGAGGTCCTGGGTTTGATTCCCGCCGGGGCAGATTAGATTAGATATTTCTTAATTTGTCTTGGTCTGGCTGGTGGGAGGCTTTCGCCGTGGCTAATTACCACCCTACCGACAAAGACGTATCGCCAAGCGATTTAGCGTTCCGGTACGATGTCGTGTAGAAACCGAAAGGGGTGTGGATTTCGTCGTACTCCTAACAAGTTAGCCCGCTTCCATCTTAGATTGCATCATCACTTAACATAAGGTGTGATGTGTGCGTGTGTGCAGTCAAAGGCCAACTTGTAGTCGATAAAAAAAAATACATTGAGGAGCTCTCTCATCAGTATTGCGTCTCCATCATCAGATCGACTCCAGACGTCTAATAAATTGTAATGCCTTTTAACGGAAAAATGAACAAAAATAATCATAAACATCGGTTCTTAAACGACGAATTTATCCACGAACAAAGATTTAAAAAAATACGGTCGAATTGGAAAACTAATTTTTGTCAAGTCGTTTAAAAATAGTGGTACACCGTTACTGTTTCACGAAGATTATTTATATTTGAGTTAAGATGCCATTTATTAATCTTAGGGCCTACTTTTAAGATACCAGTCAATCAGAATGTTCTGAATCATTTGCACACCGTCTCAGTCGTAGGGAACCAGCCGCATGAGCCAAACAAAGGACCCAAAGTTTCTTGGCTATTACCGTTACAGCAACTACTTCGGCGCCGTTAAAGTTACACCGAATGTCTTTCAAACGCGCCAACTAATCGTAACTAATTACCACAGTGAATGTTAAGTTCCTGAGGTATAGGAACGGTGTATAAGAAAAGGTCCGAAATTCCTAATTTATGGAAGGAAGTAAAATTTTGACTGTCTACGTGGTTGGGCCGATTAAGATTTTTTAATTGGTCTAGAACTAAGACAGCCCGGTTCCATCTTAGATTATCACTTAACATCAGGCGTGATTGCAGTCAAGAGCTAGCTTGCAATAAATAAATAAAAACCAAGGCTTCATCGATTTCTCTGACTGCCTCGTTGGTCTAGTGGTTAGCCTATATGGCTTCGATCACGAGATCCTGAGTTCGAATCCTGGGTCGGGTCACGGAATAATTCTGAGTTTTTCATTCGTCTATGAAATTCTTAGTAAATTCCAAGCCCGGAGTCGGGAAGTTGGAGTTGATACACCCCCGTGCCTCGGAGAGCACGTTAAGCCGTCGGTCCCGGTCACTGTCATCAACATCTGATAGTGATCGTTAATAAATGAAACATTATCACCCTAAGCCCGGCAATCTTCTTTAGGGCAGCGTGGTGGGTGTACGCTCTATATCCCCTCTCCTCAAAGGAGGGAGGCCTGGCCCTGTAGTGGGCCGCTAACAGGCTGATAATGATGATGACATCTATTTCAAAATAGCTTTAGGATATATTATCGACAATCAGATACCCAAAGTTGGCAACACATCTAGAACAGTGTATGTGTAATACTTACAACTATCCTTATCATATTATAAGTGTGAAATTGACTCCCGACGTCTGAGTTTCCTGCCAGCTAAAATTTAAGCACCTTCAAGGCATCTAGACACGCGAACTTAAATTACACCTTAACAACGTCTATCTGGCATGATTATGGTGTAATGCAAACATATCTAAGTATATAAAATAAAATCAAAACTTTAAAAAAATTACCAACTTCGTACATGCGTTATTTACAGATTGGTTTCGAGGGCATGCCAAGCGAATTATGTAGTCCCTAACTAATACATCTGTATTATGTTTACTACTTACTTCTTTGTGGCTTTAGTACGGTGGCTAACACTTTTCAATGTTGTCGTATTAATGTTTTAACAACTCAGTCAGTATATTAGCAAGGGTTCTGCATTTGGATAGCTATATTTGGTATGCTGGGTAGCAAAATTGATTTTTATCACATGTGCATCAATTGGGTATTTGCCTCAATTTTATTACTTTATTATAAACTAAGATAAAAATAATAATGTACAGTGCAAAAATAATAAAAATCCGATAAAGATCTGCAAAGGTACAGCCATTTAAATGTTTGGTGTAGTCTTCTGTACTTTTTTGCAAAACGAATATTTGTACTAAACCACTATGGCGATACTGTGGTTTGACGTCACATCACAGTATGGCTGTCTCTGTCTAATCATACATATTCAAATGCTCATAACTTTTTATTTCTTCGATCAATTTAATTAGTTTTATTTATATTTTATTTGTTATAGAATCAAGTTTCAAAAAATAAAATTAAACTCTTTAGTGTCAAATACCCAATTGTAGAAGGAGTAAGCAAATCATTTAAGAATGAATCACAGTAAAGCAAAGTCTCACTTCTTTTTGGAAGTCGTTAAAAATAGATTGTTTTGTATTGACAGAACAAAGCCACACGTTAATCATAATAAGTAATTATAGTTAATATAACTCATAACTCTACTTGTTGTCGTAGACTAGAGGTATTGTACCTATCTACCTACAGTTTCTTGTAAAGTAACAGAGTAGTTTCGTAGCACAAAAAGGAAAATATACGAAAATTTATAGCACACCAACCCTCATAATTCATCAATTCTTACAATAAATGTGGGCACGTATGGGGTATACAATGTTCCCTCTGAAAATTATAACACTTTTTTAGTTTTGGTTATTATTTTTCACTTAAATAAGATTGGTTTTGTAATGATTGGTTGTTATCGGGTTTAATTTTTTTATTATAGATTTGTGTTTGACCACAATATTTACGCCTGATAGAAACCAGTGATAAAGATTAAATTAGAGCGGGCTTGCCTAGAAGATGTTCCTTCTACCTTGCCTTGAAGGTGTTCTAATTTTATTATAAGTGGCAGGAAATACCGAAAGAGCTAAACAGCAATACCAATCTTCTCGCGTTTACATAAACTACATACAATACATAATTAAGTATTTTTTTTTATCGACTACAAGTTAGCCCTTGACTGCTATCACACCTGATGTTAAGTGATGATGCAGTCTAAGATGATGTTAGGAGTGGGACGAAAATCCACACCCCTTTCGGTTTCTACATGACATCGTACCGGAACGCTAAATCTTTTGGCAATATGTCTTTGTCGGTAGGATGGTAACTAGCCACGGCGAAAGCCTCCCACCAGCCAGACTAAGACAAATTTAGAAAAATCTCAATCTGCCCCGCCGGGAATCGAACCCAGAACCTCCGTCATATAAATCCACCGCGCATACCACTGCGCCACGAAGGTCGTATATATGTATAAATCGTTCAACGAAATAAAATCCTTCGTATCGTGAAAAGCGTTATTATTTTTGTATATAGGAATATATTTTCCTTGTATTCCTTAAGAAAGTGAGTAGTTCCATTAAGATGGTTACAAAGGCATCCATTCTGGGAAGTGATAAAGAATCTTAGAAGTTTAAGAGGTTATATTGAACATAATTGGATGCTTTATTGATATTCAAAATTCGGATCAATAGCTTTTAACATAAGAACTTGTTGGTCTAAGAGTCTGTGATAGCCAGACCTTTGTGATTTTATAAGAACTAAAAGTTTTCAGCCCCATTTTTTTATTTACCTACTACAAGTTACAATAAAATCGCCTGTAATATTACTGTAACTTGTAAAAAATCCACACCCCTTTCAGTTCACAGCATCAAAAAACATGTCAATTTTATAACGAAATTCGTCAGTACGAGTCTTAACCTCATCTCTACTATCGATAATAAAAAATTTAACGAAAAAATTGAACCAACTTCAAAGCGCCCTAATAATAATTTCGTCATTTAGTTGCTTCAATTTACTTTTTAAGCATATCTATGAAGTCAATCATCAGTGCCAGCCAAGTTTAAGGAATGTTTATTTAACGAAGTAGAAAAGCAGTTTGTGGGTTCTAGGTATCATCCTTAAAGTAGAAACCTTAACTGGCAACGACTTCATAGACATGCTTAAGTAAATTAAAGCAACTAAATTAAGAAATTATTTCTTACTTCTTAGTGTGTTCTGAATTCGGTTCAATATTTTTATTAAAAATTTTTATTTCTTACTTTACAGTGATTTATCGACACGTAGCGAACCTGCTCGTACTTACAAAACTACCAAAATTACAGCAAATGTGCCTAAAAAATTTTAAGAGTTCCTTCAATTTTCCCAGGATCTCATCATCAGATCCTTACATGATAACTATGGGACCAATTTCGGACTACTCTGCAAAAAATTATGCGTTGTCATACATAAAAATATATATATTATACTCGTCGAATTAGGAATCTCCTCCGTTTTTTCGCTGGTTAAAGAGATACAGACACGAAGTCGAGACTTGCATTGTCGAGTCGTTACAGAATCGAAATGCAATAAGCCGATTTGGGATTTGGGGTAGCAAGTAATAAAGATCACATTCTTAAACTTATTGATAAAATCTTAACCTTTTGAAACTGACACTGCCGAAATTCGACACAGAATAGCGCTACTAGTTTGTACATAGATTAAAGACAACTAGATAGAGCCCATAGCGTGTCCACTCGTGAGACAGCAAATCAGCATTATTGACGTGACATGTCCACATTTAAAGTACATCATAAAACGTTATGTTTTAAAATATCGTAAAATACGAAATATTACTTTATATAAGATAGTTTAGTGAACGCATAATACATGAAATTTGCTAAAAAATAACATATCTAAGCTTTAAATCATCAATCAATGAAGTTTATGCCTACTTACGTATGAAACGTAATTCCTTCGATTTTCTGTTCGCTGCGACTGTTGCAGCCGAAAATATTACAACCCACCATAGCACGATAACGTTTAAATTAATATCGTAACCGCAAAGTTATATTATTTATCAGCAAATTTAATAAAAAGCTAATAATTGCTCAGATATGTCCCTTGTCCGTCACAAACTCCACTCTTGACAAACAATAAAAACGAACACGTTGAAAGGGACAAAAAATAATCTTGTGTCACTTTCTAATAAAGGCCGAATGAAATAAGTCTGTCACGCTCTTGAACCTACAGCCGCGTTATGACTCCATCTAGTAGTCTTTAATCTATGAGTTTGTATGAATTTCTATTAAATAAGATATTGTAGCGACGTAGCAAGCTACACGTCGCGGTTGTGTCGCTACGATGTATCGTCGTCTGCAGTTGTCGCGATGTTGTTGAACAATTCGCAACTTTTCATTCGATAATATCTGAAGTGTACTATTGTACATTAATCCAAAATGAAAGTAATTAATTTAGTTAAAACTTTAACGTGTGTTTTAATTGCGAGTTAAAAGAAATAGAGGTGGATACCCTAGATCTAAAGTGTCAAGTGTAAAAATACTGGATAGATCCATTTCTTTACGCCATGTTTATGAATTTATTTTAATGACTATAAAGGTGAAACATTTACTTTCTTGAATCATCATATTCATGTCTTAATATTAAAAGGCCACGTATATGTCGTTATGTGTCATGTTGTAAAATGTGAAAGGAGGTCAGACGTGATTCTTGATAAGGGTTGAAAGTGTAGATAAAAAATCAGTAAGTAAGGCATTCTTGTTATTGATCATTCAAATTATTTTATGTGTGTTTTTTATTTGACTTGAATCACCTTCAAGATATAAAATGTAGAATAGGCCAAGCTAAGAATGTTTTTCATAAGATGTCAAAGACTTTATGCAACTCAAAGTTAAATCTTAAATTAAGATGTCGTCTTATGAAATGTTATGTGTGGTCCACTCTCTTGTATGGTTGTGAGACTTGGGTCTTTAAAAAAGAAGCAGTAAACAGGCTGCAAGCTTTTGAAATGTAGATATACAGGAAAATGCTTAAAATCTCCTGGGACAGCTTCACACCTAATAACAGGGTACTGGAAAGGATGAATGAGAAGAGGAAACTCATGTCCACTATCATACAGAGAAAGCTAAGTTTCTTTGGACACCTTCAAAGAGGAGCTCAGTTTACCTTTCCAAGGTTAATTTTGGAAGGAAAGCTACAGGGCAAGAGAGCACCTGGTCGTCAAAGGCGGAAATGGTTGGACGACATAAGAGAGTGGACCGGACTCAATTACCCGCAACTAAAGAGAGTTGTACAAAACAGAAAAGCTTTTCGCATAATGACCGCCAAACTTCGTTTTGAGGATGGCACCACGTGATGATGATAAGTGCCTGTTTTTAAATTTATTTTTTTATCAAACAGTACCTCGTTGGTGCAGAGGTGGCACTATGTGGCTTCGGATCATGAGGTTCTAGGTTCGATGATTTTTTTAAAAAGAATGATGATGATGTGAATATTCAACATTTCTTGGGGATTCTTCGGCTTTTAAGTGAATTATTGGTAAGTAGAAAATAGCAAAATAAATAAAAATAGAACCGACTCAAAACGCACTAAAAAGTAAAAAATAACTGTGTCATTTAGTTCTTTAATTACTTAAGCACATCTATGAAGTCGGTGCCAGCCAAGTTTAAGGAACCTTTATTTTACGTAGTAAAGCATTTTCTAGGTCTCGGAAAAATCTTGCTACACCTGTGGTGAGGCAGTGGGCACTGCAAGGCACTTATTGGTAGGATGCAAGGTGCTCCTGGACAGGGGTCTCTACTCACGCCGCCACGACAGAGTACTAGAAATCATACGTGAAGCTATAAGCCTTTCAGTAGCTAGGGCTCAAAAAGGGTTGACGACGAATAAAAGACAAACTAACTTCGTTAAAGCAGGCTCAAGTACAAATTCCACCAGCAAGCCTTATTCAATTCTGGGCTCTGCTCCTGATTGGACTATATTAATGGACACGTATGAAAAGCACTATAAAATCCCGGAAGACTTAGCTATTACGACATCTAGACCGGACATATTTCTTTTTTCCAAACAAATCAAACGTATAGTACTTGTTGAGCTTACAGTGCCGTGGGAAACAAATATCCCTAAAGACCATGTATTCAAAGTGAATAAATACTATGACCTTACTAATGAACTAACCAAAAATGGCTATGTGGTTAGTTTATACGCGGTAGAAGTGGGTGCGAGGGGTATACCAGCGAAGTCTCTCTACAACCTGCTAAAAGACCTTGGCCTTACTAGAAGTGCAGTAAGCTCCATATTGGAACGAGTGTCCAAAGCTGCACTAGTAGGGTCCTTCCGAATATGGTTGGGCAGGGAGAATAACTTGAACAGAGGAGGTGAGTGTTGACGCGCGTCACAAAGGGTACCCTTAAACCTACACCCGTGTCACAAGTCTCGGGCTCTGTTCGGAGTTTTTTTCTCAGCCACGCGATGGACCCGGCACCCGCACGGTGAATCCATGGAATGCTAAGATATTCGTCTCTCTGTTCTTAAAGTAGAAACCTTGGCTGGCACCGACTTCTAGGTATGCTTAAGTAATTTAAAGCAAGTAAATGACACAGTTATTTTTTACTTTTTAGTGCGTTTTGAGTCGGTTCTATTTTTATTTAAAAATTTTTATTTCTTACTTTTTAGTGATTTATCGCCACGTATCGTACTCGTACTATACTGTATTTAGTATATTATATGACACTAGTAGCCAAAAAGCTACCGATACCGAGACAAAAACCGAAATCGATGTAAGCGTGCCTCCAAAATTTTAAGAGTTCCTTCAATTTCCCCAGATCAGATCCTAACATGATGACAATGGGACCACCTTGGAAGTATGCCCTTTCTAATAAAAAAAGAATTATCAAAATCAGACAACTCTGTAAAAAGTTATTGCGTGGACATACATAAAAAAAAAAATATATATACGTGTCGAATTGAGAACCTCCTCCGTTTTTTTTCGTTGGTTAATGAATTGCTATTCATAATCAAATTTCCCAAATGTCTGTTTCTATCTAATAGTTAACTCCAAAGCATAAAAAAATATAATGCTTGTACTACGGGAGCAACATTAAATAAATCCATTATTGAATCACAGTGTTCCACCAATCAAATTACTTTCTTCCTGGTAATGTGATTGAAACCTAAACTGTTCCGTGGTGGGTACTCTTATATTAGATAGAGGTACTGAAAGTAGAGACTAAAATCGCCCGGCAAATTTAAAAAAAAAAATTCGGGGGACATTCCAGTTATAGTACAAATATTACAATAACTCAATTTGATACTGGCAATTCAATTTTATGTATAGTAATGTTTCATACCTATGCGATTTTTATGCGAATAACGCGACTTTTTTTATTCATTTTTGGCGCAAAATAAATGCGGCAACACTGTAAAGCCGACTGCAGACGACACGTCGCAACGACGGAGACGTGTTGCTCGCTACGTTTCTAATCTTGTTTCATAGAACGCCACACAAACCAGAAGGTCGATTCTTGAAATAAATACGTCGGTACTCGTCTCGCCTATCATCCCACCTTCAATCCCACCTTCAATCCCACCTTCAATCCCACCTTCAATCCCACCTTCACTCCAATATGGCAAAATGTCATAAGAGAATACCGATTTCTGTTACATCCGCTTTGCAACCGTTGACATCGTCTTCAAAACTGACATTTGTTTTCAAGAGTCAACATGCATTACTTTCGCTGCGACAAGACGCGTGCATTTGTCGTCTGCTGTCAGCTACGAATTCGCACCCTTAGTCAGTTACCTACTTAAGTTAAGCAGGTATAAATACAGCGCGAGTCCGAAACCAATTCACTCGTTATTGCACCGATGGGAATATTTATCCCGATCCAATTAGCCCACTTACATAAAACTTAATTATCATCACTTACTAACAAGTGAGATCACAGTCATGTTACAAAAAGCTCTTATAATAAAGTAATTTAATACTAGATATTTTACATAAGCCTAGGTATCCTAAATACAGTAAAGAAATAAAAAATGTAAGACCGCAGAATACATAACAGTTGATAATAATCACAGCTGATAGTTACTATCTACTACTAACTATTTACAACTACAAGCTTTTTTCAGTAAAAGCTTACGAGTACAAAGCATGCTAGACTAATCTAAAACGCGTTAGTTATTATTTATTGTAATAAAAACCACTTACGACTGATAAACCGATAAAATAATATTTACTCGTCGATATACAGGCTTATCTTTACAGGAAAAGGCATTCCATCAGGCAAACACAACACAAACTATAAAGGCATCGTAAAACCACACCGCACCAACTTAAGGACACGCAAAACAATATACGTTACGTGTAAGTAAAAAAAAAGTTTGAACGGCCCATAAAATAAAGAGCTGAAGTGAGAATTATTACGATATCACCATTTAGTGAAGTAACAATAACGACCTGTTGAAAACGGGGTTGTTGTCCTTCTCTAGCGTTATCGGTCACGTATGTGCGTCTCGTTTTCGCTCCACGGGGTTAGTGCAACACGTCCGCGCGGGTCGGCACTTGGATACTAACTGATCGCGCGCCCTGCGATCTACAAGGAAACCGCCCGCCCATGGAACGGGCCCTGAATAAAAAGAAGGATAAATAAATGGCCACCTGGCACAACGATGACTGTAATATTGCCTACACTAATCTGTTATGCGGATTAACGCAAACAGCGCTGAGCTTTAAATTGAATGTACTAAGCCAAAACAAACAAGTAGCTAGGAAGCTTTTCGTTTGTGATAAGAATATATAGCGTGTTCCGCTGATTGTGTAGATAACCTATTAGACATGAATATCAGCCTACAAACGGCCCACTACACGCCCAATCCTCCCTCCTTATAGGAAAGCGGATATAGAACTTAGACCCACCATGCTGCACCAGTGCGGGTTGGCGGGCTTAAGGTGATCATGTTTAATTTATTAACTATACTGACTGGGTTGAACGTGCTCTCTAAGAAACGGGGTTGTAACATCATCAACTTCCCGATAACTCCGGTTTTAATATACCTGGAATTTTCTCAGGGAAAAGTAAAACTCAGGATTTTTTACACCCGACCCAGATTGCGAATCAAGGACCTCTTAATCTCATCATCTCACTTGACTAATAAGTCATCGTCACCATCAGTCATTATGCATCCACTGTTGGACCTTTAAGCAGCGGCAACCCACTCTATTGCTGGTTTTTTGCATCCAATTGTAGCCTTAACCTTTCGGATGTCATCGCTCCATTTAGTCGGGGGACGCCTACACTCCGCTTGCCGAAACGCGGTCTCCAGTCTAGAACCTTACGACTTTTTTCGACAAACATGACCAACTCCCTATCACTTCAAAGTGCTAGCCCCGAGATATGTCAATTCCTTTAGTTCTTTGTCGAATAACTTCGTTCCGGATTTTATCCCTTATAGAAATTCCAAGCATAGGTCTCTCCATAGCTCGCTGAGTAACTTGAAGTTTGTGGACTAGTCTCGCTGTCAGTGTCTATGTTTCATTACCGAAAGTCATGACAGGTAGGACGCATTGGTTAAAGACTAGCATGATATAATATTTTTTTTCATATAGGTACATTTATTAACCATTCAATAAAAGTTGAGTCTTCGAAACTATAGAAAATAAATTAATCATTTTTGTAAAATTCAAAACATTTTTGCTAATGACAGATAAGAACAGAGATACTATTTACTAATACTTGTACGCGCTCGCATATCGGTTCTTTGTTAACGTTTATTATTTTAATAAAATGGCCAAACAAAAATTATAAAGTTAAAGTAACAAAAGTTATAAACTAAAAGAGTGCCGTGCGAAGACCTGCCGAACTTAGACCAAAAGTCAATGAGTAGACAAAGACCACTAGCAAGTAGCGCTGTAGATAGTTGCGCAAATCTCTATAAATTCATTTTTGCATTTTTGCACACGAAATATAAGGACTGATAATATTTGCCCGCTTTCACATTAAGTACGGTCCTTTGTTTACGTTTATTCTGTCGTTTCAATAGTACAGCTTCACTGAAACCTTAGTCAAAAATCCACGCAGTTTTGGAAGTACCTAAATAAAATAAAAATACAGAATTTTTACGAAACTTTCAAAACCCCTCACATGTTGGCTCAAAAAATATTTATTCAATATGTTCCGGTATCAAAATGAAACATGCTTTGATAGTAAATAATTTTGTCGAATCTGTGTACCCGCATCAAGTAGGTTTAGTTTCGAGGCACTTCACACACAGAGTTAATCAATCAATCAGTTGTATCTCCGTTAGGTTCGGTAGGAGAACCAAAGTAGTAGACATAGCTCAAAGTCAGAGGATAAGCACGTTGAAGTGGCAGTGGGCAGGCCATATAATTCGCAGAACAGATAGTCGCTAGAGCCGCCGTATTCTAGAGTGGAGACCACGAACCACTAAATGCAGTATAGGATACTATCCAGCTAGGTGGTCTGACGACCTCAAAAAGGTAGTGGGGAGTGGCTGGAGGACGAGGGCAGAGGATGGTGGTGGTGCGTTCTCGGAAATGTTGTCGTCTGTGAAATCCTCTATGGAAAATGTGCGTTATCTGTGGGCGCACAGTTGGCTACATTGAACTGATGACGCCTCACTACGCGATTGGTTGGCAGAACTGCAGAAAATGCTGCATTGCACCATTATCTCCCACTTAACCGACTTCATAAAAGTGATTGTAAAAATACATTTAACACAGTCAACAGTGAGAGAGCAAGCGATCATAATCTACGAAACAAATTTAAGAAGTGAAGGGATTATAAGTATTGGAATTGATATCGTATAATTGTATAATGTCTAAATATGTTGTCATGTTTGTGTAATCAATAAAGCAGATTTAATGAATAGGATGGGTGTAAATAAATGATATAGATGTACTATGTGATTTCATTAATAAACGTTATATGTTTTAGCTGGCTTTTAATAGAAAGGCCTATATCCAGAAGTGGACTAATACAGGCTGATGATGATTTCAGTTATATATTATGTAGATTTATTAAAAGAAACAAGGAAAAATAAAAATTAACTACCTACTTATTTTGTATCGTTTTTTTCTTTAGTCTCTGAATAGTCAATTATGAAGTACGAATTTTAAACAACGGGCGGCAGGCGTAAGTGCCCTTAATCGGAGCTTTCAATTTGCCATTCACGGAATTGGCGTCACGCCGCTGGAAGCACGGATGAATTAAATCACCCCTAATATTAAAACTGGTCGCACATTGCTACAAGCAATTAGTGACAACTTGCCATTTGTAACTGAGCTGAGAGCTCGTCTGGGAAATCACTACCAGCTCTGAGTCCATGAGCGTATCCAGAGGGAGGGTTTATGGGGTCCAAATGGGCTTCTCGAATTTAAGTCTTCTACTGACTTGAGCAAATATTTAAAATATTTGATCTAATTTACATTTTTATTTTGTAAGAGCACGTAATCGTTCAAAAACAGAATCCCGTATGTTGCGAGAGATTCAACAGCACGAGGGGTAGAATTATTATGTAATCGTGCGCTGCACACACTTTTCATTTTCAAGAAATTTCTATCTCTTTTTTAACCGACGAAAAGACGGAGGAGGTTCGCAATTCGACGCGAATATTTTTTTTATATAAATGACCATACATAACTTTTTACAGAGTACCTACACCGATTTTGATAATTATTTTTTTGTTAGGAACTTCCAAAATGGTCCCAAGGTTTCTACTTTAAGGACGTTACCTAGAACCCACAAAGTGCTTTGCTGCTGCATTAAATTAACGTTCCTTAATCTTAAATGGCATTGCCTTCATAGATATTTGTAAGTAAATTAAGCAACTAAATCACGCAATTAATTTTTAGTTTTTACTGCGTTTTGAAGCCGGTTCAATTTTTTTATTAAAACTTTTTTTATATCCAAACATAAAAACTGAGACTAGTCTAATGTGTGTATATGAAAACGTATTTTCTATGTGAATTGACCGAATATCATGCGGTTTTTGTTTAATAGTTGATCAGGATGTTTCTCACGAGCCTCATACGATATTCAGAAGATAATATTGTTTAATATCTATCTGGCGTATTGACATCCACCTGGGTCTGATTCCCGGTAGGGCAGACCATTTTCTGAATTGGTCCAGCCCCCTATTCTATGTAACTGTGTTTTATTAGTTGATCTTGTGACTTTCGAAATTTTCTCTACTTATCGATTAACCGATTAACCGAACCGATCGAACGCGTTAGACTAAGATACATAGAGACGAATTCGTTAATAAAACAGATTAGTTACAAAAACATCCCTACAGAATAGCCTCTCTGCCCCTATATTCTGGGACTACCTATATTTTTATTACTTGAGATGACTATCGAATTTGTCTCTATTTTACTCCTATAAATTAGTAGTTGCATAATAGGTGCCACTAAAACTCAAGCGCATTTTATAAATCCAACAATGTGAGACGTAATAATAAAGTGCGACGTTTGATTAAGTATGTAATAGAGTGCAACAGGTATTGTAATACGAAGTTTTACCCCAGTGCAATTAGTCTTAAAATTAACATAAAATACAACAAAATCGCAGTAGAATGGAACCCATCAGAAAATGAGGAGAATATCATAAAAATGAAAGGAAAAATAAATTACGGGCGATCTGAGGTCGGGAAGGGGTAGGGGTTGAGGGTTTAGGGATAAACAACGGATTTTCTCGGTTTCCGGCAAAACTAAAAGTCCTACGGTAAAAAGTTGAATGGCAATGTTGTAGGTAATAAAAAGATCTAAAACTTTTGTTTTTTCAATTTTTTCACATAACCTCAAAATATATGTGAAAAATTCAAAAACCAAGTTTTTCGTTTTTTATTTTTATCTTTGACAAATAAAATTTTATTTTCATAAAATTTGGTGAAAACTTGCCTTCTTATGTCCCAAAAACGCTATAATTTATTTGATTTGAAATATTTATTTTTTCACCTTATTTTGAATAAATATCGAAAAAATAACCTAATTTTCAACCGAAAAATTGGCCGTCAAAATATCATTTTTTTTTTTTTCAAAAAATGCTGATGAAAAAATATATACGTTACCATAGTAAACCTTCTCAGAAAAGGCAAAAACTAGGCTAACGGTTTTTAATGCTGCTACGTAATAACAGGTATGTAGTAAGGCCCAGTTGAGGGTCTGGCTCGGTGGACTCTGCTGATTAGGTTACGGAAGATTTATGATGCTCCTAGCACCCAATCACCAAGCGATTGGAAGGAACATCACTTGGTTTTAGTGGGTATTCCGGCTGGTTCTCAGCCCATGAGTCCCAGTGTAAAAAAAAGTATGTAGACCCAAAAAAGCTCAGATCCGCCTAGCCTCGTCCCCACTTTTCTATGTTGACATTGTCATGTGACCTTTTGGTGGGCTAAAATGTTTCGTAGGTCACTCAGGTATATACCTGAGCTTATCTTAAAATAGTAATAAATAGGCATCTACACCTGCATTTTCGTTGCAGCTTTAAAAACCGTTAGCCTAGGTTTTGCCTTTTCTGTTTCTGAGTCGGTGAAAGGAGATGTCCATTTCCGCATCACTCTTGTACCAAATACTATTAAAATGGAAAAAATACAAAGATTTTATCAAAAATAAAATAAGTGAACGAAACGAACTAATAAAAACGTTGGTTTAAAATAAAATTCTTAGTTTTTGAGGTATTAAAAGATGGCGTCTTTCTAATATTAGTCTGTATGTGATATTGATTTGTCAAACTCAAAATATGTCATTTTGACAAGACTTTTCTTCCGTGTCCCGGGCTTTGTTTTTAGCTATAATACATTTTAGACAGACATCTTAGCTATAATAAGAACAAAACTCAATATTTTAATCTGATTATTCAGTAATCCGTTAGGTACATATATCTAACCAATAACCATCAAATCAAATGGACCATACGTCAATAAACACTGACAGCAAAAGTCAAAACAACAACAATCCGCCACCTGGAGAATGTCTACCATAGATAATATAACTTATCTAAGATCCGCCATGATTATACGTAAAGTGTTGCACTGTTTTGGAGAGAATAAATAATATTTCGCCCAAATAAAAGTGAATTCAGAGATTTGGCTAATCAAAACTAGATTACTAATACATGTAGTTTTTTTCAACTCATGTACAGAAAGTGGGTCTGTGCTCCATACAATTTTGGACCATCTCCTTTATTAAATCGGCTTTATGCGCGTACGCTGCCTTAGCTATTAGATAGAATAATTGTAAACATTGTATGAAAACTTTATGATCTTAAAAAACATGATGAATGGTACTCTGCATGCCTTTATGAATAGCTAGAAAGAGCTTAGGTGATTGTTCTTGGACTGAATTTAGGACACTCTAAAGTATGATCTCGTCGTGAGTACTCTAAACCGACGAACTTGTATGAAAGGTGAGAGTGGATGAAGCTAACGAAGTATGCACAGACCGTGGCAAATAGAAGGATGTAGTCTCTGCCTACTTCTATGACAATTTGGTATAATGTTATGTCCTATGTACGGAACGACTTAAAAATCGTATGCAACAATGTGTATGACATTAGAAGCGCTTGAAAAAATTCGAGTTTAGACGTAATTCCCGTCGCGCCAT